>BSDZ01000103.1:2072500-2818219 GCA_030268105.1 Volvox africanus
TACTATACTACTGCGCTCACTGGTGTTAGGTGGGGTCAGTTACCAGCTTAAACATGGTGAGGCAGGCTTTGCACCAGTTTTCACATGCACGCAGGATTTCTGTGCGTGGGTGGCATGGCTTTTCGTTGGTGTATGTGTATGTGTATGTGTATGTGTATGTGTATGTTTGTAGGATAGGGCGGTACATCACCCGTGGCCACTAACCTGGCAGTCCCTACCTTCCCCGGTGTTTCGGGGCACCCTCATCCAGTCTCCCACGCCAACTTCTCCGAAATCAGTGGTTTTCCCAGGTTCAGCACCCACCACCATCATGCAGCGGAATCTGCCGAATCAACTTAGGCGTCAACTCCGCTACTGGTCAGCTCGCAGTTCACTTTAATTGGGGTCGTCACCGTCCATCGACATGGGGGCACCCTGCCCTTTACTTTAGGGTCTTTGGTCTTTATGTGTATGTGTATGTGTATGTGTGGGGCTGAATATAGATTGGGTGCGGTCGGGAACATCTTTTGAACAGCTCCGAGTAAAGCTCGGTTAGCTCAGTCGGTAGAGCGTACGGCTGTTAACCGTAAGGTCGACAGTTCGAACCTGTCATCGAGCGCGGATGTGAGGGGTCGTAGCTCAAATGGTAGAGCGCCCGCTTAGCATGCGAAGCTGAGCGCCGCAGAACAATGTGCGGGAGGTAGGGGGATCGATGCCCTCCGACTCCAGATAATGTCCACCTCTGGTTTGGAGTCCTTGTTGAGTCTTTTCTGTCCTCGATGACTCTGTTCTGTTCCATGTTTCCTTGCTTCACCGGACCTTCCCCTTGGGCACCCAGCCATACAGACATACACATACAGTAAGGCGCTCTGCTACTATCCCATCCCTCTGCTAGTATCCGTATCAATGCCACTGCTGCGGTGTGTGCATACACATGTGTGTGCAACAACACTACTGCATCCCTCCATCCTCTCGTCGGATGCCTTCCAGCTTGCATCGCTTGGATGGATGCTGCCCGTTCTTACAAAGCATGTCCGATGGATGACCATGCATGACGGGCAGGTCGGTAATCAGTAAGGCAGTCATACAACATCCCGCATCATCCGGTCTTCTGTGTTGTATTACGGTTTGATTATCATCAATGTGTTGGTCTAGGCGACCTAATAAGACAATATGGGAACATAATTAATGCATTGCTCTCTCTCTCTCTCTAGATATATATATGTATTGCTATATGTAGATATATGTATATGTATTGCTATATGTATATATATACATATATTGCTGTAAATATCTGTATATATATCAAAATATATTAATTTTTACATATTTAGCTAGTTCTGCATTTAAGAATCCATGAAATTGGGTTTCTTGGTCTCATGCTGCCAGCTGTATCAATAATGCGCCAACCAATGAACGTTTGACTCAACCCGAGGAACGTGGGTAATGAGCATTGTAATAAATGGCATGACTTGTTCAGTAATAATATTTGTTGTATGGTTGGTACCTCAATGTTGGCATGAACGACGCAAAGTGTGAGAATTGCGACGACCACAGTGGTTAGTCGGCAACCCAATATTGATATTCGGCCATTATATTACATAAATACCGGGAAGGCTTGATAATACTGCATGCGAATATCTGTGATACGTTGCTAGGGTTCATCACACTCACAAATCGATGATCTGGTGTGAGATGTACTGCATATGGGTATCACAAGTATAATATGTGCGAGGACGGCTGAATAGCTTAAGCTTTTACGAGCTCAAATCGGATTATCTTTGATATTATCACATTGAACTATATTACACTGTGATTGGCCCGAGCCAAGCCTGAGCATTATGAGCCTGTTAGATGATGATCGCCGAATGGTTAGGTTCTGATAACCGAATGCACCACATCGCATCTAATGGACTATAAGTTGTAACCTTTTTGCTCCTGAAGACTTACACTGCCTCTGAGATTGCATCCGGATGCTTGATCTATTTTGTGAGCATTCGGCATTTGGCACTTAACGCTTAGACCTGCAGATAAGTGCATGAGTGGTGAAGACGGTTTTAGGGTTACCCTCATCAATATCCATACCTGGCTTATTACCAGCATCCCATGCAGTCCACTACGGCATGGGTGTCCAAGAAGGATGCACAGGTTCAGGAAGTAGCCATGGTAAGGGCGCCCTGGCCCTACCTAATAGACACGGTGTGCGTGCGTGCATGTAAGTGTGTTTGTTTGTTTGTGTTTGTTTGTGTGTGTGTATGTGTGTATGTGTGTTTGTTTGTGTTTGTTTGTGTGTGTATGTGTGTTTGTTTGTGTGTGTATGTGTGTTTGTTTGTGTGTGTATGTGTGTTTGTTTGTGTGGTTGGTTAGGAATCGCTGTGGTGTGCTGACCTCACACGGTAATGTGCTTGGAATAGATTTAGGTGGTCCTTCTGTGAGTAGGCCGTTTAGCTCAGTGGATAGAGCGTGTCCTTCCTAAGGTCAAGGTCCAAGGTTCGACCCCTTGAACGGTCGTCGAGACTGTTTCATGTTGGATAATGAGTGTGTTGGTGTGTGCTGGAGAACGCTCTAGGGCCCATCTAGGTGAACCATTTTCAGGTTGGTAGCTAGGGTAGCTAGCTATAACTTAACTCATCCAGGTCGCAATCAGTCGAATGGGCATCAGCTGGACAGCTCTGTTGTGACACATGCCACCGGGCATATGCATGCCCAAGAGTCAGAACAGTGGAGGATGAGGATGTGGATGGCTCTGGAGGGATAGATATGTTGCCTCAGAGTTGTTGGAGAGCTTTTCTCGCAAGCTTTACTACTGAGCGCCCCCTTCTTTGAGTGCGGTGTCCACGTTGTGTGCAAGTGCATTGCGTGAGCAAGTGGCCGTGGCCGCTAAGAGGCACACACCCACACACACAGCAGAGGCACATCATACCCACGCTAGAATAGACGATTCCTGTGGGTGGAGGATGTCGAACCCTCGACCTTAGGATTGCCCAAGTCACAGTGGTTTGGAGCTATGAGACCTACGCGCTAACCACTGCGCCACACCCACCGTGCAGATAGGGCACTATCGCACAATCCCACTCTGCAAAACTACGTTGCTAGCACAATCAAGTCGGTCCGTGGCGCGTTCCGTTTGTGTCCTCCATCTCATCGTCACGCCTATCCATCTAGCTGGATATATAGCAAAGCAGAAGGGGTGTTTCATGTGTTGGTATCAACTTCCCTGCTGCCACCACAAATGAACTACGGACAAGCATGTTGCATGGCCTGATATATTCTTTGAGCAAGTCCGTACTATACTACTGCGCTCACTGGTGTTAGGTGGGGTCAGTTACCAGCTTAAACATGGTGAGGCAGGCTTTGCACCAGTTTTCACATGCACGCAGGATTTCTGTGCGTGGGTGGCATGGCTTTTCGTTGGTGTATGTGTATGTGTATGTGTATGTGTATGTGTATGTGTATGTGTATGTGTATGTGTATGTGTATGTGTATGTGTATGTGTATGTGTATGTGTATGTGTATGTGTATGTGTATGTGTATGTGTATGTGTATGTGTATGTGTATGTGTATGTGTATGTGTATGTGTATGTTTGTAGGATAGGGCAGTACATCACCCGTGGCCACTAACCTGGCAGTCCCTACCTTCCCCGGTGTTTCGGGGCACCCTCATCCAGTCTCCCACGCCAACTTCTCCGAAATCAGTGGTTTTCCCAGGTTCAGCACCCACCACCATCATCCAGCGGAATCTGCCGAATCAACTAAGGCGTCAACTCCGCTACTGGTCAGCTCGCAGTTCACTTTAATTGGGGTCGTCACCGTCCATCGACATGGGGGCACCCTGCCCTTTACTTTAGGGTCTTTGGTCTTTATGTGTATGTGTATGTGTATGTGTATGTGTGGGGCTGAATATAGATTGGGTGCGGTCGGGAACATCTTTTGAACAGCTCCGAGTAAAGCTCGGTTAGCTCAGTCGGTAGAGCGTACGGCTGTTAACCGTAAGGTCGACAGTTCGAACCTGTCATCGAGCGCGGATGTGAGGGGTCGTAGCTCAAATGGTAGAGCGCCCGCTTAGCATGCGAAGCTGAGCGCCGCAGAACAATGTGCGGGAGGTAGGGGGATCGATGCCCTCCGACTCCAGATAATGTCCACCTCTGGTTTGGAGTCCTTGTTGAGTCTTTTCTGTCCTCGATGACTCTGTTCTGTTCCATGTTTCCTTGCTTCACCGGACCTTCCCCTTGGGCACCCAGCCATACAGACATACACATACAGTAAGGCGCTCTGCTACTATCCCATCCCTCTGCTAGTATCCGTATCAATGCCACTGCTGCGGTGTGTGCATA
Source organism: Volvox africanus (assembly GCA_030268105.1). Taxonomy (NCBI): domain Eukaryota; kingdom Viridiplantae; phylum Chlorophyta; class Chlorophyceae; order Chlamydomonadales; family Volvocaceae; genus Volvox; species Volvox africanus. Next base: position 2,076,814 of record BSDZ01000103.1, read on the forward strand.
CACATGTGTGTGCAACAACACTACTGCATCCCTCCATCCTCTCGTCGGATGCCTTCCAGCTTGCATCGCTTGGATGGATGCTGCCCGTTCTTACAAAGCATGTCCGATGGATGACCATGCATGACGGGCAGGTCGGTAATCAGTAAGGCAGTCATACAACATCCCGCATCATCCGGTCTTCTGTGTTGTATTACGGTTTGATTATCATCAATGTGTTGGTCTAGGCGACCTAATAAGACAATATGGGAACATAATTAATGCATTGCTCTCTCTCTCTCTCTAGATATATATATGTATTGCTATATGTAGATATATGTATATGTATTGCTATATGTATATATATACATATATTGCTGTAAATATCTGTATATATATCAAAATATATTAATTTTTACATATTTAGCTAGTTCTGCATTTAAGAATCCATGAAATTGGGTTTCTTGGTCTCATGCTGCCAGCTGTATCAATAATGCGCCAACCAATGAACGTTTGACTCAACCCGAGGAACGTGGGTAATGAGCATTGTAATAAATGGCATGACTTGTTCAGTAATAATATTTGTTGTATGGTTGGTACCTCAATGTTGGCATGAACGACGCAAAGTGTGAGAATTGCGACGACCACAGTGGTTAGTCGGCAACCCAATATTGATATTCGGCCATTATATTACATAAATACCGGGAAGGCTTGATAATACTGCATGCGAATATCTGTGATACGTTGCTAGGGTTCATCACACTCACAAATCGATGATCTGGTGTGAGATGTACTGCATATGGGTATCACAAGTATAATATGTGCGAGGACGGCTGAATAGCTTAAGCTTTTACGAGCTCAAATCGGATTATCTTTGATATTATCACATTGAACTATATTACACTGTGATTGGCCCGAGCCAAGCCTGAGCATTATGAGCCTGTTAGATGATGATCGCCGAATGGTTAGGTTCTGATAACCGAATGCACCACATCGCATCTAATGGACTATAAGTTGTAACCTTTTTGCTCCTGAAGACTTACACTGCCTCTGAGATTGCATCCGGATGCTTGATCTATTTTGTGAGCATTCGGCATTTGGCACTTAACGCTTAGACCTGCAGATAAGTGCATGAGTGGTGAAGACGGTTTTAGGGTTACCCTCATCAATATCCATACCTGGCTTATTACCAGCATCCCATGCAGTCCACTACGGCATGGGTGTCCAAGAAGGATGCACAGGTTCAGGAAGTAGCCATGGTAAGGGCGCCCTGGCCCTACCTAATAGACACGGTGTGCGTGCGTGCATGTAAGTGTGTTTGTTTGTTTGTGTTTGTTTGTGTGTGTGTATGTGTGTATGTGTGTTTGTTTGTGTTTGTTTGTGTGTGTATGTGTGTTTGTTTGTGTGTGTATGTGTGTTTGTTTGTGTGGTTGGTTAGGAATCGCTGTGGTGTGCTCACCTCACACGGTAATGTGCTTGGAATAGATTTAGGTGGTCCTTCTGTGAGTAGGCCGTTTAGCTCAGTGGATAGAGCGTGTCCTTCCTAAGGTCAAGGTCCAAGGTTCGACCCCTTGAACGGTCGTCGAGACTGTTTCATGTTGGATAATGAGTGTGTTGGTGTGTGCTGGAGAACGCTCTAGGGCCCATCTAGGTGAACCATTTTCAGGTTGGTAGCTAGGGTAGCTAGCTATAACTTAACTCATCCAGGTCGCAATCAGTCGAATGGGCATCAGCTGGACAGCTCTGTTGTGACACATGCCACCGGGCATATGCATGCCCAAGAGTCAGAACAGTGGAGGATGAGGATGTGGATGGCTCTGGAGGGATAGATATGTTGCCTCAGAGTTGTTGGAGAGCTTTTCTCGCAAGCTTTACTACTGAGCGCCCCCTTCTTTGAGTGCGGTGTCCACGTTGTGTGCAAGTGCATTGCGTGAGCAAGTGGCCGTGGCCGCTAAGAGGCACACACCCACACACACAGCAGAGGCACATCATACCCACGCTAGAATAGACGATTCCTGTGGGTTGAGGGTGTCGAACCCTCGACCTTAGGATTGCCCAAGTCACAGTAGTTTGGAGCTATGAGACCTACGCGCTAACCACTTCGCCACACCCACCGTGCAGTAGGGCACTATCGCACAATCCCACTCTGCAAAACTACGTTGCTAGCACAATCAAGTCGGTCTGTGGCGCGTTCCGTTTGTGTCCTCCATCTCATCGTCACGCCTATCCATCTAGCTGGATATATAGCAAAGCAGAAGGGGTGTTTCATGTGTTGGTATCAACTTCCCTGCTGCCACCACAAATGAACTACGGACAAGCATGTTGCATGGCCTGATATATTCTTTGAGCAAGTCCGTACTATACTACTGCGCTCACTGGTGTTAGGTGGGGTCAGTTACCAGCTTAAACATGGTGAGGCAGGCTTTGCACCAGTTTTCACATGCACGCAGGATTTCTGTGCGTGGGTGGCATGGCTTTTCGTTGGTGTGTGTGTATGTGTATGTGTATGTGTATGTGTATGTGTATGTGTATGTGTATGTGTATGTGTATGTGTATGTGTATGTGTATGTGTATGTTTGTAGGATAGGGCGGTACATCACCCGTGGCCACTAACCTGGCAGTCCCTACCTTCCCCGGTGTTTCGGGGCACCCTCATCCAGTCTCCCACGCCAACTTCTCCGAAATCAGTGGTTTTCCCAGGTTCAGCACCCACCACCATCATCCAGCGGAATCTGCCGAATCAACTAAGGCGTCAACTCCGCTACTGGTCAGCTCGCAGTTCACTTTAATTGGGGTCGTCACCGTCCATCGACATGGGGGCACCCTGCCCTTTACTTTAGGGTCTTTGGTCTTTATGTGTATGTGTGGGGCTGAATATAGATTGGGTGCGGTCGGGAACATCTTTTGAACAGCTCCGAGTAAAGCTCGGTTAGCTCAGTCGGTAGAGCGTACGGCTGTTAACCGTAAGGTCGACAGTTCGAACCTGTCATCGAGCGCGGATGTGAGGGGTCGTAGCTCAAATGGTAGAGCGCCCGCTTAGCATGCGAAGCTGAGCGCCGCAGAACAATGTGCGCGAGGTAGGGGGATCAATGCCCTCCGACTCCAGATAATGTCCACCTCTGGTTTGGAGTCCTTGTTGAGTCTTTTCTGTCCTCGATGACTCTGTTCTGTTCCATGTTTCCTTGCTTCACCGGACCTTCCCCTTGGGCACCCAGCCATACAGACATACACATACAGTAAGGCGCTCTGCTACTATCCCATCCCTCTGCTAGTATCCGTATCAATGCCACTGCTGCGGTGTGTGCATACACATGTGTGTGCAACAACACTACTGCATCCCTCCATCCTCTCGTCGGATGCCTTCCAGCTTGCATCGCTTGGATGGATGCTGCCCGTTCTTACAAAGCATGTCCGATGGATGACCATGCATGACGGGCAGGTCGGTAATCAGTAAGGCAGTCATACAACATCCCGCATCATCCGGTCTTCTGTGTTGTATTACGGTTTGATTATCATCAATGTGTTGGTCTAGGCGACCTAATAAGACAATATGGGAACATAATTAATGCATTGCTCTCTCTCTCTCTCTAGATATATATATGTATTGCTATATGTAGATATATGTATATGTATTGCTATATGTATATATATACATATATTGCTGTAAATATCTGTATATATATCAAAATATATTAATTTTTACATATTTAGCTAGTTCTGCATTTAAGAATCCATGAAATTGGGTTTCTTGGTCTCATGCTGCCAGCTGTATCAATAATGCGCCAACCAATGAACGTTTGACTCAACCCGAGGAACGTGGGTAATGAGCATTGTAATAAATGGCATGACTTGTTCAGTAATAATATTTGTTGTATGGTTGGTACCTCAATGTTGGCATGAACGACGCAAAGTGTGAGAATTGCGACGACCACAGTGGTTAGTCGGCAACCCAATATTGATATTCGGCCATTATATTACATAAATACCGGGAAGGCTTGATAATACTGCATGCGAATATCTGTGATACGTTGCTAGGGTTCATCACACTCACAAATCGATGATCTGGTGTGAGATGTACTGCATTTGGGTATCACAAGTATAATATGTGCGAGGACGGCTGAATAGCTTAAGCTTTTACGAGCTCAAATCGGATTATCTTTGATATTATCATATTGAACTATATTACACTGTGATTGGCCCGAGCCAAGCCTGAGCATTATGAGCCTGTTAGATGATGATCGCCGAATGGTTAGGTTCTGATAACCGAATGCACCACATCGCATCTAATGGACTATAAGTTGTAACCTTTTTGCTCCTGAAGACTTACACTGCCTCTGAGATTGCATCCGGATGCTTGATCTATTTTGTGAGCATTCGGCATTTGGCACTTAACGCTTAGACCTGCAGATAAGTGCATGAGTGGTGAAGACGGTTTTAGGGTTACCCTCATCAATATCCATACCTGGCTTATTAGCAGCATCCCATGCAGTCCACTACGGCATGGGTGTCCAAGAAGGATGCACAGGTTCAGGAAGTAGCCATGGTAAGGGCGCCCTGGCCCTACCTAATAGACACGGTGTGCGTGCGTGCATGTAAGTGTGTTTGTTTGTTTGTGTTTGTTTGTGTGTGTGTATGTGTGTATGTGTGTTTGTTTGTGTTTGTTTGTGTGTGTATGTGTGTTTGTTTGTGTGTTTGTTTGTGTTTGTTTGTGTGGTTGGTTAGGAATCGCTGTGGTGTGCTCACCTCACACGGTAATGTGCTTGGAATAGATTTAGGTGGTCCTTCTGTGAGTAGGCCGTTTAGCTCAGTGGATAGAGCGTGTCCTTCCTAAGGTCAAGGTCCAAGGTTCGACCCCTTGAACGGTCGTCGAGACTGTTTCATGTTGGATAATGAGTGTGTTGGTGTGTGCTGGAGAACGCTCTAGGGCCCATCTAGGTGAACCATTTTCAGGTTGGTAGCTAGGGTAGCTAGCTATAACTTAACTCATCCAGGTCGCAATCAATCGAATGGGCATCAGCTGGACAGCTCTGTTGTGACACATGCCACCGGGCATATGCATGCCCAAGAGTCAGAACAGTGGAGGATGAGGATGTGGATGGCTCTGGAGGGATAGATATGTTGCCTCAGAGTTGTTGGAGAGCTTTTCTCGCAAGCTTTACTACTGAGCGCCCCCTTCTTTGAGTGCGGTGTCCACGTTGTGTGCAAGTGCATTGCGTGAGCAAGTGGCCGTGGCCGCTAAGAGGCACACACCCACACACACAGCAGAGGCACATCATACCCACGCTAGAATAGACGATTCCTGTGGGTGGAGGGTGTCGAACCCTCGACCTTAGGATTGCCCAAGTCACAGTGGTTTGGAGCTATGAGACCTACGCGCTAACCACTGCGCCACACCCACCGTACAGATAGGGCACTATCGCACAATCCCACTCTGCAAAACTACGTTCCTAGCACAATCAAGTCGGTCCGTGGCGCGTTCCGTTTGTGTCCTCCATCTCATCGTCACGCCTATCCATCTAGCTGGATATATAGCAAAGCAGAAGGGGTGTTTCATGTGTTGGTATCAACTTCCCTGCTGCCACCACAAATGAACTACGGACAAGCATGTTGCATGGCCTGATATATTCTTTGAGCAAGTCCGTACTATACTACTGCGCTCACTGGTGTTAGGTGGGGTCAGTTACCAGCTTAAACATGGTGAGGCAGGCTTTGCACCAGTTTTCACATGCACGCAGGATTTCTGTGCGTGGGTGGCATGGCTTTTCGTTGGTGTATGTGTATGTGTATGTGTATGTGTATGTGTATGTGTATGTTTGTAGGATAGGGCGGTACATCACCCGTGGCCACTAACCTGGCAGTCCCTACCTTCCCCGGTGTTTCGGGGCACCCTCATCCAGTCTCCCACGCCAACTTCTCCGAAATCAGTGGTTTTCCCAGGTTCAGCACCCACCACCATCATCCAGCGGAATCTGCCGAATCAACTAAGGCGTCAACTCCGCTACTGGTCAGCTCGCAGTTCACTTTAATTGGGGTCGTCACCGTCCATCGACATGGGGGCACCCTGCCCTTTACTTTAGGGTCTTTGGTCTTTATGTGTATGTGTATGTGTATGTGTGGGGCTGAATATAGATTGGGTGCGGTCGGGAACATCTTTTGAACAGCTCCGAGTAAAGCTCGGTTAGCTCAGTCGGTAGAGCGTACGGCTGTTAACCGTAAGGTCGACAGTTCGAACCTGTCATTGAGCGCGGATGTGAGGGGTCGTAGCTCAAATGGTAGAGCGCCCGCTTAGCATGCGAAGCTGAGCGCCGCAGAACAATGTGCGGGAGGTAGGGGGATCGATGCCCTCCGACTCCAGATAATGTCCACCTCTGGTTTGGAGTCCTTGTTGAGTCTTTTCTGTCCTCGATGACTCTGTTCTGTTCCATGTTTCCTTGCTTCACCGGACCTTCCCCTTGGGCACCCAGCCATACAGACATACACATACAGTAAGGCGCTCTGCTACTATCCCATCCCTCTGCTAGTATCCGTATCAATGCCACTGCTGCGGTGTGTGCATACACATGTGTGTGCAACAACACTACTGCATCCCTCCATCCTCTCGTCGGATGCCTTCCAGCTTGCATCGCTTGGATGGATGCTGCCCGTTCTTACAAAGCATGTCCGATGGATGACCATGCATGACGGGCAGGTCGGTAATCAGTAAGGCAGTCATACAACATCCCGCATCATCCGGTCTTCTGTGTTGTATTACGGTTTGATTATCATCAATGTGTTGGTCTAGGCGACCTAATAAGACAATATGGGAACATAATTAATGCATTGCTCTCTCTCTCTCTCTAGATATATATATGTATTGCTATATGTAGATATATGTATATGTATTGCTATATGTATATATATACATATATTGCTGTAAATATCTGTATATATATCAAAATATATTAATTTTTACATATTTAGCTAGTTCTGCATTTAAGAATCCATGAAATTGGGTTTCTTGGTCTCATGCTGCCAGCTGTATCAATAATGCGCCAACCAATGAACGTTTGACTCAACCCGAGGAACGTGGGTAATGAGCATTGTAATAAATGGCATGACTTGTTCAGTAATAATATTTGTTGTATGGTTGGTACCTCAATGTTGGCATGAACGACGCAAAGTGTGAGAATTGCGACGACCACAGTGGTTAGTCGGCAACCCAATATTGATATTCGGCCATTATATTACATAAATACCGGGAAGGCTTGATAATACTGCATGCGAATATCTGTGATACGTTGCTAGGGTTCATCACACTCACAAATCGATGATCTGGTGTGAGATGTACTGCATATGGGTATCACAAGTATAATATGTGCGAGGACGGCTGAATAGCTTAAGCTTTTACGAGCTCAAATCGGATTATCTTTGATATTATCATATTGAACTATATTACACTGTGATTGGCCCGAGCCAAGCCTGAGCATTATGAGCCTGTTAGATGATGATCGCCGAATGGTTAGGTTCTGATAACCGAATGCACCACATCGCATCTAATGGACTATAAGTTGTAACCTTTTTGCTCCTGAAGACTTACACTGCCTCTGAGATTGCATCCGGATGCTTGATCTATTTTGTGAGCATTCGGCATTTGGCACTTAACGCTTAGACCTGCAGATAAGTGCATGAGTGGTGAAGACGGTTTTAGGGTTACCCTCATCAATATCCATACCTGGCTTATTAGCAGCATCCCATGCAGTCCACTACGGCATGGGTGTCCAAGAAGGATGCACAGGTTCAGGAAGTAGCCATGGTAAGGGCGCCCTGGCCCTACCTAATAGACACGGTGTGCGTGCGTGCATGTAAGTGTGTTTGTTTGTTTGTGTTTGTTTGTGTGTGTGTATGTGTGTATGTGTGTTTGTTTGTGTTTGTTTGTGTGTGTATGTGTGTTTGTTTGTGTGTTTGTTTGTGTTTGTTTGTGTGGTTGGTTAGGAATCGCTGTGGTGTGCTCACCTCACACGGTAATGTGCTTGGAATAGATTTAGGTGGTCCTTCTGTGAGTAGGCCGTTTAGCTCAGTGGATAGAGCGTGTCCTTCCTAAGGTCAAGGTCCAAGGTTCGACCCCTTGAACGGTCGTCGAGACTGTTTCATGTTGGATAATGAGTGTGTTGGTGTGTGCTGGAGAACGCTCTAGGGCCCATCTAGGTGAACCATTTTCAGGTTGGTAGCTAGGGTAGCTAGCTATAACTTAACTCATCCAGGTCGCAATCAGTCGAATGGGCATCAGCTGGACAGCTCTGTTGTGACACATGCCACCGGGCATATGCATGCCCAAGAGTCAGAACAGTGGAGGATGAGGATGTGGATGGCTCTGGAGGGATAGATATGTTGCCTCAGAGTTGTTGGAGAGCTTTTCTCGCAAGCTTTACTACTGAGCGCCCCCTTCTTTGAGTGCGGTGTCCACGTTGTGTGCAAGTGCATTGCGTGAGCAAGTGGCCGTGGCCGCTAAGAGGCACACACCCACACACACAGCAGAGGCACATCATACCCACGCTAGAATAGACGATTCCTGTGGGTGGAGGGTGTCGAACCCTCGACCTTAGGATTGCCCAAGTCACAGTGGTTTGGAGCTATGAGACCTACGCGCTAACCACTGCGCCACACCCACCGTGCAGATAGGGGACTATCGCACAATCCCACTCTGCAAAACTACGTTGCTAGCACAATCAAGTCGGTCCGTGGCGCGTTCCGTTTGTGTCCTCCATCTCATCGTCACGCCTATCCATCTAGCTGGATATATAGCAAAGCAGAAGGGGTGTTTCATGTGTTGGTATCAACTTCCCTGCTGCCACCACAAATGAACTACGGACAAGCATGTTGCATGGCCTGATATATTCTTTGAGCAAGTCCGTACTATACTACTGCGCTCACTGGTGTTAGGTGGGGTCAGTTACCAGCTTAAACATGGTGAGGCAGGCTTTGCACCAGTTTTCACATGCACGCAGGATTTCTGTGCGTGGGTGGCATGGCTTTTCGTTGGTGTATGTGTATGTGTATGTGTATGTGTATGTGTATGTGTATGTGTATGTGTATGTGTATGTGTATGTGTATGTTTGTAGGATAGGGCGGTACATCACCCGTGGCCACTAACCTGGCAGTCCCTACCTTCCCCGGTGTTTCGGGGCACCCTCATCCAGTCTCCCACGCCAACTTCTCCGAAATCAGTGGTTTTCCCAGGTTCAGCACCCACCACCAGCATCCAGCGGAATCTGCCGAATCAACTAAGGCGTCAACTCCGCTACTGGTCAGCTCGCAGTTCACTTTAATTGGGGTCGTCACCGTCCATCGACATGGGGGCACCCTGCCCTTTACTTTAGGGTCTTTGGTCTTTATGTGTATGTGTATGTGTATGTGTGGGGCTGAATATAGATTGGGTGCGGTCGGGAACATCTTTTGAACAGCTCCGAGTAAAGCTCGGTTAGCTCAGTCGGTAGAGCGTACGGCTGTTAACCGTAAGGTCGACAGTTCGAACCTGTCATCGAGCGCGGATGTGAGGGGTCGTAGCTCAAATGGTAGAGCGCCCGCTTAGCATGCGAAGCTGAGCGCCGCAGAACAATGTGCGGGAGGTAGGGGGATCGATGCCCTCCGACTCCAGATAATGTCCACCTCTGGTTTGGAGTCCTTGTTGAGTCTTTTCTGTCCTCGATGACTCTGTTCTGTTCCATGTTTCCTTGCTTCACCGGACCTTCCCCTTGGGCACCCAGCCATACAGACATACACATACAGTAAGGCGCTCTGCTACTATCCCATCCCTCTGCTAGTATCCGTATCAATGCCACTGCTGCGGTGTGTGCATACACATGTGTGTGCAACAACACTACTGCATCCCTCCATCCTCTCGTCGGATGCCTTCCAGCTTGCATCGCTTGGATGGATGCTGCCCGTTCTTACAAAGCATGTCCGATGGATGACCATGCATGACGGGCAGGTCGGTAATCAGTAAGGCAGTCATACAACATCCCGCATCATCCGGTCTTCTGTGTTGTATTACGGTTTGATTATCATCAATGTGTTGGTCTAGGCGACCTAATAAGACAATATGGGAACATAATTAATGCATTGCTCTCTCTCTCTCTCTAGATATATATATGTATTGCTATATGTAGATATATGTATATGTATTGCTATATGTATATATATACATATATTGCTGTAAATATCTGTATATATATCAAAATATATTAATTTTTACATATTTAGCTAGTTCTGCATTTAAGAATCCATGAAATTGGGTTTCTTGGTCTCATGCTGCCAGCTGTATCAATAATGCGCCAACCAATGAACGTTTGACTCAACCCGAGGAACGTGGGTAATGAGCATTGTAATAAATGGCATGACTTGTTCAGTAATAATATTTGTTGTATGGTTGGTACCTCAATGTTGGCATGAACGACGCAAAGTGTGAGAATTGCGACGACCACAGTGGTTAGTCGGCAACCCAATATTGATATTCGGCCATTATATTACATAAATACCGGGAAGGCTTGATAATACTGCATGCGAATATCTGTGATACGTTGCTAGGGTTCATCACACTCACAAATCGATGATCTGGTGTGAGATGTACTGCATATGGGTATCACAAGTATAATATGTGCGAGGACGGCTGAATAGCTTAAGCTTTTACGAGCTCAAATCGGATTATCTTTGATATTATCATATTGAACTATATTACACTGTGATTGGCCCGAGCCAAGCCTGAGCATTATGAGCCTGTTAGATGATGATCGCCGAATGGTTAGGTTCTGATAACCGAATGCACCACATCGCATCTAATGGACTATAAGTTGTAACCTTTTTGCTCCTGAAGACTTACACTGCCTCTGAGATTGCATCCGGATGCTTGATCTATTTTGTGAGCATTCGGCATTTGGCACTTAACGCTTAGACCTGCAGATAAGTGCATGAGTGGTGAAGACGGTTTTAGGGTTACCCTCATCAATATCCATACCTGGCTTATTACCAGCATCCCATGCAGTCCACTACGGCATGGGTGTCCAAGAAGGATGCACAGGTTCAGGAAGTAGCCATGGTAAGGGCGCCCTGGCCCTACCTAATAGACACGGTGTGCGTGCGTGCATGTAAGTGTGTTTGTTTGTTTGTGTTTGTTTGTGTGTGTGTATGTGTGTATGTGTGTATGTGTGTATGTGTGTTTGTTTGTGTTTGTTTGTGTGTGTATGTGTGTTTGTTTGTGTGTTTGTTTGTGTTTGTTTGTGTTTGTTTGTGTGGTTGGTTAGGAATCGCTGTGGTGTGCTCACCTCACACGGTAATGTGCTTGGAATAGATTTAGGTGGTCCTTCTGTGAGTAGGCCGTTTAGCTCAGTGGATAGAGCGTGTCCTTCCTAAGGTCAAGGTCCAAGGTTCGACCCCTTGAACGGTCGTCGAGACTGTTTCATGTTGGATAATGAGTGTGTTGGTGTGTGCTGGAGAACGCTCTAGGGCCCATCTAGGTGAACCATTTTCAGGTTGGTAGCTAGGGTAGCTAGCTATAACTTAACTCATCCAGGTCGCAATCAATCGAATGGGCATCAGCTGGACAGCTCTGTTGTGACACATGCCACCGGGCATATGCATGCCCAAGAGTCAGAACAGTGGAGGATGAGGATGTGGATGGCTCTGGAGGGATAGATATGTTGCCTCAGAGTTGTTGGAGAGCTTTTCTCGCAAGCTTTACTACTGAGCGCCCCCTTCTTTGAGTGCGGTGTCCACGTTGTGTGCAAGTGCATTGCGTGAGCAAGTGGCCGTGGCCGCTAAGAGGCACACACCCACACACACAGCAGAGGCACATCATACCCACGCTAGAATAGACGATTCCTGTGGGTGGAGGGTGTCGAACCCTCGACCTTAGGATTGCCCAAGTCACAGTGGTTTGGAGCTATGAGATCTACGCGCTAACCACTGCGCCACACCCACCGTGCAGATAGGGCACTATCGCACAATCCCACTCTGCAAAACTACGTTGCTAGCACAATCAAGTCGGTCCGTGGCGCGTTCCGTTTGTGTCCTCCATCTCATCGTCACGCCTATCCATCTAGCTGGATATATAGCAAAGCAGAAGGGGTGTTTCATGTGTTGGTATCAACTTCCCTGCTGCCACCACAAATGAACTACGGACAAGCATGTTGCATGGCCTGATATATTCTTTGAGCAAGTCCGTACTATACTACTGCGCTCACTGGTGTTAGGTGGGGTCAGTTACCAGCTTAAACATGGTGAGGCAGGCTTTGCACCAGTTTTCACATGCACGCAGGATTTCTGTGCGTGGGTGGCATGGCTTTTCGTTGGTGTATGTGTATGTGTATGTGTATGTGTATGTGTATGTGTATGTGTATGTGTATGTGTATGTGTATGTGTATGTGTATGTGTATGTGTATGTGTATGTTTGTAGGATAGGGCGGTACATCACCCGTGGCCACTAACCTGGCAGTCCCTACCTTCCCCGGTGTTTCGGGGCACCCTCATCCAGTCTCCCACGCCAACTTCTCCGAAATCAGTGGTTTTCCCAGGTTCAGCACCCACCACCAGCATCCAGCGGAATCTGCCGAATCAACTAAGGCGTCAACTCCGCTACTGGTCAGCTCGCAGTTCACTTTAATTGGGGTCGTCACCGTCCATCGACATGGGGGCACCCTGCCCTTTACTTTAGGGTCTTTGGTCTTTATGTGTATGTGTATGTGTATGTGTGGGGCTGAATATAGATTGGGTGCGGTCGGGAACATCTTTTGAACAGCTCCGAGTAAAGCTCGGTTAGCTCAGTCGGTAGAGCGTACGGCTGTTAACCGTAAGGTCGACAGTTCGAACCTGTCATCGAGCGCGGATGTGAGGGGTCGTAGCTCAAATGGTAGAGCGCCCGCTTAGCATGCGAAGCTGAGCGCCGCAGAACAATGTGCGGGAGGTAGGGGGATCGATGCCCTCCGACTCCAGATAATGTCCACCTCTGGTTTGGAGTCCTTGTTGAGTCTTTTCTGTCCTCGATGACTCTGTTCTGTTCCATGTTTCCTTGCTTCACCGGACCTTCCCCTTGGGCACCCAGCCATACAGACATACACATACAGTAAGGCGCTCTGCTACTATCCCATCCCTCTGCTAGTATCCGTATCAATGCCACTGCTGCGGTGTGTGCATACACATGTGTGTGCAACAACACTACTGCATCCCTCCATCCTCTCGTCGGATGCCTTCCAGCTTGCATCGCTTGGATGGATGCTGCCCGTTCTTACAAAGCATGTCCGATGGATGACCATGCATGACGGGCAGGTCGGTAATCAGTAAGGCAGTCATACAACATCCCGCATCATCCGGTCTTCTGTGTTGTATTACGGTTTGATTATCATCAATGTGTTGGTCTAGGCGACCTAATAAGACAATATGGGAACATAATTAATGCATTGCTCTCTCTCTCTCTCTAGATATATATATGTATTGCTATATGTAGATATATGTATATGTATTGCTATATGTATATATATACATATATTGCTGTAAATATCTGTATATATATCAAAATATATTAATTTTTACATATTTAGCTAGTTCTGCATTTAAGAATCCATGAAATTGGGTTTCTTGGTCTCATGCTGCCAGCTGTATCAATAATGCGCCAACCAATGAACGTTTGACTCAACCCGAGGAACGTGGGTAATGAGCATTGTAATAAATGGCATGACTTGTTCAGTAATAATATTTGTTGTATGGTTGGTACCTCAATGTTGGCATGAACGACGCAAAGTGTGAGAATTGCGACGACCACAGTGGTTAGTCGGCAACCCAATATTGATATTCGGCCATTATATTACATAAATACCGGGAAGGCTTGATAATACTGCATGCGAATATCTGTGATACGTTGCTAGGGTTCATCACACTCACAAATCGATGATCTGGTGTGAGATGTACTGCATATGGGTATCACAAGTATAATATGTGCGAGGACGGCTGAATAGCTTAAGCTTTTACGAGCTCAAATCGGATTATCTTTGATATTATCATATTGAACTATATTACACTGTGATTGGCCCGAGCCAAGCCTGAGCATTATGAGCCTGTTAGATGATGATCGCCGAATGGTTAGGTTCTGATAACCGAATGCACCACATCGCATCTAATGGACTATAAGTTGTAACCTTTTTGCTCCTGAAGACTTACACTGCCTCTGAGATTGCATCCGGATGCTTGATCTATTTTGTGAGCATTCGGCATTTGGCACTTAACGCTTAGACCTGCAGATAAGTGCATGAGTGGTGAAGACGGTTTTAGGGTTACCCTCATCAATATCCATACCTGGCTTATTACCAGCATCCCATGCAGTCCACTACGGCATGGGTGTCCAAGAAGGATGCACAGGTTCAGGAAGTAGCCATGGTAAGGGCGCCCTGGCCCTACCTAATAGACACGGTGTGCGTGCGTGCATGTAAGTGTGTTTGTTTGTTTGTGTTTGTTTGTGTGTGTGTATGTGTGTATGTGTGTTTGTTTGTGTGTGTTTGTGTGTGTATGTGTGTTTGTTTGTGTGTTTGTTTGTGTTTGTTTGTGTTTGTTTGTGTGGTTGGTTAGGAATCGCTGTGGTGTGCTCACCTCACACGGTAATGTGCTTGGAATAGATTTAGGTGGTCCTTCTGTGAGTAGGCCGTTTAGCTCAGTGGATAGAGCGTGTCCTTCCTAAGGTCAAGGTCCAAGGTTCGACCCCTTGAACGGTCGTCGAGACTGTTTCATGTTGGATAATGAGTGTGTTGGTGTGTGCTGGAGAACGCTCTAGGGCCCATCTAGGTGAACCATTTTCAGGTTGGTAGCTAGGGTAGCTAGCTATAACTTAACTCATCCAGGTCGCAATCAATCGAATGGGCATCAGCTGGACAGCTCTGTTGTGACACATGCCACCGGGCATATGCATGCCCAAGAGTCAGAACAGTGGAGGATGAGGATGTGGATGGCTCTGGAGGGATAGATATGTTGCCTCAGAGTTGTTGGAGAGCTTTTCTCGCAAGCTTTACTACTGAGCGCCCCCTTCTTTGAGTGCGGTGTCCACGTTGTGTGCAAGTGCATTGCGTGAGCAAGTGGCCGTGGCCGCTAAGAGGCACACACCCACACACACAGCAGAGGCACATCATACCCACGCTAGAATAGACGATTCCTGTGGGTGGAGGGTGTCGAACCCTCGACCTTAGGATTGCCCAAGTCACAGTGGTTTGGAGCTATGAGACCTACGCGCTAACCACTGCGCCACACCCACCGTGCAGGTAGGGGACTATCGCACAATCCCACTCTGCAAAACTACGTTGCTAGCACAATCAAGTCGGTCCGTGGCGCGTTCCGTTTGTGTCCTCCATCTCATCGTCACGCCTATCCATCTAGCTGGATATATAGCAAAGCAGAAGGGGTGTTTCATGTGTTGGTATCAACTTCCCTGCTGCCACCACAAATGAACTACGGACAAGCATGTTGCATGGCCTGATATATTCTTTGAGCAAGTCCGTACTATACTACTGCGCTCACTGGTGTTAGGTGGGGTCAGTTACCAGCTTAAACATGGTGAGGCAGGCTTTGCACCAGTTTTCACATGCACGCAGGATTTCTGTGCGTGGGTGGCATGGCTTTTCGTTGGTGTATGTGTATGTGTATGTGTATGTGTATGTGTATGTGTATGTGTATGTGTATGTGTATGTGTATGTGTATGTTTGTAGGATAGGGCGGTACATCACCCGTGGCCACTAACCTGGCAGTCCCTACCTTCCCCGGTGTTTCGGGGCACCCTCATCCAGTCTCCCACGCCAACTTCTCCGAAATCAGTGGTTTTCCCAGGTTCAGCACCCACCACCAGCATCCAGCGGAATCTGCCGAATCAACTAAGGCGTCAACTCCGCTACTGGTCAGCTCGCAGTTCACTTTAATTGGGGTCGTCACCGTCCATCGACATGGGGGCACCCTGCCCTTTACTTTAGGGTCTTTGGTCTTTATGTGTATGTGTATGTGTATGTGTGGGGCTGAATATAGATTGGGTGCGGTCGGGAACATCTTTTGAACAGCTCCGAGTAAAGCTCGGTTAGCTCAGTCGGTAGAGCGTACGGCTGTTAACCGTAAGGTCGACAGTTCGAACCTGTCATTGAGCGCGGATGTGAGGGGTCGTAGCTCAAATGGTAGAGCGCCCGCTTAGCATGCGAAGCTGAGCGCCGCAGAACAATGTGCGGGAGGTAGGGGGATCGATGCCCTCCGACTCCAGATAATGTCCACCTCTGGTTTGGAGTCCTTGTTGAGTCTTTTCTGTCCTCGATGACTCTGTTCTGTTCCATGTTTCCTTGCTTCACCGGACCTTCCCCTTGGGCACCCAGCCATACAGACATACACATACAGTAAGGCGCTCTGCTACTATCCCATCCCTCTGCTAGTATCCGTATCAATGCCACTGCTGCGGTGTGTGCATACACATGTGTGTGCAACAACACTACTGCATCCCTCCATCCTCTCGTCGGATGCCTTCCAGCTTGCATCGCTTGGATGGATGCTGCCCGTTCTTACAAAGCATGTCCGATGGATGACCATGCATGACGGGCAGGTCGGTAATCAGTAAGGCAGTCATACAACATCCCGCATCATCCGGTCTTCTGTGTTGTATTACGGTTTGATTATCATCAATGTGTTGGTCTAGGCGACCTAATAAGACAATATGGGAACATAATTAATGCATTGCTCTCTCTCTCTCTCTAGATATATATATATGTATTGCTATATGTAGATATATGTATATGTATTGCTATATGTATATATATACATATATTGCTGTAAATATCTGTATATATATCAAAATATATTAATTTTTACATATTTAGCTAGTTCTGCATTTAAGAATCCATGAAATTGGATTTCTTGGTCTCATGCTGCCAGCTGTATCAATAATGCGCCAACCAATGAACGTTTGACTCAACCCGAGGAACGTGGGTAATGAGCATTGTAATAAATGGCATGACTTGTTCAGTAATAATATTTGTTGTATGGTTGGTACCTCAATGTTGGCATGAACGACGCAAAGTGTGAGAATTGCGACGACCACAGTGGTTAGTCGGCAACCCAATATTGATATTCGGCCATTATATTACATAAATACCGGGAAGGCTTGATAATACTGCATGCGAATATCTGTGATACGTTGCTAGGGTTCATCACACTCACAAATCGATGATCTGGTGTGAGATGTACTGCATATGGGTATCACAAGTATAATATGTGCGAGGACGGCTGAATAGCTTAAGCTTTTACGAGCTCAAATCGGATTATCTTTGATATTATCATATTGAACTATATTACACTGTGATTGGCCCGAGCCAAGCCTGAGCATTATGAGCCTGTTAGATGATGATCGCCGAATGGTTAGGTTCTGATAACCGAATGCACCACATCGCATCTAATGGACTATAAGTTGTAACCTTTTTGCTCCTGAAGACTTACACTGCCTCTGAGATTGCATCCGGATGCTTGATCTATTTTGTGAGCATTCGGCATTTGGCACTTAACGCTTAGACCTGCAGATAAGTGCATGAGTGGTGAAGACGGTTTTAGGGTTACCCTCATCAATATCCATACCTGGCTTATTAGCAGCATCCCATGCAGTCCACTACGGCATGGGTGTCCAAGAAGGATGCACAGGTTCAGGAAGTAGCCATGGTAAGGGCGCCCTGGCCCTACCTAATAGACACGGTGTGCGTGCGTGCATGTAAGTGTGTTTGTTTGTTTGTGTTTGTTTGTGTGTGTGTATGTGTGTATGTGTGTTTGTTTGTGTGTGTTTGTGTGTGTATGTGTGTTTGTTTGTGTGTTTGTTTGTGTTTGTTTGTGTTTGTTTGTGTGGTTGGTTAGGAATCGCTGTGGTGTGCTCACCTCACACGGTAATGTGCTTGGAATAGATTTAGGTGGTCCTTCTGTGAGTAGGCCGTTTAGCTCAGTGGATAGAGCGTGTCCTTCCTAAGGTCAAGGTCCAAGGTTCGACCCCTTGAACGGTCGTCGAGACTGTTTCATGTTGGATAATGAGTGTGTTGGTGTGTGCTGGAGAACGCTCTAGGGCCCATCTAGGTGAACCATTTTCAGGTTGGTAGCTAGGGTAGCTAGCTATAACTTAACTCATCCAGGTCGCAATCAATCGAATGGGCATCAGCTGGACAGCTCTGTTGTGACACATGCCACCGGGCATATGCATGCCCAAGAGTCAGAACAGTGGAGGATGAGGATGTGGATGGCTCTGGAGGGATAGATATGTTGCCTCAGAGTTGTTGGAGAGCTTTTCTCGCAAGCTTTACTACTGAGCGCCCCCTTCTTTGAGTGCGGTGTCCACGTTGTGTGCAAGTGCATTGCGTGAGCAAGTGGCCGTGGCCGCTAAGAGGCACACACCCACACACACAGCAGAGGCACATCATACCCACGCTAGAATAGACGATTCCTGTGGGTGGAGGGTGTCGAACCCTCGACCTTAGGATTGCCCAAGTCACAGTGGTTTGGAGCTATGAGACCTACGCGCTAACCACTGCGCCACACCCACCGTGCAGGTAGGGGACTATCGCACAATCCCACTCTGCAAAACTACGTTGCTAGCACAATCAAGTCGGTCCGTGGCGCGTTCCGTTTGTGTCCTCCATCTCATCGTCACGCCTATCCATCTAGCTGGATATATAGCAAAGCAGAAGGGGTGTTTCATGTGTTGGTATCAACTTCCCTGCTGCCACCACAAATGAACTACGGACAAGCATGTTGCATGGCCTGATATATTCTTTGAGCAAGTCCGTACTATACTACTGCGCTCACTGGTGTTAGGTGGGGTCAGTTACCAGCTTAAACATGGTGAGGCAGGCTTTGCACCAGTTTTCACATGCACGCAGGATTTCTGTGCGTGGGTGGCATGGCTTTTCGTTGGTGTATGTGTATGTGTATGTGTATGTGTATGTGTATGTGTATGTGTATGTGTATGTGTATGTGTATGTGTATGTTTGTAGGATAGGGCGGTACATCACCCGTGGCCACTAACCTGGCAGTCCCTACCTTCCCCGGTGTTTCGGGGCACCCTCATCCAGTCTCCCACGCCAACTTCTCCGAAATCAGTGGTTTTCCCAGGTTCAGCACCCACCACCAGCATCCAGCGGAATCTGCCGAATCAACTAAGGCGTCAACTCCGCTACTGGTCAGCTCGCAGTTCACTTTAATTGGGGTCGTCACCGTCCATCGACATGGGGGCACCCTGCCCTTTACTTTAGGGTCTTTGGTCTTTATGTGTATGTGTATGTGTATGTGTGGGGCTGAATATAGATTGGGTGCGGTCGGGAACATCTTTTGAACAGCTCCGAGTAAAGCTCGGTTAGCTCAGTCGGTAGAGCGTACGGCTGTTAACCGTAAGGTCGACAGTTCGAACCTGTCATCGAGCGCGGATGTGAGGGGTCGTAGCTCAAATGGTAGAGCGCCCGCTTAGCATGCGAAGCTGAGCGCCGCAGAACAATGTGCGGGAGGTAGGGGGATCGATGCCCTCCGACTCCAGATAATGTCCACCTCTGGTTTGGAGTCCTTGTTGAGTCTTTTCTGTCCTCGATGACTCTGTTCTGTTCCATGTTTCCTTGCTTCACCGGACCTTCCCCTTGGGCACCCAGCCATACAGACATACACATACAGTAAGGCGCTCTGCTACTATCCCATCCCTCTGCTAGTATCCGTATCAATGCCACTGCTGCGGTGTGTGCATACACATGTGTGTGCAACAACACTACTGCATCCCTCCATCCTCTCGTCGGATGCCTTCCAGCTTGCATCGCTTGGATGGATGCTGCCCGTTCTTACAAAGCATGTCCGATGGATGACCATGCATGACGGGCAGGTCGGTAATCAGTAAGGCAGTCATACAACATCCCGCATCATCCGGTCTTCTGTGTTGTATTACGGTTTGATTATCATCAATGTGTTGGTCTAGGCGACCTAATAAGACAATATGGGAACATAATTAATGCATTGCTCTCTCTCTCTCTCTAGATATATATATATGTATTGCTATATGTAGATATATGTATATGTATTGCTATATGTATATATATACATATATTGCTGTAAATATCTGTATATATATCAAAATATATTAATTTTTACATATTTAGCTAGTTCTGCATTTAAGAATCCATGAAATTGGATTTCTTGGTCTCATGCTGCCAGCTGTATCAATAATGCGCCAACCAATGAACGTTTGACTCAACCCGAGGAACGTGGGTAATGAGCATTGTAATAAATGGCATGACTTGTTCAGTAATAATATTTGTTGTATGGTTGGTACCTCAATGTTGGCATGAACGACGCAAAGTGTGAGAATTGCGACGACCACAGTGGTTAGTCGGCAACCCAATATTGATATTCGGCCATTATATTACATAAATACCGGGAAGGCTTGATAATACTGCATGCGAATATCTGTGATACGTTGCTAGGGTTCATCACACTCACAAATCGATGATCTGGTGTGAGATGTACTGCATATGGGTATCACAAGTATAATATGTGCGAGGACGGCTGAATAGCTTAAGCTTTTACGAGCTCAAATCGGATTATCTTTGATATTATCATATTGAACTATATTACACTGTGATTGGCCCGAGCCAAGCCTGAGCATTATGAGCCTGTTAGATGATGATCGCCGAATGGTTAGGTTCTGATAACCGAATGCACCACATCGCATCTAATGGACTATAAGTTGTAACCTTTTTGCTCCTGAAGACTTACACTGCCTCTGAGATTGCATCCGGATGCTTGATCTATTTTGTGAGCATTCGGCATTTGGCACTTAATGCTTAGACCTGCAGATAAGTGCATGAGTGGTGAAGACGGTTTTAGGGTTACCCTCATCAATATCCATACCTGGCTTATTAGCAGCATCCCATGCAGTCCACTACGGCATGGGTGTCCAAGAAGGATGCACAGGTTCAGGAAGTAGCCATGGTAAGGGCGCCCTGGCCCTACCTAATAGACACGGTGTGCGTGCGTGCATGTAAGTGTGTTTGTTTGTTTGTGTTTGTTTGTGTGTGTGTATGTGTGTATGTGTGTTTGTTTGTGTTTGTTTGTGTGTGTATGTGTGTTTGTTTGTGTGTTTGTTTGTGTTTGTTTGTGTTTGTTTGTGTGGTTGGTTAGGAATCGCTGTGGTGTGCTCACCTCACACGGTAATGTGCTTGGAATAGATTTAGGTGGTCCTTCTGTGAGTAGGCCGTTTAGCTCAGTGGATAGAGCGTGTCCTTCCTAAGGTCAAGGTCCAAGGTTCGACCCCTTGAACGGTCGTCGAGACTGTTTCATGTTGGGTAATGAGTGTGTTGGTGTGTGCTGGAGAACGCTCTAGGGCCCATCTAGGTGAACCATTTTCAGGTTGGTAGCTAGGGTAGCTAGCTATAACTTAACTCATCCAGGTCGCAATCAATCGAATGGGCATCAGCTGGACAGCTCTGTTGTGACACATGCCACCGGGCATATGCATGCCCAAGAGTCAGAACAGTGGAGGATGAGGATGTGGATGGCTCTGGAGGGATAGATATGTTGCCTCAGAGTTGTTGGAGAGCTTTTCTCGCAAGCTTTACTACTGAGCGCCCCCTTCTTTGAGTGCGGTGTCCACGTTGTGTGCAAGTGCATTGCGTGAGCAAGTGGCCGTGGCCGCTAAGAGGCACACACCCACACACACAGCAGAGGCACATCATACCCACGCTAGAATAGACGATTCCTGTGGGTGGAGGGTGTCGAACCCTCGACCTTAGGATTGCCCAAGTCACAGTGGTTTGGAGCTATGAGACCTACGCGCTAACCACTGCGCCACACCCACCGTGCAGGTAGGGGACTATCGCACAATCCCACTCTGCAAAACTACGTTGCTAGCACAATCAAGTCGGTCCGTGGCGCGTTCCGTTTGTGTCCTCCATCTCATCGTCACGCCTATCCATCTAGCTGGATATATAGCAAAGCAGAAGGGGTGTTTCATGTGTTGGTATCAACTTCCCTGCTGCCACCACAAATGAACTACGGACAAGCATGTTGCATGGCCTGATATATTCTTTGAGCAAGTCCGTACTATACTACTGCGCTCACTGGTGTTAGGTGGGGTCAGTTACCAGCTTAAACATGGTGAGGCAGGCTTTGCACCAGTTTTCACATGCACGCAGGATTTCTGTGCGTGGGTGGCATGGCTTTTCGTTGGTGTATGTGTATGTGTATGTGTATGTGTATGTGTATGTGTATGTGTATGTGTATGTGTATGTGTATGTGTATGTGTATGTGTATGTTTGTAGGATAGGGCGGTACATCACCCGTGGCCACTAACCTGGCAGTCCCTACCTTCCCCGGTGTTTCGGGGCACCCTCATCCAGTCTCCCACGCCAACTTCTCCGAAATCAGTGGTTTTCCCAGGTTCAGCACCCACCACCAGCATCCAGCGGAATCTGCCGAATCAACTAAGGCGTCAACTCCGCTACTGGTCAGCTCGCAGTTCACTTTAATTGGGGTCGTCACCGTCCATCGACATGGGGGCACCCTGCCCTTTACTTTAGGGTCTTTGGTCTTTATGTGTATGTGTATGTGTATGTGTGGGGCTGAATATAGATTGGGTGCGGTCGGGAACATCTTTTGAACAGCTCCGAGTAAAGCTCGGTTAGCTCAGTCGGTAGAGCGTACGGCTGTTAACCGTAAGGTCGACAGTTCGAACCTGTCATTGAGCGCGGATGTGAGGGGTCGTAGCTCAAATGGTAGAGCGCCCGCTTAGCATGCGAAGCTGAGCGCCGCAGAACAATGTGCGGGAGGTAGGGGGATCGATGCCCTCCGACTCCAGATAATGTCCACCTCTGGTTTGGAGTCCTTGTTGAGTCTTTTCTGTCCTCGATGACTCTGTT
Organism: Volvox africanus; assembly: GCA_030268105.1. NCBI lineage: Eukaryota > Viridiplantae > Chlorophyta > Chlorophyceae > Chlamydomonadales > Volvocaceae > Volvox > Volvox africanus. Next base: position 2,099,697 of record BSDZ01000103.1, read on the forward strand.
CTGTTCCATGTTTCCTTGCTTCACCGGACCTTCCCCTTGGGCACCCAGCCATACAGACATACACATACAGTAAGGCGCTCTGCTACTATCCCATCCCTCTGCTAGTATCCGTATCAATGCCACTGCTGCGGTGTGTGCATACACATGTGTGTGCAACAACACTACTGCATCCCTCCATCCTCTCGTCGGATGCCTTCCAGCTTGCATCGCTTGGATGGATGCTGCCCGTTCTTACAAAGCATGTCCGATGGATGACCATGCATGACGGGCAGGTCGGTAATCAGTAAGGCAGTCATACAACATCCCGCATCATCCGGTCTTCTGTGTTGTATTACGGTTTGATTATCATCAATGTGTTGGTCTAGGCGACCTAATAAGACAATATGGGAACATAATTAATGCATTGCTCTCTCTCTCTCTCTAGATATATATATATGTATTGCTATATGTAGATATATGTATATGTATTGCTATATGTATATATATACATATATTGCTGTAAATATCTGTATATATATCAAAATATATTAATTTTTACATATTTAGCTAGTTCTGCATTTAAGAATCCATGAAATTGGGTTTCTTGGTCTCATGCTGCCAGCTGTATCAATAATGCGCCAACCAATGAACGTTTGACTCAACCCGAGGAACGTGGGTAATGAGCATTGTAATAAATGGCATGACTTGTTCAGTAATAATATTTGTTGTATGGTTGGTACCTCAATGTTGGCATGAACGACGCAAAGTGTGAGAATTGCGACGACCACAGTGGTTAGTCGGCAACCCAATATTGATATTCGGCCATTATATTACATAAATACCGGGAAGGCTTGATAATACTGCATGCGAATATCTGTGATACGTTGCTAGGGTTCATCACACTCACAAATCGATGATCTGGTGTGAGATGTACTGCATATGGGTATCACAAGTATAATATGTGCGAGGACGGCTGAATAGCTTAAGCTTTTACGAGCTCAAATCGGATTATCTTTGATATTATCATATTGAACTATATTACACTGTGATTGGCCCGAGCCAAGCCTGAGCATTATGAGCCTGTTAGATGATGATCGCCGAATGGTTAGGTTCTGATAACCGAATGCACCACATCGCATCTAATGGACTATAAGTTGTAACCTTTTTGCTCCTGAAGACTTACACTGCCTCTGAGATTGCATCCGGATGCTTGATCTATTTTGTGAGCATTCGGCATTTGGCACTTAACGCTTAGACCTGCAGATAAGTGCATGAGTGGTGAAGACGGTTTTAGGGTTACCCTCATCAATATCCATACCTGGCTTATTAGCAGCATCCCATGCAGTCCACTACGGCATGGGTGTCCAAGAAGGATGCACAGGTTCAGGAAGTAGCCATGGTAAGGGCGCCCTGGCCCTACCTAATAGACACGGTGTGCGTGCGTGCATGTAAGTGTGTTTGTTTGTTTGTGTTTGTTTGTGTGTGTGTATGTGTGTATGTGTGTTTGTTTGTGTTTGTTTGTGTGTGTATGTGTGTTTGTTTGTGTGTTTGTTTGTGTTTGTTTGTGTTTGTTTGTGTGGTTGGTTAGGAATCGCTGTGGTGTGCTCACCTCACACGGTAATGTGCTTGGAATAGATTTAGGTGGTCCTTCTGTGAGTAGGCCGTTTAGCTCAGTGGATAGAGCGTGTCCTTCCTAAGGTCAAGGTCCAAGGTTCGACCCCTTGAACGGTCGTCGAGACTGTTTCATGTTGGGTAATGAGTGTGTTGGTGTGTGCTGGAGAACGCTCTAGGGCCCATCTAGGTGAACCATTTTCAGGTTGGTAGCTAGGGTAGCTAGCTATAACTTAACTCATCCAGGTCGCAATCAATCGAATGGGCATCAGCTGGACAGCTCTGTTGTGACACATGCCACCGGGCATATGCATGCCCAAGAGTCAGAACAGTGGAGGATGAGGATGTGGATGGCTCTGGAGGGATAGATATGTTGCCTCAGAGTTGTTGGAGAGCTTTTCTCGCAAGCTTTACTACTGAGCGCCCCCTTCTTTGAGTGCGGTGTCCACGTTGTGTGCAAGTGCATTGCGTGAGCAAGTGGCCGTGGCCGCTAAGAGGCACACACCCACACACACAGCAGAGGCACATCATACCCACGCTAGAATAGACGATTCCTGTGGGTGGAGGGTGTCGAACCCTCGACCTTAGGATTGCCCAAGTCACAGTGGTTTGGAGCTATGAGACCTACGCGCTAACCACTGCGCCACACCCACCGTGCAGGTAGGGGACTATCGCACAATCCCACTCTGCAAAACTACGTTGCTAGCACAATCAAGTCGGTCCGTGGCGCGTTCCGTTTGTGTCCTCCATCTCATCGTCACGCCTATCCATCTAGCTGGATATATAGCAAAGCAGAAGGGGTGTTTCATGTGTTGGTATCAACTTCCCTGCTGCCACCACAAATGAACTACGGACAAGCATGTTGCATGGCCTGATATATTCTTTGAGCAAGTCCGTACTATACTACTGCGCTCACTGGTGTTAGGTGGGGTCAGTTACCAGCTTAAACATGGTGAGGCAGGCTTTGCACCAGTTTTCACATGCACGCAGGATTTCTGTGCGTGGGTGGCATGGCTTTTCGTTGGTGTATGTGTATGTGTATGTGTATGTGTATGTGTATGTGTATGTGTATGTGTATGTGTATGTGTATGTGTATGTTTGTAGGATAGGGCGGTACATCACCCGTGGCCACTAACCTGGCAGTCCCTACCTTCCCCGGTGTTTCGGGGCACCCTCATCCAGTCTCCCACGCCAACTTCTCCGAAATCAGTGGTTTTCCCAGGTTCAGCACCCACCACCAGCATCCAGCGGAATCTGCCGAATCAACTAAGGCGTCAACTCCGCTACTGGTCAGCTCGCAGTTCACTTTAATTGGGGTCGTCACCGTCCATCGACATGGGGGCACCCTGCCCTTTACTTTAGGGTCTTTGGTCTTTATGTGTATGTGTATGTGTATGTGTGGGGCTGAATATAGATTGGGTGCGGTCGGGAACATCTTTTGAACAGCTCCGAGTAAAGCTCGGTTAGCTCAGTCGGTAGAGCGTACGGCTGTTAACCGTAAGGTCGACAGTTCGAACCTGTCATTGAGCGCGGATGTGAGGGGTCGTAGCTCAAATGGTAGAGCGCCCGCTTAGCATGCGAAGCTGAGCGCCGCAGAACAATGTGCGGGAGGTAGGGGGATCGATGCCCTCCGACTCCAGATAATGTCCACCTCTGGTTTGGAGTCCTTGTTGAGTCTTTTCTGTCCTCGATGACTCTGTTCTGTTCCATGTTTCCTTGCTTCACCGGACCTTCCCCTTGGGCACCCAGCCATACAGACATACACATACAGTAAGGCGCTCTGCTACTATCCCATCCCTCTGCTAGTATCCGTATCAATGCCACTGCTGCGGTGTGTGCATACACATGTGTGTGCAACAACACTACTGCATCCCTCCATCCTCTCGTCGGATGCCTTCCAGCTTGCATCGCTTGGATGGATGCTGCCCGTTCTTACAAAGCATGTCCGATGGATGACCATGCATGACGGGCAGGTCGGTAATCAGTAAGGCAGTCATACAACATCCCGCATCATCCGGTCTTCTGTGTTGTATTACGGTTTGATTATCATCAATGTGTTGGTCTAGGCGACCTAATAAGACAATATGGGAACATAATTAATGCATTGCTCTCTCTCTCTCTCTAGATATATATATATGTATTGCTATATGTAGATATATGTATATGTATTGCTATATGTATATATATACATATATTGCTGTAAATATCTGTATATATATCAAAATATATTAATTTTTACATATTTAGCTAGTTCTGCATTTAAGAATCCATGAAATTGGATTTCTTGGTCTCATGCTGCCAGCTGTATCAATAATGCGCCAACCAATGAACGTTTGACTCAACCCGAGGAACGTGGGTAATGAGCATTGTAATAAATGGCATGACTTGTTCAGTAATAATATTTGTTGTATGGTTGGTACCTCAATGTTGGCATGAACGACGCAAAGTGTGAGAATTGCGACGACCACAGTGGTTAGTCGGCAACCCAATATTGATATTCGGCCATTATATTACATAAATACCGGGAAGGCTTGATAATACTGCATGCGAATATCTGTGATACGTTGCTAGGGTTCATCACACTCACAAATCGATGATCTGGTGTGAGATGTACTGCATATGGGTATCACAAGTATAATATGTGCGAGGACGGCTGAATAGCTTAAGCTTTTACGAGCTCAAATCGGATTATCTTTGATATTATCATATTGAACTATATTACACTGTGATTGGCCCGAGCCAAGCCTGAGCATTATGAGCCTGTTAGATGATGATCGCCGAATGGTTAGGTTCTGATAACCGAATGCACCACATCGCATCTAATGGACTATAAGTTGTAACCTTTTTGCTCCTGAAGACTTACACTGCCTCTGAGATTGCATCCGGATGCTTGATCTATTTTGTGAGCATTCGGCATTTGGCACTTAACGCTTAGACCTGCAGATAAGTGCATGAGTGGTGAAGACGGTTTTAGGGTTACCCTCATCAATATCCATACCTGGCTTATTAGCAGCATCCCATGCAGTCCACTACGGCATGGGTGTCCAAGAAGGATGCACAGGTTCAGGAAGTAGCCATGGTAAGGGCGCCCTGGCCCTACCTAATAGACACGGTGTGCGTGCGTGCATGTAAGTGTGTTTGTTTGTTTGTGTTTGTTTGTGTGTGTGTATGTGTGTATGTGTGTTTGTTTGTGTTTGTTTGTGTGTGTATGTGTGTTTGTTTGTGTGTTTGTTTGTGTTTGTTTGTGTTTGTTTGTGTGGTTGGTTAGGAATCGCTGTGGTGTGCTCACCTCACACGGTAATGTGGTTGGAATAGATTTAGGTGGTCCTTCTGTGAGTAGGCCGTTTAGCTCAGTGGATAGAGCGTGTCCTTCCTAAGGTCAAGGTCCAAGGTTCGACCCCTTGAACGGTCGTCGAGACTGTTTCATGTTGGGTAATGAGTGTGTTGGTGTGTGCTGGAGAACGCTCTAGGGCCCATCTAGGTGAACCATTTTCAGGTTGGTAGCTAGGGTAGCTAGCTATAACTTAACTCATCCAGGTCGCAATCAATCGAATGGGCATCAGCTGGACAGCTCTGTTGTGACACATGCCACCGGGCATATGCATGCCCAAGAGTCAGAACAGTGGAGGATGAGGATGTGGATGGCTCTGGAGGGATAGATATGTTGCCTCAGAGTTGTTGGAGAGCTTTTCTCGCAAGCTTTACTACTGAGCGCCCCCTTCTTTGAGTGCGGTGTCCACGTTGTGTGCAAGTGCATTGCGTGAGCAAGTGGCCGTGGCCGCTAAGAGGCACACACCCACACACACAGCAGAGGCACATCATACCCACGCTAGAATAGACGATTCCTGTGGGTGGAGGGTGTCGAACCCTCGACCTTAGGATTGCCCAAGTCACAGTGGTTTGGAGCTATGAGACCTACGCGCTAACCACTGCGCCACACCCACCGTGCAGATAGGGCACTATCGCACAATCCCACTCTGCAAAACTACGTTGCTAGCACAATCAAGTCGGTCCGTGGCGCGTTCCGTTTGTGTCCTCCATCTCATCGTCACGCCTATCCATCTAGCTGGATATATAGCAAAGCAGAAGGGGTGTTTCATGTGTTGGTATCAACTTCCCTGCTGCCACCACAAATGAACTACGGACAAGCATGTTGCATGGCCTGATATATTCTTTGAGCAAGTCCGTACTATACTACTGCGCTCACTGGTGTTAGGTGGGGTCAGTTACCAGCTTAAACATGGTGAGGCAGGCTTTGCACCAGTTTTCACATGCACGCAGGATTTCTGTGCGTGGGTGGCATGGCTTTTCGTTGGTGTGTGTGTATGTGTATGTGTATGTGTATGTGTATGTGTATGTGTATGTGTATGTGTATGTGTATGTGTATGTTTGTAGGATAGGGCGGTACATCACCCGTGGCCACTAACCTGGCAGTCCCTACCTTCCCCGGTGTTTCGGGGCACCCTCATCCAGTCTCCCACGCCAACTTCTCCGAAATCAGTGGTTTTCCCAGGTTCAGCACCCACCACCATCATCCAGCGGAATCTGCCGAATCAACTAAGGCGTCAACTCCGCTACTGGTCAGCTCGCAGTTCACTTTAATTGGGGTCGTCACCGTCCATCGACATGGGGGCACCCTGCCCTTTACTTTAGGGTCTTTGGTCTTTATGTGTATGTGTATGTGTATGTGTGGGGCTGAATATAGATTGGGTGCGGTCGGGAACATCTTTTGAACAGCTCCGAGTAAAGCTCGGTTAGCTCAGTCGGTAGAGCGTACGGCTGTTAACCGTAAGGTCGACAGTTCGAACCTGTCATTGAGCGCGGATGTGAGGGGTCGTAGCTCAAATGGTAGAGCGCCCGCTTAGCATGCGAAGCTGAGCGCCGCAGAACAATGTGCGGGAGGTAGGGGGATCGATGCCCTCCGACTCCAGATAATGTCCACCTCTGGTTTGGAGTCCTTGTTGAGTCTTTTCTGTCCTCGATGACTCTGTTCTGTTCCATGTTTCCTTGCTTCACCGGACCTTCCCCTTGGGCACCCAGCCATACAGACATACACATACAGTAAGGCGCTCTGCTACTATCCCATCCCTCTGCTAGTATCCGTATCAATGCCACTGCTGCGGTGTGTGCATACACATGTGTGTGCAACAACACTACTGCATCCCTCCATCCTCTCGTCGGATGCCTTCCAGCTTGCATCGCTTGGATGGATGCTGCCCGTTCTTACAAAGCATGTCCGATGGATGACCATGCATGACGGGCAGGTCGGTAATCAGTAAGGCAGTCATACAACATCCCGCATCATCCGGTCTTCTGTGTTGTATTACGGTTTGATTATCATCAATGTGTTGGTCTAGGCGACCTAATAAGACAATATGGGAACATAATTAATGCATTGCTCTCTCTCTCTCTCTAGATATATATATGTATTGCTATATGTAGATATATGTATATGTATTGCTATATGTATATATATACATATATTGCTGTAAATATCTGTATATATATCAAAATATATTAATTTTTACATATTTAGCTAGTTCTGCATTTAAGAATCCATGAAATTGGATTTCTTGGTCTCATGCTGCCAGCTGTATCAATAATGCGCCAACCAATGAACGTTTGACTCAACCCGAGGAACGTGGGTAATGAGCATTGTAATAAATGGCATGACTTGTTCAGTAATAATATTTGTTGTATGGTTGGTACCTCAATGTTGGCATGAACGACGCAAAGTGTGAGAATTGCGACGACCACAGTGGTTAGTCGGCAACCCAATATTGATATTCGGCCATTATATTACATAAATACCGGGAAGGCTTGATAATACTGCATGCGAATATCTGTGATACGTTGCTAGGGTTCATCACACTCACAAATCGATGATCTGGTGTGAGATGTACTGCATATGGGTATCACAAGTATAATATGTGCGAGGACGGCTGAATAGCTTAAGCTTTTACGAGCTCAAATCGGATTATCTTTGATATTATCATATTGAACTATATTACACTGTGATTGGCCCGAGCCAAGCCTGAGCATTATGAGCCTGTTAGATGATGATCGCCGAATGGTTAGGTTCTGATAACCGAATGCACCACATCGCATCTAATGGACTATAAGTTGTAACCTTTTTGCTCCTGAAGACTTACACTGCCTCTGAGATTGCATCCGGATGCTTGATCTATTTTGTGAGCATTCGGCATTTGGCACTTAACGCTTAGACCTGCAGATAAGTGCATGAGTGGTGAAGACGGTTTTAGGGTTACCCTCATCAATATCCATACCTGGCTTATTAGCAGCATCCCATGCAGTCCACTACGGCATGGGTGTCCAAGAAGGATGCACAGGTTCAGGAAGTAGCCATGGTAAGGGCGCCCTGGCCCTACCTAATAGACACGGTGTGCGTGCGTGCATGTAAGTGTGTTTGTTTGTTTGTGTTTGTTTGTGTGTGTGTATGTGTGTATGTGTGTTTGTTTGTGTTTGTTTGTGTGTGTATGTGTGTTTGTTTGTGTGTTTGTTTGTGTTTGTTTGTGTGTTTGTTTGTGTTTGTTTGTGTGGTTGGTTAGGAATCGCTGTGGTGTGCTCACCTCACACAGTAATGTGCTTGGAATAGATTTAGGTGGTCCTTCTGTGAGTAGGCCGTTTAGCTCAGTGGATAGAGCGTGTCCTTCCTAAGGTCAAGGTCCAAGGTTCGGCCCCTTGAACGGTCGTCGAGACTGTTTCATGTTGGATAATGAGTGTGTTGGTGTGTGCTGGAGAACGCTCTAGGGCCCATCTAGGTGAACCATTTTCAGGTTGGTAGCTAGGGTAGCTAGCTATAACTTAACTCATCCAGGTCGCAATCAATCGAATGGGCATCAGCTGGACAGCTCTGTTGTGACACATGCCACCGGGCATATGCATGCCCAAGAGTCAGAACAGTGGAGGATGAGGATGTGGATGGCTCTGGAGGGATAGATATGTTGCCTCAGAGTTGTTGGAGAGCTTTTCTCGCAAGCTTTACTACTGAGCGCCCCCTTCTTTGAGTGCGGTGTCCACGTTGTGTGCAAGTGCATTGCGTGAGCAAGTGGCCGTGGCCGCTAAGAGGCACACACCCACACACACAGCAGAGGCACATCATACCCACGCTAGAATAGACGATTCCTGTGGGTGGAGGGTGTCGAACCCTCGACCTTAGGATTGCCCAAGTCACAGTGGTTTGGAGCTATGAGATCTACGCGCTGACCACTGCGCCACACCCACCGTGCAGATAGGGCACTATCGCACAATCCCACTCTGCAAAACTACGTTGCTAGCACAATCAAGTCGGTCCGTGGCGCGTTCCGTTTGTGTCCTCCATCTCATCGTCACGCCTATCCATCTAGCTGGATATATAGCAAAGCAGAAGGGGTGTTTCATGTGTTGGTATCAACTTCCCTGCTGCCACCACAAATGAACTACGGACAAGCATGTTGCATGGCCTGATATATTCTTTGAGCAAGTCCGTACTATACTACTGCGCTCACTGGTGTTAGGTGGGGTCAGTTACCAGCTTAAACATGGTGAGGCAGGCTTTGCACCAGTTTTCACATGCACGCAGGATTTCTGTGCGTGGGTGGCATGGCTTTTCGTTGGTGTATGTGTATGTGTATGTGTATGTGTATGTGTATGTGTATGTGTATGTGTATGTGTATGTGTATGTGTATGTGTATGTGTATGTGTATGTGTATGTTTGTAGGATAGGGCGGTACATCACCCGTGGCCACTAACCTGGCAGTCCCTACCTTCCCCGGTGTTTCGGGGCACCCTCATCCAGTCTCCCACGCCAACTTCTCCGAAATCAGTGGTTTTCCCAGGTTCAGCACCCACCACCAGCATCCAGCGGAATCTGCCGAATCAACTAAGGCGTCAACTCCGCTACTGGTCAGCTCGCAGTTCACTTTAATTGGGGTCGTCACCGTCCATCGACATGGGGGCACCCTGCCCTTTACTTTAGGGTCTTTGGTCTTTATGTGTATGTGTATGTGTATGTGTGGGGCTGAATATAGATTGGGTGCGGTCGGGAACATCTTTTGAACAGCTCCGAGTAAAGCTCGGTTAGCTCAGTCGGTAGAGCGTACGGCTGTTAACCGTAAGATCGACAGTTCGAACCTGTCATCGAGCGCGGATGTGAGGGGTCGTAGCTCAAATGGTAGAGCGCCCGCTTAGCATGCGAAGCTGAGCGCCGCAGAACAATGTGCGGGAGGTAGGGGGATCGACCGACTCCAGATAATGTCCACCTCTGGTTTGGAGTCCTTGTTGAGTCTTTTCTGTCCTCGATGACTCTGTTCTGTTCCATGTTTCCTTGCTTCACCGGACCTTCCCCTTGGGCACCCAGCCATACAGACATACACATACAGTAAGGCGCTCTGCTACTATCCCATCCCTCTGCTAGTATCCGTATCAATGCCACTGCTGCGGTGTGTGCATACACATGTGTGTGCAACAACACTACTGCATCCCTCCATCCTCTCGTCGGATGCCTTCCAGCTTGCATCGCTTGGATGGATGCTGCCCGTTCTTACAAAGCATGTCCGATGGATGACCATGCATGACGGGCAGGTCGGTAATCAGTAAGGCAGTCATACAACATCCCGCATCATCCGGTCTTCTGTGTTGTATTACGGTTTGATTATCATCAATGTGTTGGTCTAGGCGACCTAATAAGACAATATGGGAACATAATTAATGCATTGCTCTCTCTCTCTCTCTAGATATATATATGTATTGCTATATGTAGATATATGTATATGTATTGCTATATGTATATATATACATATATTGCTGTAAATATCTGTATATATATCAAAATATATTAATTTTTACATATTTAGCTAGTTCTGCATTTAAGAATCCATGAAATTGGATTTCTTGGTCTCATGCTGCCAGCTGTATCAATAATGCGCCAACCAATGAACGTTTGACTCAACCCGAGGAACGTGGGTAATGAGCATTGTAATAAATGGCATGACTTGTTCAGTAATAATATTTGTTGTATGGTTGGTACCTCAATGTTGGCATGAACGACGCAAAGTGTGAGAATTGCGACGACCACAGTGGTTAGTCGGCAACCCAATATTGATATTCGGCCATTATATTACATAAATACCGGGAAGGCTTGATAATACTGCATGCGAATATCTGTGATACGTTGCTAGGGTTCATCACACTCACAAATCGATGATCTGGTGTGAGATGTACTGCATATGGGTATCACAAGTATAATATGTGCGAGGACGGCTGAATAGCTTAAGCTTTTACGAGCTCAAATCGGATTATCTTTGATATTATCATATTGAACTATATTACACTGTGATTGGCCCGAGCCAAGCCTGAGCATTATGAGCCTGTTAGATGATGATCGCCGAATGGTTAGGTTCTGATAACCGAATGCACCACATCGCATCTAATGGACTATAAGTTGTAACCTTTTTGCTCCTGAAGACTTACACTGCCTCTGAGATTGCATCCGGATGCTTGATCTATTTTGTGAGCATTCGGCATTTGGCACTTAACGCTTAGACCTGCAGATAAGTGCATGAGTGGTGAAGACGGTTTTAGGGTTACCCTCATCAATATCCATACCTGGCTTATTAGCAGCATCCCATGCAGTCCACTACGGCATGGGTGTCCAAGAAGGATGCACAGGTTCAGGAAGTAGCCATGGTAAGGGCGCCCTGGCCCTACCTAATAGACACGGTGTGCGTGCGTGCATGTAAGTGTGTTTGTTTGTTTGTGTTTGTTTGTGTGTGTGTATGTGTGTATGTGTGTTTGTTTGTGTTTGTTTGTGTGTGTATGTGTGTTTGTTTGTGTGTTTGTTTGTGTTTGTTTGTGTGTTTGTTTGTGTTTGTTTGTGTGGTTGGTTAGGAATCGCTGTGGTGTGCTCACCTCACACAGTAATGTGCTTGGAATAGATTTAGGTGGTCCTTCTGTGAGTAGGCCGTTTAGCTCAGTGGATAGAGCGTGTCCTTCCTAAGGTCAAGGTCCAAGGTTCGGCCCCTTGAACGGTCGTCGAGACTGTTTCATGTTGGATAATGAGTGTGTTGGTGTGTGCTGGAGAACGCTCTAGGGCCCATCTAGGTGAACCATTTTCAGGTTGGTAGCTAGGGTAGCTAGCTATAACTTAACTCATCCAGGTCGCAATCAATCGAATGGGCATCAGCTGGACAGCTCTGTTGTGACACATGCCACCGGGCATATGCATGCCCAAGAGTCAGAACAGTGGAGGATGAGGATGTGGATGGCTCTGGAGGGATAGATATGTTGCCTCAGAGTTGTTGGAGAGCTTTTCTCGCAAGCTTTACTACTGAGCGCCCCCTTCTTTGAGTGCGGTGTCCACGTTGTGTGCAAGTGCATTGCGTGAGCAAGTGGCCGTGGCCGCTAAGAGGCACACACCCACACACACAGCAGAGGCACATCATACCCACGCTAGAATAGACGATTCCTGTGGGTGGAGGGTGTCGAACCCTCGACCTTAGGATTGCCCAAGTCACAGTGGTTTGGAGCTATGAGATCTACGCGCTGACCACTGCGCCACACCCACCGTGCAGATAGGGCACTATCGCACAATCCCACTCTGCAAAACTACGTTGCTAGCACAATCAAGTCGGTCCGTGGCGCGTTCCGTTTGTGTCCTCCATCTCATCGTCACGCCTATCCATCTAGCTGGATATATAGCAAAGCAGAAGGGGTGTTTCATGTGTTGGTATCAACTTCCCTGCTGCCACCACAAATGAACTACGGACAAGCATGTTGCATGGCCTGATATATTCTTTGAGCAAGTCCGTACTATACTACTGCGCTCACTGGTGTTAGGTGGGGTCAGTTACCAGCTTAAACATGGTGAGGCAGGCTTTGCACCAGTTTTCACATGCACGCAGGATTTCTGTGCGTGGGTGGCATGGCTTTTCGTTGGTGTATGTGTATGTGTATGTGTATGTGTATGTGTATGTGTATGTGTATGTGTATGTGTATGTGTATGTGTATGTGTATGTGTATGTGTATGTGTATGTTTGTAGGATAGGGCGGTACATCACCCGTGGCCACTAACCTGGCAGTCCCTACCTTCCCCGGTGTTTCGGGGCACCCTCATCCAGTCTCCCACGCCAACTTCTCCGAAATCAGTGGTTTTCCCAGGTTCAGCACCCACCACCAGCATCCAGCGGAATCTGCCGAATCAACTAAGGCGTCAACTCCGCTACTGGTCAGCTCGCAGTTCACTTTAATTGGGGTCGTCACCGTCCATCGACATGGGGGCACCCTGCCCTTTACTTTAGGGTCTTTGGTCTTTATGTGTATGTGTATGTGTATGTGTGGGGCTGAATATAGATTGGGTGCGGTCGGGAACATCTTTTGAACAGCTCCGAGTAAAGCTCGGTTAGCTCAGTCGGTAGAGCGTACGGCTGTTAACCGTAAGATCGACAGTTCGAACCTGTCATCGAGCGCGGATGTGAGGGGTCGTAGCTCAAATGGTAGAGCGCCCGCTTAGCATGCGAAGCTGAGCGCCGCAGAACAATGTGCGGGAGGTAGGGGGATCGACCGACTCCAGATAATGTCCACCTCTGGTTTGGAGTCCTTGTTGAGTCTTTTCTGTCCTCGATGACTCTGTTCTGTTCCATGTTTCCTTGCTTCACCGGACCTTCCCCTTGGGCACCCAGCCATACAGACATACACATACAGTAAGGCGCTCTGCTACTATCCCATCCCTCTGCTAGTATCCGTATCAATGCCACTGCTGCGGTGTGTGCATACACATGTGTGTGCAACAACACTACTGCATCCCTCCATCCTCTCGTCGGATGCCTTCCAGCTTGCATCGCTTGGATGGATGCTGCCCGTTCTTACAAAGCATGTCCGATGGATGACCATGCATGACGGGCAGGTCGGTAATCAGTAAGGCAGTCATACAACATCCCGCATCATCCGGTCTTCTGTGTTGTATTACGGTTTGATTATCATCAATGTGTTGGTCTAGGCGACCTAATAAGACAATATGGGAACATAATTAATGCATTGCTCTCTCTCTCTCTCTAGATATATATATGTATTGCTATATGTAGATATATGTATATGTATTGCTATATGTATATATATACATATATTGCTGTAAATATCTGTATATATATCAAAATATATTAATTTTTACATATTTAGCTAGTTCTGCATTTAAGAATCCATGAAATTGGGTTTCTTGGTCTCATGCTGCCAGCTGTATCAATAATGCGCCAACCAATGAACGTTTGACTCAACCCGAGGAACGTGGGTAATGAGCATTGTAATAAATGGCATGACTTGTTCAGTAATAATATTTGTTGTATGGTTGGTACCTCAATGTTGGCATGAACGACGCAAAGTGTGAGAATTGCGACGACCACAGTGGTTAGTCGGCAACCCAATATTGATATTCGGCCATTATATTACATAAATACCGGGAAGGCTTGATAATACTGCATGCGAATATCTGTGATACGTTGCTAGGGTTCATCACACTCACAAATCGATGATCTGGTGTGAGATGTACTGCATATGGGTATCACAAGTATAATATGTGCGAGGACGGCTGAATAGCTTAAGCTTTTACGAGCTCAAATCGGATTATCTTTGATATTATCATATTGAACTATATTACACTGTGATTGGCCCGAGCCAAGCCTGAGCATTATGAGCCTGTTAGATGATGATCGCCGAATGGTTAGGTTCTGATAACCGAATGCACCACATCGCATCTAATGGACTATAAGTTGTAACCTTTTTGCTCCTGAAGACTTAAATATCGCGTCATCCGTGATATTATTGAATGCAACGCATGCAATATGCGAAGGTCCGAATATCAATATTCAGTTGCCGACCCAACCATCGCGATCATCGCCTTCTTGCATACGCATATGGTTCATGACGTAAATGAGATAATAATATTTAAAGTATTATTACGTGATATAAAATGCCAATGGATAGATCGCGCAGTAATTATCAGCCTCGAGTCAAACATGTTGACCGACAGTGCGATGTCGTGGATGATAATGCGACGTGCCTGATTAGCTAGATATACTCGAGTATATCATGCTAATATGATTGTATTATGCTTCATGATGCTCAAATGGGTTGCAGTCCACTCTGGTATGAACGGCGATCAAACCCGTGTACTACCCGCGTAACTATCCCCCCTCCCGTATGCAGCGTCCTCACTGCATCAGACAGCATCGACTGCAAAGATCATTGGGTCTGCGTGGCACGTAGGAGAGCTTCCTCCAACAGGGGCTTCATTTCTGGCGAGAAGTTACGCATCGGCTCCCACAAATTATGCTCGCTAGAATAGCCAGTCCACTTGACCAGATATTCGTGCACCTTCCGCTTTCGTCATTGTTGACCTATACGACGAACCCAATAATCCAATATTCGCTCCACATCATACTCTTTTTGCTTGCCTGCGATCCAGGTCTCGTGACCGGGGTCCATTACTGCAGGGGCATCGGTGTTGTTTGTAACGGGCTCCGTGCCACGATAAGGACGGATGAGGGATATATGAAACGTGGGGTGGATATTCATGTCAGAGGGTATGGATAGCTCCACAGCTACATTTCCTACCATGCGAACAACGGGATATGAATCAATCCAGCGAGGTAACAATTTACGGGAACCGTCGGCGAGCGAACGCAAATTCTTAGTGCTCAATAATACCATTTGTCCCACCAAAAATGTTACATCTCTTTGGATTTATTATAGTAGTCTGTCGTCCGTTGTTGTGCCGCGTCCAAACATGCCTTCACGTCTGTCATGCGGGATAGGAATGACTTGGCAAAGGTTTTAGCCGCTGGGATATTTATCTCCAACTCTCGCCACATGGGTAGCGCAGGATGGAATCCATAATTCAGAAAGAAAGGGCTTTGACCTGTAGAACGGTTAACAGCGTTGTTAAGCGCAAATTCTGCCAAAGTCAGAAATGTATCCCAAACAGAGGGTGTGCGTCCCGCGAAATTCCTCAACATGTTGCCCAGCGTGCGATTTGTGCATTCAGTTTGCCCATCGGATTGTGGATGATATGCTGTGCTCAAATGAACGCGCATACCGACGAGTTCACATAGTGCTTCCCAAAATTTAGACATGAATTGACCGCCACGATTGGATATCACATTTTTAGGAACGCCATGTAATCGGACCACGTTATCAAAAAATAATCGGGCTGTTTGCTCAGCGGTGCAAGATGAGGTGCAGGGGGCTAAGTGAACCATCTTGGTCAAGCGATCGACCATAACGAACACTGAGTCGTATCCCCCCTCAGTTTTGGGCAGCGTGACTACGAAGTCCATTGAAACACTTTCCCAAGGGGCATCTGGTATAGGTAAAGGTTGTAATAAACCCTCGCCCTTACCAGATAGTGCTTTATTGCGCTGACATAAACTGCACCTTTGCACGAAGTTTTCTGCATCCTTCACCATGGGCGGCCACCAGAACGAGCGTCGTACGAGCTCTGCCAGACGAGTACTTCCAGGATGTCCTGCTAATGGGTCCTCGTGGAACCGTGCAAGAATATCGTAGCGCAAAGTGTCGTTGTTCAGCACGACGATTTGTGTGGTCGAACCATCCATCCGTAGCCACAAATCGTTGCGCTTGTACAAATGCTCCACGTTACTTGCTGAAACAAACCATGGATCGGTCTGATATGCCATCTTGAGTCGTTGCGCGAGATCTGCTGCTATCGGCACCTCCTGGCTGTGTGAACGAGTAACCGGTGCTGCTGGAATTGCAGCATAAAGCGATGGATGTCGACTGAGGGCGTCAGCAATATTAATTCTGCCGGCGATATATTCCCACATACAGTCGAAACGAGATAGATATTCCATCCACTGGGCTTGTTGTTGGTTAAGCGTGGGGACACTCTGCAAGAATGTCAGCGGTTTGTGGTCAGTCTTCAGCGTAAAAGGGCGGCCTTCGAGGTAACAGCGCCACTCCTTCAAAGCATGTAGAGCTGCCAACAGTGTTGTGCTACGGTTCGTTTCCCGCCGATGCGTAGGTTGATGCGACCCTGCAAGGTGAAGTGTTATCTTGATGAACGCATGAATGATTATTGCATATGAATGAACCTGCATGATATAGATATATTCGCATACATTTATATATGCATTTGGCATGTTATCATTATCCATCGCGACATCACATCATGGCAAATCCGCCTAGCATGCATGAAATACCGAATCATTGAAGTGCGCATCATGCTCGTGCTATGGAACAATAAGTAATATTATTTGATATAATATTACTTCATTACAGCAAACGTTGAGAGCGCCACACTCGTCGCGATGCATGCCTTGCAACCGGATATCGTTATTTGGACCCCTGCACCATGCGAATGCCGGAAAGGCTTATACGTTGTTATACATGGACATCGCCTATACGCAGTAGGGTTGTCACACTTAGGATCGGCCTCCTAGTGTGAATCGTACGGCATCGCGATGCTACGAGTATAACAGATGCGAGGACGGCTAAGCAAGATAAGACATTCGATACTGGAGAACACTTGTGTGTTCTACATTATTATTGCTATATGCTATTCTCCTTAGCCCGAGCTAAGCCTAAACTTCGCTATTCACCGCCGCGTGATGATTGCTCGCTTCCGGCGCTGACAGCGATTACGTCCATTGCACCGCTTCGATCTGTAAGACTGTAAGTTATATCTCTTCTTGTTTGAAGTCTTCCGCTGTCTCTGTTTGCTCTCGCTTGCCTTGCTGTACTTGCAAGTGCTCGCGCATTGGTGTCGCAAGCCTTCAGACGCGCAGATACTGATGAGCAAACACGAAGGAGAGGTACAACAAATTGGTATCGATACAGGTTCGTTGCCTTACTGTCTCTCTTTGTCTAATCGGAAGTAGGTTCTTTCTATGGCGAGTTCCAGCGACGAACCACAAGGACCGCTAGATACTTTTGCCGAAGACCTAGGCCGCACCGTTTTGGACGCCGCCACTTCCGGTTTGTAATTGTTTAATTGCTTTTGCTTAGATTGCTGCACTTGTTGTGTAAGTGTACGCTCTGAGTCGCAGGTAATCTCAGTGCACCGGCATTACTTGCCGCGGCGACTGAGGCCGGCTTTCGTCCGGACCATTTGGCGACTCTCATCGCCCAAACTACGGAGATCAGGACTCAGCTGGGCAAGTACTTGCTGAGTTTACTGAATCTTCTCAAGAGTACTGTCGGTAGGCTCACCGAATCGTTTTGTACTCTTGCCTTTGCGATAGAAGTCGGCTTCTATTACGCAAACCTAGGGTATTGCTTCGTGCTCCATGTCCGCGGAACACGACGATACGCCGCACACTAGCCTAGCTAGCCAACCTGATTTTGTTGTGGCTGCTAGAGCGCCGGATAGAGGTCTTGAGACTGTTGGCACGCGAGCCACTCAAGAGCCCCTTGTCCTTCAGACCCCTGCTCACTTAATTGTGCCGCATTCAGCAGTTAACACCAATATGGACAACACTGCTGGACCAAGGGTTCTGCCATTACCTCAAGCTCGAGGGCATGATGACATCCCTGAGGTGATGAGATTGTTAATTCCCGTTCCTAGGCTCAATATTTCGCTAACTGAAAAGACAGCAGGACATAGCATAGCCGATGCAACTCGTGCGTACGTGTGTGACGCTAAAAAGTATCTCCAGGCTGTTCATGGTGGTGATAATGATGGTATCAGGTGTCTCTTCATTGGTAACACCCTCGAGGGCTCAGCGAAGGACTGGTATCGCGAATGGACCACCGCCCGGGGCGACTATACTTTTGACGAGATGATCGCCGCTTTGCTCGCACGGTTCGCTACTGAGGTTCAAGCACGTGATGTGGAGGCTCGTAAGGTTTTGGCAGCCGGTAGCTACCACATGCGTCGGGGTGAAAATGTACCTGCGTACCAGTCACGCTTCGAAGCACTAGTGACCCCCATTGCTGATCTCACCGAAACCGAGCGTGTCTTTTGGTTTAAGCGAGGCCTGACGAAACTTTTGGCTAAATGGTGCGCTACTGACTTGGCTGGGGTGCCGATCAAGTCGTATGATGCCTTGGTCACTTTTGCTAAGGGTACGGAGATACGACTCCTTGCCGGTGAGGAAGAAGTCAAGTCTGCCCCTCGTGCAAATGCCGTGCAAGTGCAGGATCCGCTTGGGGAAGCTGTAGCTCTCGACCAGGAACTCGGAGCGACCCGCCCCACGCCTACTGCCGCGACGCGACGTAGCAACCGGCAACGCCAGGCGCGCGGGGGCGCTAGCTCGGGTGTCCGCGGGTCAGGAGGAGCAGGTCCGAGCTCGGACCCGGCTAAGAGCAGGAAGCGTGGTGGTGCGCCGTCGTCGGCAGCCGCACAGCGCTCTGACCCCAATGCGAAGCGGACTCGCACGGATGACTCGTTTATGCCAAAATGCAATTGCAATCGTTCCGAGTTCGAACGTCGGAAAGCGGCCAATGTTTGTCTACGGTGCGCGGAGAGTCATCCTACGAAGGATTGCCCGTTACTGCCGCCGTTTGTACCTCAGCCGAAATAGGGGCTTGCCCGGGTTCCTGTGGAGGGGGCACCACCCGGGATTTCTGAACTAACGTGTGGTCGGTGGTCATCCTTACGGCCAGCTGTTAAGGCATTGTTGCCTTGCGTACTTGGACACATCGAGCGAGTCATTGCGCGACGCATCACGCTTGACGGACGCACGGGACTTCTCTGCTTCGATCCGTTGTGTAATTTGTTTACACCTCGCCGTCCCCTGTCGTCTATCGATCTGTCTAACCACGTGGTTTTGTTCATCCCCTCGTCTCTGCGTGAGATGTCGGAACAGTCGGCCGTTTACAGGAGATGTAGGCGTCAATATCCAGGCACCGCCGCATGTGTATTACTCCCCGCTTTCTGTCGGCGCAAGGCAGAGGTATCGTTGAGGGGTATGCGGTGTGTCCACCGGTTCGAGCCGGGCACCGTTTTGTTTAATGGTGTGGATCGGGAGGGTACGCTGGCTCCGTGGCCAAGCACATCCTACTCGGTTGACGTTTGGTACGAAGCTCCTGATGAGGGTGCCGTAGGTTACGGACCCGCCCTAAGTGCACTAACGTTATCTGCTGGGCAGTCGCTCATAGATAACCATGTCCCAGTGGTTCAGATCGGTTTGAATGGCCGTACTCTGAAGGCACTTGTTGACACCGGTGCCAGCGACGACTTCATCTCTGTCGCAGAGGTGAATGCGCTGGGGTTGACCCCAGAGTCGTCTGATTGTCCCCAGGTTACCCTTGCTGACGGGGGTAAGCATCCCATCGTGGGCAGGATTACCCTTAGCCTATCGATAGGCCCTTTGCGTGTTGTGACCCGGCCGTACGTGCTGCAGGGCTTAGCAGAGACTGCACCGTACATAATGGGGTCTTCGACATTACGGCAGTACCGCACGCGCATCGACAAGGAGACCGCAACCCTGCATATGTGCAAGGGTACTCTGTCGATTAAGGTACCTTTCCTGTCGTTCAAACATGTCACACCAAAGGAGGGCGAAGCTGAGGCGGTGCCTATGGTTAATTTCGCGGTGACCGCAATGGCCGCGTGAATCGAACCAGAGCTAGTCGGGCGTAAGGAGGCCGTCCGTTTGTTACGGAAGGGTGCCCACGGACTGCTTTTGAGGCCGTGGGTGAGCTGTTGTGCCACCACCGCGAAGATTTCTGTTGATCCTGAGGTTGAGGCCCTACTGTCGCAGTATGAGGACGTCTTTAAAGATATCCCTGGCCTACCACCTATGCGTCCTGTTGATCACACAATCCCTCTCATGCCTGGAGCGCAGCCTACGGCCCGGCCAATGTACAGGTTGAGTCCATTGGAGCTGGACGAGGTAAAGCGCCAGGTGACGGATTTACTCGCGAAGGGTATGATACGCCCCAGCACATCCCCGTATTCTGCACCGATTTTGTTTGTCGGTAAGAAGGATGGGACCTTGCGCATGTGCATCGATTACCGGGGGTTAAATGCGAGTACGGTGAAAAATCGCTACCCTTTGCCACGCGTTGACGACCTGTTGGATAAGCTGAAGGGATCGGCTTATTTTTCCTCGATTGACTTGCAACAGGGCTATAATCAGATTCGCATCGCTGCCTCTGATATTCCGAAAACCGCTTTTCGGACGCCCTTCGGTCATTTCCAGTATATGGTCCTATCGTTTGGTTTGACTAATGCCCCTGCGACGTTTCAGGCGGTTATGGACCGAATGTTTAGGCCGTTTATCGACAGGTTCGTTGTTTGCTACCTGGATGACATCTTGGTTTATTCTAAGACGCGCGAGGAGCACTTGGAGCATCTTCGGCTCGTGCTCGACGTTATGAGGCGGGAGCAATTGTTTGCTAAACGCGCCAAATGCTTTTGGGCACAGCCTCAGGTGGAATATTTAGGCCACATTGTGTCGGCCACTGGTGTGAAGATGGACCCGCGGAAGGTCGCCGTGGTTTGCGATTGGCCCGCGCCTCAGAACCTCATGGAGCTGCGTAACTTCCTTGGCTTGACCAATTAAGTTGATTGAAAAATATTCCATCATTGCGGCCCCGCTTACTAACTTAACTCGCAAAGGCGTTTTCGTTTCGCTCGAGTCGTGGACGTCGCAATGCCAGCGGGCATTTGAAGAGCTCAAGCGAACCGTTGCCGAAGATGTCACCCTTGCATTCCCTGATTACTCGTTGCCGTTTCGTGTTGAGGTAGTGTCTGATGCCTCAATATTTGGAAGCGGCGCTGTATTGTTACAGGAAGGGCGACCGATCGCCTTCACGAGTAAGAAGTTTTCTGGTGCGGAGATTCGCTACACCACCGGGGAACAGGAGCTTCTGGCAGTGCTGCATGCTTTAAAGGAATGGCGCTGTTACCTCGAGGGACGCCCATTTACTTTAAAGACTGACCACAAGCCCCTAACGTTTTTGCAAAGCGTTCCAACGTTGAACCGCCGTCAGGCTAGGTGGATGGAATACCTAGCTAGGTTCGACTGCACCTGGGAGTACATTTCTGGTAAATTGAATATTGCCGATGCTCTCAGTCGACATCCGTCGCTACACGCTGCAATTTTGGCAGCGCCCGTCGTGCGACCGCATAACGAGGAGGTGCCGATCGCAACGGACCTCGCAGAGCGGTTGAAGGTGGCCTACAACGCAGACGCCTGGTTCTCGGAGCCGGCTAATGTAGAAAACCTTCGCAAGCAGAATGGCCTTTGGCTACGGACGGAGGGTGCAGCTACGCAAATCGTCGTTCCGAACGACGACGCGCTACGCTACGACATCCTTGCGCGGTTCCACGAGGACCCATTAGCAGGACACCCTGGTAGCAAGCGGTTGGTCGAATTGGTGCAACCTTCCTTTTGGTGGCCTCGTTTGGCTAACGATGCGGCGAACTTCGTACAGACATGCAGTCTGTGCCAGCACAATAAGGCTTTGTCCGGTAAGGGTCATGGGTTGTTGCAACCGTTGCCTGTCCCGGATGCGCCTTGGGAAAGTGTTTCCATGGACTTCGTCGTCACGCTGCCCAAAACTGAGGGGGGATATGATGCGGTGTTCGTAATGGTCGATCGCCTGACTAAGATGGTCCACCTAGCACCATGCACATCATCCTGCACGGCTGAGCAAACCGCACATTTGTTTTTCGATAATGTGGTTCGGTTACATGGGGTTCCCAAAAATGTGATCTCGGACCGCGGTGGGCAGTTCACGTCTAAGTTTTGGGAAGCACTCTGCAAGCTAGTTGGCATGCGTGTCAACCTGAGCACAGCATACCACCCGCAGACTGATGGTCAAACCGAACGCACAAACCGCACGTTGGGTGATATGTTGCGCAATTATGCTGGTCGCACACCACTCGTTTGGGATACATATTTGACTGCGGCAGAATTCGCGCTTAACAACGCTGTTAACCGCTCAACAGGCAAAAGTCCGTTCTTTCTTAACTACGGGTTTCATCCCGCGCTACCCGTGTGGCGTGAGTTGGAAGTGAACGTGCCTGCTGCTAAACTTTTTGCCAAGTCTTTTATGTCCCGAATCACAGACGCAAAGTCGTGTTTGGACGCGGCACAGCAACGAACGACGGAATACTAAAACAAATCCAAGCAGGATGTGACGTTTTCGGAAGGGCAACTCGTGTTGCTAAGCACCAAGAACTTGCGTTCCTTGGCCGACGGATCCCGAAAACTCTTACCCCGCTGGATTGGTCCATATCCTGTCATGCGCATGGTTGGGAATGTGGCTGTGGAGCTTGCATTGCCTGCTGATATGACCATTCACCCCACGTTTCACGTATCGCTTGTCCGTCCTTATCGTGGTACGGAACCCATCCCTGAGCCTGCTAACGCCCCCGCAGCGATAGAACCAGTTCCCGAGACCTGGATCACTGGTAAACAGAAGTTTTACGATGTGGAGCGGGTGTTAGATTATCGCGTGCATCGTGTGGGCCGACACCGACGTAAGCGGACAGTACACTAGTACTTGGTCAAGTGGACAGGGTATACCAGCAAGCACAACTCATGGGAACCGGCACGCAACTTCTCGCAGGACATGAAGCCCCTGCTCGAAGAAGCCCGCAAACGTGCCACGTAAGCCCAATGACCCTTGCAGTCGATGCTGTATGAAGCAGCGAGGACGCTGCATACGGGAGGGGGGATAATTGTTGTGCTACGGTTCGTTTCCCGCTGATGCGTAGGTTGATGCGACCCTGCAAGGCGAAGTGTTATCTTGATGAACGCATGAATGATTATTGCATATGAATGAACCTGCATGATATAGATGTATTCGCATACATTTATATATGCATTTGGCATGTTATCATTATCCATCGCGACATCGCATCATG
Source organism: Volvox africanus (assembly GCA_030268105.1). Taxonomy (NCBI): domain Eukaryota; kingdom Viridiplantae; phylum Chlorophyta; class Chlorophyceae; order Chlamydomonadales; family Volvocaceae; genus Volvox; species Volvox africanus. The sequence goes on from BSDZ01000103.1 coordinate 2,123,116, forward strand.
GCAAATCCGCCTAGCATGCATGAAATACCGAATCATTGAAGTGCGCATTATGCTCGTGCTATGGAACGATAAGTAATATTATTTGATATAATATTACTTCATTACAGCAAACGTTGAGAGCGCCGCACTCGTCGCGATGCATGCCTTGCAACCGAATATCGTTATTCGGACCCTTGCATCATGCGAATGCCGGAAAGGCTTATACGTTGTTATACATGGACATCGCCTATACGCAGTAGGGTTGTCACACTTAGGATCGGCCTCCTATTGTGAATCGTACGGCATCGCGATGCTACGAGTATAACAGATGCGAGGACGGCTAAGCAAGATAAGACATTCGATACTGGAGAACACTTGTGTGTTCTACATTATTATTGCTATATGCTATTCTCCTTAGCCCGAGCTAAGCCTAAACTTCGCTATTCACCGCCGCGTGATGATTGCTCGCTTCCGGCGCTGACGGCGATTACGTCCATTGCACCGCTTCGATCTGTAAGACTGTAAGTTATATCTCTTCTTGTTTGAAGTCTTCCGCTGTCTCTGTTTGCTCACGCTTGCCTTGCTGTACTTGCAAGTGCTCGCGCATTGGTGTCGCAAGCCTTCAGATGCGCAGATACTGATGAGCAAACACGAAGGAGAGGTACAACAAACAGCTCCTGCTCTCCGGTTGTATATCGGGTCTCCGCACCCAAGAACTTCTTACTCATGAAGGCGATCGGTCGTCCTTCCTGCAACAATTCAGCGCCGCTTCCATGCAAAGAAGCATCCAATACAGTTTCAACACGGAATGGCAACGAGTTATCAGGGAAAGAGAGGGTAACGTCATTGGCGACGATTCACTTGAGCTGTTTGAATGCCCGCTGACACGTGGGTGTCCAGGCTTCGAGGGAAGCGAAACCTCCTTTCTTCGTCAAATTCGTAAGCGGGGCCGCAATAATGGAGTATTTATTGATAAACTTACGGAAGTAGTTGGTCAAACCCAAGCACTGGCGTAGTTCGGTGAGGTTCTGAGGCGCAGGCCATTTGCGAACCACAGCTACCTTCCGTGGGTCCATCCTTATTCCAGTGGCCGACACGATGTGGCCCAAATACTCCACCTGAGGCTGCGCCCAAGAACATTTGGCGCGTTTAGCAAACAATTGCTCCCGCTTCATCACCTCAAGCACGAGCTCGAGATGCTTCAGGTGCTCCTCGCGCGTTTTGGAAGATATTAAAATATCATCCAAATAACAAACGATGAACCTGTCGATATACGGTCTGAACATGCGATCCATCACTGCTCGAAATGTGGTGGGCGCATTAGTAAGTCCAAACGACAAGACCGTGTACTCGAAGTGACCAAAGGGGGTCCGGAAAGCGGTTTTCGGAATATCAGAGGCAGCACTGCGTATCTGATTATACCCTTGTTGAAGGTCAATCGAGGAAAAGTAAGCTGAGCCCTTCAGCTTATCGAGCAGGTCATCGACGCACGGCAAAGGGTAGCGATTTTAATCGTGGTTGCATTCAAGCCCCGATAATCAATGCACATACGCAACGTCCCATCCTTCTTACCGACAAACAATATCGGCGCAGAATACAGCGATGTGCTGGGCCGAATCACCTTTGCGAGCAGATCCCCCACTTGCTGTTGTACGCGGGTTCGATCACCGTTCATACTAGAGTGGACTGCAACCCATTTGAGCATCATGAAGCATAATACAATCATATTAGCATGATATACTTGAGTATATCTAGCTAATCAGACATGTCGCATTATCATCTACTACATCGCGCTGTCGGTCAACATGTTTGACTCGAGGCTGATAATTAATGCGCGATCTATCCATTGGCATTTTATATCACGTAATAATACTTTAAATATTATTACCTCATTTACGTCATAGACCATACGCGTATGCGAGAAGGCGACGATCGCAATGGTTGGGTCGCACATTGCATGCGTTGCATTCAATAATATCACGGATGACACGATATTTAGAACAGTGCTACAAAGGTACTCACACTTGAGATCGGAATCCAGTGAGACCTGTACTGTGCATCGGTATCACGACGTGATAGGTGCGAGGACAGCCGCCTAGAGACCAAAGTCGGCTTGCGCTACTTTGGACTGAGTACTTGTGTACTTAATTCTATCTAATTGGCATACATACGATATACTCATATATATTCGGCCTGAGCTATTCTAGCATATCATCTGCAGCCGAATGATGAACATTGCCCGCGGGGTCTGACGGCCATCTACCGATTTGTAAACGAAGACCATTGTATGTTGGATCTTTCCTTATCTTTGAGTCTTCCGCTGTCACTTTGCTCGCATTGAATTGCCTTGCTGTTCGTAAGCTTGGTGCGCACTAGCTAACATCCAGACGTGCAGATTCAGTGCATGATTGAAGAAGAAAGGATACAACAAATTTGGTAGCGAGATGGTTCGACTCACAGCTGTCTCATTGTCACTATTGGGGAGTAGGTTCTTGCACGAATGAACGGCGGTGAGGAGCATGACGGGATACCTTCGTCGGGAAAATCGGTACTGTATTATCCTCTCTCTGAACGTTTGATACAACATTCGTCGGTTGATACTAATTGTATTTTCGCTATCCGGAAAGTTCTTAAGTCCACAGAAGGGATTTCTTTGCCATCATACTCGGAATCTCTTCCCGAATAAGTTGGATACCTGACAGGTCCAGCTACTAAGGATATACTCATTTGAAGGTGGCTACATATTGGTGGATTACATTTTTACTCGCATCGGAGTTTACTCGAACGCGGACAGTACGCGAGCGACAAATCCAAAGGTAGAGTCCTACCTTTATCTCTCTGTCCTTTTAAGGTGCTAATTGGAATACATGTCGTGTGATCAGTACCCATCAACTATGGAGGGGGGTGATTACACTAATATAAGTGTCCGTTATGAAGAACCGGAGATCACACCGAACGTTGATAACTTATATAAACCCCAACCAGATGCTCCCCAGTCGAACTCCCCTTAACCAGCTCAGAATCCTCCTGGGGCGTCAGATTCTGTGAGGCCCACCGAGGCGGGGCAGAACCCGGCGATGGTATCACTACAGCAACTTATGGATGAAGGTGGGGTTCCTGGTTTCGTAGTCCCAACACCTCAACTCCATATTCATCATGATGCCGAACCTAAGAATACCGCAAGTGCCACCCGTTCCTATGTCCGTGATGCTAAAAAGTATCTGAAGTTGGTAAAGGGTGGCGATCGCGACGAAGTGAAGTGTCTTTTCATCAGAGCTACACTAAGTGGCGTCACGAGAGAATGGTATGATCATTGGACCACCGTATGTTGTATCCTTCCTTCTTCAATCATGTATTAGCTCTGCACGTCTACGTGTTAGCTGCATGCGTACCAAGCTTACGAACAGCAAGGCAAGCCAATGCGAATAGTAGACAGCGGAAGACTCAATAGCAAGGAAAGATTCAACTTACAATGTTCTTCAGTTACAGAATTACAGTCTGCCGTCAGACCCCGTGGGCAATGTTCATCATTCGGCTGCAGATGGAATGCTAGAATAGCTCAGGCCGAATATAAATGATTATATCGTATGTATGCGTATTGGATAGAGTTAAGTACTCGAATACTTGGTCCAAAGTTAGCGTCGCGCCGACTTCGGTCTCTAGGTGGCCGTCCTCGCACCTATCACGTCGCGATACCGATGTGCAGTACAGGTCTCACTGGATTACGATCTCAAGTGTGAGTACCTTGGTAATACTGCTCTAAATATCGTGTCATTCGTGATATTATTGGATGCAACGCATGCAATATGCAAAGGTCCGAATATCGATATTCGGTTGCCGACCCAACCATCGCGATCATCGCATTCTTGCATACGCGTATGGTTTATGACACAGATGAGGTAATACTATTCAAAGTATTATTACGTGATATAATATGCCAATGGATAGATCGCGCATTAATTATCAGCCTCGAGTCAAACATGTTGACCGACAGCGTGATGTCGTGAATGATGATGCGACATGCCTGATTAGCTAGATATACTCGAGTATATCATGCTAATATGATTGTATTATGCTTCATGATATCTGAGTGCATTGCGGCCTTCATAAATGTAAACGGTGATTGAACCGGCGTACAACAACTATCCCCCCTCCCGTATGCACTGTCCTCGCTGCATCGAACAGCATCGACTGCAAGGATCATTGGGTTTGCGTGGCGTGTAGACGAGCTTCCTCCAACAGGGGCTTCATTTCCGGCGAGAAGTTACGCATCGGCTCCCACAAATTATGCTTGCTAGACTAGCCAGTCCACTTGACCAGATATTCATGCACCTTCCGCTTTCGTCGTTGTCGACCAATGCGACGAACCTGATAATCCAGTATGCGTTCCACATCATACACCTTTTGCTTGCCTGCGATCCAGGTCTCGGGACCGGGGTCCATTACTGCAGGGGCATCGGTGTCGTTCATAACTGGTGCTGTGCCGAATTAAAGAAATATGAAATGCGGGATGGATATTCATGTCAGAAGGTAGGGATAGCTCCACGGCTACATTCCCTACCATGCGAACAACGGGATATGGACCGATCCAACGAGGTAACAATTTATGGGAACCGTCGGCGAGCGAACGCAAGTTCTTAGTGCTCAATAATACCATTTGTCCCACCAAATATGTTACGTCTCGTTTGGATTTATTATAATAGTCCGTCGTCCGTTGTTGTGCCGCGTCCAGGCATGCCTTCCCGTCTGTCATGCGGGATAGGAACGACTTGGCAAAGGTTTTAGCCGCAGGGATATTTATCTCCAATTCTCGCCACACGGGTAGCGCAGGATGAAATCCATAATTCAGAAAGAAAGGGCTTTGACCTGTAGAGCAGTTCACAGCGTTGTTTAGCGCAAATTCTGCCGAAGTCAGAAATGTATCCCAAACAGAGGGTGTGCGTCCCGCGAAATTCCTCAACATGTTGCCCAACGTGCGATTTGTGCGTTCGGTTTGCCCATCGGATTGTGGATGACATGCTGTGCTCAAATGAACGCGCATACCGACGAGCTCGCATAGCGCTTCCCAAAACTTAGACGTGAATTGACCGCCACGATCGGATATCACATTTTTAGGAACACCATGCAATCGTACCACGTTATCAAAAAATAATCGGGCTGTTTGCTCAGCGGTGCAAGATGAGGTGCAGGGGGCTAAGTGAACCATCTTGGTCAAGCGATCAACCATAACGAACACCGAGTCGTATCCCCCCTCAGTTTTGGGCAGCGCGACTACGAAGTCCATAGAAACACTTTCCCAAGGGGCATCTGGTATAGGTAAAGGTTGTAACAAACCCTGGCCCTTACCGGATAGTGCTTTATTGCGCTGACATAAACTGCACCTTTGCACGAAGTTTTCCGCATCCTTCACCATGCGCGGCCACCAGAATGAGCGTCGTACAAGCTCTGCCAAACGCGTACGTCCAGGATGTCCTGCTAACGGGTCCTCGTGGAACCGTGCAAAAGTATCGTAGCGCAAAGCGTCATCGTTCGGCACGACGATTTGTGTGGTCGAGCCATCCATCCGTAGCCACAAATCGTTGCGCTTGTGCAAATGCTCCACATTGCTTGGTGAAGCAATCCATGGATTGGCTTGATACGCTATCTTGAGTCGTTGCGCGAGGTCCGCTGCTATCGGCACCTCCTGACTGCGTGAACGAGTGACCGGTGCTGCCAGGATTGCAGCATGCAATGATGGATGTCGACTGAGGGCGTCAGCAATATTAATTCTGCCGGCGATATACTCCCATGTGCAGTCGAAACGAGATAGATACTCCATCCTCCGGGCTTGTCGTCAGTTAAGCGTGGGAACACTCTGCAAGAATGTCAGCGGCTTATGATCGGTCTTCAGCGTAAGAGGGCGGCCCTCGAGGTAACAACACCATTCCTTCAAAGCATGCAGAGCTGCCAACAGCTCCTGCTCTCCGGTTGTATATCGGGTCTCCGCACCCGAGAACTTCTTACTCGTGAAGGCGATCGGTCGTCCTTCCTGCAACAATACAGCGCCGCTTCCATGCAAGGAAGCATCCGATACAGTTTCAACACGGAACGGCAACGAGTAATCAGGGAAAGAGAGGGTAACGTCGTCGGCGTCGATTCGCTTGAGCTCTTCAAATGCCCGCTGACACGTGGGTGTCCAGGCTTCGATATATTGATTCGAGTGAAGCGAAACCTCCTTTCTTCGTCAAATTCATAAGCAGGGCCGCAATAATGGAGTATTTATTGATAAACTTACGGAAGTAGTTGGTCAAACCCAAGAACTGGCGTAGTTCGGTGAGGTTCTGAGGCGCAGGCCATTTGCAAACCACAGCTACCTTCCGTGGGTCCATCCTGACCCCAGTGACCAACACGATGTGGCCCAAATACTCCACCTGAGGCTGCGCCCAAAAACACTTGGCGCGTTTAGCAAACAATTGCTCCCGCTTCATCACCTCAAGCACGAGCTCGAGATGCTTCAGGTGCTCCTCGCGCGTTTTGGAAGATATTAAAATATCATCCAAATAACAAACGATGAACCTGTCGATATACGGTCTGAACATGCGATCCATCACTGCTTGAAATGTGGCGGGCGCATTAGTAAGTCCAAACGACAAGACTGTGTACTCGAAGTGACCAAAGGGGGTCCGGAAAGCGGTTTTAGGAATATCAGAGGCAGCACTGCGTATCTGATTATACCCTTGTTGAAGGTCAATCGAGGAAAAGTAAGCTGATCCCTTCAGCTTATCGAGCAAGTCATTGACGCACGGCAAAGGGTAGCGATTTTTATTCATGGTCGCATTCAAGCCCCGATAATCAATGCACATACGCAGCGTCCCATCCTTCTTACCGACAAACAATATCGGAGCCGAATATGGCGACGTGCTGGGCCGAATCATACCCTTTGCGAGCAGATCCCTCACTCGCCGTTTCATCCGCTCAACTTTAGCGGACTTAGCCTGTACGTAGGTTGTGAAACGGGGTGCTCGGGCACAAGAGGGATCCTATAGTCAGCAGGGAACATAGGTGGGAGCCCCAAGATGACAAATGCATCAGTATAATTTTGGCAATAGGGGGCTGCGACCTCAGAATCTTTCGCAAGAGACTGTGCGGTGGTAGCAATTGATTGCACCCAAGGCCTCACAAGCGATTCATGGGTGTTTTTCCTTATCATTGATAAGATTGCCTTACACCCCTCAAGCTTGGGTTCTTTATTTCGGCGAACGGACACCGCTTAACCAACATTAACCACAGGCTCCGCACAGTTCCGCCCTCCTCTGGTGTGACATCTTGGTACGACAGACAAGGTACCTTAGGTGATAGGTTCCCTTTTGCACAATGGCCAATTGTGCTGGACTCCATATCGATGCGCACGCGGTACTGTCGTTATGTCGCGGCACCCAATGTCCATGTAGTGCTGTCTCCGGGAGACCTTGTTGCACTCATTGGGCCCTAACACACAGAGGGTCCTTCGACGACTAAGGGTGATTCTGCCCACGATGGGATGCTTACCCTCATTAGCGAGGGTAACCTGAACGCTCAGACGACTATGGGGCCAACCCCATAATGCTTATTGCTCTTCGTAATAGCAATAAGGTAGTCAGTGACACCTATAGCGCACGGGTGTCCGAAATTTCAAGGAACAAAATGACTTCATCGTCATTGGTAGATTCAAACGTAGTGAACCTCCGCTACGCTCCTGCGACCCACGATGCTCCACAGGTACGGATTCGTTAAGGACGCATATTTACCAGGCATCTGATCATCTAATCAACGGCAGTGGAGAGTCTTCTTCATGCCAGCATCACTGGGTACAATTAGGAGTAGTAGTGGTCAATACATATGGCCTAACTCCTCGTCGGGTATCAGTCCCTTATTAATGCGACCTGGGTGACCCGACTACATCGACAGAAATTGTGCCCTGTGCTTCGTCCATCGGGTGTAGTTCCGCAGCTAACGGAGGTAGAAGTGGGCAGTTCCTTGTAAGATGGTTTGATGCGCACCGAAGACAAACTCCCAATTGTCGTCGCTGTGCGAACTCCGTCTGGGTGCATCCCCATTTAGTAAGCCATCGATTTTCTGTCCTCGACCGCTTCGATTCCGACGCAGCTCCACGTGATGCGACGGTATTCTGTGGCGCGTCTCTCCTCTTCCGTACACTCCGAGTTACTTGCGAATCTCGTGGACTTCATCCCCGGCTGCCAGAAATATGGACGCGACTGGTCGAAGGGGCGCCAGCCCGACACATAGGTGCAGGTGGTAGCGGGATGCCGGTAGTCTCAGGTGCTGGGTCAGTCTCATTGGAGGTATCTTGCGTCGACTGGTAGTGGTGCTAAGGCTGTCGGGTGCTCTTGTCCCGTCCTGAGGCGAGCTTCGGCGTCGTGAACGATCTGAACCCATCGCGTATACGATCTTGTCCTTTCCAGCGCCGGATCCGTAATACTCGCTCTGGCCAACTGGAGAGGGAGACCACGTTGGAACCAATAAATGTAGTCTCCTTCTGAAAAACCGATCATGGGTGCCGTCAGACCTTCAAACCGCAACCGGTAGTCCTCCACGGACTTGTCAGGTCGCATTCGGTAGGTGCCTGCATGTAGTTCTCGGTACATGGCAGCCACTTGTGATTGATTTCCGGGAGCGAATCGAGTAAGCCGCGCGTTAATTAGTTCTTCGAACGTAAAGTGCTCCTGTACAGTGGTCCAATGGTCATACCATTCCCTCGCAACGCCGCTTAGTGTGGCCCCAATAAATAAACACTTCACCTCGTCGTGATCACCACCTTTTACCAACTTCAAATATCTTTTAGCATCACGAACATATGAGCGGGCAGCGCTTGCGATAGTCTTGGGTTCTGCGATGGGAGGAATATGAAATTGAGGTGTGGGGACGACGAAACCGGGGACTCCGCCTTCATCCATAAGTTGTTGCAGCGATACCATTGCCAGATCCGGCTCCGTTTCGGGGGGCCCCGCGTGATCTGACGTCCCAGTGGGGCCCTGAATTGGATAAGGACCATTCGGCTGGGGAACGTCGGGCTGGGGATTATGTAAATTATCAGTATTCGGTGGGATCTCCGGTCCTTCATTATGGGCTCCAACACTGGCCTGTTCACTCTCTCCCGTAGATGGGGAATATTGATTATGCGACATGTATTCCAATTAAGACTTCACAAGGAAAATAGGTGGAGGTAAAACTGTACCTTAGGGATTTCCTCTCGTGTACCGTTCTCACCTGAGTAAAACTCCGACGTGGTCGGTAACGTAACCCACCAGTATGTCACCTTCAAATTGATATCTCTTCAGCAACTGATCCTGTCCGATACCCAACTCTATCAAGGAGGCGACTTCAAGTGTGATGGCAACAGAATTTCTTCTGCGGACTTAAGACCTTGCGGGTAACAAAAGTATGGTTGTTATTTAACAGGCCGATATTGTATCAGGAGTTCAGGTAGAGGAAAGTACCGCATCAGCTTTCCGGTGAGGTTATCTCGTGATACTCTTCGCCGCCGCTCGCTCGTGCGAGAACCTACTCTTCGCTAGTGACGATGAGACAGCCGTAAGTCAAACCGTCTCACTACCAAATTTGTTGTATCCTTCCTTCTTCAATCATGTATTAGCTCTGCACGTCTAGGTGTTAGCTGCATGCGTACCAAGCTTACGAACAGCAAGGCAAGCCAATGCGAATAGTAGACAGCGGAAGACTCAATAGCAAGGAAAGATTCAACTTACAATGTTCTTCAGTTACAGAATTACAGTCTGCCATCAGACCCCGTGGGCAATGTTCATCACTCGGCTGCAGATGGAATGCTAGAATAGCTCAGGCCGAATATAAATGATTATATCGTATGTATGCGTATTGGATAGAGTTAAGTACTCGAATACTTGGTCCAAAGTTAGCGTCGCGCCGACTTCGGTCTCTAGGTGGCCGTCCTCGCACCTATCACGTCGCGATACCGATGTGCAGTACAGGTCTCACTGGATTACGATCTCAAGTGTGAGTACCTTGGTAATACTGCTCTAAATATCGTGTCATTCGTGATATTATTGGATGCAACGCATGCAATATGCAAAGGTCCGAATATCAATATTCGGTTGCCGACCCAACCATCGCGATCGTCGCATTCTTGCATACGCGTATGGTTTATGACACAGATGAGGTAATACTATTCAAAGTATTATTACGTGATATAATATGCCAATGGATAGATCGCGCATTAATTATCAGCCTCGAGTCAAACATGTTGACCAACAGCGTGATGTCGTGAATGATGATGCGACATGCCTGATTAGCTAGATATACTCGAGTATATCATGCTAATATGATTGTATTATGCTTCATGATATCTGAGTGCATTGCGGCCTTCATAAATGTAAACGGTGATTGAACCCACGTACAACACCGTACAGGAGCACTTTACGTTCAAAGAATTAATTAACGCGCTCCTTACTCATTTCGCTCCCGGAAATCAGTCGCAAGTGGCTGCCATGTACCGAGAGCTACACGCAGGCGCTTATTGAATGCGACCTAACGAGTCCGTGGAAGACTACCGGTTGTGTTTCGAAGCAGTAACAGCACCCATGATTGGTTTCTCAGAAGGAGACTACATTTATTGGTTCCAACACGGTCTCTCGCTTCAGCTAGCCCGAGCGAGTATTACGGACCTGACACGGGAAGGGACAAGATTGTATACACGATGGGCTCAGATTGTTCGTGGCGTCGAAGCTCGCCTTGGAACGGGACAGGAACGCCCGACGTCCTTAGCACCGTTATCAGTTGACACAAAGCAAGATACCTCTAACGAGACTGATCCAGCACCTGAGACTACTGGCATTCCACTACCTCCAGCTCTGATGCGCCGTGGTGGCACCCCCTCCGATTAACCACGTTCATACTCTTGGTACCCAGGAACTAACTCCAAGGGATTCGCAGATAACTTGGAGTACGCGGAAGAGGAAGGGCATGCTACAAAATACCGCCGAGTCACGCGGAGCTGCATCAGAATCGAAGCGATCAAGAACACAAAATCGATGGCTTACCAAGTGGGGATGTACGCAAACGGAGTTTGCACAGCGACGACAATTGGGAGTCTGCCTTCGGTGCACATCAAATCACCTTACAAGGAACTGCCCGCTTTTACCCCCATTCGCTGTAGGACTACCTTCAACGGACGAGGCACCTGACACGATTTCCGTTGATATCGTCGGAGCACCCAGCTCACGTTAACACAGAAATATTAGCTGACAGGGAGTGCTGAATTACGTACTAGCTTGGATAAATCTTGGTTGAGTCCGACAATGGTGATGGGAGGAGACTCTTTTGCTACCTTGACTAAATATACTCGATGATTAATAATTATGTACCTCTAACGGATCCTTTTCTGCTGACTAGCATGGATCGTAGGTATGATGCGAATGTACGCCACATTTGACTCTTTTGGATGACAACGAAATCGACTTTGTTGACTGACATTTTGAACACCTATGTATTACAGGTGTTACTGACGACCTTATCTCAAATAAGTGATAAGCATGATGGGGTTGATCCCATAGTCTCCTAAGTGTTCAGGTTATCCTCGTTGATGAGGATAAGCATCCCATTGTGGGCAGGATCACCCTTAGTTGACGAAGGACCCTCTGTGTGTTAGGGCCCAATGAGTGCAACAAGGTCTCTCGGAGACAGCACTACATGGACATTGGGTGCCGCGACATAACGACAGTACCGTGCGCGCATCGATATGGAATCCAGCACAATTGGCCATTGTGCAAAAGGGAACCTATCGCCTAAGGTACCTTGTCTGTCGTACTGTTGTATATGGTACCCACGAAGGGTGGTATCAAAAGATACCGGTTGTTGTGCCAGAGCCCGATTAAGTAGAGCCGCCGACTAGGTCGTACTTGAGAGACCATAAGGCCTCGAACCGGGCGTGACCTTCAGAAGTCACCACTACAACCGGTGATTCAGTGAACCAGGAACCAGATGTTCCACCATTTACCATTCAGGCGGTAAATGGCCCATTCCATACAGGTTATGGAGTAACCGACAGGTTCGGATGTTTCAGGAAATCGGTTAGTATTGGTCATCGACAGCCGAGACCAAATCCACAAATCGAATGCCAGATGGGAACATGAAACAGTTAATCTGATAATTAAATATATTATATCATAAAATAATAAACAGATAATTATTATACTTAATGAATTACCAAAATGCATTAAGGATACAACAATTGTTCCCCCTCTAGATGCAGCGTCCCGATGCATGAAACGAGAGCAGACAGGTTGAGGTAGGACAGCGTCAGAGAGGTCCGTCCTTAGACTGTGCTTCATCAAGCAGGGGTTTCATGTCAGGGGTGAAGTTACGTGCCGGTTCCCAGCTATTGTGCTCAGACGAATACCCAGACCACTTAACCAGGTACTCATGTACGTTACGCTTACGCCTGCCTTTGCCAACACGTCGTGCACGGTAATCCAGGATACGTTCGACAGCATACAGGGTCTGCTTACCCAATAACCAGGTAGAGGGATTAGCTTCCGTAACAGGAGGAATGCTATCGTTAGCCTCAGGCAGAGTACCCCGATATGGACGTACGAGAGATACATGAAATGTGGGATGAATGCGTAGGTCAGATGGGAGTTGTAACTCTACAGCCACCGACCCTACCATGCGTACGACAGGATAAGGCCCCACAAAGCGCGGTAATAACTTGCGAGACCCATCAGCCAGGGAACGAAGGTTCTTCGTGCTCAACATAACCAGCTGGCCCTTAGTGAACGTGACGTCCTTTTTGGACTTGTTATAATAGTCCATAGCCCGTTGCTGTGCAGCTTCCAGGCAAGCTTTAGCGTCAGTTAGACGGGACACGAAAGACTTAGCAAACGTTTTTGCAGCTGGAACATTTACGTCCAACTCCCGCCAAACAGGCAAAGCAGGATTAAAACCGTAATTCAGGAAAAACGGACTATTACCAACGGACCGGTTAGTAGCATTATTAATGGCAAACTCAGCAGCGGTTAGGTAGGTATCCCATGCAGTAGGGGTGCGTCCTGCAAAGATTCGGAGCATATCACCCAGGACACGGTTAACACGCTCTGTTTGCCCATCAGATTGGGGGTGGTAGGCGGTGGACAGGTTCACCCGCATTCCTACCAGAGTCCCCAGGGCGCCCCAAAACTTACTTGCAAATTGAGTGCCGCGGTCAGATACCACGGACTTGGGGACCCCATGCAAACGTACCACATTGTCGAAAAATAGACGGGCCGTTTGCTCAGCTGTGCAGGATGATGTCGTGGGGGCCAGGTGGACCATCTTGGTGAAACGGTCGACCAGGACCAGCACGGCATCGTATCCTCCCTCAGTTTTGGGCAGCGCAACAATAAAGTCCATAGAGACGCTTTCCCACGGAGCGTCAGGAATAGGAAGAGGTTGGAGATGCCCATGTGCTTTACCAGACTGGGCCTTATTGCGCTGGCACAGGTCGCAACAGAGGACATAATTTTCGGTGTCCTTAGCCATGCAGGGCCACCAGAATTGACGCCGCAAAAGCTCTAGTAACCGCGTGCAGCCAGGATGCCCAGCAAGAGGGCCGTCATGAAAACGTGAGAGAAGTTCACGACGTAATGAATCGTCGTTAGGTACGACAATCTGACGGTGGGATCCTTCCGATCGGATCCATAAGCCATGCCCCGTGTTGTTGTGAATTGTGAATCACGGGTCGGCTGCATAAGCCTGTTTCAAGCGCTTGGTAAAATCGGAGGGCACGAAGTTAGGTTTTGCCTGAGACCTACTCCGTGTGCTTACCGCCAGAATGGCTGCATGCAGTGAGGGGTGCCTACTGAGAGCATCAGCTATGTTAAGTGAGCCGCTCAGGTACTCCCAATCAAAGTTAAACCGTGCCAGGTATTCCATCCAGCGGGCCTGGCGTCGGTTAAGGGAGGGCACACCTTGCAGAAACGTAAGGGGTTTGTGATCAGTCTTGAGGGCAAAAGGCCGGCCCTCAAGGTAACATCGCCATTCCTTCAAGGCATGTAGGACCGCCAGAAATTCCTGTTCCCCAGTGGTATAACGGGTTTCAGCCCCCGAAAACTTCTTACTCGTGTATGCAATGGGGCGTCCCTGCTGCAACAGAACTGCCCCCGTCCCATGTATAGATGCATCAGTTATGACCTCTACACGGAACGGCAATGAGTAGTCAGGGAAGTGCAGGATAATATCATCCGAGATAGCACGCTTCAAAGCATCAAAAGCTTCTTGGCATGCGGGGGTCCAGGCCTCAGGTGACGAGAAGGCTCCCTTACGTGTGAGGTTTGTTAGCGGTGCAGCAATGACTGAGTAGCGCTCTATGAACTTACGAAAGTAGTTGGTCAGGCCCAAAACCTTACGCAGTTCCTGAAGGTTGGAGGGCACTGGCCAATCCCGAACAACAGCAGTTTTCCGGGGGTCCATCCGTATGCCACCCTGAGACACTATATGCCCCAGATACTCCACCTGTGGTTGTGCCCAGTGGCACTTAGAACGCTTAGCATACAGCTGCTCACGCCGCAGAACCTCAAAGACCAGGCGGAGGTGTTGTATGTGCTCCTCACGGGTCTTTGAAAACACCAGGATATCGTCCAGATAACAGATGACGAATTTGTCGATGTATGGCCTGAAGATGCGGTCCATGACGGCTTGGAACGTTGCAGGGGCGTTCGTCAGTCCGAAACTAAGGACGGTATATTCAAAATGGCCAAACGGCGTACGGAAAGCCGTTTTAGGGATGTCAGATTCTGCTATACGAATCTGATTATACCCCTGCTGGAGGTCAATAGAGCTAAAGAATGCAGAATCTTTTAGCTTATCCAGCAGATCATCGACACGTGGGAGGGGGTAACGGTTCTTAACTGTTGCGGCATTTAACCCCCTATAGTCAATGCACATTCTCAGAGTCCCATCCTTCTTTCCCACAAACAGAATAGGGGCGGAGTATGGGGATGTGCTTGGCCGTATCATACCTTTTTTCAGCAGCTCAGTAACCTGTCGTTTGACCTCGTCCAGCTCCAAGGGGCTTAGCCGATACATGGGGCGGGAAACGGGTACTGCACCAGGCACCAAAGGTATGGTGTGATCCACAGGCCGCATTGGAGGCTTACCAGGGACCTCCTGGAATATATCTGCATATTCCTGTAACAGGGCCTCAAGCTCAGGGTCAGTGGCATCAGCTGGGATAGAAGTTGCATTCAGGTACAACTTGGGCCGTACTAGTAAAGCATGGGCCCCCTTGCGAATCATGCGAACTGCTGCTTTTCTGCCAACAACTTCAGGTTCAGTGTGCTGACAGATAGCAGTGGTTGCATAATTAAAGCAAGGCGCAGGTGTCATCTGATCTGGTGGCTGTCCGGCAGTAGTAAAGGGTACCTTGCAGACTAGATTCCCCTTGCACAGGCGCAAAGATTTAGACTCATAGTCAAGGACAGCCCCATACTGTGCTAGCGTGGAAGAACCCAAGATATACGTGGCAGCGTCAGTTAGCTCAGGCAACACGTATGGGCGGACATTTAACCTTAAAGGACCTGCAGATAGACGAAGATTAACCTGCCCCAAGATAGCCTGCTTACCCCCATCAGCAAGGGTAACTTCTGACCAGGAGCATGGGCTAGGTTTCAGGCCAAGCTGCGTAACCACTGATGCCGAAATGAAATCATCACTGGCTCCAGAGTCGGCTAGGGCGGTGAACGTACGAGCTGCCGTACTTACGGTGATCAGAGGTACGCCAGCACCTATCAGGGCAGCAGCTTTAGGCAAGCAGAGAGCTGAAATACAGGGTTCAGTCTCAGGCAAGCCCTCCTGAACCGGTTTAGGAGCGGCAAACCAGACGTCAACAGAGTATGGGCTTCCAGGGAGCTGAACGACCTCACCTGCCATATCAAGGCTATGGAAAAGAGCCGTCCCTGGATTAAACCTTAAGACCCGTTGCATTCCCGACAGAAAAGAAGGATTGCGTCGGGACACATACTCAGGCAGCAAGATGCATGCTGAGGTATTAGGGTGTTGACGTTTGCATGCCCTAAAGTGAGCTAATTGCTTCTGTAGCTCGCAGAGTGAAGAGGGAGTGAACAAGATAGTATGCCCACCCAAGTTAGCGGAGGATAGGGGGCGACCTTGAGGCTCAAACAGATTACAAAAGCCATCAAAGCCGGCACGGACAGTTCGTGCATCAAAAGAAAAACGTCTCCCTATCACCTGCTCCACTTGGTTTAAAACAGAGGGCAAAAGAGCCCGTACTGCACGGCACTTTGCTACCATCTGGCCCACAGCAAAGACCCCAGGTGGTGATCCCTCTATACCAGCCTGGGCAAGTTCCTAGTGGTCCTTACCCTTATTTTTCTCCGCCCCCAGCATTGGGCAGGAGTCGACCCTATGTTGGTCGGAACCGCAACGGAGGCACATCCCATGTTGTTTACGAAAATGGAACTCCCGTCTAGTACATTTGAATGTGGTTAGATACTCCGCCAGGTTCTGCTTAGGCCCCTTCTTCTGCACATGGCCCCCTTTTGGGGCCAAGTGCCTCCCCAGCTGTCCACCGCCCCTCTTAGACTTACCGGCGCCCTTAACCTGCCGCGGCTGATCCTCGTGCCCGGTGATGCCTGGACGAACGGATGCAGCCCGCGGTTTTTTGGTCGGGGGCGCCGGGGTCTCCTCGTCAGGGTCGTCGCAGGCCATGTCCTGTACCGACAGCATGTTCATTTTGGGACGGGCCAGTTTGTCAGATTCCCGTCGGGCCAGTAACCTAAGTTCAGCTCCCAGGGAGAACTGAACCAAGTCTGTATATGACTTAAAGGTTTTACCCGACAGGTCAGTTGCACAGTCCCCACTAAGGTTGGATGAGAGGCCCTGCTGAAACCAAAACACACGCTCACTATCAGACAGGTCCGCAATGGGCGTGACAAGAGCCTCAAAGCGGCTCTGATAGGCAGAGACAGTTTCTCCAGGGCGCATGCGGTATTTGCCAGCATTTAATTTCAGGCGTGCCTCAGTGTCACGTGACTGGACCTGGGGTGCAAAACGGACAAGCAGTGCTTCTAGCAGTTCCTCAGATGTATAGGAATCCCTTGCGTTAGTCCATTGATCGTGCCATAATCTTGCCGCGCCTTCAAAGGCAGTGGCCAAGAAAAGACGGCGCGTAGAGTCCTGTTGACCCCCACGGGCTGTGGCAAAGTAGTTCCCAACATTACGGACAAAGGCCCGTGTTAGAGGCGCAGCAACTCGTCCTAAATCAGAAAGCTTAACATCCATAGGGATATTGAGCTTAGGCACTGCGATCGCTATTTTTATCACCTCGTCCTCATGTCCAGTATGAGGAGGCCCAGGTGGCCTGGAAGAGGTGCCCGCAACAGCAGCACAAGTTGTTGCGGCAGCAGCGGGAGCCATCCCAGGAATATCCACGGCACCAGGTGTCAAATGGTTTGACACTACAGCAGGGCCATGAACATAAAAAGGGGATGGGGCATAAATAGGTGATGTAGGTGCCTCAGGGGATGCTGTGCCGCCTTGCCTGGGAATAGGTGAAGGCTGGTTCGGAAGGTCGACACCACCTGCCACAGCAGCATTTGGTGGCTGTGTCAACCTAGAGAGCCATTCCCACCTATTCGCTTGGCTAGCATTAGCAGCAATCCGGCCAACAAACTGAAAGGTGTTGGCAGCAAGAGCCGAGACAGCATTCGCTAAGTTCGAGGCTTGCATATTGTATGCCTGAAAGCCTAACAGATCGAACTGCGAGTGACTGTTCTGGCGAAAGGCAAAGCAAAGGCAAGGACCAGGGCCTACCCAACGCTTGGATGCCTTCGATGAACTTCAAAAATTTTGAAGTCCGCGCGTGAAGTTGATTTGCGATGGATCGGAGTGACTGGGCAGAAGTGCCGCTCCGACGGGTCTGAGGTGTTGACACTGCAGAAGCACTCACGGCGGTTGGAACAAACACAATACCTTTCAAGTAATAGAGATATATATGTATTAGTGAAATCCGAAGTGAATTCACGAAGTCGACTCCTCGTTGGATTCGATGCGAAGGTACTATCGAACCCGCAACTACAGGGATTCCTCAGCAAAACTGCAATACAAGTTCTAAATAGAAAGCAGTGTTGCAGGAAGATATTACCTAACAGAGAAGGCAGAATTGTCTAGGTCGTGAGCCACGTTGACCGCGACTAACTTAGAGATTGACTTTAACAGAAAGCACAGCCAAACTCACAGAGAGCAGGTTCTAAGTGTCACTAGACTAATTTCGTGAATATTACAGACCGGTGGTAGCCGCAGCGAAAATGGCGGCGCTCAGCTCCTCAGGCAATGTCTCCATGTCCAGAGGGATGTCGGCAGGAGGAAGATCGTGGTCGATGTCCATTTATAAAAGGGCAGCTTGAGTGGCTTGAGCAGTTACCACAGAAAGACTTGAGAAGGCTTGAAAAGATTTCAGCGGAAGACTTGACGAGACGTCCCAGGGAGGAACAGTCTCGATACCAGCTTGTTGTATATGGTACCCACGAAGGGTGGTATCAAAAGATACCGGTTGTTGTGCCAGAGCCCGATTAAGTAGAGCCGCCGACTAGGTCGTACTTGAGAGACCATAAGGCCTCGAACCGGGCGTGACCTTCAGAAGTCACCACTACAACCGGTGATTCAGTGAACCAGGAACCAGATGTTCCACCATTTACCATTCAGGCGGTAAATGGCCCATTCCATACAGGTTATGGAGTAACCGACAGGTTCGGATGTTTCAGGAAATCGGTTAGTATTGGTCATCGACAGCCGAGACCAAATCCACAAATCGAATGCCAGATGGGAACATGAAACAGTTAATCTGATAATTAAATATATCATATCATAAAATAATAAACAGATAATTATTATACTTAATGAATTACCAAAATGCATAAAGGATACAACACGTACCACGATGTCACACCAGAGGAGGGCGGAACTGTGCGGAGCCTGTGGTTAATTTCGTTAGCGGCGTTCGTCCGCCAAAATAAAGAATCCAAGCTTGAAGGATGTAATAGCAGCTTATCAAGTGATAAGGGAAGGCATCCATGAATTGCTTGCGAGGCCTTGGGTGCAATTAGTTGCTACCACCGCGCAGTCTCTTGTGAAAGATCCTGAGGTCGCAGCCCCCTTATTGCCAAATTATACTGATGCATATGTCATCCTGGGGCTCCCACCTATGTTACCTGCTGACTATATGATCCCCTTTGTGTTCGAGCACAACCCGTTTCACAACCTATATACAGGTTAGACTGCTAAAATTGAGCGGATGAAGCGGCAAGTGGGGGATCTGCTCGCAAAGGGTATGATTCGGCCCAGCACATCGCCATATTCTGCGCCGATATTGTTTGTCGGTAAGAAGGATGGGACGTTGCGCATGGGCATCGATTATAGGGGCTTGAATGCGACCACGATTAAAATCGCTACCCTTTGCCGCGCGTCGATGACCTGCTTGATAAGCTGAAGGGCTCAGCTTATTTTTCCTCGATTGACCTTCAACAAGGGTATAATCAGATACGCATTGCTGCCTCTGATATTCCGAAAACTGCTTTTCGGACTCCCTTTGGTCACTTCGAATACACGGTCTTGTCGTTTGGACTTACTAATGCGCTCGCCACATTTCAAGCAGTGATGGATCGCATGTTCAGACCGTATATCGACAGGTTCGTTGTTTGTTATTTGGATGATGTTTTAATATATTCCAAGATGCGCGAGGAGCACCTGAAGCATCTCGAGCTCGTGCTTGAGGTGATGAAGTGGGAGCAATTGTTTGCTAAACGCGCCAAGTGTTTTTGGGCGCAGCCTCAGGTGGAGTATTTGGGCCACATCGTGTCGGCCACTGGAATAAGGATGGACCCACGGAAAGTAGCTGTGGTTCGCGAGTGGCCTGCGCCGCAGAATCTTACCGAACTATGCCAGTTCTTGGGTTTGACCAACTACTTCCGTAAGTTTATCAATAAATACTCCATTATTGCGGCCCCACTTACGAATTTGACGAAGAAAGGAGGTTTCGCTTCCCTCAAAGCCTGGACACCCGCGTGTCAGCGGGCATTCGAACAGCTCAAGCGAATCGTCGCCGACGACGTTACCCTCTTTTTCCCTGATTACTCATTGCCATTCCGTGTTGAAGTTGTACCGGATGCTTCTTTGCATGGAAGCGGCGCTGTATTCTTGCAGGAAGGACAACCTATCGCCTTCACGAGTAAGAAGTTCTCGGGTGCGGAGTGTTGTATCCTTCCTTCTTCAATCATGCACTGAATCTGCACATCTGGATGTTAGCTAGTGCACACCAAGCTTACGAACAGCAAGGCGATTCAATGCGAGCAAAGTGACAGCGGAAGACTCAAGAATAAGGAAAGATTCAAC
This sequence comes from Volvox africanus, assembly GCA_030268105.1. Taxonomy (NCBI): domain Eukaryota; kingdom Viridiplantae; phylum Chlorophyta; class Chlorophyceae; order Chlamydomonadales; family Volvocaceae; genus Volvox; species Volvox africanus. The sequence goes on from BSDZ01000103.1 coordinate 2,143,489, forward strand.
TTACAATAGTCCTCGTTTACAAATCAGTAGATGGCCGTCAGACCCCTCGGGCAGCGTTCATCACTCGGCTGCGGATGATATGCTAGAATAGCTCAGGCCGAATATAAATGATTATATCGTATGTATGCGTATCAGATAGATTTAAGTACACAAGTACTTAGTCCAAAGTAGCGCGAGCCGACTTCAGTCTCTAGGCGGCCGTCCTCGCACCTATCACGTCACGATACCGATGCGCAGTAGAGGTCTCACTGGATTCCGATCTCAAGTGTGAGTACCTTTGTAGCGCTGTTCTAAATATCGTGTCATCCGTGATATTATTGGATGCAACGCATGCAATATGCAAAGGTCCGAATATCAATATTCGGTTGCTGACCCAACCATCACGATCGTCACCTTCTCTCATACACGAATGGTTTATGACGTAAATGAGGTAATAACATTTAAAGTATTATTACGTGATATAATATGCCAATGGATAGATCGCACATTACTTATCAGCCTCGAGTCAAACATGTTGACCGACAGCGTGATGTCGTAGATAATAATGCAACATGCCTGATTAGCTAGATATACTCGAGTATATCATGCTAATATGATTGTATCATGCATCATCATGCTCGAATGCATTGCAGCCTACTACGGTGCCAACAGTGATCGAACCCGTGTACAACAACTATCCCCCCTCCCGTATGCAGCGTCCTCGCTGCATCGGACAGCATCGACTGCAGAGATCATTGGGTCTGCGTGGCACGTAGACGAGCTTCTTCCAATAGGGGCTTCATTTTCGGCGAGAAGTTACGCATCGGCTCCCACGAATTATGCTTGCTAGACTTGCCAGTCCACTTGACCAGATACTCGTGCACCTTCCGCTTCCATCGTTGTCGACCTATACGACGAACCCGATAATCCAATATTCGCTCCACATCATACTCTTTTTGCTTGCCTGCGATCCAGGTCTCGTGACCGGGGTCCATTACTGCAGGGGCATCGGTGTTGTTTGTAACGGGTTCCGTGCCGTGATAAGGACGGATGAGGGATATATGAAATGTGGGATGGATATTCATATCAGAGGGTAGGGATAGCTCCACATCTACATTCCCTACCATGCGAACAATGGGATAGGGACCAATCCAGCGAGGTAGCAATTTATGGGAACCGTCGGCGAGCGAACACAAGTTCTTAGTGCTCAATAATACCATTTGTCCCACCAAATATGTTACGTCTCGTTTGGATTTATTATAGTAGTCCATCGTCCGTTGTTGTGCCGCGTCCAAACATGCCTTCACGTCTGTCATGCGGGATAGGAATGACTTGGCAAAGGTTTAGCCGCTGGGATATTTATCTCCAATTCTCGCCACACGGGTAGCGCAGGATGGAATCCATAATTCAGAAAGAAAGGGCTTTGACCTGTAGAACGGTTAACAGCGTTGTTAAGCGCAAATTCTGCCGAAGTCAGAAATGTATCCCAAACAGAGGGTGTGCGTCCCGCAAAATTCCTCAACATGTCGCCCAGCGTGCGATTTGTGCATTCAGTTTGCCCATCGGATTGTGGATGATATGCTGTGCTCAAATGAACGCGCATACCGACGAGTTCACATAGTGCTTCCCAAAATTTAGACATGAATTGACCGCCACGATTGGATATCACATTTTTAGGAACGCCATGTAATCGGACCACGTTATCAAAAAATAATCGGGCTGTTTGCTCAGCGGTGCAAGATGAGGTGCAGGGGGCTAAGTGAACCATCTTGGTCAAGCGATCAACCATAACGAACACCGAGTCGTATCCCCCCTCAGTTTTGGGCAGCGCGACTACGAAGTCCATTGAAACACTTTCCCAAGGGGCATCTGGTAAAGGTAAAGGTTGTAACAAACCCTGGCCCTTACCGGATAGTGCTTTATTGCGCTGACATAAACTGCACCTTTGCACGAAGTTTTCCGCATCCTTCACCATGGGCGGCCACCAGAATGAGCGTCGTACGAGCTCTGCCAGACGAGTACTTCCAGGATGTCCTGCTAACGGGTCCTCGTGGAACCGTGCAAGAATATCATAGCGCAAAGTGTCATCGTTCGGCACGATGATTTGTGTGGTCGAACCATCCATCCGTATCCACAAATCGTTGCACTTGTGCAGATGCTCCACATTACTCGGTGAAGTAAACCATGGATTGGTCTGATATGCCATCTTGAGTCGTTGCGTGAGATCCGCTGCTATCCGCACCTCCTGGCTGCGTGAACGAGTAACTGGTGCTGCCAAAATCGCAGCATGCAATGATGGATGTCGACTGAGGGCATCAGCAATATTAATTCTGCCGGCGGTATACTCCCACGTACAGTCGAAACGAGATAGATATTCCATCCACCGGGCTTGTCGTCAGTTAAGCGTGGGGACACTCTGCAAGAATGTCAGCGGTTTGTGGTCAGTCTTCAGCGTGAAAGGGCGGCCTTCGAGGTAACAGCGCCACTCCTTCAAAGCATGTAGAGCTGCCAACAGCTCCTGCTCTCCGGTTGTATATCGGGTCTCCGCACCCGAGAACTTCTTACTCGTGAAGGCGATCAGTCGTCCTTCCTGCAACAATACAGCGCCGCTTCCATGCAAGGAAGCATCCGATACAACTTCAACACGGAATGGCAACGAGTAATCAGGGAAAGAGAGGGTAACGTCGTCGGCGACGATTTGTTTGAGCTCTCCGAATGCCCGCTGACACACGGATGTCCAGGCTTCGAGAGAAACGAAACCTCCTTTCTTCGTCAAATTCGTAAGCGGGGCCGCAATAATGGAGTAATTTTTGATAAACTTACGGAAGTAGTTGGTCAAACCCAAGAACTGGCGTAGTTCGGTGAGGTATTGCGGCGCGGGCCACTCACGAACCACAGCTACCTTCCGTGGGTCCATCCTTATTCCAGTGGCCGACACGATGTGGCCCAAATACTCCACTTGAGGCTGCGCCCAAAAACACTTGGCGCGTTTAGCAAACAATTGCTCCCGCTTCATCACCTCAAGCACGAGCTCGAGATGCTTCAGGTGCTCCTTGCGCGTCTTGGAATATATTAAAACATCATCCAAATAACAAACAACGAACCTGTCGATATACGGTCTGAACATGCGATCCATCACTGCTTGAAATGTGGTGGGCGCATTAGTAAGTCCAAACGACAAGACCGTGTATTCGAAGTGACCAAAGGGAGTCCGAAAAGCAGTTTTCGGAATATCAGAGGCAGCAATGCGTATCTGATTATACCCTTGTTGAAGGTCAATCGAGGAAAAATAAGTTGAGCCCTTCAGCTTATCAAGCAGGTCATCGACACGCGGCAAAGGGTAGCGATTTTAATCGTGGTCGCATTCAAGCCCCTATAATCGATGCCCATGCGCAACGTCCCATCCTTCTTACCGACAAACAATATCAGCGCAGAATATGGCGATGTGCTGGGCCGAATCATACCCTTTGCGAGCAGATCCCCCACTTGCCGCTTCACTTCATCTAGCTCCATCGGGCTTAACTTGTGCATAGGTTGTGAAACGGGTTGTGCTCGAACACAAAGGGGATCGTATAATCAGCAGGTAACATAGGTGGGAGCCCCAGGATGACATATGCATCAGTATAATTTGGCAATAAGGGGGCTGCGACCTCAGGATCTTTCACCAGAGACTGCGCGGTGGTAACAACCAATTGCACCCAAGGCCTCACAAGCAATTCATGGATGCCTTCCCTTATCACTTGATAAGCTACTCTTACATCCTTCAAGCTTGGGTTCTTTATTTTGGCGGACGAACGCCGCTAACGAAATTAACCACAGGCTCCGCACAGTTCCGCCCTCCTCTGGTGTGACATCTTAGTACGACAGACAAGGTACCTTAGGCGATAGGTTCCCTTTTGCACAATGGCCAATTGTGCTGGATTCCATATCGATGCGCGCACGGTACTGTCGTTATGTCGCGGCACCCAATGTCCATGTAGTGCTGTCTCCGAGAGACCTTGTTGCACTCATTGGGCCCTAACACACAGAGGGTCCTTCGTCAACTAAGGGTGATCCTGCCCACGATGGGATGCTTATCCTCATCAACGAGGATAACCTGAACACTTAGACGACTATGGGATCAACCCCATCATGCTTATCACTTATTTGAGATAAGGTCGTCAGTAACACCTGTAATACATAGGTGTCCCAAAATTTCATTCAACAAAATCGATTTTGTTGCCATCCAAAAGAGTCAAACGTGGCGTACATCCGCATCATGCCTACGATCCATGCTAGTCAGCAGAAAAGGATCCATTAGAGGCACATAAATATTAATCATTGAGTATAATAAGTCAAAGTAGCGAAGAGTCCTCTCATATCACCATTGTCGGATTCAATCAAGATTTATCCGAGCCAGAACATAATTTAGCACTTCATGTCAACTAATATTTCTGTGTTAACGTGGATCAGGTGCTTTGACGATATCAACGGAAATCGTGTCAGGTGCCTCGTCCGTTGAAGGTAGTCCTACAGCTAATGGGGGTAAAAGCGGGCAGTTCCTTGTAAGGTGATTTGATGCGCACTGAAGGCAGACTCCCAATTGTCGTGTCGGCAGACTCCGTTTGCGTACATCCCCACTTGGAAAACCATCGATTTTGTGTTCTTGACCGTTTCGATTCTGATGCAGCTCCACGTGACTCGGCGGTATTTTGTAGCACGCCCGTCCTCTTCCGCGTACTCCAAGTTATCTGCGAATCCCTTGGAGTTAGTTCTTGGGTACCAGAAGTATGAGCGAGGTTAGTCGGAGGATTGCCACCACGGCGCATCGGAGCCGGAGGTAGTGGAATGCCAGTAGTCTCAGGTGCTGGATCAGTCTCATTAGAGATATCTTGCGTCGTGTCAACTGATAGCGGTGCTAAGGGTGTCGGACGTTCCTGTTCCGTTCCAAGGCAAGCTTCGACGCCACAAACGATCTGAACCCATTGCGTATACCATCTTGTCCCTTCTCGTGTCAGATCCGTAATACTCGCTCGGGCTAACTGCAGCGAGAGACCGTGTTGGAACCAATAAATGTAGTCTCCCTTGTTGTGCTACGGTTAGTTTCCTGCCGATGTGTAGGTCGATGTGATCCTACAAGGCGAAGTGCTATTGTGATGAACACATTGCATATGAATGAATCTGCATGATATAAATGTATTCGTGTACATTTATATATGCATTTGGCATGTTGTCATTACCCATCGCGACATCGCATCATGGCAAATCCGCCTAGCATGCATGAAAGCCCGAAGCATTGAAGTGCGCATTATGCTCGTGCTACGAAACAATAGGTAATATTATCTGATATAATATTACTTCATTACAGCACACGTTGAGAGCGCCGCACTCATTGCGACACATGCCCTGCAACCGGATATCGTTATCCGGACCCTTGCATCATGCGAATGCCGGAAAGGCTTATACGTTGTTATGCGTAGACATCGCCTACACGCAGTAGGATTGTCACATCTAGGATCGGCCTCCTAATGTGAATCGTACGGCATTGCGATACTGCGAGTATAACAGATGCAAGGACGGCTAAGCAAGACAAGACATTCGATACCAGAGAACACTCATGTGTTCTATATTACTATTGCTATACGCTATTCTACTTAGCCCGAGCTAAGCCTGAACTTCGCTAATCACCGCCGCGTGATGATTGCTTGCTTCCGGCGCTGACGGCGATTTCGTCCATTGCATCGTTCCGATCTGTAAAACTGTAAGTTATATCTCTCTTCGTCTTGAAGTCTTCCGCTGTCTCTGTTTGCTCTCGCTTGCCTTGCTGTACTTGCAAGTGCTCGCGCATCGGTGTCGAAAGTCTCCAGACGTGCAGATACTTATGAGCAAACGCGAACGAGAGGTACAACAAATTGGTATCGAGACAGGTTCGTTGCCTAACTGTCTCTCTTTGTCTAATCGGAAGTAGGTTCTTTCTATGACGAGTTCCAGCGACAAACCACGAGGACCGCTAGATACTTTTGCCGAAGACCTAGGCCACGCCGTTTTGGACGCCGCCGCTTCCGGTTTGTAATTGTTTAATTGCTTTTGCTTAGATTGCTGCACTTGTTGTGTAAGTGTATGCTCTGAGTCGCAGGTAATCTCAGTGCACCGGCATTGCTTGCCGCGGCGACTGAGACCGGCTTTCGTCCGGACCATTTGGCGACTCTCATCGCCCAAACTACGGAGATCAGGACTCAGCTGGGCAAGTACTTGCTGAGTTTACTGAATCTTCTCAAGAGTACTGTAGGCTCACCGAATCGTTTTGTACTCTTGCCTTTGCGATAGAAGTCGGCTTCTATTACGCAAACCTAGGGTATCGTTTCGTGCTCCATGTCCGTGGAACACGACGATACGCCGCACACTAGCCTAGCTAGCCAACCTGATTTTGTTGTGGCTGCTAGAGCACCGGATAGAGGTCTTGAGACTGTTGGCGCGCGAGCCACTCAAGAGCCCCTTTTCCTTCAGACTCCTACTCACTTAATTGTGCCGCATTCAGCAGTGAACACGAATATGGACAACACTGCTGGACCAAGGGTTCTGCCATTACCTCAAGCTCGAGGGCATGATGACATCCCTGAGGTGATGAGATTGTCGATTCCCGTTCCTAGGCTCAATATTTCGCTGACCGACAAGACACCAGGGCATAGCATAGCCGATGCAACTCGTGCGTACGTGCGTGACGCTAAAAAGTATCTCTAGGCTGTTCATGGTGGCGATAATGACGGTATCAGGTGTCTCTTCGTTGGTAACACCCTCGAGGGCTCAGCGAAGGACTGGTATCGCAATTGGACCAACGCCCGGGGCAACTATACTTTTGACGAGTTGGTCGCCGCTTTGCTCGCACGATTCGCTACTGAGGTTCAAGCACGCGATGTGGAAGCTCGTAAGGTTTTGGCAGCCGGTAGCTACCACATGCGTCGGGATGAAAATGTACCTGCGTACCAGTCACGCTTCGAAGCACTTGTGACTCCCATTGCTGACCTCACTGAATCCGAGCGTGTCTTTTGGTTTAGGCGAGGCCTGACGAAACTTTTGGCTAAATGGTGCGCTACTGACTTGGTTAAAGCGCAGATCAAGTCATATGATGCTTTGGTCGCTTTTGCTAAGGGCACGGAGATACGACTCCTTGCCGGCAAGGAAGAAGTCAAGTCTGCCCCTCGTGCAAATGCCGTGCAAGTGCAGGATCCGCTTGGGGAAGCCGTAGCTCTTGACCAGGACTTCGGAGCGACCCGCCCCACGCCTACTGCCGCGACGCGACGCAGCAACCGGCAACGCCAGGCGCGCGGGGGCGCTAGCTCGGGTGTCCGTGGGTCAGGAGGAGCAGGTCCGAGCTCGGACCCGGCTAAAAACAGGAAGCGTGGTGGTGCGCCGTCGACGGCAGCCGCACAGCGTTCCGACCCCAATGCGAAGCGGACTCGCACGGACGACACGTATATGCCAAAATGCAATTGCAATCGTTCCGAATTCGAGCGTCGGAAATTGGCCAACGTTTGTCTACGGTGTGCGGAGAGCCATTCCACGAAGGATTGCCCGCTAATGCCGCCGTTTGTACCTCAGCCGAAATAGGGGCTTGCCCGGGTTCCTGCGGAGGGGGCACCACCTGGGATTTCTGAACTAACGCGTGGTCGGTGGTCATCCTTGCGGCCAGCCGTTAAGGCATTGTTGCCTTGTGTACTTGGACACATTGAGCGAGTCATTGCGCGACGCATCACGCTTGACGGACGCACGGGACTTCTCTGCTTCGACCCGTTGTGTAATTTGTTTACACCTCGCCGTCCCCTGTCGTCTATCGATCTGTCTAACCACGTGGTTTTGTTCATCCCCTCGTCTCTGCGTGAGATGTCGGAACAGTTGGCCATATACAGGAGGTGTAGGCGTCAATATCCAGGCACCGCCGCATGTGTTTTACTCCCCGCTTTCTGTCGGCGCAAGGCAGAGGCATCGTTAAGGGGTATGCGGCATGTCCACCGGTTCGAGCCAGGCACCGTTTTGTTTAATGGTGTGGATCGGGAGGGTACGCTGGCTCCGTGGCCAAGCACATCCTACTCGGTTGACGTTTGGTACGAAGCTCCTGACGGGGGTGCCGTAGGTTACAGACCCGCCCTAAGTGCACTGACGTTGTCTGCTGGGCAGTCGCTCGTAGATAACCGTGTCCCTGTGGTTCAGATCGGTTTGAATGGCCGTACTCTGAAGGCACTTGTTGACACCGGTGCCAGCGACGACTTCATCTCTGTCGCAGAGGTGAATGCGCTGGGGTTGTCCCCAGAGTCGTCTGATTGTCCACAGGTTACCCTTGCTGACGGGGGTAAGCATCCCATCGTGGGCAGGATTACCCTTAGCCTATCGATAGGCCCTTTGCGTGTTGTGACCCGGCCGTACGTGCTGCAGGGCTTAGCAGAGACTGCACCGTACATAATGGGGTCGTCGACATTACGGCAGTACCGCGCGCGCATCGACATGGAGACCGCAACCCTGCATATGTGCAAGGGTACTCTGTCGATTAAGGTACCTTTCCTGTCGTTCAAACATGTCACACCAAAGGAGGGCGAAACTGAGGCGGTGCCTATGGTTAATTTCGCTGTGACCACAATGGCTGCGCGAATCGAACCAGAGCTAGTCGGGCGTAAGGAGGCCGTCCGTTTGTTACGGAAGGGTGCCCACGGACTGCTTTTGAGGCCGTGGGTGAGCTGTTGTGCCACCACCGCGAAGATTTCTGTTGATCCTGAGGTTGAGGCCCTACTGTCGCAGTATGAGGACGTCTTTAAAGATATCCCTGGCCTACCACCTATGCGTTCTGTTGATCACACAATCCCTCTCGTGCCTGGAGCGCAGCCTACGGCCCGGCCAATGTACAGGTTGAGTCCATTGGAGCTGGACGAGGTAAAGCGCCAGGTGACGGATTTACTCGCGAAGGGTATGATACGCCCCAGCACATCCCCGTATTCTGCACCGATTTTGTTTGTCGGTAAGAAGGATGGGACCTTGCGCATGTGCATCGATTACCGGGGGTTAAATGCGAGTACGGTGAAAAATCGCTACCCTTTGCCACGCGTTGACGACCTGTTGGATAAGCTGAAGGGATCGGCTTATTTTTCCTCGATTGACTTGCAACAGGGCTATAATCAGATTCGCATCGCTGCCTCTGATATTCCGAAAACCGCTTTTCGGACGCCCTTCGGTCATTTCGAGTATACGGTCCTATCGTTTGGTTTGACTAATGCCCCTGCGACGTTTCAGGCGGTTATGGACCGAATGTTTAGGCCGTTTATCGACAGGTTCGTTGTTTGCTACCTGGATGACATCTTGGTTTATTCTAAGACGCGCGAGGAGCACTTGGAGCATCTTCGGCTCGTGCTCGACGTCATGAGGCGGGAGCAATTGTTTGCTAAACGCGCCAAATGCTTTTGGGCGCAGCCTCAGGTGGAATATTTGGGCCACATTGTGTCGGCCACCGGTGTGAAGATGGACCCGCGGAAGGTCGCTCGAGTCGTGGACGTCGCAATGCCAGCGGGCATTCGAAGAGCTCAAGCGAACCGTTGCCGAAGATGTCACCCTTGCATTCCCTGATTACTCGTTGCCATTTCGTGTTGAGGTAGTGTCTGATGCCTCAATATTTGGGAGCGGCGCTGTATTGTTACAGGAAGGGCGACCGATCGCCTTCACGAGTAAGAAGTTTTCTGGTGCGGAGATTCGCTACACCACCGGGGAACAGGAGCTTCTGGCCGTGCTGCATGCTTTAAAGGAATGGCGCTGTTACCTCGAGGGACGCCCGTTTACTTTAAAAACTGACCATAAGCCCCTAACGTTTTTGCAAAGTGTTCCGACGTTGAACCGCCGTCAGGCTAGGTGGATGGAATACCTAGCTAGGTTCGACTGCACCTGGGAGTATATTTCTGGTAAATTGAATATTGCCGATGCTCTCAGTTGACATCCGTCGCTACACACTGCAATTTTGGCAGCGCCCGTCGTGCGGCCGCGTAGCGAGGAGATACCGATCGCGACGGACCTCACGGAGCGGTTGAAGGTTGCCTACAACGCAGACGCCTGGTTCTCGGAGCCGGCTAATGTAGAAAACCTTCGCAAGCAGAATGGCCTTTGGCTACGGATGGAGGGTGCAGCTACACAAATCGTCGTTCCGAACGACGACGCGCTACACTACGACATCCTTGCGCGGTTCCACGAGGACCCGTTAGCAGGACACCCTGGTAGCAAGCGATTGATCGACTTGGTGCAACGTTCCTTTTGGTGGCCTCGTTTGGCTAAGGATGCGGCGAACTTCGTCCAGACATGCAGTCTGTGCCAGCACAATAAGGCTTTGTCCGGTAAGGGCCATGGGTTGTTGCAACCGTTGCCTGTCCCGGATGCGCCTTGGGAAAGTGTTTCCATGGACTTCGTAGTCGCGCTGCCCAAAACTGAGGGGGGATATGATGCGGTGTTCGTAATGGTCGATCGCCTGACTAAGATGGTCCACCTAGCACCATGCACATCGTCCTGCACGGCTGAACAAACCGCACGTTTGTTTTTCGACAATGTGGTTCGGTTACACGGGGTTCCCAAAAATGTGATCTCGGACCGCGGTGGGCAGTTCACGTCTAAGTTTTGGGAAGCGCTCTGCAAACTAGTTGGCATGCGCGTCAGCCTGAGCATGGCGTATCACCCGCAGACTGATGGTCAAACCGAACGCACAAATCGCACGTTGGGTGATATGTTGCGCAATTATGCTGGTCGCACACCACTTGTTTGGGATACGTATTTGACTGCGGCAGAATTCGCGCTTAACAACGCTGTGAACCGCTCAACAGGCAAAAGTCCGTTCTTTCTCAACTACGGATTTCATCCCGCGCTACCCGTGTGGCGTGAGTTGGAAGTGAACGTGCCTGCTGCTAAACTTTTTGCCAAGTCTTTTATGTCCCGAATCACAGACGCGAAGTCATGTTTGGACGTGGCGCAGCAACGAACGACGGAATATTACAACAAATCCAAGCAGGATGTGACGTTTTCGGAAGGGCAACTCGTGTTGCTAAGCACCAAGAACTTGCGTTCCTTGGCCGACGGATCCCGAAAACTCTTACCTCGCTGGATTGGTCCGTATCCTGTCGTGCGCATGGTTGGGAATGTGGCTGTGGAGCTTGCATTGCCCGCTGATATGACCATTCACCCCACGTTTCACGTATCGCTTGTTCGTCCGTATCATGGTACGGAACCCATCCCTGAGCCTGCTAACGCCCCCGCAGCGATAGAACCAGTTCCCGAGACCTGGATCGCTGGTAAACAGAAGTTTTACGATGTGGAGCGGGTGTTAGATTATCGCGCGCGTCGTGTGGGCCGACACCGACATAAGCGGACAGTACACGAGTACTTGGTTAAGTGGACAGGGTATACCGACGAGCACAACTCATGGGAACCGGCACGCAACTTCTCACAGGACATGAAGCCCCTGCTCGAAGAAGCCCGCAAACGTGCCACGCAAGCCCAATGACCCCTGCAGTCGATGCTGTATGATGCAGCGAGGACGCTGCATACGGGAGGGGGGATAATTGTTGTGCTACGGTTAGTTTCCCGCCGATGTGTAGGTCGATGTGATCCTACAAGGCGAAGTGCTATTGTGATGAACACATTGCATATGAATGAATCTGCATGATATAAATGTATTCGTGTACATTTATATATGCATTTGGCATGTTGTCATTACCCATCGCGACATCGCATCATGGCAAATCCGCCTAACATGCATGAAAGCCCGAAGCATTGAAGTGCGCATTATGCTCGTGCTACGAAACGATAGGTAATATTATCTGATATAATATTACTTCATTACAGCACACGTTGAGAGCGCCGCACTCGTTGCGACACATGCCCTGCAACCGGATATCGTTATCCGGACCCTTGCATCATGCGAATGCCGGAAAGGCTTATACGTTGTTATGCGTAGACATCGCCTATACGCAGTAGGATTGTCACATCTAGGATCGGCCTCCTAATGTGAATCGTACGGCATTGCGATACTGCGAGTATAACAGATGCGAGGACGGCTAAGCTAGACAAGACATTCAATACCGGAGAACACTCATGTGTTCTATATTACTGTTGCTATACGCTATTCTACTTAGCCCGAGCTAAGCCTGAACTTCGCTAATCACCGCCGCGTGATGATTGCTTGCTTCCGGCGCTGACGGCGATTTCGTCCATTGCATCGTTCCGATCTGTAAAACTGTAAGTTATATCTCTCTTCGTCTTGAAGTCTTCCGCTGTCTCTGTTTGCTCTCGCTTGCCTTGCTGTACTTGCAAGTGCTCGCGCATCGGTGTCGAAAGTCTCCAGACGTGCAGATACTTATGAGCAAACGCGAACGAGAGGTACAACATCCCTCAGAGAAGCCAATCATGGGTGCTGTTACTGCTTCGAAACGCAACCGGTAGTCCTCCACAGACTCATTAGGTTGCATTTGATAAGCGCCTGCGTGTAACTCCCTGTACATGGCAGCCACTTGTGACTGATTTCCGGGAGCGAAATGAGTAAGGAGCGCGTTAATTAATTCTTCGAACGTAAAGTGCTCCTGTACAGTGGTCCAATGATCATACCATTCTTTCGCGACGCTGCTTAGTGTAGCTCCGATGAAAAGACACTTCACTTCGTCGTGATCGCCACCCTTACCAACTTCAGATACTTTTTAGCATCACGGACATAGGAACGGGTGGCACTTGCGGTAGTCTTAGGTTCGACATCATGATGAATATGGAGTTGAGGCGTTGGGACTACGAAACCAGGAACCCCACCTTCATCCATAAGTTGCTGTAACGATACCATCGCCGGGTTCTGCTCCACCTCGGTGGCCTCATAGGATCTGACGCCCCAGGAGGATTCTGAGCTGGATAAGGGGAGTTCGACTGGGGAGCATCTGATTGGGGATTATATAAGTTATCAACGTTCGGTGTGGTCTCCGGTTCTTCATAACGGACACTAATATTAGCCTGATCACTCTCCTCCATAGTTGGTGGATACTGATCACACGACATGTATTCCAATTAGTACCTTAAAAGGAAAAAGAGATAAAGGTAGGACTCTACCTTTGGAATTTTCGCTCGAGTACTGTCCGCGTTCGAGTAAACTCCGTCACGAGTAAAAATGTAGTCCACCAATACGTAGTCACCTTCAAATGAGTATATCCTTAATAGCTGGACCTGTCAAATGTCCAACTTATTGGGGGCGCGATTCCGAGTATGATGGCAAAGAAAATCCTTCCGTGGACTTAAGACCTTTCCGGATGGCGAAAATGCAATTAGTATTAACAGACGGGGGCTATACCAAAAGTTATAGGAGAGGATAATACAGTACCGACTTGCCGACAAGTTATCCCGTGAAGCTCCTGGCCGCCGTTCGCTTGCGCAAGAATCTACTCTAATGAGACAGCCGTGAGTCGAACCGTCTCGCTACCAAATTTGTTGTATCCTTCCTTCTTCAATCATGCACTGAATCTGCACGTCTGGATGTTAGCTAGTGCACACCAAGCTTACGAACAGCAAGGCGATTCAATGCGAGCAAAGTGACAGCGGAAGACTCAAAGATAAGGAAAGATTCAACTTACAATAGTCCTCGTTTACAAATCGGTAGATGGCCGTCAGACCCCGCGGGCAATGTTCATCACTCGGCTGCGGATGATATGCTAGAATAGCTCAGGCCGAATATATATGAGTATATCGTATGTATGCCAATTAGATAGAATTAAGTACACAAGTACTTAGTCCAAAGTAGCGCGAGCCGACTTCGGTCTCTAGGCGGCCGTCCTCGCACCTATCACGTCGCGATACCGATGCACAGTACAGGTCTCACTGGATTCCGATCTCAAGTGTGAGTACCTTTGTAGCGCTGTTCTAAATATTGTGTCATCCGTGATATTATTGAATGCAACACATGCAATATGCAAAGGTCCGAATATCGATATTTGGTTGCCGACCCAACCATCGCGATCGTCGCCTTCTCTCATACGCATATGGTTTATGACGTAAATGAGGTAATAATATTTAAAGTATTATTACGTAATATAATATGCCAATGGATAGATCGCACATTAATTATCAGCGTCGAGTCAAACATGTTGACCGACAGCGCGATGTCGTAGATGATAATGCAACATGCCTGATTAGCTAGATATACTCGAGTATATCATGCTAATATGATTGTATCATGCCTCATCATGCTCGAATGCATTGCAGCCTACTTCGGTGCCAACGGTGATCGAACCGGCGTACAACACGTGCATGTAAGTATGTTTGTTTGTTTGTGTTTGTTTGTGTGTGTGTATGTGTGTTTGTTTGTGTTTGTTTGTGTTTGTTTGTGTTTGTTTGTGTTTGTTTGTGTGTTTGTTTGTGTTTGTTTGTGTTTGTTTGTGTGTTTGTTTGTGTTTGTTTGTGTTTGTTCGTGTTTGTTTGTGTTTGTTTGTGTTTGTTCGTGTTTGTTTGTGTGGTTGGTTAGGAATCGCTGTGGTGTGCTCACCTCACACAGTAGTGTGCTTGGAATAGATTTAGGTGGTCCTTCTGTGAGTAGGCCGTTTAGCTCAGTGGATAGAGCGTGTCCTTCCTAAGGTCAAGGTCCAAGATTCGACCCCTTGAACGGTCGTCGAGACTGTTTCATGTTGGATAATGAGTGTGTTGGTGTGTGCTGGAGAAAGCTCTAGGACCCATCTAGGTGAACCATTTTCAGGTTGGTAGCTAGGGTAGCTTGCTATAACTTAACTCATCCAGGTCGCAATCAATCGAATGGGCATCAGCTGGACAGCTCTGTTGTGACACATGCCACCAGGCATATGCATGCCCAAGAGTCAGAACAGTGGAGGATGAGGATGTGGATGGCTCTGGAGGGATATGTTGCCTCAGAGTTGTTGGAGAGCTTTTCTCGCAAGCTTTACTACTGAGGGCCCCCTTCTTTGAGTGCGGTGTCCACGTTGTGTGCAAGTGCATTGCGTGAGCAAGTGGCCGTGGCCGCTAAGAGGCACACACCCACACACACAGCAGAGGCACATCATACCCACGCTAGAATAGACGATACCTGTGGGTGGGGGATGTCGAACCCTCGACCTCAGGATAGCTCAATTCACAGCGGTTTGGAGCTATGAGACCTACGCGCTAACCACTGCGCCACACCCACCGTGCAGATAGGGCACTATCGCACAATCCCACTCTGCAAAACTACGTTGCTAGCACAATCAAGTCGGTCCGTGGGGCGTTCCGTTTGTGTCCTCCATCTCATCGTCACGCCTATCCATCTAGCTGGATATATAGCAAAGCAGAAGAGGTGTTTCATGTGTTGGTATCAACTTCCCTGCTGCCACCACAAATGAACTACGGACAAGCATGTTGCATGGCCTGATATATTCTTTGAGCAAGTCCGTACTATACTACAGCGCTCACTGGTGTTAGGTGGGGTCAGTTACCAGCTTATACATGGTGAGGCAGGCTTTGCACCAGTTTTCACATGCACGCAGGATTTCTGTGCGTGGGTGGCATGGCTTTTCGTTGGTGTATGTGGATGTGGATGTGGATGTGGATGTGGATGTGGATGTGGATGTGGATGTGGATGTGGATGTGGATGTGGATGTGGATGTGGATGTGGATGTGGATGTGGATGTGGATGTGGATGTGGATGTGGATGTGGATGTGGATGTGGATGTGGATGTGGATGTGGATGTGGATGTGGATGTGGATGTGGATGTGGATGTGGATGTGGATGTGGATGTGGATGTGGATGTGGATGTGGATGTGGATGTGGATGTGGATGTGGATGTGGATGTGGATGTGGATGTGGATGTGGATGTGGATGTGGATGTGGATGTGGATGTGGATGTGGATGTGGATGTGGATGTGGATGTGGATGTGGATGTGGATGTGGATGTGGATGTGGATGTGGATGTGGATGTGGATGTGGATGTGGATGTGGATGTGGATGTGGATGTGGATGTGGATGTGGATGTGGATGTGGATGTGGATGTGGATGTGGATGTGGATGTGGATGTGGATGTGGATGTGGATGTGGATGTGGATGTGGATGTGGATGTGGATGTGGATGTGGATGTGGATGTGGATGTGGATGTGGATGTGGATGTGGATGTGGATGTGGATGTGGATGTGGATGTGGATGTGGATGTGGATGTGGATGTGGATGTGGATGTGGATGTGGATGTGGATGTGGATGTGGATGTGGATGTGGATGTGGATGTGGATGTGGATGTGGATGTGGATGTGGATGTGGATGTGGATGTGGATGTGGATGTGGATGTGGATGTGGATGTGGATGTGGATGTGGATGTGGATGTGGATGTGGATGTGGATGTGGATGTGGATGTGGATGTGGATGTGGATGTGGATGTGGATGTGGATGTGGATGTGGATGTGGATGTGGATGTGGATGTGGATGTGGATGTGGATGTGGATGTGGATGTGGATGTGGATGTGGATGTGGATGTGGATGTGGATGTGGATGTGGATGTGGATGTGGATGTGGATGTGGATGTGGATGTGGATGTGGATGTGGATGTGGATGTGGATGTGGATGTGGATGTGGATGTGGATGTGGATGTGGATGTGGATGTGGATGTGGATGTGGATGTGGATGTGGATGTGGATGTGGATGTGGATGTGGATGTGGATGTGGATGTGGATGTGGATGTGGATGTGGATGTGGATGTGGATGTGGATGTGGATGTGGATGTGGATGTGGATGTGGATGTGGATGTGGATGTGGATGTGGATGTGGATGTGGATGTGGATGTGGATGTGGATGTGGATGTGGATGTGGATGTGGATGTGGATGTGGATGTGGATGTGGATGTGGATGTGGATGTGGATGTGGATGTGGATGTGGATGTGGATGTGGATGTGGATGTGGATGTGGATGTGGATGTGGATGTGGATGTGGATGTGGATGTGGATGTGGATGTGGATGTGGATGTGGATGTGGATGTGGATGTGGATGTGGATGTGGATGTGGATGTGGATGTGGATGTGGATGTGGATGTGGATGTGGATGTGGATGTGGATGTGGATGTGGATGTGGATGTGGATGTGGATGTGGATGTGGATGTGGATGTGGATGTGGATGTGGATGTGGATGTGGATGTGGATGTGGATGTGGATGTGGATGTGGATGTGGATGTGGATGTGGATGTGGATGTGGATGTGGATGTGGATGTGGATGTGGATGTGGATGTGGATGTGGATGTGGATGTGGATGTGGATGTGGATGTGGATGTGGATGTGGATGTGGATGTGGATGTGGATGTGGATGTGGATGTGGATGTGGATGTGGATGTGGATGTGGATGTGGATGTGGATGTGGATGTGGATGTGGATGTGGATGTGGATGTGGATGTGGATGTGGATGTGGATGTGGATGTGGATGTGGATGTGGATGTGGATGTGGATGTGGATGTGGATGTGGATGTGGATGTGGATGTGGATGTGGATGTGGATGTGGATGTGGATGTGGATGTGGATGTGGATGTGGATGTGGATGTGGATGTGGATGTGGATGTGGATGTGGATGTGGATGTGGATGTGGATGTGGATGTGGATGTGGATGTGGATGTGGATGTGGATGTGGATGTGGATGTGGATGTGGATGTGGATGTGGATGTGGATGTGGATGTGGATGTGGATGTGGATGTGGATGTGGATGTGGATGTGGATGTGGATGTGGATGTGGATGTGGATGTGGATGTGGATGTGGATGTGGATGTGGATGTGGATGTGGATGTGGATGTGGATGTGGATGTGGATGTGGATGTGGATGTGGATGTGGATGTGGATGTGGATGTGGATGTGGATGTGGATGTGGATGTGGATGTGGATGTGGATGTGGATGTGGATGTGGATGTGGATGTGGATGTGGATGTGGATGTGGATGTGGATGTGGATGTGGATGTGGATGTGGATGTGGATGTGGATGTGGATGTGGATGTGGATGTGGATGTGGATGTGGATGTGGATGTGGATGTGGATGTGGATGTGGATGTGGATGTGGATGTGGATGTGGATGTGGATGTGGATGTGGATGTGGATGTGGATGTGGATGTGGATGTGGATGTGGATGTGGATGTGGATGTGGATGTGGATGTGGATGTGGATGTGGATGTGGATGTGGATGTGGATGTGGATGTGGATGTGGATGTGGATGTGGATGTGGATGTGGATGTGGATGTGGATGTGGATGTGGATGTGGATGTGGATGTGGATGTGGATGTGGATGTGGATGTGGATGTGGATGTGGATGTGGATGTGGATGTGGATGTGGATGTGGATGTGGATGTGGATGTGGATGTGGATGTGGATGTGGATGTGGATGTGGATGTGGATGTGGATGTGGATGTGGATGTGGATGTGGATGTGGATGTGGATGTGGATGTGGATGTGGATGTGGATGTGGATGTGGATGTGGATGTGGATGTGGATGTGGATGTGGATGTGGATGTGGATGTGGATGTGGATGTGGATGTGGATGTGGATGTGGATGTGGATGTGGATGTGGATGTGGATGTGGATGTGGATGTGGATGTGGATGTGGATGTGGATGTGGATGTGGATGTGGATGTGGATGTGGATGTGGATGTGGATGTGGATGTGGATGTGGATGTGGATGTGGATGTGGATGTGGATGTGGATGTGGATGTGGATGTGGATGTGGATGTGGATGTGGATGTGGATGTGGATGTGGATATGTGGGGCTCAATATAGGCTGCGTGCGGTCGGGAACATCATCTGAACAGCTCCGAGTAAAGCTCGGTTACTTCAGTCGGTAGAGCGTACGGCTGTTAACCGTAAGGTCGACAGTTCGAACTTGTCATCGAGGGCGGATGTGAGGGGTCGTAGCTCAAATGGTAGAGTGCCCGCTTAGCATGCGAAGCTGAGCGCCGCAGAACAATGTGCGGGAGGTAGGGGGATCGATGCCTACTGACTCCAGATAATGTCCACCTCTGGTTTGGAGTCCTTGTTGAGTCTTTTCTGTCCTCGATGACTCTGTTCTGTTCCATGTTTCCTTGCTTCACCGGACCTTCCCCTTGGGCACCCAGCCATACAGACATACACATACAGTAAGGCGCTCTGCTACTATCCCATCCCTCTGCTAGTATCCGTATCAATGCCACTGCTGCGGTGTGTGCATACACATGTGTGTGCAACAACACTACTGCATCCCTCCATCCTCTCGTCGGATGCCTTCCAGCTTGCATCGCTTGGATGGATGCTGCCCGTTCATACAAAGCATGTCCGATGGATGACCATGCATGACGGGCAGATCGGTAATCAGTAAGGCAGTCATACAACATCCCGCATCATCCGGTCTTCTGTGTTGTATTACGGTTTGATTATCATCAATGTGTTGGTCTAGGCGACCTAATAAGACAATATGGGAACATAATTAATGCATTGCTCTCTCTCTCTCTCTAGATATATATATGTATTGCTATATGTAGATATATGTATATGTATTGCTATATGTAGATATATACATATATTGCTGTAAATATCTGTATATATATCAAAATATATTAATTTTTATATATTTAGCTAGTTTTGCATTTAAGAATCCATGAAATTGGGTTTCTTGGTCTCATGCTGCCAGCTGTATCAATAATGCGCCAACCAATGAACGTTTGACTCAACCCGAGGAACGTGGGTAATGAGCATTGTAATAAATGGCATGACTTGTTCAGTTATAATATTTGTTGTATGGTTGGTACCTCAATGTTGGCATGAACGACGCAAAGTGTGAGAATTGCGACGACCACAGTGGTTAGTCGGCAACCCAATATTGATATTCGGCCATTATATTACATAAATACCGGGAAGGCTTGATAATACTGCATGCGAATATCTGTGATACGTTGCTAGGGTTCATCACACTCACGAATCGATGATCTGGTGTGAGATGTACTGCATATGGGTATCACAAGTATAATATGTGCGAGGATGGCTGAATAGCTTAAGCTTTTACGAGCTCAAATCGGATTATCTTTGATATTATCATATTGAACTATATTACGCTGTGATTGGTTGGATGACCATGCATGACGGGCAGGTCGGTAATCAGTAAGGCAGTCATACAACATCCCGCATCATCCGGTCTTCTGTGTGGGGATAAATAGTCGCCTGCAGTACGACAAGGCGCAGATTGCAGAAGTGTTGTAAGTTCAGCTAAGCTTCAGCAGTAGAAGATTCCTCTGGTTATTTTATCGATGGATACCTGGCCGTGTACGGACATCCGTGTACCATGTAGTGTTTGTACATACCGCTGTACGTTAAGCGCCTTTATGATATATAGTGTGTTGAGGATAGAATGTCTTGCGGGCTTGCGTTAGGAAGCCGGGTTAGTTAGGCGTAAGGCCTCGGTAAGGCATTTAAACTAAGGGCCTTACCTCAGCCCGTGTCCTCGGGGCTGTATTTATTCGCGTGCGTAGTCTTTCCTTTTTATCTTGTTTTTGTTTTTCAGCACGCGCTGAACAACGAAGCGGATCCCGCGCCCTTGGCGCGCTTCTGTTTAAAAACCGCTGTGCTTTCAGCTTGTCAGCAGGACCCATCAGGTAGAGCGTCTCCCTACATCGCTCTGTTTATTTTCTACAATGATCCTCATCATCATGGTGCTGGTGGGCGTCGTGAATGGCGCCCTTGCCATGGAGGCCCTCGGTGGAGGATTACCGGTCAGCAGCTCGACCTACACCAACCCACTTGGAGGTTTTTCCCGCCTGGGGACACCAGTGGGACCGACACTCCTGAATCATCAGGGGGTCGCGATGATGCAACATGTGGGTCCAAGTGTCGCCGAGCAACAAACAGCTCTAATCCTGCAACTGCAACAACAAGTCCAGACACTGTCCACTCAGTTAAATCAAGGTGGGCAACCGGGAATGGCGGACTTTGAATTCCTGTCGCGCTACTATCAGGACCCGCGAGCGCACCAATCACCGGAAACGGGACGCTTCCCTTTCCCTAGACGTATCATTTCTGGCCTGCCATCTGGAGGAATTAATGCTAATAATCATGTCCTGCTTAATTACAAAGCTTTTCCGGAATGGCGGGATTTAGAGCATGCGCAGCAAGGATAACCGGACCGTGCAGGCTCCCTGCTTTACGAGTTCGGAAGTTTAATGACAGCTCTATCAATTGCAGAGCTGACTGCTGCCGGCCTTGAATCTTTGATAAAGAGCGTTGCGCATATGGGTCTGAATCAGAGTTGGTTGGCAGTGGTTTCCAATACTCATCGCACCTTGCATTATAATATGAACTGGCTCCGGGAGCTGATATCCGCCCGCATAAATTGCATTATTGAGTTTTCTTCGCGTGGTAGGGACGGCCTTGTGGCTCTGCACTATCGTTATTTTGCCACGGCAGAACGTGCAGTTCAGGATGATGTTCTGCGGGAATATGATGATGAGTTTGCCCGTGCCCGCCAGAAGGTTTCCTTAAAGTATCTCGCAGAGAAGGAGCACAAGACTCGTACTGGTGGCAATGCTGGAGTTCTCCTTTTTAATGGCACTCGCCAACGCCGGGGGCGTGGTGGTTTTGCAGGGCGTGGTTTCCCGCCCAATCGTGCCTCTGCTGCGGTAGGGAGCTCCACCTCGGGTGCTAGTGCCCCGGGGCAGAGTTGAAGTAGTTTTTGAACATGAGCACCCCTTTGCTTGCTCGAGTTCAAGCACACCTAGCGGCTTGGAAGGCTATTGGGGCGGACACTCGGACGCTACATGTGCTGAAGCAGGGGGTTCCAGTGGGGTTTCGTAATGGTTGTCCGCCCCCTGCCTTTGATCTCCCGAGTTTTCCGGTCTCGGAGATACAGAAACGGTGGTGGCAGGAGGTAGAAGAACCCCGCCTCATTGCTCTTGGGGCCATCTCCCGTGTGGACCCCTCACGGACGGTTCAGCATGTGGTTAATGCCTTTTGTGTGCCAAAGCAGGGTAGTGCTTCCTGGCGCCTTGTTGTCAACCTTAAGCGGATGAAAATTGCGCAGAAGGCTTATAAGTGCCGTTATGAATCCCTCCGTACCCTACGTCTTATGGGCATTCAGAATTCGTGGATGATCAAGGTGGATTTAGCTGATGCCTTTTACCATATTCCCATCCGTCCAGTGGATCGACGTTTCTTTACCTTCCGCTTCTGTGACACTCTGTATGAGATGAATGCCCTACCTATGGGTTGGTTGAATAGTCCTTACTGGTTCACGAAGATTATGCGGAATGTAGTTCGTTTCTGGAGGGATCCTATTGCAGCGGTCGGTGGCAAGAAATGTCGGGTTACACCTCCCATGCCGCCGCATCAGTTTTTCCCAGCATGTGGCAGTGGACGACCAGCCCGTCTTGGAGCTCGGGTTCTACCCTACCTGGACGACTTTCTTTTCGTTTTCTCTTCCAAGGAGCAGGCCAGTCTTGGAGCGCGGTGGGTGCGACAGACTATTGAGTTTTTAGGTTTAGCTTGTCACCCAACAAAATGTCAGTGGGAGCCTTCACAGGCAGTTTATCATCTAGGCATCACTGTCAATACCGCATCTGGTTTGTTTGAGGTACCCAAGGAGAAGCTTTCCAAGCTCCGACGGCTGGCAGTTGGCTTGAGGGTCACGGCTAAGAAAAATCGTCGGTTGGTCCAGAAGCGTGAGTTAGCAAAATTTTGTGGTTTCACCCAGAGTGTTAAGTTGGCTCTTACCCCAGCCCCGCTTTTTCTTTGTAACTTCTATGATGATATCATGCAACCTGTAGGTTGGTCAGGCCGTATTCGTCTATCACATGGTTCCCTTCGGGATCTTGATTGGTGGGCTGATATCCCAACGCGGCATTGCTCTGCCGCTATTCACATAGGGCCTGCCGCGGTGGACTTGTCCGTTGATGCATCCCGTCACTCCTGGGGTGCAACACTACATGGTCGGATAGCTCGAGGTTATTGGTCCTCTAACGACTACCTGGCGCATTAATTGGAAAGAGCTGCGTGCTGTTCGTCATGCCGTGGAGTCGTTCCTTCCTTATGTCACCCAGCGGGTTGTGCTTATCAGGGAGGATAACACTTGCACGCAGGCAGTTTTAGGACGTCTGTCTTCTAGATCCCCGTGTTTGCATGAGGAGATGAGGTGTTTATGGAGTTTCCTGCAGGAACATAGTATTATCCTCCAGGTAGAACGGGTAGTTAGTGCTGAGAATGAGGCAGATGCAGCTTCTCGTTGGATAGACCGGGATGATTATCGTTTGCACCCTCACCTTTTTCAGCTTATTGAGAACCGTTTTGGTCTGCATGACGTGGACTTATTTGCCTCGCATATCAACGCGCAGCTGCCTTGCTTCTTCTCACGGCATCATTGCCCGGGTTCTTCGGGTGTGAACGCACTTTTACAACCCTGGACTGGGCACAACGCTAACGGTTGCCCACCCCTGGACCCGGACTTTTTGATGGCCGTGGTGCAGAAGGTCCGAGAAGAGCAGGCATGTGTCACCCTGGTGGTCCCCTACTGGACAGCTCAACCTTGGTGGCAGCAACTCATGGACCTAGCAGTGGACCTGGTTTTCCTCCCATCCAACACCGTGCTGTTTGCTCCTGGGATGGGAGGTTCAAACACCTTCCTTCCTCCTCCGAGTTGGCAGGTCGTAGCAGTACGGGTGCAGTGGTAGAGTGGGCTCGCTCTCTTGAGGCAAATGCCCACTATAACAAGGAATTCGTGCGTTAGCTCCCCTAACGCGAGCCTAACGCAAGCCTAACGCAAGCCTAACGCGAACTAACGCGAGCTAACGCAAAGCCTAACGCAAATCAAACGCATTGCATTATTGCTTGCGTATCGCTAACGCAATCCTAACGCACCTAACGCAATCGCAAATAAACTTTTTTGGGAGGGAACGAAAATGTTTGCGTTTACTTTGCGTTAGCTAACGCAACCTAACGCGAACTTACGCAATGTCAAACGCACCCACATAGATTCTAAGGTGTGCGTTAGGCCTAACGCAACGCAAGCATTAGAGACCCATACGCAAGCAAAAATACATAGCGTGCATGGAAGTTAACGCACTTAAAGTTCTCTAACGCACAATATACGCACGCCTAACACGCATTAACGCGCATTAACGCATGCTTGCGTATGCTGCGAATAATGCGTACACAGCTAGCAGTTGTGGGTTACGTAAAAGTTTTATATGCATGTAACTAACATATTCGCACGCTTTCGCAAGGTCTTACGCGTGCGATAGCAACATTCGCGCCACTTTCGCTTTGTGTACGAGGCAGCCTTGCATTCTTGCTCACTGTAACTACTTTTGGTCGTTCTGGTTATTTCTTTACTGTTTCAGTTATCGTTCCTGTTATTGTTTGCTGTTTTGCCAACCCGCTGCAGAATTATTTTTTGTGTACGGATACTATCCTGTCGTAATGTACGTAGCTGTTATGAAGAATATCAATAGGATTTCAGTATTGATAGATGAAAATATTCCAGGAAATAATTTACAGCTCAATATTCGGGAAGCATCCAGGTAAGCAGCCATTGGTGAGTACGCATTAATTCAACGAAACAATCAAATTTCTACACATCCAATCCTGCCAATCAAATTCTGTTTATGAGTTCAATAATCATTTGTACCATGCACCAATCATTTCAATCATCATTAGGTACATACATCCTAACTTCATCTGCCACCGCACATTTAGCAGCCCGCTCTAATATAAGCTTAGAAACAAACATGTTAGATGTTAGTTCTATCTAATCGTCTTCTATTTCACTATCTTCGTTGTCATCGTCCTCTCGCGCACTGGTGGCATCATCCTGCTCGTCCTCACTCTTCTCGTCCTTGCTCACCTCCTCCTGAAGCAACTCCTGAAAAATTCAGAAAAGGAAAATTAGATATTACTTACATGCATAAGTATAAAGGTAAATTAAGCCGACATGACCCAGCAATTATCAATTTCGGTTACGATATCTTTAATCATGATGGATGGGCAGTGCTTCTAGGTACTATGTATGTGGACACTTTGTTACCTGTTTCTTCTTACTCCCTGAGCTCCCACGTTGACGTCGTGCCCGTGTACATCACACATCTTCCGAAGCACTCTTGACCTTTACCAGTCGAAACAACAGATATTAGAATATTACATTCATACAAGCAGGAAATTAAGACAACAAGCTGAACTCAAGAAATTTACCTTCTTTCGCCGGTGGTCGTAACTGTCATTATTGTCGTCACCGTCCGTAGACTTGTCTTCCACCGGCACCTGCTGGTCCAAAACACGTTAAGGGACTAGATAGTGATAATAAATATTATTAAAAAGTAATTAATGTCGGGCCTCAATATAATGTACCTTTCTTTTGATGCCCGTGCTTGTCCGTCTCACTTTCGTGGATGGCCGCACATCGTCATTGTTCGTTACCTTCAAGGCCCACCATTAACATACATATATGATTTTAGAAATGATAAGCTTACATTTTTTATTAAAAAAGAGAAAAACAAATCGACATATACCACATCAAACCACAAAGCATGCAGCAAATTAAAAGACTAGAACGAAACATAAAATTACAACTCACTAAAACGGGAAGACAGGATGAATGGGCTGTACCTTTTTCGCTGCCGCCTTGCTTGAGTTTGTAGCATTCCTGCTGGAGTTCCTTGCCTTAGAGGGCTCTGAACTCTTTGCCTACATGAAAAGGAAGTATGTTTGAGGAATATAGGAACAATTACATAAAAGACAAAAAGGAGAAAACAGGTTAAAGGACATTAATGACCTGTACATCCCTGTACATGCAATCAGTAATGTACATCACCCATCCTGCAATAACCTTGCTAAGCGCGCCTGGAAATTTGCACACCCCTTCATCCACTCTCTTTACCACTATTATTTGGACTAACCTGTCGGCGTCTAGCGGCCTTGATCTCCTTCTCCTTCTGATGTATGCGAGCTGCATTGGCAGCCAGCACCATCATCAATGCATCTTCACCATGTGCGGGCTGCTTTTGGCGTTGGCTAGTGCGCCCATCCTGAGTTCCTGGCGGCTCGTCATTTCGGCTGCTTTTCTGCGGTTTGGTAGCAATTAAGCATTTCGTAAATGAGGAAATAAAGGCATGAAAAAATTGTTATTGTTTTACTAGCTAAAATAAGAAACAAATGTTATGCATGAACTGTGATGTACTTTCTGCAAACATACTAAGAAGTACATACTATTATGGTGGCGAAGCAGCAGCAATAATTAAAGTGAACACATGCATAATCGCATCTTACCGTAGTGCCTTTTGGCAACTCCAGTGCACCAAGGCCTGGTGTATGCTGAGCTGTTCCACCAGCTCCAACTGGCACTGGAGTGGCTGGTATGGCAAAGGATGTCTTACTGCTTTCAATCTGCTTCCGCTGCGCAAGTGCATTAATAAGCTCCTGTTGCCGATCTGTCACATTCAAATCCTCCATCACAATGCGGCGCTCACTGGGACCCGCATCTGGGTTATCTGGCTGAGCGTACTTGAAGCTCCTCCAGGCTGCCCAAGACTCCTTGTTCCACAGCTTCTTCCATGGCTTCTTCTCAAACTCATCTACATAAAAATAATGTGAAGACGAACATCAACGCCAGATGCCATGATACACATCATTGTCGAAAGTTTTCGTAATCCCGTACATAGCGTAAGCGGCATGACATGTCCTTTGTCGTAAAACAAATCTTTGGCCCGCGTTTACCCCATATTCCATTTTTCAAAATACATAGAAAGGATTTTTTTATCAAACAACCTGATCAAAATATGTTGTAAAAAAGTATATGGATGACAAGTAGCAGTACGAGCTCACAAACCTGGCTTGCAGGCAAGTTCCTCCTTTTGGGTGGCCTTCACTTTTTCGTACCTTGCATGTTGGGCATTGTAATCCGTTGCGTATCTACAAAGTACATGGGATGCACCGAATAAAAGTGCTTACTTTTTATACTGTGCATGCTTCATTCTATTGTTGTCTGTCCCCACTGAAAGTAAGCTAATGATATGGATGGCATGTATGATGACCACAGACAGAAGATAATCACTAGAAGCATAACAGTAGGAAAATAAACATGTACGTACTTTTGCCATTTCTTCTTGAAGCAGTCGACCGTAACTCTTGGCTGTAAGTCAGCCACTTGTGCAAAGCCAGCAGCAAAGCACTTATCCCAAACGGGCTGCAGATGCGGCACACGTTGAATATCCTTCGCAATGAGGACCCGTGGATTCTTCAGGCTGCTGTCGAGGTTGTACGGCACGTTGTCGTGGACGGCTTTGTTGATGGCGGCCTGCTCATATGACCTGTTCCGCTTTGATGGCTCACCACGATCATGATCCTTTCATATACTGATTCTGCTTACTTCAGGGGATACCAATTGAACAGATGGCTGTTTTAGGGATATATGGATAGTTAGTTTCTTCTGAGCCTGGTTCCAAGCCTTCCCCTTAAAATATGCATGACATTTTTTATGCGATGACAAAATAATAACCATGCTGAAAATTGTGGCGTGAATCCGTTGAAGTATTCATTCCCGTGCAGCGATTGAACTAATCTGCCTTGCAATATGTCTGGATTTGGGAAGCATTGGGGTCATAGAGTACGTCTCACACATGGTCAATTTTCATGGTCAATTTTCACACCTACGCAAAGCTGCTATGGTGCTTGCCGGAAAAGGCTATATAATTTTGGGGGCCTGCTCGATGTGTAACTGTGGCTCTTCGTGACTTTGTTTGGGTCTCCATCTGGCAACATTGTTGCCTGGCTACTGTGTAAGGTTTGCTGTTGCCAATTTTCTGCGATCCTTACCCACGCTTGCTAACTCCGGCAGCTTGCTGCTCAATAATTAGAAACCCTTCCATAACTAGAAAGGTAGCCATGAACAGACATGTGTGGCACTTAAGAGTTTTATGTTACAAAGTAAGCCACATGTACAGGTTCTAAATCCATATAATGGTAGCGATTTAGCGATGTTAACAAGCGTTCACCAGAGCAATCTCTTGTACAACGACTAGTATTCATAGCGCTATCCTAAATTGAAATTAACTTTGAAGATATTTTATGCACAAAGTCTCCAATGCTACTGCACAATAAGAGCAAGTAAGCAAACTAAATAAATCCGGCGAACCCGTGCTACGAACTTTATTATGCGCTATCTACATAAACTTTGCGTAAACTGCGTTACAGTGCGTTACGTGCATATGGTAACGCAATGTACGCAAGATATACGCAAGCTGTTTGCGTAAAGTTAACGCGTGCGTTAGGTTTGCGATCGCGTGCGTTAGGTTTGCGTTAGGCTCGCGTTAGAACATACGCAAGCCCCCGATTTTCGAGCACCACGAAACGTAATAAAAATTACAGGGAACTTTTATAATCATTATAAATATTGTTTTCATTTAAACGAACTTGAAAACGACGCACTATAACAGACGTTCTGTCCAGTTTTCTATTTCTTTGCGTTAGGCTCGCGTTAGGCTAACGCAACCGCTAACGCACAAAACGCACACATACGCGCCCTAACGCAGCCTAACGCGAGCCTAACGCACGAATCTGTTGTTATAGTGGCCGTTGCTAGGGTGGCCCCTAGATATGGCCTTAACCTGGGTTTGGTTGCTGCCCCTCCCGTGGTTTCGGACCTGCTGGTTTCTCACCTTCGTTCGGGAGCTGCAGGGTTAGATCATTCGGCCCGTCTCCAACAGATAGTGCAGGTCGTGATGGCTCATGTTGGTGCTAGTACTTGGCGGTCTTATGGATCTCATTTTGCGGCCTTTGTGCGTTTTTGTGTGATGGAGGGCCTGGAGTTCCTTCCGGCTTCCTTATATGCAGGCTTGTTGTGGGGTCAGTTTCTTGCGGCAAAAGGCACTGTCCAGGCGCGTACTGCTCAGCCATACTTCAGTGCTGTTAACACGATTCACAACCTTCTGGGTTACCCTAAGCCTTGTGCGGGAGACAATGCCTTGCTTGTAGCCTTCAGAAAGGGTTGGGAGCGTCTTCAGGTCTCCTTTTCCCCCACCTCCTCTTTAGTCTTAGCCTTCAGTGCGGAGAGTCCTTGGGTGCTGTATGAGGCGTTACCGTTAGTTTCGGTTAGCTCTCCAGTTTTCTTGCCGCTTTTATTTGTTGTTTTGGGGTTTTGTTTGTTCCTGCGTCCGGATTGCCTCCTGTCGGTTTGTTGGGCACGTGTGGTGGAGTTGGGAGGTATCCCGGTTTTCCAGTACAAGCCCCTTAACTGGAAGGTAGGGTAGTGTCTGCTGAACGTGCCCCAGTACTGCAGTTTCCTCTTTGTGGTCTTCCTTTTCTCCGAGTTGCCTTGTTGCAGCGTTTACCTCAGGACCAGTCTCGTCTTTGGCCTGTCCGTCAGTCTACTCAAGGGGCAGAGCGTTGGTTCGACCTGGTGCTTGGTCAGTTTGGTTTGCAGAGCCTTCGGGGCGTGCACACTCTGTATAGTCTAAGGCGAGGTGGTGCCTCGGCGGCCCGGGCAGCTGGTGTTCCCATGGAGGTTGTGGAAGCCTTTGGTGGTTGGAGTACTAATTCGTCGGCTTTGCGGGAGCATTATCTTGTCTTAGGTGTTCGCGCCTGCCCTAAAGCCTTAGCGTTTTTTGGCCCTCTAGCGGTTGGCCGGGTCGCGCCGTTTGGAGTTCAGTACTTCAACCGTTAAGCGCTGGTATCTTTTCTTTGGCTTTGTTCCGAGAGCAACAACTATTGCGGGCTTGCGTTAGGAAGCCGGGTTAGTTAGGCGTAAGGCCTCGGTAAGGCATTTAAACTAAGGGCCTTACCTCAGCCCGTGTCCTCAGGGCTGTATTTATTCGCGTGCGTAGTCTTTCCTTTTTATCTTGTTTTTCTTGTTCAGCACGCGCCCGCCCGCCCATCCCTTGTCGCGTCGCCCGAAGTGTTGCTGGTTTCTTTCCTTAATTCGTCAGGCCTTCGGTTCTTGACCTAGGCCTTTATTAGCACAGTGCAATTGTAACAGAGATGGCAATGGCTTTGTTCCGAGAGCAACAACTAATCAAAATTATCATGTATTGACATCGTCTGTTAATAGTCAGTGGATTCATTTATTTGAGTATTTTGTTGTACAACCACCAGCATTCCTGGTATGTATTTCCTGATAGCTCGTTTAGCCGCACTGGCGGACATAAGATCTGGTGTACTTTTTCATGCTAGCAGTGCGCAGACAGTACGTAACGCTTGGACTCCTGCATTCTCCTCCCCACCTGAATTCTTTTTACCTCGGCGAGAACCCGCTAATAGCTGGATAGGTTTCAGAGAGCCATTGGTTGGGGTTTGGAGAAGGCAAGTGCATATAGGAACACCTAACAATGCTCCATTGGATTTTAACCAATCCATACTCAGGATTCATTGGATTCATGGCTTGGCTGGCTGCTGCCCGTTCTTACAAAGCATGTCCGATGGATGACGATGCATGACGGGCAGGTAAATAGGTCTACGGTTCGGCGCCACTACTAGGGGTATTTTTCATCCTATTTGTTGGCAATATCATTCATTCAGTACGAGTAGTAATTTCATGTCAACGACCAACGGAATTTAAGTAAACATATTTGGTTTCTCAGTTATCGGACTCTTGAACAGCTTTCGCAGACAATTTACAATCTTACCTTTGCTTTCGTTCTCAGGCTCAGTTTATGTAGCTGGTAGTGCTTTTAAAATTTTCATCGGAAGTTGGAGTTGCTTAGTTCTGATTTTAACGGCTCTCATAAATGGTTGTTGGCAGCGAGCACATTTCTTAAATAGAAATGTCGGATCACGTGGGTCTTCCTTCGGGTGGGCCTAGCTCCAGTAGAGATTTTCCGGGACAAACATCAAGCAATAAGAAGGACCCGCGGTTTGTGCGTCGGGCTGTGAGTCCTGGTGTTGCAACTGCAAGGCCTATCTCCACAACGTCTGGACATCTAGCGGCGGCATCTACCTTCACTGCTTCACTTGTAAGCAATAAGTAGGCATCCATCAACCATTTCGTTGCGTCAAGGAAATCTTGTTAAGTTTGTACTACACCTATAACTCTTTGTTTTGCCCCTGACTAGCGCAGCCAGCCGTAGGCACACGGGCTCGCGACAAATTTGTGCCGCTTCCGGATGCCAGCAGCAAGGCGCAAGTTGTTCTCGAGGAGAAGGAAGATGAGATTCTTGAGTTCCTCCACTCTGCTCAGTCTCAAAACCGTTCTCAAAAGCGGGGTCGGATTACTGTGGTACGTTTGCAGCCAGGCCCTGAGTATGGAACTGCGTTTGATCTCGGAGTCCATATGTTGACCCGTAACCCAGACAATTCGCACACGTGAATAGTAATCCATGGTTTGCTGAAGTATGGGCTTAGACGGAAAGTGTGCAAACTGAGGGGTTTCGTGAGGGGAAGCCAAGATGGATTTAGGACAATGGCAGGGGCCACGGCCTGCAGCTTGCGGCAGGGGTAATGCTCCCAGGATTGAGGATAACATGAAAATGAATCAGGCGTGAAAAGAGGCGGAAGGGGGCAGGCACCCTGAAACACGTAATCGCAAATCCTTTTCTATGCGGAAAGGAGCATCCGGTTCAGAGGCCGGGTTCGGTGGGTCGTGGTCATTTAGGAGGAAGCAAGGGAAATCAGTCAAGAGGGCCAGATCCTTCAGTAGGATACCACCATGGCCATAGTTAGCTGCCTTCCCCGGCCCAAGTGTCGCAGGGTAAATGGCGGTTGGGGAGAAGAGGGGAGATTGTGGTTAAGGTCATCATGGTCGCCGTCACGGTTGACGCTTAGCTGTTGGCCGTTTGTCCTCCCGCAACCCAGATCACGGTCGCGGAGTCCTTTCATCGTAAGGCCCTTGAAACAGTCCTCAGACAAATTGTGGCAGCCGGCGGCGCTGCTTCCTCTTCCTCCTCCACCACTGGTATCATGACAGCTTCTGTTGCGGCCACTGCCGCCGGCAGCGGCGCCGCTGCCACGACCAATGGTACCATCGAGTCGCTGAGCCGCACGACCAGCGGCGGAGTGATGCCGATAACAGGGGCCGTCACCGTGTATCCGGAGGTGTCGTACATCCGTACACCACACGGCGAGGCGGTGGAGGCTCCAGGGGAGGTGTTTTTCTTTGATTACGGTGCGGCACGAGGCTTGATTCGGCTTAGCGTAGCTCAGCACTGAACTATACCAGCATTTGTATTAATACGTACCATGTATGGGGCTAGAGAACGAGTTGCTGCAGTTATGCCATCATCGTTTCAGCAGCATGCCTACCGTGCTCTGCATTCCTTTGGCCGTGTTGCCCCAACAGGTGTGGTGGCGTTTTGGGGGATGACGGAGGCGCAGGAACAAGAGTTACTGGCGGCAGTGGTAAAGGCCAAGGCCGTTGCAGTACAGCTTCTAGACGAGGATGAGCGTCAGGTACGGCAGTAGCTGTTGGGACTAAAGCTGCGCATTGATATGGAGGTGATCCTGTCTTGTCATAAGTTGTAAGTTGTACTCGGTATACGGCATACGGCCGTCGGGATGCAGAGCCGCCCCTAAACGGAATCCCAAGTGCCAAAAATGTAAGATGCCGTACCCGTCATACCTACGCATGTACGCTCCCGTACTGCAGGTTGAGGAGTTGCTGTTTGTGTACTCTCGGGACTCCCCTCCTAATATCCGCAACGACACGTTCACAATCGACAGCCGCCTAGCAGCAGATCACCAGGTGTGTGTAGTGTGTGTGGCGCCCCGGGCTTGGGTTTTGGAACTGGGGTTTTCGGGCGATATTGTTTTTATAGGGGGGCTAGAGTTTGGGGGATGATGGGGTGGGTTTCGGCAGCTCAACATCCTGTCCTCCACCGGCCTCATCACCACCCTGAAGTCCAGGGCCGTAAAAATGGGAATGCACAAAAGCTAACCACTAACCAACCCTCTAATGAAAATAAATTACTTCGGGGAAGTCCCGTAATTAAAGGAGTTTTGCTATATACGACATATTCCACGCTTAGGGTGAACTCGTTCGATTGACTCCCACCAGTTCAGGATGTTGGCCCTCCCCTCGGCCCATCCCTCTGGCCCTTCTTATCCGCCCGCCTACGTTTATCCAGGTTAAGATGGCAATCAGCCACGCTCTGGCGCAGTCCTCAAAACTGGCGGTGTACGAGGCTCGGATGGGGGGGTTAATAGAAGAGGTGAGGGATGGACGGATGGGCAAGTCAACGGATGGACAGAGCTATGACTGGCTGTATGCTTCATTTGTAGTTAGGAGGCACTTACACTAGGGGAAGGGAAGAGGACTGAAGAGGACGGGAGGTCGAAGCGAACGAAGCGAAGGAGGTTACAATCGTCTCTGTCATTGAATCAGCGGTAAAGCGGTACCCGCGCCCCATTAATGGGTACCAGCGCCTCTAGTTGTCTTCCTTCCCGTGCTTTCCATTCTCCTTGTTTTTAGGGTTCCCCGCACCCACCCATTGGGCACATTGGTACAGCTTCTAATGCGCGGCCAACCCACTTA
This sequence comes from Volvox africanus, assembly GCA_030268105.1. Lineage (NCBI taxonomy): Eukaryota > Viridiplantae > Chlorophyta > Chlorophyceae > Chlamydomonadales > Volvocaceae > Volvox > Volvox africanus. The sequence continues at coordinate 2,176,898 of BSDZ01000103.1, forward strand.
AGTTCTCTCTTATATTGCCTCGACCAGGGCTTTCCTAGCTACCGTTATTGGCCCCGTGTTTGTAAAATGTGTGGTTGAAATCGAGTCGTGGTAAGTACATACCTTCTAGCGACCAATGTTGTACATAAGTACTTCAGGAGTACACTTTCCAATCACTTCGGTTTTGCCCGTTGATTCTCATTGTTGTCCCGGGCGTGTCTTGTTTTTCAATCTCGCGCCCCCTTTCCCTATTCCCGTTCCATCCGCGCAGGTACGGCACATTCCCGGTGAGATGGCGGCACGGGGAGCAATCTCCCTCAGCCGCAGGAAGGTGGCTCAGCTGATGGGCAAGGTGGGTAGGGAGTGAAGTCGGTGTCGTCCGGCTGAATTGGGCTGAACCAGGGGGGGATGGGACGGGACGCGAAGGAGGGGAATAAGACTTTGTGGATGCCATGTAGATCCCTATCCTGAAATAAATTTTAATTGTTATATGGCTGAAGTTTACGTCGAAGCCTAATGCCGGCTATCTGCCGAATAGTGCAACAAGGGCTCCTGTACAGAAGCGATGCGGAGGAGACGGCGATGGGAAGCGGGAAACGGAAACGAAAGGGGGGAGAAAAAGGGAGGGGAGAGGAGCGAGACGGGCAGTTGTGGGCCTTGTTTCCCTCTTTCCCAGTAAATAGACCCGTGCTCGCCCCGGCACTCTCATTGCTCTCGCCCCCTTTTTCCGGGCCGCCGGTACCTCTTTCCTTAGCTGTGCATCTACGTTTTCGCCTTCCTCCCGGTCTCCCCACCGGGGAGAGGGCTGCCTCACGGTTTCCGGTTGCAGGTGTTCCTTTTAAAGGCTGCTGTGAACCTGACCGCCACCATGCTGGACACCCCGGAGTTCTTCTGGAGGGCACCTGACCAGCTACAGGTGGGTGTGGATGGCTGGGGATATGGGTAGGGAGCAGATGTGGGTGGTAGTGGGTGGGATAGGAATGTGGATGTGGAAGGAATTTCGGGTATGGGAACTGGGAGCGTGGGGAGGGAGACGAGTTTATAAATATGAATTATGATGTATGTTGGGAGGGGGCCCAGGATAAGCAACGAGCTTCGGAATAGGAATTCATTCCGCACGAGGGGTATGGGGGGTTGGGTGAACCGGCAAAATACCAACAAGCAAGTGGAGCGCACTGCGGAACAGAAAGGGGCAGGTATGCCACATACCTACAACAAACGGTTTCTAATAACGCTTAGTTGGGGTTCGTACTCCTCGGGACATTCAATTACCTGTCGTGTGTTGTGACATCCTTGGGTGTGGATGTACGATGGCGCAGTCCTTGTACGAGCGAGCTTGCGAGTATCTGGACATCTCTGCTCGGCTCGATATGCTCAATACGAGATTTATGGTATGGTGGAAGGGTGGTGCTGGGGCTGGCTAGTTGGGGGGTTAGGATCTGGAGCAGCAGGATATGCTGGAGGCGCAACTTGACACACGATGGGGCCATACACGACACGGTGAAGACTAGGGTGTTCGCGCCTGTAAGGGGTTGGGCGGGGTTCCAGCGCTTGGAACACAGGGAGTCGAAAGCACACGCGAGACCCGTGGAACCCATGGGGCGTCTGATAGTGGTCTTCATGAGAGTTGTCCGTACACCCGGTCAGATGCGCTGCACATGGAACCGTGAGGACGAGTGGAGAAATGGGAAGAGTACGTCAATTATGTTCTAATTTGTCGGTTCTCTTCCTTCTCCTCCCTTTACTGCTCTCCCAACCCATGCCCGGTGTGGACATAGGTCTAGGACAAGCATTTGAATCAAATGTACGGCCGGTACGGGCATGTCCGTACTCCATCTCCTGTTTCAACTGGTTCTCCCAATCCTCCATCCCAAAAACCGTTCCTGGCCTGTACCATTCACGTACATTCCCATCTTGCAGGTCCTTCAGCGCATGTTGGATATTTGGTCGGATCACTCGGCGCATCAAAACCTCGCACGACTTGATGTCATTATCGTGCTGCTTATCCTCATTGAGGTGTGTGTGTATGTGTGTTCGGGGGGAAGGGGGGAGTGGGGACTAAGGCGAATCAAATGAGTTCCGCTACTGTGGCTGAACATCTCCAATCACTACCCGTGATGTTCGGATGTTGGCTTTTCAAAAAGCCGTTCTGCATTTGCCGCAGCGCCTGGCGGCCCTGACAGCCCCTGCAGCCCTGAAGCTGCTTCTGCCACTGCCACTGTTGACCCTATTGCAGCAACGGATGTTTCTCCGATTGCCACTACACCAGCCCTAACGCTGCCGTTGAGACAGATGCTTCTGTGCCCACGCCTGCTCCTGCTGCTGCTGCTGTACAGGTCGTGATGGCGGGCATGGAGGTGTTTGGGTTCCTCATGCGGCGCAGGGGCTGGGAGTGGCACGGGCCCAAGCTGGGGCAGCTCCTGTGGTTGGCTGGCAGCGGACTGGGAAAGTCACTGGGACTGGCGGGATGGGGGACAGGGTAGATGTAAGGGCTACGGCCGCCTGGGGTGGAAGCGGGCCCCTGACTGTAGCAAGTGGGCTCAATCCCTTACTGAGATATTGTAAGAACGGAGCCGTGGTTATGAGGAATCCTAAGCGATGTTACGGCGCGTGCAATTACCAGTTCGCCCGAAACGAGGGCGAGGTGAAGAGTTTAACCAGCCTGAAGGGGTAAGCACGTATCAGGGAGTGGCAGAGGTGCAGCTGGAGCAAGGCGGAAGTTCGCAACAGAGGGTGAATGGCTAACCCAGGTATGTCGCTTAGTTGACAAAGGGGCAGTTGCTTGCCATTAGAAAAGGCAGCCCCTGATACGTATAAGCTCCTAGGGAGGACATGGTATGAAAATGAAGGTGGATGCCATTGTTTGTGAGGGGTGGGTGGATGGTAAGCCTTGGGATGTGCTGGGTTGGATGAGTGTATGCATGATTGTGTGAATATCGCGGTGTGAAAAGTCATGAGTTCCCAGGGTGTGTAGGTAGGGGAGGGTAGGGAGCCAAAATGCAGGAACCAGGTGAGGCGAACTGCTCCGCACAGGAGCCCTTCTTTTGTTTTGCGGGTGAAGGGAGCGACATAGAGGGAGGGGGTCATTCAGTGTTGTGTGCGTCCAAAGGATATACGAGAGCTGTGTTTAAAATGCAGTTGGAAGTATAAGCATGCTGAAGTCGCTTCAAAAGATGATGTGGACTTGCACACTCCTTTCTCTGGGTCGGTGACCTTTTCGCACGCGAGAGGTTCAGGAGACATGCTGGACTGTAACTGCACTTGAACGGGTTGGGATTGGGGGATATGGCCTCCGCGGGCATTCAGGGTGTATACACTTGAGCTTTAGAAATGTGTATGGACGGCTTTGATGTGCCACTGTGCGCCCGGTGTCCAGCAGCCCCTACATCAAGGGGGGTCGTATGATAAACAACGGACCCGGCCACGGATGCTAGTACTTGTTGAAAGCTGTGAATTGCCTGGTAGTTGAGAGCTGTAAAACGGAAATAAAAACCGAATTCAATGCTACGGCAAGGTTAAGGGGTTAAGGCCACTGTCCCACTAATACATACAGTTGTAATATCTTGCATTATTAAATTTATCAAGTTGCAGCCTGCTGCAGCCTTCTAATGTGGAAACGTGTTTGCGGTATCTCAAGGCATTTTAAAAAGCCCGACGGATTCCTTTCCTGAACTGGCCTTCAGTCTCTTTTACACCGCTGGGGTAATGGGAGGTCAATTGAATCGTTGTAACGATAGCTGCATGTGCTTCGCAGTAGATCTATGGCGCAGCCCATTCCTAAGGGGCTCGCTGGGGCTGCTGGCCTGATATCCTGCGTAATTACATACGCAACGGACATAATTCCAACATGATTAAAAATGAAGCCGCAATTTGGAGAAATTAGGAACTTGGACAATATAGTGAATTGCTGGTTCTGTCCACGACGACGGTTGTCACCGTTGCATGAGTTAGTAGCCTGAACGCGCAAGCGCCGAACGCATTGCGGTATCTGCTGAAATTAAAGACAGATACGTACATGATCTATACCTGCGTGCATATTGCATCAGTGGTATTCGCGCCGACGTGACTGCGCTGTTGCACATAGGTTTTCTCTTGTGTCCCTGAAAGTAGCGATGATGAAGCGCAAACTATTATAGAACTATTCATACCTGACAGCATAGGTTGCTAGAGATGTCGCTTATCTTCGCTTCGCTGTGCGTGGTGTTGGCGCTTGCCGGGGTGGGTTCTATCCATCGTGATTTTCCTCGTATTACTCTTAAAAGATCAAGTGTTAGTTACTATACTGTTACCATACTTCATCAGACAGATGGCTAGGCTTTGCATCGGCGAATCGTCCTTGCCAAATTTCCGTTCCTTACAGGCTGCAGCGCAAGCTACCATTCCGCATGTTGATGACTGTGCACTGTGCTTCCACTGCACGGCCGATGCAAATCCACCGCCTGTTTTACCCTCGGACCTCGTAGCTGCGAATTTTCAGCCCCAAAACGTCACCCATAAGCAAACACTTCCGGTAAGAGTAACATTGTGTTATAGCTTCTCTGGATTCACTTGAGAAATACTTGGCTGCATTTGTTTCCCGAAACCACAAGACGACGTTCGTGCGTACGTGCCCCCGTGTGCGATGGCTTCAATGCCTATCCTATGAGGCGCGACCTTTCTGTGCATGACATGTGTCTGTATCTCTGCTTTCGGAGAGATTATCGAGCACGGGGGACCTGTCCACGCATTTAGGCTTGGTTGGGGTCTGCATGTGTGCAAGCATCTGCGCATTTATCACCCCTTGCAATTGCCACTTTACGCTTCTTGTTGCTTCCTATCATAGTTTTTCCAACTTCCGCCTCTCTTCTAATTTCCGCAGCTCTGCCACCACTGCCGGGGCTGCACCACCACCCTGCAAATCCATGTGAGTCCTGCGATGCAGCTGCAGTTGTGTATTTCCTAGATTAGCGATGTATCTTGCTTAGCGGCTGAGTTGTCCCACGTAAAATGTTAGAGAAATAAGAGTGGTGTGAACGCCGCACTGGGGGGAACATTGCGAGTTGGGGTTGGGTGGGGGTTTGTGAGCAGATCTTACCCTTACAGAGCGAGGAAGGGAGCGGAGGGAGGTTGGGATCGAAAGTGGAGGGTGATTACATGCATGTTTGTTTCTTGCAGTGTACGGCAGGTAGTGACGGGAAGTGACTACTCCTGGTGTGCAGGTCTCACGGGTTGCGGTGGGGTTGAACCGAGGGATGAGGTCCTTGTGGAGTAGCCAGTGGGCAACGGGCGGCGGTGTAGTGGCTTATAGTGGTTTCTGGGCATACCTTTATGCAGAGGCCATGCTGAGCCCGTGAGGCCCTTAAGTGCATCTCCAGTGACTGATTTGCGTTGCCCAGCCGTCATTGGTATGGGTGGCCATGACGGCAGTCGTAGCAGTTTTGGTTGTGGGGCTATGTCCTGATGCGATGCACGTCCAGCCATGGATGCCAGGGTTCGGCTACAGCTTCACATAGTTGCTGCAGCTAGGAGCAGCGGTTTTGAGAAAATTCCGGATGCAGAATAATCTGGGTCCTGGACCCAGCTTCACGTATTTGGGGCTGCTGGTGTGGTCTAGCAGTTCCACCGGCCAGGATCCAGGATCCGGGGATCTACCATCCAGGATGCTCTAGGGACCAGAGCCCGAAGGCCGAAGCAGCAAGTTCTGCTGCTGGGCCCGCCGGGTTGGGACGCAAGGGCGATGTTTGGCCGAGCGGCTGGCTGGTTGCACGCAAGAGCCTTGCTGCACAATGCCGATGGGTGGCGACGGGAAAGTAGGGAGGTCTACACTGCATATAGTGTGTGTGTGTGTGTGTTCAGGTCTTTCTGTGGAAAAGCGGCGTTTGGGTCGGGCCCCGTAAAACGCCGGTAATACGGGCCCTTTGCTGGGTGCATGGGGACGTCTTCGCTCAGAGCTGAACGCAACCGTGACCGTGTATTGCAGCCGACCGTGGAGCGGTGATATGGGGCTTCGGTTACGGTGCCCGAGATCGGATCCCAGTGGGCTGAGGACGAACGAATCCCGGCCACTGGGAGGAAGTTGTTTCCCCCACTCCCCCGCTTTATCAGTGCCCTTACATTTCCATTCCTGAAGAGTGCTCCTTGTGCAACCAGCGCCAGAGCGTTCACATCGTGCCCCTTCTGACCACCACGTGTGGAAAGACGCTCTGTTACTGGACCGCCTCGACTTCCTCCTTTCATCCTGGTTATATTCATATTGCACCGCGGGATTGTGTCCTTCCCCCTCACGTTATCTGAGGCCAGGGCAGTCATGGCCAGAAGAAGCTGTTCAACACGTGGTTCCGGGATGAGGTGGGCGCCTCGCCCTCTTGGCTGTTCGTGGCGCCTACTGACAAGACACCGAATAAGAAGGCGATTGTCAAGGTGGCGTGTATCCCCGTGGGCAAGCACGCAAGAAACAAGTTTGCACAGTGCCTGCCTGACCTGGCACTAAAGTACGCCAAGGTTTATCTGGCCATTGAGAAGCTGGCGGAGGAATGCGGCCTGACGGGTGAGATAGGGGCACGGATGGAGCAATTGGGAAAGAGGCGGCTGGTGGTGAAATCTGGAAGGGCCGAGAGGGGAAGGGAAGTGGATTTGTGATATGGGGGCAGACGCAAATTCGGGACCCAGGAAAGCAGCAGAGGTTCGTCCCCGGGCCTGGGCTGTGATGGAGAGAGGGGAGGGGGGAAAGGAATTTGAAAGCGAATACACGAGACCTGGTATTGCCGTTGAAGAGCACAAATGACTGACCGTAATACCACGTGCGAGTTCTGGTGCGAGTCTGGTAACGGATGGGAGTGGGATGCGAGATTCCCGAGCATGATGTGGATTTACATCTGTGTCTAACGACATAGGGAATAGACGGATACAGACCAACAACATGCGCGTTAGGGGTATGGACAAGGCTTAAGACGCAGTTTCGTGGGCCCTATCTTGGGCCCCAGTTACTTAGGATGTTATGGACAGGAGCATGAGCCAGAAGGGCGCTTGTGCATATGAGACAGAAGACTACTGTCTGTCTCATATGCACAAGCGCCCTTCTGGCTCATGCTCCTGTCCATAACATCCTTCCAGACTTCCGACCTCTTTTCCGGCTTATGACTCACCTCATACACCATCATATGCTTGACTGAGTGCGTGTCGGTGTCCTGCTTTCTCTGCAGACATCGTCCCCAAGGTCTGGGTGGACTGGGTTAATGCGGTGATTCCGGAGGTGGGGTACCACATCAGGTGAGGCGAATGGCGTGTGATCCAGGGCAGTGCCCCTCTGGCGCTGGTGTGCCTACATAGTAATGGTGGCAGATTGCAATAACACTAGGAAAGCGCAGGTGGGTTTTTAAGGCTGACGTTTCCTCCTCCCTCAATCGCCTCACTTGTCTTCCCCTCAGGTGGTTGGGGTTGTGGATGGAGATGGTGGACGGCATCAGTTTGGAGAATCTGGTGAGGGGCAGGCGAAGGGGAACGGGACGGAGGCAGGAAAACGGCAGAGGCAGGGCAAAGGCAAGGGGCACACACAAGGGGCAAGGATGGGAGAGAGTTTTGGATCAGCATGGAATCTCTCCTTCCACCGGATCCCCCCATTTCATCCTTCCATCAATTTGACCTGTTCGTCCCAACTCACCTCCTGACCCGACCCTCCTCCCTCCGGCCCAGGTCCGGCTTGGTAACCCCATGATGCACCCCGATGACTTGCTGGACATCCTACACAACAAGGTTAACCATACACAGGTGCGAGTGTGGGGGGAAGGGGGGTGTTTTTCATAGTACCTTCAGAAAGAGGAACGGACGGCCCCCTCCAGTACCTGTGTCCCCGTGAGTACCTGTGTCTGGGTCCCGTGTATGTCCTTGTCCCCCAAACCCATGAGCGATTCCGTTGACCTGCCAAGCGTAACTCAAACTCTGCTTTTACTCAATCCAGTACATCATTCTCTCCTTCATTCAGTCCGCACCCTTCGTTGCGAATGTGTTTCTGTGTTTCAGGCCATCCATGCGGCTATCTTCGACCTGCTGACCAGCCAAAATGACCGCCACGCTCAAAACGTCTTCATTGATAACGACGGCACCATGCGGCTCATAGACAACGAGGTGTGTTGCGTTTGGTGGGGCGTTCTAATTGTCTTTCCAGCGAGAACCCTTAAAGGCGGGAACCCGTTACGGTGTCAAGTGTAATGGTTTGGAAACCGGATAGGAAACGCACTTCGGGCCCGTATCACTGTCCACGCCCTCTATATCGGGTCACCGCCTTTTAGGCATCCCTTAGAGAAGATGGGGCCAATCCCCCAAGTCGCCAACTCCTTAAGTCCAATCCCTATCCAGTCCACATGCCATGGTTTTCGCATCGGACAATCCCTTTGTCCTGGATCCCCCCTTCCGCCAGTTTCTGGGTCGGTTGCGGGTCTCTTTGTATTCGGATCCACATTTGGCCTAAATTCCGCACCTCCCTACCTCCATCCCTCCCCTTCCAGCGTGCCTTTTATGAGAATCGCATTCTGGCAGCAGACTCCATATTGCTGCCCACTACGAAAAAGTATACCATCAACGTGATGGAAAACGCCTGGATTCATAAGTTCCCCAATTGGGGCAACAAGGTATTCGGTGGAGAGGGGCATCCATACCTTTTCAGGCGTATGCTGGTTTCTACGTGCTCTGTCGTTTAGGGTTGGGATGGGGGAACCTCCCGAAGGGTGACAGCTGCTGACCGCGGCTCCGCTCCTAGATGTCGCAAGTCGCTGCGAGCTGATGGTCTCTTCCTGGAAACCCCCGCGCAGACCCTCTCGGATGCCGCCTACCTCACGCCTTTTCATAATCCGTCTTCCTTTCCCATTTACTTTTCCGTCTCCCGTACTGATATCATTAACTAGTTATTACGAATACTACTAATTTGTAATTGTTAAAACAATTACCGATTATCATAGTGAGGATTCCCTCTTGACAATCTTCCTCTGATCTCGCCGTCCCTAGCTACATACCATTTGCGCCATCAATACTATCCTCTAGCTTTCTAGATTGTCATATGTCTCTCCATTTTTCTCGAAACGAAGCGCAGAGCCTTATTTATCCCACAACCATTCGATTCGGTTCCTTGTCTTTACCCGCCCGCCAGGTCCCCATGTGTTGGGCCAATGTAGCCCTGCTGCTGGACTACCGCTGCTACGTCCCCGGAGGACAGATGGGCAAAAATCTGCCGACCCAGGTGGGAAGGGGGATCGAGATATAATGTCTCGTACGGCCGGTTGGTGGACGGGACGATGTAACGGGCGGTAGCAATCAAATTGTAGTAATACTATATGCACTCGAATAAATGTTTTGCGGTCCCAGTTTTGCGGTCCCAGTTTTGCAAGATTGCTTCGATTTTGCCTTTTCGCTTGGCTTTCTCCGTGGCCATATTCCCGCTGTAGCTCCTGATGGTCCGCGCGTTTTCATCCTCTGTGGCTCTGAGCCCAAACATGCGACCTAAAATATAACTGGCGACTCTCCACCGCTTAGTGCACATTTTCCATTCCGACACATGTTGCAGCGACGTTTGACTTGTATCGTACATCGTATCACCTTGAATCCAACAACATGCTTCACGGCACTTTCTGTCCCAGCTGCCTTCCATTACGGTATCCTTTTCCTGCGTTGGGCTCATGGTTCTGTTGTTTTCTTGGTCTCGTTCCCAATAATGATTTACACCGTCTGCAGGTGAGCCAGTGCGTGGCCAGAATCAGTGCTTTGAATCCTGACAGCGTGATGCAGGAGTTCGGACTGCCTGTGCGTCACATGGCGGAGGCGCTTTACAACCGCTCGAAAGGTGAATATGGGGAATGGGTTCAGGGAATTTAAAGCGGGCTGGGAGAAAGTGGGGGATGGTGAGAAGGCGATGGGAAATAAGCCGGATGCACGTGTTTGCCCGTGTTTGTTGTGGCGCTGTCCTGGCCAGTTCCCTTCCCAGATCGCAGTGCTCGGTACCGTTCGCTCATTGCCGACTGCCTTCTGTTCGTTCGTTCTTGTGACTCTGATTTCATGTGGTGCCATTTCTTTCCTCATGTCCTACCTGACCATCTTTTCCTTGCTATATCTCCTGGGCTGTCCTAACCCATTTTCGTCGAGCAGCTATGCACGAGCACGGCTTCGAGTACGCACTAACGCAAGGGTACCCGCGAAATCCAAACCCCTGGCGCTACAAGTTCACACCGCCCTGCTGCAAGATCATGCACACCGACACGTACCGATGTGCGCACGGTTGGAGTCCGGATACTTCCATTCCCTTTGGGGACCCAATCACGGGGGGCCCCTGGACGCATGCGCGACCAGACCCTGGGACCTACGAGGGTGGAACTGTGTTCTGAGGATGTTTGATTACAGCATTACTCATTATCGCCGCATTAACTTGAAGGGTTACATCATTTCGGAAAGTTCGATGGTAAGAATGTAGTACGTGTGAGCAGGAGGTCATTGATGGGGTGAGCTCGACTTGGCGGGTGTTTTATTAACGAGCAGTGCGCTAAGCGTGATATGTGTGTGTATGTGCTCTCTGGACGGGTTTGTCTCAGCTTTAACAGGTTAAATAAAGAATTGGAGTGGAGTCGTTATCAGTTGCGTGGCGGAACTGGCATGACACAAATAGCCAAACATTTACGCTGTGAGCCAGGAATCAGGGGGCAGGTGTAACCTGGTGTGGGTACAGGGCATGAAAGGGAAAAGATTGCGCGATGGTCGGCATTAGACATTTCGGAACGGAGCTTCATATTAGCGGGAAACAAGAATGCGGCGGGTAACAGACATACGTGCAGAGGCACGTAAGCTGTTTAGGTGCTAGCGCATCATTGCTGGAGGCACGAGGGGTTGCCATGGAGCGGCGTGAGCGACCCTGACTTGAAAATGAAAATCGCTGTGTCGCAATCGACAGGGCCGCAGTCTTGGCACCATTCGACGACGCACGAGTACCGGAGTGCATGCCACCAGGGGAAGGCACGCAAAGTATGGAAACCCCCGTATGCCTAGAGGCGCTTTAGCCGCCTCGTTTTGGGAGTGTGCGTATGGGCAATCCATTTGTACAGCACCGGGCAATGTATTGTGAAGGATTGTTTATCGACAAGCTACGGTACTAAGGCCTGCTGCACCTGTATGATGAGACTGTCGGCCATCGACTCTTATTGCAAGCAGCATCTATGCAACGCCCAATAGTTGATGTACTACGCTCAACCTTTCTGAGGTGCGTCTCCTAACGGCAACCCCTCCGTTCTTTTGTCACGGTCACTGGTTTGTTATCTGTTTGATCTGCTAGATATCTCTTTCTCTAGTTCTCTACCCGGCCGTCACAGTGCAGAGAACAGCTCTGAGCGAGGAGTACATGTACGGCCGGGTACAGGATGCACGGGAAACTTACAAATTGCCAACAGCGAGAACGCTACTCGGGCACAGAACTGTATAGACGGATGGATGTGAACGTCACTTGGACAGCGACCCGCGGCCTTGGGATCCCCAGCATCTTCTAATATCACACGCAATTATGATTTAACCGCCAGACTAAGGCATGCAATTGGAATTCAAGATGCATAAGCCCGACCGCCTCTGTTAGTAGAGTGCATAGGTTTTGGGGGTTGCAAACAAGGCGGTAGTGCAAATGCTAGACAATAACTTGGAAGGTTGGAGCATGCATACGTTAAGGTCACAATTGCACCTTGAGCAGTGTAGGCTCATATGGCAATACCGATATGCAGCTGGACGGGACCCTTTCAAACAGCGTGAGGGCACTTTTGCCAGCTTTCGTTGTCCATAGTGGGGCATCCCAGTGCGCTATGAGAATCAAGGTCGGCAAACCTATGGCTGACGCGTGTGCGGTGACCGAGTCCCTGTCCAGCATGGGAGTCCTGATGACGGTGTTATGCTAGGTGTCATGCTAAACCTAGACGGACTCCCTCCGGCGGCATGAACGACGTACAACGGCCAACCCTACTTGCGTCCGCTGCCTGGGGGTTGCTGCCACTTTGCTCCTCTGCTATTGCATCCCCATATATAATACGCACACAGCAGCTCAGGCAGACCGAATAACCCCCAAAGCATCTCCATATATTTATGTACACATATACCGCTTGCATGCATCCAGACCACGCCTATGTCGCTTCAAACACCCAGCACGGCTTAGTAACCTGCTAGCGGATGGGAGTTTACTGCTACTCCGCTAAAAGCTGACACACCCGGCCCCAGGCCTGAGGCGCATGGCCGCTATACCCGCACATCCAGCACCCCGGCAAGCGGGAGGCTCCCATGTAGGCAGGAGCCTAAATCCTAATCGTGTGATTGTACCGCGCCGCTCGTGCCTCTTCTGTTTCATATAAGCTTGGCCAATTGATGACGGCAAAGCTGCTCATTGCCGCCGCCGCCGCTGGCGCAACAGCAGCTGCTGATATCACCGGTTGGCCATCACCCGCCGCATCATCATCCAAGTACACCCTCATGCGATTCCGGTCGAGTACCGCCGGCGAAGCGAACCTGCACCAGGCTATGCAACACGTAAAACATGTCGGCAACTCCCCGCGCCAAAAGCCTCTCATCTTAATGCAGGCCCGATCCAAGGCAAGTACCCGCCTTCTACACCCACCGCCCTCTGAACCTTGTTTGCTGGATCCTCATCACCAGCACCTTTCATAATACCTTTTCAGAACCCTCTTCTTTTGCATTTCCTTGAACACACAAAGATGCCGGCACATGTCCTGTAAAATTGCAGTGCGTGCAGGAAGGTACGACGCCAGTTGGATTTCTTTGAGCTGCAGCTGTCCCTGTACCTGGTACACACTACCTTGTCGCTGTTTCTACACCTATCATTGCTGTGATTACCTGCCCCTGCGCCGCTGAAGGAAGCGGTAACAGACCACGCCAACCCTTTCAAGGATGCCTTGCCTCGCCTCGCTCGCCTCGCCTCGCTTGCCACCGCGCAACAACTCGCACAACAAGGGCAGCAGCAGCTGCTGTTGCTGTCGCCACTACTACCAATGGCCACGGCGACAGCAACGGGAATAATGAAGCACTTACCACCCCGATTTCCATCCTCGAGTGCTGCAAAACCAACGGCTCCGCAAGCCCTGCGGCTTCCCACACCACCCATTGGGTGCTATCTTGAGGAGCTGGTGACACCGATTGAGCTTCCGAAGGGGCCCAGTGTCAAGTCGTTCTGCCCTCGATTGTCCAGGTGCTCCCAGGGATCTGCCGCCGGTGCAATCGATGCAGGGGTAGCCAAAGATGAAGCCAAAGGGGTGGTGCTGTCGCGGGCGGAGTCTGCAATACAGCTGCCAAGACTCTGACAGCCGAAGGCGGAGGAGCTGACGCTCGCTAAGCCACCACAGCCGCTGAAGGCACCGCCGCAGCGCACGCCCCCAATCGACGGAACCCGTAGGTCGCAACTACGGAATTCGAGTGTTCCCATGTAAAGGGGATGCTGGAGGCCGTCGTCCGCTGCACCGCCAATGCTGGTATTGACAACGGCGTCGTCATCGTATGGTCCTCGATTGCCTTCATTGCGGAAAGCGTTGAGGCTGCTGTGTTTATTGTTGTTGCTGCGAATGACATTGTGTCCTGCAATTGGGCTGGCGCTACTGGCGCCACAGGCGCTACTGGCAAGGAGGGGTGTTGGCGGTGTTGGGGGCCGCTTCAGTGCGAGGTTCACGAGCATGATTCCGTGGGGCAGGTTGTGTGGGCCGTTGCCACCGCCTGGGTTACGGCGTGGTACTTGAGTGCCGTGATGGTGCTTAGGGTGATGGGACTGGTAGTTGTTAAGACGGTTCGTTTCAACGGCTTCGACGTCAAGTCTTGCTTCCCCCGTAAGCACCACAGGTGGCTGCATTGGGATGTCTTCGGTTGAGCTGCAGGACGAGGGTGGCATCGCCATCGGTTGGGGTGACGCTCGGAACAGTGACATCGTCGTGTCGCCACAACAGTTCGGTTCAGCAACTCCGTCAACACCACCGTTACCACGACCAGCGCCATCCGCCGTACCATTCCCTTCGGCCGCGGTGGAAGCGTGGGGAGATAGCCACGACGGAGAAAGACGTTGCTGCGGAAGAGGATCCAATTCATAAGAAGAAGGAGCAGGACCCGGCGGCGGCGGCGGCGGTAGCGGCAGGGGTGAGGCGCCCGCTACCAGTCCTGCAGCGGAGACTGTCCAATTGCCTAACTGAGTCCGTGGTGCCTGCGGCGGGGGTGATAGCTCGCATCCGTCCGCCGGTGGCGCTGCCGCTGCGGCGCTGGCAAGGGTGGAGCCGGTCCGTGCGAGCGACGGCAACGCCGTCATCATTACTGTAGTGGCGGGGTGTGTTGTGGCGGACATACACTCAGACGGCTCCGCGCTGTCCGTCGGTGGTGGCAGGATATAGCCTAGGTCGATCGGTAGACCGCGGTTGTCGAAGTAGTAAGACGGCATGCCGCCGTATACCGCCCCCGAGTCCATGCGGCTTATGGCATGTGATGTCATAAGGCCTGTGGGTGATCCAGGGCCGCCACCTTGATACATAAAGCCCAGGCCCGAGTAGATACCACTGCCGCTCCCAAACGCGGCGCTGGCGCTGTGGAGAATCTGAGAGTTACCGGCGCCAGGGAGAGGCTGCGAAGTGCAGCTGACGGGGACACAGCCACCCGGGGCGGTGGTGTAACCGTTGCCGGTGTATTGATGCATGGATTGCGAGGGTAGCAACCAGGCATATGTGCGGTCTGGGACAGGGACCTGCAGGCCGCCGAAGGGCAGAGGAATAGGAGTGTGATTTTCGACGATTATCAAAACAGCGTACCAGAAAGGGGGCGCGGACAAGAAAATACACATGGGAAGCCTGGACGGATGGATAGCGTGTGTTGAACCCAACACACATGACAGTGCGAGTGCAAAAACAATCGCGAATGCCATATTTGAGATTTAAAACTCTAAGAGAACAAGCTGCTTTCGAAGCCCCCAAGTGAACATGCTTCCGTCCTCACGTCCCCGAAGGTGTCCGATTTCGTGGCTCGCGATTTCCTTACTTTTGCCACCGCCATGAGGGCCCGCAGCTGCCTCATACCCTCGTGACTCAGCCCCGTCACACGGAAGGACACCGTGGTTCCGGAGCGCCGGGCCATCGCGGCCCGTAGAGGCAATTCTAAGCACCGTAATGGAACCCGCAACTGTCTGTCACATCCAACGGTGATAACAACCGTCACAGCGTTGCTCGCCTCCACGCCAATATAGCTGCTGCCGCAGGCGCCAACGCCAAATGGCGCGCGCAGCGTGCCGCAACTTGTACCACCAGTGCTGACGACACCGCCGGAGATCGCGGCTGCGGCAGCCGCCGCGTTGAAAACAGGTGACGTAAGCTGTTGATTTGCGCTAGGCGGTATCGTGGTGGCGGCGGCGGCTGCGGCGCTGCTGCCACGGTCATCCCCGACATCGGTGACGGCTTCCGTCGTTGTGGTGACCAGGTCTGGTTCCGTATTAACGTTCACCACAGGAGACGCACTACTCGCGGGCTCCACTGCGGATGCGCTTTTGATGCGGGAGAAGACACGGGACACGGAAATGCCCCCCACGCTACTCACGGTGGCATCGCCCGCGTTCTGGTGGGACGCCGTCGCCACTGCCTCAATCGATTTTAAAACCAAACTCGGCGATCTCAGACTGCCACCATGAGGCCCGCCCGCAAAATCCGATGCGGTCTGCCCGTAGATGTAACTGTGGCGCTGAGGCTGGGACTTGTATGGTGGCGATACTCGAGCCGCAGAAAGGCCATCGGCAAACTCGTGCGCCTCCGACACGGCTTGCGACTGTGAACCACCGTCATCAGTATCGTTTATATCGGTGCCCTCACCGTTGCCAGCTGTGAGAACCGCCGGACTGGCGGCGGCAGTTCCGCCACCGGTGTCGCCACTGGCAGCGGCCCCGGCAGCATTAGCTGCCGCCAGCAGCGTGGCGCTAAGCGTCCTGCGCGGCTCCGCACCGCGATGCGATGATGGCGTTGATATCCCCCCCGGATGCATGGAAAGCGCATTGCAAAGGTCGCTTCGAAACTGCACCAACTCCGGAGGCCCTGGTCGAATGGCAAGGATTGCGACGCCATGGCCATCACCATCGCTGTGCTCTGCCAGCGGCGGCATAATCTCGCCGACAATATTCGCTGGCAAAATCGCTGCCGGGTTTGATAGCAGGCGGTCATCATCTACCACGGTGCCCGCAGAGCCCGGCACGGAACCGTTTTTAAGACTTCGCTGCGCTGCCATCGCTACAGCTTCAACCCGTAACGAAACTTCTAAATCCTCCTCTTCACCATTATGTGGGTCAACGCTGCTGCCGACACCGTGACGATTTACGCCTCCAGCACCGTCGTCGGCACCATCGCTGTCTCCCCACAGGGCTGTGAGCGCTGCTGCCGCAGCGCTCACGACTTCCAGTGGTGGCCACTGCAAACCTGTGCTTGATGCTGCTGTCGCCAGCGCTGACAGCGACTCTGACCCTGACACCGGCTCCGGCGTCAATGGGAGTGCTCGTGAGGCACCCAGTGGAGAAAGCGGTGCCGGCAGGCATTTAGATTCGGCATCCAGTGTCGGTTCCAGGATTCCCCTTTCTAAGGATGTACGGTAGTAGTGCGTGAAGGAGAAGGAGCCAGCTGGGGCGTCCTGATGCACTGTCGGTACCAAGATAGACATCGGGCTGGGATGTGGCAGCATCGGTGCCGCCGTCTGTTTCACAGACGAGCTATTGGATGATAAGGACCTCATCGCCACCTCTGTGATCTGCGATGCGTGACTGGAACCGGGCCCAGGGCCTGCACTCTGTTGCTCCAGGGCGGCAGCAGTGCCGGAGGGATCGGCCGGTATTGGTAGCGGCGCCATGTTACCGCTGCCTCCACGGAGTATCGCCAGACCGGCCTCGAACATCTCCGGCGCCATGCCCTCCACCAGGAGGAACGATGATTGGCGAGATCCGGTGCTGCCCGCCAGACTCTGCACATCGGCGTTGGCGGCATTGTTCACTTCGGTGTCGCCGTCCGCACTAGCGCCGGCCCCCACGGAACGCCTAACGCCTTTGACACCCATGGTCGCGAATGACACGCTCGGCAGCCTGGGACTTTGCGCTGGCGCTGGCACTGGCATGGACGTCGCCATAGGAGGAGGCTTGAGCCTATTGCTGCCGAAACCGCCGCTGCCGCCGCTGGGTGCTGGATTTGCGGCGGTGGTGGTAGCTGCATCTGTGGCAGTGGCAGTAGTGACAAGGAGTCCAAAAGCCGAAGGATTTGGGCTTGTTCGATGTACACATGAGTGTAACGGCAAGGCCTGCGAGGTCCCAGCAGGAAGGAGCTCTTTGGCGATGGCGGCGCCCTCGGCGTCCTTAGCTGTGGCTCCATCTTCCAGCAGCTGCTGCAAGCCTACAGCTTGCAAACACACAGCTGTCTCCTCAGCGGCCCTGGTGGTAGTGGATCCTATCGATACGCTTCCTCGTACAGCCGTTTGATCTAAGCTATGTCGGCCATGAACTGCTACAGCCTCTGCCAGAGCGTTAGCGGCGCCTTTCCAGTAACACAACTCCGCCGCTGTCGGTGTCGCCGCCGTTCCCGCTGTGGAAGGGTCCTTACTGCTGCCGCCATCTCCGTCTCCGCCTCCGCCATGGCCGCATGGCGCACTGCATGGGGCGCCGCCGCCATTGCCGCCGCCTGCAGCAGCTTCCTCAACCACAGCAAGACACGTCCCTATGGTTCGGGATCTGACCACGTAGGGAGCTCCTTGCTGTTGCTGTTGCAGCTCCTGATGTTGCTGGTGTCGCTGGTGCTGCTGGTGCTTGGAATGCTCCGGCTGTGAACCAGTTCCACGTGGTGAAGAGTAATTGACCACCTGCCCGCTCCAAAGCATGTTCGTCTGGCTGACCAGAGGGGCGGAGGCGGCGCCGTCCCCTTCGATACCGGATCCGAAGGCACCGGCCAGGCAAGCGCCTCCAGTGCCGCCGGGAGTATTGGGCCCAGATCCCCACGGCCCAGACAGTACGGCAGCAGGCCGTACCGACCGTGCGGCATCGATTCCAGGCAGCGCCGCCGCCTGCGGAGAAGGATAGTACGGCAACACCGACTGGAGTAGCTGGTTGGCGTTGACGCTTGCTGTTGGTATATTAATGCTATTTCTCAGGCTCAGTTGTTTGCGGAAGGAGTCGAGGCGGTGGTTGTGGTGGTATTGAATTGTTTGACCGGTGTGGCTTCGCACACTGGGTAGTGCAGAGGCGTGTTGGTAGAGGTTAGCAGAGCCCCGGCCAAGGTTTGCACTTGGCAACAGCGATGGTTCGTAGATCCCTCCTGCGGACGCAACGGCGACGGCGGTACCGCCGTCGGTGGCGCTTTCCTTGCTTCCGCCGCCGCCGCTGGCAGTGGGCGCAGTGAAGCTGCTGCCACCTCGTTCCAACGCGAACCGATGCAAGCTGCTGACGGTGCCCTCGACCCCGCGGCGCATAATAGACACCCGTCCCACAACGCTAGCACTGCCTACTCCGCCGCCAAGATCGCCTGAACCAAGGCTGCCAAGCGGCGGCGACGCCACCAACGCCGTGGCCAACGCCGTGCTGCCGCTGCCGCGGAGAGAGTTCGCACGGCACATGCGCATGCTGCCGTTGCTGCCGCCGCAGCCAACGCCTCCGTTGACGGCGTTTACCGTACCACGCACAGCAGCCATGGATGAGGAACTAAGGGTCGGTGTTGGTCGCAAAGGCATTGCGCCGCCGCTGCCACCGCCGCAGCCAACTGTGTAGCCAGTGTCTGATTGCATCCTGCACCCGCCGCCCCCGCTGATCGGTCCAGCGTACATGGCAAAGGCAGCCGTACCGGAGTTGGTACGGGCAAAAGATGAGGTGGCGGAGCGGACGAGTGTCAAACCACCACCGCCGCTCAATGGCTGCTGCTGCAGCTGTTGCGATGCGACGGAATGCAGTGCCGAGACCGGCAGGATACCGGTTGCGGGGCCACCGATGCGGGTGGTATTGGAGATTGTAATATGAGTTGCGCATTGTAGAGCGGTGTAGATTGCCACCAGTTGTTGGCAGCGGCTGATCGACTTGTACTCAGGACTCTGGTGGCGAGCGGGAGGTCGGGGAGGAACGTACGGGTCAGGAAGGGGAATACGAAGGGTAAGGGATGACCCAGTCCCAAGAACCTACGGTCTTGCTCTGGGCGTACCAAAAAGCCAGTAACGTTACTGCAAGTGGACTGTTGGAAGGCGCTGTGCCGTCGCCCAATCAACCATCTTGCACGACATAAGATACACACAGAAACACATGTACAGACAAATGCAAACCACACAGACATTTTCACATTACACGCACGTACACAGACAGGCAGACACACACACACACACACACGGGCAGTACAAAGGATCGAAGACGGTGGAATGGGGGAATAGTGTTATCGAGTCAGACATGCCGTGGTTGAGTAACGCCAGAGGCGCTGAGTGGGATCCAGGACCCTTTCTCCGATACCGCCAATTTTTGGTGTTCGCCCTAACACCAAATATTGTAGCACGTCCCTTAGCCACAAGCTGCGCATCTTGGCGCCCCGCCCCGCCCCGCCCCGCCCCGCCCCGCCCCGCCCCGCCCCGCCCCGCCCCGCCCCGCCCCGCCCCGCCCCGCCCCGCCCCGCCCCGCCTGCCCTAGCCCTGACCCTGACATCGCGACAAACGTTTCCGTAACCCCGGAAAACCTACATTCAAGTCAATAACTACCAAGCCCTGCGCCAGCCCTGCCTCGAGTGACCGAACCACGTGGTGCGGAAGCTCCAGGCCTCCCCCGCCGCTGCCGCCGCTGGTGCCGCCACCGCCGCTCGGTCCACCGGAGGTAAATCCCGGCGCCGACGTCACCGGCGCCGGGGTCGGTGGCGGCTCTTCGTAAACCATGGACTCATCTATTAACACGCTGGCAGGCCGCAAAGCTGGGTTTCTAGCCCACCACGATGGCAGTGGCACGCCGCGTAGGTCAAGTCGCTCCATCGCTGCCACTGCTGACCACAAGCTTCCCGTTGGGCGAGTCGTGGTCCCGGCACCGACCGGCAATAACCCAAAGGAAGCTCCAGCGGCGCCAGGTACGGCGCAAAGGTTGGCGCCTTGTACTAATGGCCCTTGGGGTGCCAGCATTGGCGACGCGGCGCTGTAGCCGCTATGCATGGCCGGTACAGCCGGTACGGCCGCAAGCAATGAGTCGCGACCCAAGCTGCGACGATTCATCTCCCTACTGCTACAGCCGCCACCGGCGGTGGTTGCGGCAATGGGAACTGGTAGCTGTAGCACGTAATGCTCTAGGTGGACGATGAGATGCTGTCCACGGCTGCGGCCGGGGGTCTCAGTGGCCGGGGCATGGGTGTGGGCCTGAGGTCCGAGGTGACGATAGGTTTTCAAGAGAGCATATGTGCAAATATCAGTCAGGAAATGATGGGGGGGAAGAATAGAGATAAGAGAGAGGGGTTAGAAAGACAAAGTGAGAGAAAGGGGGAGAAAGGGTTAGAGAGAGAAGCATGGGTTTGAGACATTGCAGGGAAGAATTTATTACAAGGATAACAGCAATGGACTGGTCATTGCAATTAACTGAAGGACCACTGGACCATAACGACAAGATTACACATTTGCCAGTGGCAACTAGACCGATACAAGCCCCTTACAGGATTCGGAAATGGAGGAAATCCAGATTCGGTTTCGGACGTTGCGACCTGCAAACACCCAAACCATACGGACGTTGATCCCGCGCCTCAATTTGCTAAGTAACCCCTCTGCAGCACACCTGCCCGTCTAAGGCGTTGCAAGTTGAGCTGTTATTGGTTATGGTTGTCATTGCGCTGTTGTAAGCATTGGGGCCGGCAGAGGTGCCGGTCGCTTGTCGGACAGGCGGAGCCTGCACGGCACAAACACATACACACACGGGGAAGGTAGGGACTGCCAGGTTAGTGGCCACGGGTGATGTACCCCCCTATCCTACACATATACACACGGGAGCACATGCAAACGCGCACGAATTGACGGGAAACCCACACAGTCACACCAACGAAGAAGCTCCAGAAGTCAGAGTTGGCCAACATTGTTGGCCCACATTTTCTCACTTCCTTAACAACTCAAACCTCGCCTCGCTCCCTCCATAAAGCACAGATACATGGTCTCAGCACGCAAGAAGGCAAGGAGTCAACGCTGTCTTGCAATTTCGAGGGCCCCCCTTCCCTCTGCGTTCATTTTCCTTTTCCACTTCCCCTCTGTTTGGCTTTCCTTACCATCGATATCGTCGATGAACCGGGCTGTTGCTGCGGCGGCGGCGGCATCCCACTGATGCCCCAGGATCCCCCCCCACTCATAAGCGGTGGCACCTGCATCGGAGTGTGTGTCGGCGACGAGCCCAATTCTTCCAACCTCTCCGAACCGCATGGAGACAGCACCGTCGTGGACTGCATCGGCTGCAGCATCTGGGGACTACCCGAGCCGCCGGTGAAGGTCTGTCCTGCCTCCCGGACGGATGAAGGGCTGGTAACAGAGACGACGGTACCGGCGATGGCGGGTGCTGGAGAGCCTGAGGGTATGCTGAAGATTGCTGCGGGGGGGTTGCTGTAGCTGGCAATTCGGAGGTTGGAAGGGGTGAGGGTTCGCGGCGTGAGGGAACGAGGAGTCATCATCCTGCGATCCAGGAGCAGGGAAGCGAGTTGGCTAAGCGGGACAAATGAATCGCCGGACCAAATGGAACAACAATATAATCTCGAACTGCCCTTTGAAACCCTAACACCCCTAACCGCCGATCCTTATAAACCCAGAAAGACCTAAATGGAAGATCGTAGTAGGATTGCGAACGACAGCATGTCGCGAAAATGACGTGAACGAGGTGGGTGGCGAAGATGGTAGTAGGAATGTGGGAGGGGGGGGAGTCGCGAGCTGTTAATGCCTCTTCCCGGTCCCCATCCTTCCCAAGCGCTCCCCCCTCCCCCATCGAGTCCAGGTCTGTGAGGATGGATTCAAGCCGTCTCGATATGTGGAGGGTTACCCACCCTGCCAGGAAAGGCACTAAAAGGCGTGACCCACGCCTTAATCCAGGGAACCAAAACACCATGTAACTGACATACTAACCAGAAACCACCTCACCGAGGTGTAGCAGCCCGGGAGGCCACCCGCGACGCCGCGGCGTCACTGTTGTGATTGAGGTGCAGGCGCTTGAGAGTGGGAAATGTCTCCAGAAGCGCTGCGGTCCATCCCATCAGAGAGTCCTGGTGAATAACAGCATTTGGGATAAAGAGTATGGAAGGCGTGAAAGGGGATGAATGGGACGTGACAAAGCACACGACAATCGACCCGGGCATAGGAACCCTCTCATAGGTCGGCAGCTGCACATTACCTGTTAGCTGGGGATAGGGTTTCTAGAGGAATATCCGAATTGGATGGTCAGGACAAACGCCTAGTAACACGACGAATAAAACATAGCGATCGAATATAATGGAGGCAGCAGTCGTGGCAGAAATAAGGTAAGGAAGGTAAAACTCTAA
This sequence comes from Volvox africanus, assembly GCA_030268105.1. Classification (NCBI taxonomy): domain Eukaryota; kingdom Viridiplantae; phylum Chlorophyta; class Chlorophyceae; order Chlamydomonadales; family Volvocaceae; genus Volvox; species Volvox africanus. The sequence continues at coordinate 2,199,373 of BSDZ01000103.1, forward strand.
GCCCCAGCGTGGGACTCGACTGAAGATATGCCTGCCAACTCGTAACACCGACAAAATGTCCAGCTGTCCACTCAACCCTAGGCCCCAGAGACCCGATCGGTCACTGACCTGGTCGGTTGCTGCGCATTGCTGTGTTACCTTCCTCCTAAGCGTCTCCAATCTCTTACCTGGATCCAGTTAAAGCCGAGGTCGATCTCCCGCATGGCTATATTCCGCAGCTCCGCCACCTCGGACCCATCGAGGACGTCGTCGCCGATGTGATTTTGGCTGAAGTCGATCTGCTCCAGGGTCGCGCACTCAGCGGCGCCGCGCAGAATCTCCACAGCTCCTTGAGAGGAAGGAGTACGTCCGTCCGTCCGTCCGTCCGTCCGTCCGTCGGTCCATCGCCATCGGCCGGGCATCAGATGCAAGTTTTATGGTGGAGTGGACGTCACGTACAAGGGGAAATGGCGATGAGATAAAACACACAAAACAGAATGGGAGCTAAGAAGAGGAAAAAAGCCGACGAAGGGGAAAAAAGGGACTGGCACGACGGCTGGTCGCGAAACGTTAGGCTCTTCTGTATGGCTCCGAGCGCCAACCGAAGGTGTGAAACGCACAACTACCTATAGCTTGTTATGGATTCGCTGTCCTGGGCCCCCGGGCCCATGCGCAAATCATGAGTTAGGCATTAGTGGCAATAATAGTGGTGGCGGCTAATGGTGTGCGTGTGCGTGTAAGCGTATGTGTACAATGTGCTCTTTATGAGGATATGTGGCGCTATGGATGATTTAAGATTGCCGTGTTCCGAGAAACACGGTTTGAGAATCATCCGCGGCATTTTGGACTGCTGTATTTCCCTCCAAACGGCCCACAGTCACTACTTACCCACCGAGGTGATGTTGCAGAACGGCAGCAGCAGCACCCTCAGTCCCCCGTTGCCCGTCAGCATCAACCGCAGCTCCTTGGCACCCCGCAGCCCCCATAGCTGGTTATTCGACAGGTCTAGGTGCGTCACACTGGAGTTGCGAGCCAACCCATCGCACAGCATGCACAGCGTGCTGACTGCACGTGCGACAGCGGCGGCGGCAATGGCGATGCGGCAGTGATCAATAAAGTGTATTATGAACTGGGCCCGGCCACCGCTAATGTGCAATTACCAGAACCAGATAGACAGATAGATAGACAGATAGACAGATAGATAGATAGATAGATAGATAGATAGATAGATAGATAGATAGATAGATAGATAGATAGGCATGCAGAATTCCATGATAAAAACCTGCATAAAAGCTACACAGCAATATTTCAAACCCAAATAATTGCCAGCCAGTTTGCTGTTCGCGACTTACTTCCCGAAGACATGACGTCCTTGAGGACCAGCTTGTTCAGCACGCAGTGACGAGAGGGTAGGTACGACGTGAGCACGCCAAAAAAATCGAGCTGCAAATGATGGCGTCAGACGAGGAGGGCACTAGTAATATGGATGTACAGATAGCCAATAATTTGATACTCGTTGCCGCAGTAAACTGCCGCAGTAAACTGAATTCGTCACTTTGAACCCCTGTTCCCAGACCAGTGCTACATACCGCAATCACGATATCGTGGACAGACGCGACGCGGACTGATGAACAGCAACGGACCCAGTGACAGGAACGCATGGGCACTCCACAGCTACCGAGCAAATGGAGGGAAAGAAGGGAACACACGCCAGCTACCAAAGGAGATCAGACTCCATAAGAATGAAACCCCGGGTTGTGTTCTAGCTGATGACCAAAGAGAAAATCTGTCAAATTCCTACTCCTCCTTACAGGCACCCTTCACACATACGCATACATATACACATACACACACAAGCATATGCACACACAAGCACAGACACAGATACACACCTGTAGCTTTGAATCGCAGAGCTCCAGAGACCGTAACCCTTGCCGAATCACCAGTTCCAGAAGCGTACGACAGTGTCTACAAATAAGATGTGGGGTTACAATCAATCTACCAGGAAGGGCGGCACACTGTTGCGGGCCAGATGCAGACCGACCAAACCCCGCCGCCACACACAACGCAGTTAAAAGATGTTTTGGTCCGTTTGCTTAGTTGGGCGGTTGGGTTTTTCGTTTCATGCAACAGCTCTCCCGAGCTCCAAAAGCCTCTCTCGTTTGCTTTAGCAAGTATATCATCTTTATCCGATTTCCGGGTTTACTTCTCCTAACCTAATGCGCTTGGCTTGCTGGTCATTCTGCTTACGACCGCTAGAGACATATGCCTGCTTACCCCACTATGCCCCACTTGCAGAGACATATCGATCCTTCGATAGTTCTATAGATGTTTCTATAAATGTAATCTACCTCTTATTCCATAAATGTAATGAGATATGCCTGCTGCTGTTATACGTTTGGACAGGAGCTTAACGCGGCAAATGCAATGTCCCCCTTACTTGCACGCTGCCGCGTCCGTGAACGATACGAGGTTGACGGAGAACTCGCTGACAGCTAATGTGCTGCGTGCCGCCGCCAGCGGCCCTGCCAGCACGCCCACCACAGACTTGACTGCCGACTTGCTCTGGAGCAGCAAGCAAGCGGAGGGCGGCGCCTGCGGGCGTGTGCTGGAGTCAGAGTCGGAGCCGCTGCCGGATCCACGACGGCATCCACTGATGCAATCACAACAGGCGCCCCTCGCCCTATGGGATGCGAAAAACAAGATTTCCATGTCGTAAGTGGTTTCGGGAGGGAGAGAGGAGGGCCAGGAAGGGAGAGAGGAGGGGCAGCAAAGGAGAGAGGAGGGGCAGCAAGGGAGAGGAGAGGGGCAGGAAGCGAGGGATATAACAATTACCTCTCTCTTTCTTTGCCAGGTCCCCATGTCATCCCACCCCTCCGTAAAGCATCTGCCTTTTCATACGGCGTGGTCAACATCTTGCCTATTCGAGTCTGTGAGTCCCATCCATTTCTCTCCCAGGTTTCCTCCATGCCCCATGCTCATCCGCCGCACCCAGTAATACGGCTGAACACCGGCCCCAGCACAGCTCCCAATCGCTGCCCCGCCGTTGCAAGCCCCGTGTTACGACTGGCGCAACGGGCTGCCATCGCAGCCGCCGCCCCTTTAAGGGCCGCGGCCCAGCCGCAGTTCTCCTCCTCCGCCGCTGCTAGATTGCCCGTCCCCGGGACCCTTGGCGCCGCCGCCGGCGGTGGCTGCCCCGCCGACGCTGACCGAGCGGCATTCTTCTGGGGCGGTCGCGGGTGCGTGACAACGTTGGAGATGGCAAAATGCGGTCTCTGAAGGGCGACCCTCAGTAACTGGCATTGTTGCGGGCGGCTGAGTTCGCAGAAGTCCGGTGCGTCAGGCTTCACCACCAGCCGCCGCTCGGCCAGGAGCGCCTACGAGAGGAATAAGGTTCCGGTTTAAGCCCCTTGCAACAACAAAATGATGTTATTTAAGTGCCTCAGACAATTAACACGTACCGCGGAGACCTGCCTGCATGTAAAAGCAAGCCAGTGACCTCAAGGGAAGAGTGGATAAGAGTGTGAACACCGTAAAACCCTAAGATTTAAAAACTGGATGAACAGATGGAAGGAAGATGACGAGGGACCGCAAACAAAACGGTTCTTACAGTCCGCCCCATCCCGCCCATCACCCCGGGCGTAGTCTGTCATATACCTGCCATTCGTACGGCAATTTTTTGCTGCCGCGTAGCTGCAGCGCCATAACTGTGTACGACAAGAAGGACATTTGCCCCGCCCAGCGCGCGTTGAGAGATGCCTCTCCGAAACCCACGGCAGCCTGAAGCGCCGAAACCACCGACGCAGCCACTACCACGCCCAATGCCGGGACCGGCGCCGCCGTCGACCATCCACGGACGCTTCCCACAATGCCGAGCACCGTCATCGGTACAGCAAGTAGCGCTGAAACCATAAGCTGCCGGCAGGCCCTGTATTGCCATAGCCAGAGTTCCATACCAGGCAGTCCGCTGAAGCGCCGCGCCAGTCGCAGCCGCTGCGTTAACCTCTGCCGCTGCAGCGGCGGCAGGGCTGTCAGGAACGCCAGATCGTATACGAGTACCATAAACCAAGCGGTGAAGCAGTGGTGGCCACCGAGCTGCATTGCTAGGAGTACTGAGGTTGCTGGCAGGTGGAGAAGCAAGAGGACTATGGCTGCGATGGCGAGGTCTCTGTAGATGTAATTCCACAGGGCCTAAGGAGAGAGGCAGGGAGGTATAGGCAGGCGGTTAAGTAGTCAGGGAGGAGGCGGCAAATTATTTCCTCCACAACAACGGGACCAGTGGCGGGCCACGCAGCCGGTGACACCTGGGGCCGTATGCATGTTATGCTGCCTACAAGCTTCTTTCCTCCTTCCACGCTTCCGCCTTCCCCTTGCTTCAGGTTGCGCTGCCGCGCTACCCCTTCCACACATAGAAGAGCCAAGTCACTCGTCAGAGGCTAAATAACTCCTTCAGGCTCAGTGATTTATCAGTAAGTGTTCGAAAGCCTGCTCAATAGCTCACCCACACGGCTGCAGCCGATAGCGCCATGCAGCCAACCAGCAGGAGACTGCTTAGCAGCAGCAGTCCATCCAGCAGTGCAGCGAAGGGTCCCGGACAGAAGGCCTCCATGGCGTGGAGGGTGGAGAGGAGGTGGTCTTTTGTGGGATCGCGGCAGGGGCGCAGGTGGGCACTGAGACCGGCCTCGGACTGAGGCCGTGCGGTCTCGAAGAGCTGCTCCTATAAAGGATTAAGTGGAAGGATAGCACGTTGCGCATGGATGTGGATGCGTGTCAGGGATTGGGATGTAGGGGACGACGAATGGACGAGACCTGGTACTGCTATCAGCACAATTATTAATAACCGTCATTGGGGGGAGGGGGGGATAAAACGGAAATGCAATCGAGCACGTATCTGAGCCCGGATAATGCTGCTTTGTACAAGATGGGAAGCAAGTGAGGGCAAAAAGTACCTTCTGTGTTTTGGGTTTTGGTTTTTTAGACTGAGCCGCGAGGATCAGGAACCAGACATTAATCGGAAATCGAGGAGTGCGAGTATTGGTATACTTCATTCCAAACCCTTTGGGCTGCATGTCTGTCCTTCGCTGGACATCTCGTGCTTGGAAACCCCAGGGGGCCGCGAAGTGCCCACGTGGTAAAGGCACCGGTCCAATAAAACCACCAGTTGCACAGGGAAACTACAAAAAATGTAATTGTGCAAGAATGAGCGAATAGAAGCGCTCAGCATATACTGTTGGATTTGCCAGCGACCTCATATATTAACCGTGACCTGGGGGTGGTTTATTGGATAGTGCTAACGACTAGTCAACAGCTGAGATTGTTACGAGGTGCCACAAGATCGTACATCACAGGTAACGTTCATATACAGTGCGGCCATTCTCTGAGAACTATTGCTGTTGGTTGTACAGCCCGACGAGGCACGAGGCACGGCCTCAAGTAAGGGAGCATCATTTTCGTAAAAAGCTTTAAGCCACCGAACTCAGAGTTATTATTGACGACCACCTCAGCAGATACATGCAATTTATGCTCACCAGGACCGTTGGGTCGGCTTCCGGGTCAAGGCCCTCCGGGAGTAGCTGCAACTGGTCCTCCAGAAGAGCTGCAAAGTCCAGTTTTCCTTGGAATATTGACGTATAAGGGTTTTCAGCTTGCAATTCCCCATCCTCCGTCGTCCGCAGCTCTCCTGGAAGCACCATGTCCACCGGGTACCCAAACTTTCCGTCCAGTTCGTTACTTTTGTAATTCAACTTCACATGTTACTATATATTGAAACCAGGAAGCAATTCGTGAAGCTGCGATACAGATAAAAGGATTGAAGGCACGGTTCCGGCAGTCCATCTGGCATATCCGAAAGCAACACTGATCACCATTCCAGTATGCGCCGGAGCTCCAGTATATTGAAATTTACTGCATAATTTGCTAGTCCTGTTGGGCATAAGACCGTACATAACAGATTTTGAAAAGTTATCAACCGCCAGTGCATCGTATTTCGTATAGCAGATGCGCAGCTAATGACTTTTCCTAACAATTCATAGGAATCGCCTCTCTAATAAAGGGGCAAAATTCGCCTATGCGTTGTTGAAGTTCTCCGTTGTGCCCTGCTGGGCGGGCCCTGGTGGGCCGCAATCCCTATATGTAAACATATTTCAAGCTTCCTACCGTCTCAGGTGCTTCAATAGATTATTAATTTTTTGACGACAGTTCTTGCCTTTGGTTTGTTCGTCTGTGTAGTCATGACGTTCGAAATCAAGATCAAGAAATGGCATGCTGTAGCGGCTTGGACGTGGGAGGCAGACGACGTTTGCGGCATCTGCCGAGCGCCTTTTGACGGCTGTCCCCCGGAGTGCAAATACCCCGGCGATGACAGTCCAGTTGTTTGGGGCGCCTGCCAGCATGCCTTTCACCTACAGTGCATCCAAAAATGGCTCTCATCAAGTGCGGAGCAGAAATGCCCAATGTGCCGTCAAGCGTGGGAGTACAAGCGGGCAGCCGAATAACGATCGGGAACACGAACAGCCTGAAGCCAAGCGCTGCCTTTCTTGGCAGACTTTGGCCACCAGCCCTTGAATCCTGCCATATGGTGGTGGTAACGTGCAACTCTATGCGGAGGACGGATAATTTTCCGGTAACCAAGTCCTATGAACTAAGTGTTCGGTCCCACTAGGATAGTGCTACAGTGAACCACCAGTTCCAATAGTGCTACATTGGAGCAGGCATTACTTCCATGCGGCTTTCGTACTGAAAAGTTCTGTCGGAGTTCAAAATTGAGGAACCAACCTGCGGAATGAGTGGGTATGGCGCGGGTTTGAAGCGTGTGGGCAATTTGCAAGTATTTTTCTCTTTGTAAGTGTGTTGACCGGCGCGCCACCGAATTGGACCCTCATTGCTATTGTGGGTGCCTCCCTGCTGCTGCTCCTTTATTCCCCTATACGGCATATCACTGCAGCAGCTTTACACAATGTCACTTTGCCACCCGTATGGCACCTTCATTCATATCCCCTTCAAATTATTTACAAACACTGCACCGACATGTTAGGCCCAAAGTCTCTTTTTGCATGAGTAGCCAGTAGCACAGGCCATTATGGTTATTGTGGCACATCGTGGGGACGACAAGGGAATAGGGACGTCAGAGAAGGCCAGGGGGAGCCAGGGGACGTGGGGGATATCGGGGGACGTCAAAGAATATCAGGGGGCATCGTGTGTGTGTGTGTGTAGAAGAGAAGTTCTTGGAATTGCAATCGGTTTTATCTGTGCGCTGCCTTATCTCATGTTCTGCTGCCAATGATAGAGCTGACTGTGAATGACCAGAGCATGCCTGATGGCACGTCTTCAGCTAAGAATCTGTCAGGTGCTACCGAGCAAACTGGAAGCTGCATCGCTGGTGTTCAGTTTGTCGAGCTTACCGTTCGTAGCTTTTATTGGAAATTGAAATGCTCGCGTTATGAAGGAATCGCGGATGGGTGTCGTTCAACGGCGAGGGTGTATGACCGGGCGGGAAAGGGCGCAGGTACATTAGTTGTTACAACGTTTCTTCGCTGCGCCCTTTCCAGCCAGCAGCACGAGGGATGGAAGCAGCTTTAGGTTACATGAAAGCAGTTTGGTGCGAGTCGACAGATGCACATCCCTCGCGTTTCTGGGGCGCTTTAAAGGGATTTAGGCAGATGGTACGGTCTTGCGTGACGGTATTAGGGAACGAACACGCCCTCAAAGATACTCTCCATGCCCGTAGCATGGTGTAACGTGGAGCTGGAGACAATATCTATTTCCGGCATTTGAATGGATTGACAAATGCGTCCGTATTAGAAATGCAGTGAGCTTTCATGTCTCTTGTCGGATTGCCGCATGGTTGAGGATATGCTTATGATTGGAAGCTCTATCTGGGTACCACTTAATGTGGGACTGCGATAGGGCACGACCTATGCTGTACATTCCAAAACGATTTATGTAGGTGCAGGTGAATATGGCCGAATGTCAAGAACAACATTCTGTGCAGCAGCCAGTTGCAGCTTCGTTGGTGCACAAACACCAGGCTGCCCCAGACATCGCGGCAAGCCCTGGCCAATCAGCATTGTACGCCAGTCGTGCCGAGCTTGCTGCTTCATGTTGGGCCTTTTGCCGGAAAAACAGCTGTACGGCAGGAGTCCTCCATATATTAGGCGGCTGAGTGTTCTTTTCTCTTTGGTTGACTGTAACATGGTGTGCTGAGAAGACCCAAGGATCTATAGCTACGTAACCCCATTATCAACTCAGTTTATATCACAAAATTTTATTACTGGGCTAAGCTACGGTCGACACACAAAATGTCTGCAGATAAGGTATCTGTTGACACGGCAACCGGTTCCGGAGCATTTTCAGTAGACCCCACTAACGTAACAGCCTACCTCCCGACAGATCATTCGCCTTATACCTGTACTTGAACAGCTACATCCGGCGCTAGTGGTGCTAAGAAATCACCGTCTGTAAAATCCAGCACGCAGGACTGCATTGGAAACTAAGAATCGAGGGCCCTGAGTGTTAGACCGAGGTGAACTTCGTGCACTCTTTGTATCTTCCGAGACCGCGTATTTCGCCAGCTCGCCCGGAAGGACCAGGCGCACAGCGGTTAATATCTCGCGAGACGTAACTGTGGGCTCCCTCTCAGAGCGGCTCTGCCGGGAGGCCTCAGTAGCAAACTTCCCGAAGTTGTCTTTGGTTAAACTGTTCATCATAGACAAGGCCTTGGTGCTGATGCCGGTATCAGGATGCACCCGTTTCACCCGTTTCAGCACCTTAATGATACAGCTTATAGATCACGCTCTTGGCAACCTTCGCCTCCTTCTTGGACGTTTTCTCGCCCTCCGCCCCAGTCGCAGCAGGCTCCCGGGCGGCTTTCTTGGGAGCCGCCTTCATCTCTTTCTTTAAATTTTCTTTCTTCCCCAATTATGCCTCCTTCTCATTCTTTTCCACCTTTTCCGCTTCCTCAGCAGCGGGCTTCTCGTCTTCCTTGGGCATCTGGGGAATTTTACTTCTGATTTTACTTCTGCTTACCTTGCGTGTGTCAATGAGACCCTTAGGGATCCTGTACCAGTTAGTTCCTGGGTGCCGTTAGCTCCGCGCTTCAGCGGGAAATAGCACGCACACCGTACATTCTTAACAAGATTAACTGTCGTTGTATTACTTCGAGGCTTTTGACTTTTCAGGCATGTGCTGATGAGCGAGGGGCGTAAAACAGCCATCGTCGCATATTCATCGTCGAAATACTGATTACCTTTCAGTTACAACTCGTAATAACGTAACTTGTTAAAGCAACGGCAAGGCAGTTAGCCAGTCCGCCAAGGCCGACCTGCAGCTCTTGGTTGTCGCATCTCAGGAAGGGGAGTGCATAGAACTTACTGGAGCTGATGCGTCATTTTTCTTGGCTGGTGTGTTGGATTGCTTGACCGCTGAGGGCCTGAAGCTGGCTGCAATGCAACTCACGACAACACGAGTAATTGCATCGTTCATCGAAGCCCACAATGGATTACTCGTAACGAGGAATAACTGGACAAGCTCGTGGGCGAGACCACAGTTGTGTCGGGGGATATCATGCCCATTATTGACCCTGTGGAGTTGTCTAGGAAATCTCAGGTAGTCAGTTTCAAATTTATTATGCCTTGATGCTCATATAACTTGCTGAAAGCACAACGCACTCAATAAAGCAAAGATGCAAAAATAAACCCGGCATTTTTTAACGCCATAATGTATGCTTTGCTTGGCATTCATACATAAGTGGCATAACATGACGAATTCCTTACATTAGAGCCGTGCCGTAAATGTACTTGCGTTGGGTTCATTTTGGACGACACGAGCTGTGGTTCAGAGGCGTCGACGGTTGGGAAAAATATATGCGACCAGAAACGAAATCATTTCAATCTATGAAATCCATATGCTTTGAAATCACCCAACCCGCCTAGACACCAACATCGCTGGATTCACGCGGCGCCAATACACATAGGTTCAATGACATTTAGGAATACGGTCGGAAACCCCCTTTAAATTATTTCGCGATCTTCGGGCAGTAAGCATACTTCCGATCATGGATTCAGACGGGTGCGATGACATCACGCGGAAACCGTCCATCGGACGTGAAGGTGAGCTGCAACGTGCCCTACCGGACATGGCACTAACACATTGAGTAAAGGTTTTACGGACAGATTTTAATCGGCGTCATGTGCACGAAGCGACTTTTGGCGGGCTAGGGAAGGCTTGCCCCTGCGTAACTGCACCCAGCTTACCTTATAATTCCCGGTCGGCATTGCACACATACCGCTACACGCACATGTCAGATGTCAGAATCTATTCAAGGTGATGAAGCTCCCCACAAGTATTTTTTTCCATCTCAACAAGAAGTCGCCAGCCCGCTGCCCCTACCTGGCAAAAAGGCCGTTATCTATCCACCTCGTTCTGGACACCGATCTAGATCCACCACCGCCGCCCGCAATACACCAATTGCCTACTTAGATACCTTTCCCCGTCCGTAGAGCCACTCACCCACGAGGGCTGTGCATTGGCAAGAAACCCAGGACGCCCGTCCATAGACTAGAGCCCCCATCCATGAACCGCACTAGCTTCCTTGATCTCCTGAGGACCACCCTGTACCTTCCACCCATCTCCCGCGTTAGAGGGCCTGCGTACTACGAGCCCCCGCTCCGCTGCGGTGGACGCAGCTATTACGCCGCCTTCCCCTGCGCCGTCGGAAGCTGCAGCTAATCAGGCGACCACTGGCCTATTCTCCAGCGGCTCCCGCCGGCCAAACCGCGGCCATAAGCACGCACCCAGCGCCGCCTCCTCCATTTTTGATGAATCCGATGAGTCTTCAGAAGAGCAGAACTTGGCACGCCGCTCGGCCCGCATGTATCCACGCATTGCAACGGCACAGAAAGCTGCCCCACAAGCCATGGCATCGGTGGCCGCTGCCACTGCAACGGCAGCCAGCGAGTCAAGCGATCAACCAACTGCGCTGCTGCCACCTCTTCCTCCTCTTCCTCCTCTTCCGCCTGTTCCGCCTCCGCCTCCGCTGCCTACCTATCGCGGCCGGACGGCGACGGTCGGTCTTCCCACGGCACACAGTGACATATCCAGCGAAGTCACTGCCACCACCACTTCCGCCGCCGCCGCCGGCACTGCAACGCCGGATAGCACTCTGCCACTGCTGCAACAGTTGCGGGTGCTGCAGCAGCAGCAGGAGCTGCTGTTAGCACAGCAGCGGCATACGGGGTATCAGGAGCTGATGCAATCCAGCGTATCACCGGAGCAGCAGCAGCTGCTGATGCTACAACAGCAGCTGCTACTAATACTGCAGCAGCAGCTGGGCTCCACATCAGCCTCGGCAGGCAGTGCTAAGGCGGCGGCAGTAACAGGCACAGCAGTGGGCACAGCCAGCGTCGGGCAATTAAGTGCGGCATTGCTGCCCCCGTCGCTCCTCGGTTCCGCCAGTTTCACTTCCACCGCTGGCAAACCCGTCGGAGGAGATATTAATGTTGCCCTGTCACAGCAGCACCAGCACCAGCAGCAGTCCCCGACTCCGCGTCAGAAGACGCTACTTGAGAAGTACCTGCAACAGTGGAGTGAGGTACGGCCCATCTCCTCGGTGCCTTCCGCCACCGCAATGGACGACGCCGCCGTCGCCGCCGGAGCATCGCCGTCAACGTCCACAACCCCAGCAGGTGGATCGCAAATTTCCACCCCAGCGGCGGCGTCCGCAGGGTTCGTAGGCTTGACGGCTGGTGTCCCCGGCACCTACATCCTGTTGGATGCGCGCCAAAGCGCTGCCGCCACCACATCGGCAGCGGAGTCAGTGAGCGGCCGCACCACTGCACCCGCACACGTGCCAGCCAGCGCGGGAACATCTATGCAGGATGCTCCGCTGCCGTTCAGCTCCCATACCGGTCCTATGCCAAACGCTGAGGCTATGACGGGAGATAGTGTAGCGATAGCGCCCCCAGCATTGGCGGATCAGCAATCGTCACGACTCACGATTTCACTCGATGCGCTGCCCGCCATACTCCCAACACCGATGCCGGAATTGCCAGGGGGAACAGTCCGGGCCCCCGTCGTGCCATCCCTGCGGCTAAGGGACTTGGATCCTGGCGTGCCTTCCGAGGCTCCAACACAGGCATCCTCAAGGCTTCAGCATCAGCCCCTCCCCTCTGCGATCGCACCGCCTGCACAGGCGGCGCCGATGGCAATGGCGATAGCTCCCACACTGCCGTCGCTGCAGGTGGCGCAGTCACCGCAGCGGCATACCGTCGGAGAGGCGGTTGGGGAGGCGGAGCTTGTGGCGTCAACAGCGCGTGGCGGGGATGAGGTGGAGGGGCTTGGTGTGCGCGTGAGGAGGACGGAGCGGACATCCGGGCTGGACGAAAAGGAAAAGGAAAAGCGGAAGGACCTACCCAGTGATGAGTTGGTCGCGGAAAACCTTGCGGGAAATATTGATGCGATTGCGATCTTCGAACAGGACGAGGTAAAGGAACCTACCTAACTAATAAATTGTAATCATTGCCTAACTACCTTACCTTACCTTACCTTATCTAACCGGTTAGGAACCTAGGTTAAATTACCGGATCTAACCTTACCTAACCTTACCTATCTAATTGCTTATTCCTTCCTGACTACCTGTCATCTACTCATACCACCCTTCCAAATTTGAAGTGGAGGCCTATGTCGTACGTTTGCTGACTCGTAGTCCAATGAGAGTGTCCCTTGATTTACTTATTGAAGGACGACGACGATCCGGAGGCAGAGGCGGACGACGAGCTGCCTCCCCCATGGTACCGCAAGGCCTCCGTCCTCTGGTTCCTCAGCACTGTGGGTGTGGGCGGGATATTGCTGATCGTGGGGATCGTCCTCCACAGCAGATATAAGAGTACCTATGATGCCTTCCGCTGGTGCTACTTCTTCGCGGCCATGCCGCTAATGTACTACGCCCTGTCGTACTTATCTGCGCGTGTGTTCATGGTGCTGGAGGTGCGTGCTGGAGGTCGCTTCCCGGTGTACCTGATCTCTCGTTGCTGTGTTTTGGAGTTAGCTCTGCTGCAGGGGCGTTTTGGGGTGCGGACATGAAACAAAAGGAAAAGCAAGTTGCGATTGGGGGAAGGTGCAAGACGAGGAGGACGAGGACCATCCATAAGCGTGGCTATCACCTAACAAACACAATGTGACAAAATCTGCAACAAACTTAAGTAAATAAGTAAGTAAGTCCTTTAACAGAGCCTTGGATAAAGAAAAGTGCAAATAAAGCAATTAGTTCAGGAGATAAGGGAGTTGGCCCTCCTTACATGTCTTCTTCTTCCCCGTCCCTTTGGGCTCCCTTTCACATCCCGCACATGCCCATCCTCCCTCGCCAGTGGTGGTTCTTCCGGGAATCTCTTTTCTATTTGCTGAACGTTCAGAGAAGCGCTGCGTGGCTCCTGTTCTTCCTGGGCTTGTTACCTTGGTATCAAACCGTCTTCAGGTACGAAGCCGCCGTACACATCGTGCAGTCAGTACGGCATTTGAAGGCAGGGCACTGACGGACGAGGCCAGCTATACCTTCAAACTAATTACTAGATACAACCCTCCGAATAAGGACCCAGTACGGCATCTCGTGTTATCCAATATTTGACAATCGCTTAGCTCTTGGGATCTGAATCCACTCGTACATGTTTCGAATTTTGCTTTATTTTATTATTTCTGCTTTATTCCTGGTGTGAATCAGGTGGGCTTGGTGCGGGAGCACACCCCTGTATCCTCGCCGTTGCCTGCAGCCAGCCTACGTGCGGGCCACCGACATCTTTTGGAAGCTGCTACTGTGTCTCATGCTCTTCTGCCTGGCCAATTTACTCAAGGTGCCTTGTTCGCGTTTGGGGCCTTACGTGGGTTGTTGTGTCCGTGTTTGAGCCGGTGTTGTCGAAGGAAGAGGGGAGGGGCGGGAGGGGCGGGGCGACTGTCCCAAGATTCGCAGTCAGAGATGAGGCCGCTCCTGGGTACATTGGGGTTAGATCAGCCGGGCGGTGTCCCCAAAACCTTGGAAAAACAATGGCCGCGTGTTAAAGCGTCAAGCATTAAGCGTTCAGTAAAGTGACCACCGTAATCCGATGCCTGTCGGAAGCCGACATCGGGGCATCGGGATATTGAAGCTTCGCGGCTGGCCTCAGCAACAGCCGGTAACCACCTGTCCAATAGCACTCAGAGTAAGAGTAAGAGTAAGAGTAAGGGAAACGGGAGACTGGGACTGATGATGGTTGCGGGATTGACGGCTTTAGGCTTTAGGACGAACGGTAACTTAACTAAAAGTTACCGTTCGTCCGAAGTGCTGGAGGTTGTGCCTGTGAGCAGGTCCTTAGATCGAATAGCTCCTTTGGATTAGGCCTGGACCTTTGCTAGGCCTGAGACTGAGGAGCTGTGAGGAGCTGTGAGGGACTGTGGGGAGCTGTGAGGGACTGTGAGGGGCAATAGGGACTGTGTCATCGGCGTTCCTTAAACTGATCTGCCCGCCGCCCCTCACTCCATTCCTGCCCCGCAGGCCGTCCTCGCCAAGCTCCTCACCACGCACTTCTATCGCACAGCGCACTTCAACAAACTGAAGAGCGCTCTGGAGAAGGAGTACACGCTGCAGGTAGGCTGAAGGGAGACGAGCGAGAGTGTGCGCGTACACTTGCACAGTTACACTTACACAGTTACACGTTCACTTACTTGGTATGGCACAAGGTCTGGTTGTTTGCCTCTAGCGTGTTCAGGCACCCGACCTTGTGCCATACCAAGTAAGTGAACGTGTAAATGGTGCGCGTGTTAAGGCACCGCATTGCGAAAATCAGGTAGCTGAGGTTTAGGCCGATGTTATCCCCTTCGAGATCTTGTTGCCTTGTGAACAAAAATAATTTCTATGTTTATTTAGAACTAGTTAAACAGTTAAACGTAACTTCCGCATCGCACAAAATTGTGCTCTGAAAATTGAGCAGCGTTAGAGTCTTACAAGTTTGCTTCATCGGGTCCTTCAAACAGCCTGGATTCTAAGCTCCCAGTGCTTGGGACGGCAGGTGTTATCGCGGCCACGGAGAATGGTCATGTCAGAGAGGGTGACGGCTCAGGGGGGTCAACAAGGCGGTGGCGGCAATCATTACGGAGCTTGGTACCACCTGACCTCGTACCTAAACTACCACCATCACCACCACCACGGCGGCGGCGGTGGCGGCGGCAGTGGTGGCGTCAGCGTCGGAGTCGGCGTTGGAGGTGGAGGTGGAGCCGCGGCAGCCATTGGAGCTGGTGAGGAAGTCGCCGTTGCCGCTTCATCTGTAGAACAAGGGAACACGGGTGGCCGCAGCGCAATCTCCCCGCTGCCTGACGCCATTCCGGAGGGGATGGAGGAAGCTGAAGTTGAGCAGCTGCGGCCACAGCAGCCAGGGATTGAGACTGGCGGAAGCAGCCGCACTGCAGCTCTTGACGTGGGGCTGAGCATGCCACAGTCGCAGCCTCCAACGGTTTCTCAGGCAGAGATGATGAATGTGGCTGCGGCACCGTTGACGCATGTCGTGTTGTCAGGGTTAGCCCCCGCTGCACCTGCACCTGCCGCTGCACCACCCGCCATCGCATCGTTATCGCCTGCGGAGCTGCCCCTGGGATCGCCCTCACAACCTCATATCAGCAGTACGGGAGCGGCTGACTCAACACAGCGCTACGGGCTGCAGCCATCGCTACAGCCACAAGAACAGCTGCTGCCGCCGCAGTCAGCAACAGCCGCCACCGCCTTCAGTATCAACAACGGCAGCAGCCAGCTGGCCGCCAAGCCAAGCTTCCCCAAGGGCCACCCTTCCACCTCCATTTACCCAAGCACATCTGCAGCCCAAATCCCCCAACCACCACTGCAGCCGCTCCAACCGACAAGTCAGGCGCATCAAGTTCCTGCTTCCCTGCAGCCCCACGCGGGGGAGCCGGGAGCTCACGGCGGAACTGCCAGCGGATTAGCTCCCGGTGTAATGTTCGGCGGCGGCGGCGGCGGCGGCGGGACAGGGATGGCGGGCTTGGTGCCTGAGACGTCGGTGCCTGGGCCGCTGCCACCATCGCTACAGTTGCAGCAACAGCGGCAGCAGCAAAGGTCCGGGCCGGCGGGTCAAGGACCCACTGCACTGCTTCATAACGACAGCCGAGGCAGCAAGGCGAGTAAGGCAAGCAAAGTGTCGGTGGTTAAGACTCCTAAGCGGGCGGCGACTGGCGGTGAGTGGACGTGAAGGGGGTTGAGCAAAACTAGTTGACAATGGGCACCAGCCTTCCCTTGTTCCTGTCCTTTAAATCGCCAGGTTGCCTAGTAGCAAGTTAATTGCTTGCGTCCCTCTATTCCTTCCAGCCCCGAGAAGGTCCCGCTCCTATTGTATACTGCATGCACCATCCTGATCACCCACCTGGCCCATCGCCTACCTCGGCGGCACCAGCACCAGCAATAACATCACCCCCTGCCCCAATTTCAGCCGCCTTCGCACCGCTGCACTGTGACGCTCCGGCGTCTGCTAATAACCCAATGGTTTTGTTTATTGTCAACCGTATCTATAACTGTAATAGATACGGTTGTAACCGTATATTATAATAATAATTGTTTTAATGGAATAGAAAACAGTCAACATAGCCGGAATCACCGTTTCCACTTCTCCCTCCGCACCTCCCAACACCCGCGCCCCCAGCTCTAATCGAGGCCTTCGCCCGGCCTCGTAAGGGCTCTGAGGCGCTCACTCAGGCGATGGCGACTGCGGTGGTGATGGCCAAACAACCCAAGTCAGACACACCACCTGCCGGGAACATCCTGACTACTGCGGCGAAGCAGGTGCAGGGGGCCTGGGGCGGGGCGGGGCGGGGCGGGGCGAAACGGGTGCAGGGCGGGGCGGGGCAGGGTCAAAGAAGGACTTCGGGGTTTTATAGCCTGCTGCACGCGGACATGTCGTACCGAGCGAGATGCGGTGCATGGTCGGGATATGGGACGGGAATGGGCGCACCGATCATAATGCCCTTTGCCGGTAATGAAAAGCGGGTGGTTTTCGGGAAAGGCGATGACAGCATGGGGTGTTGGGGAGCGGACGTGTCTTGCCCCCCATGAAGCGCTTATTGACGGCTTCGATGAACGATTTCTCACATGGGCTGCTTCCCACCCTCCCTATCCCTCACTTACCAGTACCATGTCGGCTTCATCTATCGTCCTCCCCTCACGTCAAGCCTGTGCTTGCTCTTTCGTCTGGTGCTGAGGAGGGGGATTGTTGTGGCGGTCGCTGGATTGCCACATGGTTTCTGCATTCGCGTCACATTCTTCCCACCCCTCCACGCACCGAAACCACGCACGCAATCCACAGGGCCTGCATTACCTTAGCGACGCTGAGCTGGAGAAGGTTCGCACCGCCATCGTCATCAGAACACAGTCAGCGCTCATCTCCAAATACGCCGATCGAAGCGACGAGGACATGGTGGGTAAAAGAGGGGTGGTGGGTTAGCGGTGGGAGTGAGCGCGGAAAATCCTAAGTGACGAGACCGATTAGAGTTCTACTTTAAGAATTTAGCAGGGATTTTAGTTAGGATGTTGTTTAGGATGTTAGGGCTCTAATCCCGAAAGTTAGTAGTTGGCTAATTTCATGAATTGCGTTCGCGAAGCTGCTCGACCAGCAAGGTAAGGCACGGTTTCATCTCCGTACAACCTCATCTTCGTAAATTTCCATTCCGTACATTTTACTCTGTCCCATTCTAATCCGTAGCATTTCATTGCGTACAGGTCCACTCTTACCCTGCCCGCTTAATCTCCCTCGTTCCTCTCCGTGTCGTCCCTTGCGGTTGTGGTTTCGGAGCTGGTAATTCGCTTTCCAGGCCAAGGAGTTGGGCCGTGTGAAGCGCTTCGCAAAGGCGCTCTTCTACAACGTGTTGCCGCCGGATTCGGGTCGCGATTACATCACCGAGGAAGATTTCGTACCGTTCTTCATGGTTGCGGAGGGTGGCGGCGGCGGCGGCGGCAGCACTCTTTTCACGGACCATCAGAAACTGCAGCCAGCTATTTCATCGCATCATCAAGGTCCAGGGGCCGCCCATCAGCAAAACAAGGATGGGGCCAACGCCCTTGTTGGTGGCGGCGGAGGGCCTGGGGGTCGCAACGACGGCAACACCAAGAGCCTCGCCCGTATGTCGTTGACGGTAAGGAGAGCTCATAGGTCATAATTTATGTCCATGTAAAAGCACGCCTACTTAAGTCCTGGTCCAGGAATGCGACTCTGTCGCCCTGTTCCTGCTTTGCAAGACCTGCCTCTGCCTCTGCCTCTGCCTCTGCCTCTGCCTCTGCCTCTGCCTCTGCCTCTGCCTCTGCCTCTGCCTCTGCCTCTGCCTCTTCATATGCGGCCACGCAGCACATGCGACGACTGACGTGGGAAATCTAACTATTGAAACCCCTTCGCTAACAAAATATCCCCTCCTTTCCGTGCCTCTTGGAATGGCTAATGCACTGACACTTCGCGCTGGCCAACTGTACGGCGCCGTATATGTTAAAGAAATTTTCCGTAGATCCAACACGCGCTGCACGGCAGCGGGCCCGACAGAGGGCGGCTGAGGAGGCAGCTAAGAAGGCCTTTGCTGTATTCGACGCAGACAATAACGGCCAGGTGGGTCCTTCGGTGGCAGAGATTGGGTAAATAGGATTGGGGAGCATTAGGAAGGCAGCGGGGCTGCGATCTCATGTGCTTGCCAGTCCGGCCGAAAGAGCTCCTAAGACCCTAAGAAACGAAGCTGCGAAACCCAAGCTGTCCAATGCAGCCAGCTGTCCGCGTTTAAGCGGCAGCACGAATCGGATAACCGCCCCTTCCGCCGGCCCCGTCCTCGCCCGGTGTGGGTTTCGGTCTCCGGGCGCTTCAGGTATCCCGCTACGAGGTCAAGGAGGCGGTGGTCAATATCTATAACGGTACGTCACCCAAGTAGCGTTTGCGTCATCTCTTTCATGAATATCACCCCACCCCGACCCGATCCTTCCTGTCCCGACCCCCCTACCTGACAACGTTGACCTCGCCCCCATGGCGGTAGCTTTCATTGTGACGGCCCCGTCATACGCCACAGTGCCCCCCATTAGCCGGCCGCCCGGTCCCTTAGCCAGCAGGGCTGAGTCGCCGCTGAGCAGCGACACGTCCCGTACCATCCCGCCCTGTCCTGATACTGAGCTTTCCACTGTGTAGGGTAGCAGCTGGCTACGTCCCGCCTCATCTCGTCTTTATCTCTCTCTTCCGCACTCGTTACCCGACCTCATATTCAAATTGCATGCTTTTCGACTATCACAGCATTTGATACGGGAAGGAGGGGATTGAAGAATAGGGAAAGAGAGAAGAGAAAGATGGTGGGGAGGGAAAGGGGGGAGGGGGAAGAGAGACGAGAGAAAAAAGGGGAAGAGAGGAAGAGGTGGTGAGAGAAGGGGAGGAATGGGTACCGGAATGATAGCACAGGGGTTACGGGCCATTCGGATCTGCGTTCCTAACGCCCAACCCTGGTC
The DNA here is from genome assembly GCA_030268105.1 of Volvox africanus. Classification (NCBI taxonomy): domain Eukaryota; kingdom Viridiplantae; phylum Chlorophyta; class Chlorophyceae; order Chlamydomonadales; family Volvocaceae; genus Volvox; species Volvox africanus. The sequence goes on from BSDZ01000103.1 coordinate 2,218,841, forward strand.
CCCGGGTTCGTGGTTTACCCTCAACCCTCAGAGCGTCGCAACATGGCTCGCAGCCTCGCAGATACGGAGACTATCGTGCAGGTAGGTATGTTCGGTCAACTCGTCCAAAGGGACACTGAGAATTCAACACCATAACCTCCCGATCGATCTCTCTCCCCTCACCGGTGTCTCTTTCGCTATCCCTGAGGTCCCTTCCCTACGGTCCCATATCCCCCTCCGCATTACCCACACATATCACGCATTTACTTTATCTTTATATATATTCATCTTATCACATATCACGCATTTATTTTTCTTTATATATTTTATATGTCTTTATTTATTTTATTTTGTCTTTATCCAGAGCCTGGAGTTCGGCATCGGTGGCGCAATCCACTTCGTGTTCGCGGCCGTGTATCTCTTAATCTGGGGGGTTGACTTGCTCACTGGCTTCTCCACCTTCTCAGCCACCGTCCTGGCGCTCACTTTCGTTTTTGGCAACAGGTCAGTCGGGGTCAGGTCGGTGAGAAACCGTCATGTACCTTCATGCGGGTCCGTCTGTACGGAGTCCCAGTCCCGGTCCCCGGTCCCCTGTGTGCATGACCATTTGCCCGCTCTTCATCGGAGCAAATCTCGCCCTCCATGAATACTGAACAGCCAGCTATTTGCCAGAGTTGCCTTAATGTCGGGGGTTTGTGAAAGCGTGCGGATGGACGATGCATACTGGACGCTGCCCTCCCACTTTCCACCCCCTCCCCCCGCTCGTTTTTCCCTCGTCCGCATACACACACGCTCTCTCTCTCTCTCTTACGGCATTCGCACGACCCAAATAAACATGTGCAACATGTCGCCGCGGATCCCGGCGGCAATGGGCTCCTGGTGTGATATCGTCTGCATGGCGGGTCGCGGCGGTAACACAGCGTCAAGTAAGTCGCTGACGAATGCCTCTTTGATAGAACGGGGTTTAGGTGCGGCTATGCTTTTCCCGTTTGCAGGTGCTGAGCGGTTGGGGTGTATTCGAAGCCAGGGATTAAATGAGGGGCGACCGGCGAAGAGAGGGAGAGACATACATTCAAACATCCATGCATTCAAACACCCTAACACCCAAGCAGTGGGTTTCGGCGCCGTGGCGCAGGGGAGAAGGAGTAGGAAACAGTGATGCAACGGAGCCCTAGAATGCAACCCGGGAAAGCTTAAGGAAGACAGGGCATGTCAAACGTGTCCGTTATCATGGCGCTTCGCGGAAGACGCCTTCCCGTCCATCACCAATTCTCTTTCTCGTTCTCGTTCTCAACGACCGACAGGAACATGTACGAAAGTATGCTATTTCTATTCGTTACTCACCCGTATGATGTGGGCGACTGCATTTTGGTCGGTACGGATATGTTCCGCGTCAAGAAGATCAGCCTGCTGTACACTGACATGGTCAAGTAGGTGGGGAAAGGAAAGAAGGGCAGGGAGTCGTTAGATGCGATTCGTCTTACGTAAGGAGGAGACGTGACGGGACTCTTGGGCTGGAATGGGAGGCGAAAAAGGGTGTAAGGCTGTGGGAATCCGGTGGCGGTTTACTCCATTTAAATATTTAATCCTCATTACGATACACCGCACAGCCCACTCCACAGCTCACCGCCACTATCCACCACACTGTCCACTCCTCTTCGTGTCTATTTTCATGTGCTCCCTCCCTCCCTCCTCCCCTCTATTCGGCACATCCCTCCGCCCCTGCGCCGTGTCTGCGCTCCCCACCTGGGACATGAACCAGGTTTACCGGAGAGCGGATGTACATGCCCAATACCAACCTCATCGCGCAGGGCATTATCAACTGGACTCGCTCCAAAACCAAGTCTGAGTCATGCAGGTGGGTCAAGGCGGGAAGGAGGACGTTGGTGATATAGCAAAATAACGTTGATGTGCATCCGGATGACCTGCTGTAGAATGTTGCGTGTATATTAATTCAAGCGGGCTGTTCATGTGAGTTAAAAAAGTCGATTAGGGTGGCCCGTTGATGAGGGCGTCCCTCTAGCTAGCTTGGAGAGAAGCAGAACTCCACGCTGGCTCTCATGGATGTCGCTGGTTAGAGGAATGCCGCCCTGTAGCGCTAACATGTGCCAAAGCTATGCTGGTTTCCGCTGTTGACAGAGTCCGTTCGCTCTTTCCTCTTCCTTCACACCAGGCTTGTCTGCGATATTGGCGTGGCGTGGGATGTGCGCGAGGACATACAGTCCTCTTTGCGATCCTACGCCAAAGAGCACCCTGGGGAATTCGACGGAGAGCCCTCGTGCAACTTCCGTGAGCTCGTGGACCCGCTCAAGGTGGTGCTGGTGTGCTCCTGGACCTACAACTTCCCTCGTAAGTTGAGATCCGTCCGGGCGGCTAAGGTTTCAAGGGGTCCCCGGGGACGTATCAGTGACACGAAAGGGCGGCAGGATGGGGCTGTTTTGTGTGCGTTTTGGCGACGCCTTAGGACATCTGGCGGTTTGACCCTTAAGTTTGCGGTATGGAGGTAGTTGTAATCTTGGATTTTGTGCCGCCACGCTACCGTCACGCCTGCCCCTCCATCCTCAGTCGGTACGCCTAAGTCGCGGACGGGACTCTTTTTGCCGCTCACGCCTCCGTTTTCCTTCCCCCCTTCTTCCCCCTCTGTCAAATATGAAATGTCTGGACCCAGAGTTCACTCCAATAAAAACAACTAGAAGCGGTATAAGAAAGGTTTAGGGTAGTAGAATCAACCGAAACCGAAGTAGCTAGTGCTTAGCTAGTGCTTAGCTTTAGCAGAAACAAATGAATTAACAGCTTATGCTAATTTTTCCCTCTTGATGGGTTTACTTCGATGGACGAATGGACGGCGGATGGACGCATGCATATACGGTGGATGCGTGGACGAATGCATGGACACATCGATGGGTAGCGGACGACTTCTCCCGCCTAAGCCCCTCCCGCAACGGAATGCTCTTCATCGTGCAGTCCAAGGCCCGAGAACACCGCCTCCATCATACGACCTTTATGGACAATCCAGGAAGCTTGGACTGAGCCAGCTACTGTTCAAGTGTTTGGTTAAGCCGTGTGACCCAGACGATCCCGTCCACCCAGCTGGCCGTGCAGCGCGCACCTACCTACCTACCTACCTACCTACCTACCTACCTACCTAACATTCATCGTGAAGCTTTCTGGTTCGGAGACAAAGGGGGTTGCTTGACCCGTGGATATCACAGCGGGCGCGCCGTTGCGTCAGTCTATTTCTATTCCTTGCGATTGGCTCTGCTAAAAAACGTCCATTAGTATCGCGAGGTCTGGTCCAGGGGGGTCCAAGGGGGCAATCCCGGATCTGATTTCATTCTGCCAGGTGGGGGACACCATAGCGCCGGGTAGTACGACAGTAGAGTGTTTTGATAGGTTGGCTGCATGGCTTTCCGATCCTTACGAGGCTAAAGGGGGAACCCTTGCGGTCTTTTGGTGGCCTGTTGACGTACGGCCACCATTGGGTTGCGTACGTCCGAGGCACATCGGTGAAACACACCGGCGTAACACCGCATCTGTACGACAGCAGCGGTTTTCCGTTCAGCTCTCAGACCCCCGAGTGCGGTGACCCCACTTAGATGGAGGTGGGTTGCGTTGCTGTGTATCATCAACGAACTATCGTCGGGGGTCATGCGGGGTAAATGCAGTGGCTTAGGAACAGTCTCTCAGTCTGTCTCTGTCCCTCTGTGTCTCTCTTTCCATTCTCTTCATTCTCTGTCAAGTTGGATAACCGAGAGCAGGTGAGCAAGGGAGATAGCTTCATGCCTCGGTATTTGTGGACCGCTTTGTAGTGGAAGCAACTCCCGATACGGTAGACAGCGGGCTGCATGATGCGCAGATGCGGTCGCAGGTACACGTGTGTGTTACACTTAAGTGTATGTGTATGTATTTTCCATGTCGTGCAGTGCTTGGATCGACAACTTGTCGGATCCCGCTGCCGTATGCGGATCGCAGGGCTCTTCATTGGGTTTCCATTCTCTTATAAGGGCGAGCTCTGGTAAGCAGTTCGGCAGTTCGATCGGCTGCGTAAATTATTTGAACTGTGACCTGTGGCCTTGCGGGCCTTCCGAGATTTTCGCTTCTTTAGTTCTTAAGAGGATATTTTCACTGTTCATTTTGATATTTTGTTGGGAGATGGTAAATTGAATTCAGAGATCAGTTTGAAGTTCATTTGGTGGTGGTGGACGTGGTGGGGCTATTATTAAAGGCATCGGGACATGGTGACCTTACGGTGTTACAGCCCTGCCAATTTGCAGGCTCCGTCCAATCGTTACATATTGTTCAGGTCCCCTTTACGATTGGAAAGGTATTGGATACTGGGGCGCTGTTCGCCACGTGGCTCAACCCTCTTGGCCACTTGATGGCCAGAATGGGGTATTAGGTCACGTGGCTGATTAGCGCAACCCAGGAATGCAATCTTGCTTACCTCGTCGCGACTGTAGCTGTTTAAGAATATAATGCATGTGTTCCTGCCTAAAGGATACGATGTCGACGCTCTCTTTCGACGCTCTGTCACGGGCGAACACACAGAATGAAAGAGGCTGTCAGTATTCCTTATAATGAATCATATATCTGCCCGTTTGTGAGTAAGGGGTTACGGGGGAGGGACAGCGTTTCCTGTTCGGCTGAGTTCCAAGGCGAGGTACGACGTGGAATTGACGAGCAGCCGCTTGTCAATGCGGCCCTTGGTGCCGTTGAGTGTCGCCAGCCATTTTTTATGATGTTCGATTTTCTGCATTTATCACAAAGCACTTATACTACTTCAGCAGAGGCAACGCGATGGTTGGCGAAATGGGGCACAATTACAGTGAACTAAAATCCTAAGCTGTGCATGTAGATCGCCGTGTCAAATTGAGTGCGGTAAATTAATTAAGACGTAAATAGAAGCTTGACCCTACGAAGGAAGCTCAGAGGTGGAGCAACAGCTACCGGCCATGCCCGGCTCCCCGGGTGACCGCTTTGTGCGAATGCGGTCAGACGGAGAAGGTTTACTGAGTGGGGCCGCTCGGCGATTATCGCGACTAAAGATACAGTTTAAGGCACCAAGCTTGCTCGACCGGTCTGCACCTTACTTCAGTGGTGTGAAGCGGTTTGGTATAAGCAAGTTTCAGCATTACTGGCAGGTAATATTGAAGGGATATAGAAATTTATCCTGCTCTATGCATGAGCCCGGTGATTTTTATTCGCTTCGCAGGATCCTTTTCACACGCTGCTGAACCTTCCGTGGGGTCGCTTCATCTTAATATTCTTTGCAACGTACATGATTGAATTTTTGGTCTTTGCGCTCATCTTTTGGGTTCAGGTCCGCTTGTGGTTCGGGTGCGAATGTTTGTCGTACGGGAGGAGTTACAAATGCAGGACCTTCATAACCGATAACATATGCAGTTCTTGTATTAAGTCCCCATAAGCGATATATGAGATTGATCGCACCGGAGGCTTTGTGGAAGCGTGAAGTGCATGGGAGGCCGTACAGGAGGAGAGATGTATAGGCATGGGACCTATCTGGCTGTGATTCGGCAGCAGCGGAAGCACCTCGGGGCTCATGAGAAACCCGTGTGATCTAAAACAAAGATACTTATGATCAGGTTTTGTCAAGTGCGACGACATACAAATTTCTCCTTAGGTAGAAGAAGCCCCTTTTGTGCGTGCAAATTTCTTACAGCTTTACCAAGTGTCTGGTTCTCGCGAAAAGGTGGAGGGCAGCGGTTAAATGGTAGAATTGCAACAACAGCCACGTCCTACCCTAAGGGCCCCCAAATTCCTTTCGCGGAAAACTTCATTTCTGCCCCGTTTTTCGCATCGTGCAACCGGATAACCCCATTGGAAATCGTCCGCATGTACGAACCCAGTCCGACCGGTGCATTGAGGGCAAGAACGGGAAGTTCTCCCACGCTCTGTGGATGAGCAGTCGCACGGCGTCCACCCTGGGCTTCAATGCCATACAGCCGAACCCGGAATGCACCTTCACCAACCTCATGGTCATGTGCCAGGTAAGGGGATGGAGAACGAGGGCCACAGCAGGCACGCGTGTCGGAAGCTCGCGTTGATAACCTTCTCGCCGCCTTCCTCACCCAGGCCCACGTGCCCAGGTTTTCATTTGGGTAGCGTGGGGCAGTCGGAGCGGGGGGCGCTTGCGGCAGGGTAAAGCGGGCCATCGGTGTTAGGACGCGAATCCGGGGCTGATCCGGAGGATGTATGTGCATGTGTATGTGTATGTGTGATGTGATGTGTGTGTATGTGCATGTGTATGTGTGATGTGATGTGTGTGTATGTGCATGTGTGTGTGTATGTTTGATGTGATGTGTGTGTATGTGTGTGTATGTGGAGCTCAAGCTGTTGGTCCGTCGTGCGCTTTTCCGCACTGGCCAGTGCATCCCCTGATTTTTGCCCAACCTGACCCTGCGGACGACCGCCTCATGTCAAAATTAACACTATGGGTTTGTTGATCCGGGTTACGTTACCAGGCCGTGTGTGGAAGTTCTATATTACGAACACCCCTCATTTATGCAAAGCCCCCTCCCGATTCCGTTGAACCTTGCCTGCAGGTGATCGCCTCTTCCCTTGTAAACTTTATCATGCTGGGGCTCGTTTTCGCGCGCTTCTCGGCGCCCTTTAAGCGCGCCACCACGATTCGGTGAGCCAGCGTCTTGAAGGGTTTTCGGGTTTCCGAGGGGTGTCCGGAAGGGGGGATGAGGCGGCACTAACGGACCAGGTGACATCATTCAAGTGGAGGGCGTTTTCAGCCCAATAATATTTAACCTGTTAAGGGTTGTTTCATCTCTTGGTAGGTATGGTTGGAAGGTGAAAATCGGTCTGACTGCCGCACAGAATAGCTGGAGCCGCATACGGATTCGGGTTCTTGTAACAGAGTAGCAGATGGGGGGGGAGACGCAGTTGAGACTGGATGGGGTGAAATAAACATGCGTGGGCCTCCTGGGCATGTGACCGGTAGGGATAGAGAGGGACTGGGGTTTAGGCGTAGTTGCTTGCTGCCGAAACGGCCTCTAGAGACGCTGAGTGTGTGCTTTTGGCATCTCATGTCGTCTTGTGTTCACGACTACCACGACTAAAGGGCCTGATGAGGGTGGGTTGCTGAGTACTTCAAGCCATCTAGGGTTAAATGGTTTTTGAAGGCAGGGCGCGCCGGGATGGGAAAGTGAAGGGAATTGAAGGACGGGACAGTGCCGGGGAGGTCATGGGCGTTGGGGAGCTTAGGACATTTGGGGACAAGGAACGGGAAGCGAGGCTGCAGCCAATGCGACTTACGACCGTGCCTATGTCTTTTGCTCTTTGTTGGTATGTACGGCATATATAGCAGCCCGAATGAAAATTAATGTTACTTTTATTACTAATATGATATGATATGATATGATATGATATGATATGATATGATATGATATGATATGATATGATATGATATGATATGATATTATGTTATATTATATGATATTATTTTATTTTGTATTATTTTATTTTATATTATTATTGTTGTTATTGCTATAAAATTTTCTTAGAATGTAATTTATTTTCCCAATGTATTTTGTACATGAACACAGGTTTAGCAGTGTGATGGTTTGCTATCAGCAGCCCGCCACCGGCTACTGGTGTCTGTCTCTGCGGGTTGCCAACATACGGAAGCACCAGCTGCTGAAACCCGCTCTGCGAATGGTGCTAACGGCGGTGGATTCCATAACGCCTTCCAACTACCTCTTTGAACACCTACCTATCGACGGACACGGCACCCAGGTCAGCAGGCACGGGGCCTATAGAGGGGAAAGGGGCGGGGAGGGTAAGGCAGAAACACACAAAGACACACACACTCGGACAGAAGCCCTAAATATAGAAGCCCGGAGCTGTAATCTATTAGGATAAGGAGGCGAAGGAATGCGGGTGTGAAACCAGTGGCACCGAGCCTATCTACGCCAGTGGCACGCCCTTGAGAATGCCTTCCACGCAAGGGAGGGCCCGGAGGGGATGAGAAGAGACTCACAGAAAGAATGCGACCTGAGTTACATGAACCGATAACCCCCCGCTTATTCGTCCCAATTCAAATTGAGAGGCGCGGGTGGAAGCTAGGGGCGGGTCAGCAAGCGAATCGGCCGCTGCTCCATGTCATAAGGTCATAGCGCGGGTTTACCGCTCCTCCGGGCTTCCGGGCTGCCCTTATCAGCAACATAACCCGTCGACGCCCTCCCCGCCTCCCCGCGTGCATTTTATCCCCAATGCGCTGGAGAGCCATCGCCGTGAATCCCCCACTTCCTTCGCTCGCTCGCCCGCCTGCAGGAGACCAACTTGGAGCTGGGTTTCCCTGCCAATGTGACCCACGTCATCACCCCCTCGTCGCCCCTCTACAACCTGTCAGTGCTGGAAATGGACACCCGTATGATGGAGGTGCGCTTGAACCGCGACTGGGCGAAGTCGCCCTCCTCTATTAGTATGGGTATGCTGCATTTAGGCTGTGGCATGTGTTACCCCGAGGAACCCCGAGATTATATTTAACCTGTCTGCTGGCCTGTCTGTCTGCCTGTCTCCCTGTCTGTCTCCCTGTCTATCTGCCTGTTTAATTCTAAACCATGCATTGAACTCTTCGGAAACGGTATTGCGTTACAACCGGTGGTATGAAAACCTTTCTAGGTGCTGGTTTTTGTGGATGGTATTGACGCAATGACATCCAAGAACATGAGCGCCCGGCATGCGTACGGCACCAATGAGGTATGCTCCAGTCTTTGGGGTCGGGTTGCTAACCTGCGCGGAGTTCTGCTTCTCTCCAAGCTAGCTAGAGGGACGCCCTCATCAACGGGCCACCCCAACCGACTTTTACGCACATGTCCTTGTTGGGCTCAGTGCCCACCACCAGCATCCAGCAGGATCCCGTGTGTATGTATATATCCGAGTCATAATACCGGCATCAATATTGGGAATCGAGAGATGTATGCGACTATGTGCTTGGTTGATGGGTGTGGGAGTCATGGCGCATATTGAGTAGTTCTTATCGTCCCACCTCGCTTTGTCCCGGGGGCCCTCCATCCACGGCGCCAGCTCTGACACATCCAAAGGCTCTGACACGTCCTTTCGTTTTACCTGCCAGGGTATATTACTTTACCTTTGTTTTATTTATTTATTTATTTATTATTATTTATTATTTATTATTTGTTTATTATCTGTTTGTTTGTTTGTTTGTTTATTCGAGTCCCTGCATTTACACGCATTTGTTCTCTCCTCATTCCTCCCGTTATCTTTCACGTAAAACTATTCTGATTTGGATTTTGTATTCAAATCGGTCTGACACTCGTACTCAGTCATTCGCGTTTCCATTCCCGAAGAGTGCTCCTTGTGCAACCAGCGCCAGAGCCTTCACATCGTCCCCCTTCTGACCACCACGTGTGGAATGACGCTGTGTCACTGCCCCTCCGCCAGGTTCACATGAACGAGGTATTCCAGCCGCTGCATCTGGAGATGCGAGGCGGCAGTCTGGGACTGGACTTCTCTGGATTTGACCTTACCATGCTGGCGTCGGCGGAGGTATGTGCTTGCGTGTGCATGTATGTGTGTCTGTGTCTGTGTGTGCTTCTCTAGGGAATTTGGGCACTTAAGGAGTGATGAGACCCGTGAAATAGGTGCAGCCCCTTCAAGTGCCGTTACCGTTGACAGTTGAGATGGGTAATGATCAAGTAAGATATTTATGCCATGTTGAGCCCTGCTGACAGTTCGGCCACAGTAGCATCTTCCGAAGACTTCGAGATTGCTCAATCCGTGCTGCCAACTCCCAACCCGCCAGTATTCGTGCCATGCACTCATCTTCATTTCGCTTTCTTCTTCGCGTCCTTACCGATTGCCGATAGCAATAACACTTGGAACTGCATTTACTCTGACTGCATTAGCTTCGACTGCCCCTATCCATGAAAAAGGTTATCGCAATACCGAACGCTTGCAGTTGGTGAACGAATACAACAGTGACCCAGGACTTGCGGAGCGTCCGCTGCCGGAGGTGCAGTCGCATATGTGGCACCTAAGACATATGGTGAGCTAGATGGGATTGGATTCGTTAGTCGGTTGGGATGGGGAGGTGATTGGGATTTGGGATTTGGGATTGATTTCGGGCCCTTTAAGGGGGTATGAATGATGCAGACTGGTTGGCTGCAGGCCCAACATCCTTTCGTTCGCCGGCGCGGCGAAATTTATACGAACACAGCTTTGGCTTCATTCCGACGGCTCATAAGGAATCTTTGTCTTATCACCCAGCCTCCTTTCCCGTAAAGAGCCGTAGTAGTCGTAGTAGTCGTAGGGAGTCTCGTTTTCTTATGGTCACTATCTCCCTCCTGTTCTTTCGCGCGACGACATGGCTTAACCTTCCGACCGCCACAAGACCTTTAAGCGGCTGACAGAGAGGGATCATGGACACCCGTCTGGTAGTGGGCCTGGCGCCCGCAACAGCGCACTAGGTGCCAGCGGCCGGGGAGCCACATCACCGACCCGTGGGTCATCTGCATATCGCCCAACTAGCCGTGTCGATGGTGCCGTGATGTCCACCGCTGGAGGTGGTGGCATGGGTGGGGGTTTGTCCAATCCCTTTCTAGCAGCCGCGGGCGGTGGCGGGGGTGTTGTGGCTGCATCTGCTGAGACTGGCACCGCCGGCGGAGCGGGGGCAAGCTCCTGGATGGGCTTTGGAGTGCCGCTGCAGCCCAGCGGCGTCACGGTGTTTGGGTCGGCAGCAGCAGTCGCTCCAGCGTTGCCACCAGGTGCACAACAAGTTCCTCTACCGCTATCTACGTTTATAAATTCAGGGCAGTCGGGGCTGGAGTCCTTCGCTGACATGATGCCCATGCAGCAGCAGCAGCAGCATCAGAACTACCAGCAGCACCAGCAGCAGCCTATGTACCGGGGTTCCACCGTGTCACCGCGACCGCAACAACTGCCAGATTTCTCGGGCGCCGCACAGCCACAGGCATCTCAGCAACAGCAGCAGCAGCAGCAGCAGCAGCAGGTGGTGTCACGCGCCTCATGGAGCCTGGGTCAAGTGCTGCCGCAGCACCATAACCTGAATTCAGGGACTGGCAGTGGAGGCCTGGAGATGTTACCGACGTCATTGCCTGCAGTTGAGCCTCGGGCTAATGGTGTAGGTGGCGGTCGCTAAGGGTGGGTGCTGTGCTACAGGCTGTAGGGGGAACCGATTGAGAGCTCAGGATGAGATGAATGCGGCTCGAGATCGGAATCGAGCCGATAAGTTCGCCATTTTTGTTTCGTTTATCTTGACTTCTTGGCTCTTGGCTCTTGACTTTAAGAAGAAGCTTATGGACGACTTAAATTCGCCGCCTTACCCCGTACGAATAAAGTATTTTGACAACATGCTTCAGCTCAGTCGGCACCAGGCAGCTGCGTTTCTACCCAGGCGGGATACCACATACATACACAATGCCACGAGTGCCTACCGTGTCACATATACAGGCACACTAACATGCATACACACGAATCGCAAACAAGGATTAAGGGAACCCGACGGGCGGACACCTGTGCTGGTGGGCCTTATACCTGCCTGGTGCAGGTCGTTCCGTCCGTGCGTGGCATCGAGGAGGACAGCAGATAGGGCGGGCGTCAAGAACGAAGTGCAGGGGGACGTTTAGCCATGGGAAATTTGAGAAAATGTCTTGGATATGGAGTCAGAGGTCATCAATCCCCCTACCTCATGCACACTACACCGCGGCGCTCAGCTTGGCATGCTAAGCGGGCGCTCTACCATTTGAGCTACGACTCCTTGACCTGTCCTAGAGGGAGCTGACATTATTTTCCTAACGATAGTACAATGCCCATCCAAGCTGAGATAATTGAATCACATGCAGCCTGTGACTGACCCGTGTTGCTTGTAGTGATAAATCTTTCATTTTGGCACTTCTATATGATCGTATCAAAACCAATTTCGTGTCATATGAGAGGTTGCGGATTTCAAATCATAAGACGATGGTGGTTGTATCAATTCCACCAACATAGCATTTCAGGATGTCTGCTTTTGCAGCAATGTTCCCACCGCATCTCACGATGCCCAGTCACCACCGACATAATGGCTGTGGTCCAAGACAAATCCATCCACAATAATGACGGCCACTACCAAACCGTGGTTTACGCCTTAGGAATATGCAATTACCGCCGTACTGCTGCTACAAGCCGCCACTGTTCCGCAGGTAGGACAACATGGGCCCCATTGCATTTCGCCGTACACCACCCCGCGGCTTTGCTGCCCCTGGTATTTCCACCCCCGCAACACCCTCGCCCCTGCCACTGGAATTGTCACGGCCGCCTCCGCCTTCTTTACGATCAGCACCTCCGCCACCCAGCTCCACCTCTGTCTGCGCTACCCCTGTCTTGCATCCGTTTCCTTCATTGCCCGGATCCACCGCACCGCTTCTCCCAACACCGTTGCTCTCAGGATGGGCCCTATTCCTGCTTCTGAAGCCTGGAATTGTTACCTCCGGTATCGATGGTGGTACAGCCCCACATGCACCCGCACCGGAACAGGCACCACCGCCCCCAGGCCGTGGCAGCCCAGAGAGGCGATGAGGCTGTGCAGACGGTTGTGATTGGGCCTGCTCGATCCGGCCCTGCTGCTGTTGCTGCTTCCGCTGCTGTTCGCGAGATGGTTTACTGTTGTCAGGCACTTGCACCTGGGAGACCGGTGGGGTGGAGGCACCCATACCAAGCTCCAACCGCTTTTGCCGCAGCTCCTCCGCAATGACGGCCCAACCTCCGACCCCGGGTACGACAGATCCCGGCTTAGAGGCGTTGGCGGCTGCTACGACCGCCTCCGTTGATGTCCCCTGCGCAAGGGCGCGTGCCAGGACAATTGTAGCGCCCACGGTCGACGTCTTGGCGGCAGGGGTCCCCGGACGTGTTGGCAGCTGTCGCTGGGGCGGCGGCGGCGGCGGCGGCGGCAGTCGCTTCGCGCTTGTGGACGGTGTTCCCAAGCCCGGACGTGGGGTTGCGGGTCGGCTCAAGGCAGCGCCGTGCGGCACCCCTGTAGCCTGCCTCATCGGAGTTTTGGCAACGGGAGCGGCCCCCGGCCCCCCTGCGGGCAGGTAGTTAGGAAAGGAGAGACGACGCAATGAGGGGTTAGGATCTCATAACGCCTGCCTTAACGGCTGTTCGCTTCCCGGGTGTTATAACAGATCCCCAAGACACAATACCCATTGTACGGTATGCATACGGTATGCATGGCAGCCGAATGACCAGTCGATTGACCGCCGCATTCACTTTTCCACAACGCTGCTTTAAGCTCAGGTCATTCTTACCCGCCGCTTGGCGATTTTCCACGAAACACGGTATTGCCGCCGTTCCTGTCCCCATAGGAGGCGTTGACACTGGCTTGCCATCCACAGCTGCGCAGCTATGGGTCACTGGCACAGGTGCCGGGGCCGATACTCGCGCCGCAGGCGGTGCTCGCGTGCCCGCAGTCGGTGCGGCATGTACGATCCGTACATCTGCCAATCGATCCAACGTGACCTTGAGCAGCCCCGCAGGATCGTATTCTGTGGGGAAGGGCAGCGCCTCCCAGTCCAAATCCACCGCACAGGCATCTGCACAGGGCCGGGTGCAGCACCGGGCACAATAAGGTCGGGTGTACGGCATCGCCGATTTTAGTTACCGCATCCTTCACTGCAAACCCAAGCTTACACAGAGCCATGCTTTGTAACATCCATCATACCATCCACCGTAACGACAGCAGGGAGGGCCAGCATAGAAGCACGTGACGGCGTGAAGCACACCTTTGCTCGGTACGTGATGTGTATGATGCACTCGTGATGATGGACAAAGCTCCCTTCGTGGGAAGATAGAGTGCTGGCACAGAGCGTGTGGACATAAGAGGCAGGCATGGAGCCCATTTAGGAGCTCATAGTCCTCAAGTCCACAGCCCTGTGCCTCGTTTCAGACCGGGCCGTTCTACAACGCACCTGCAGCCTCAGCCGCTGCCGCCCCACCCTCGCCAGGTGCTTCAGCAGCGAGCCGGGCTCGCAGAATATCCAGCTCTGAGTGTAATGGATGAACCCGTGGGTCGGGGTGCGGCTCCAGAACCGCAGCGCCCGTCACCATATCCACAGCAATGACGCAGCTTTGCCTCCATTCCGAGATCTGAGCCCAGCGAAGAGTTACGGAGGAAGGACATAACGGACATGAGCGGGAGCGGGAGCCCGTGGACGCTGCGCCCTTAGGAGAAAGACTGCCGGAAGAAGGAGGGAAGGCTGGACAGAGGCTGGGAACAGGCGGGTCCAAGGACGCCTTTTGAAGCAATTTGCGCTTTGACTCGACCCGCTGACTGACCCGCTGAGGCATGGCCGGCCCACCAGAAGGTTTTGAGGCAAATACAGAACTGGAATGCGCCGCACCGCACACGCACCGGCCCCTCCATGAACCACACATGCAATGGAGTGCATCCGCCCTTGCGCCCCCATTTTAATGACCGGCTAAACAGCGCACTCCGCTGCATCTCACAAAGATACCCGGGCTTAACCCCCAGATGCCCGGGCTCATGGCCCCCTTTGCTCACCCTCGGACATAAATCCAACCCAATCTCCAGCAACTTGTACGCCAGCACATCGCCGACCTCCACCTTGCCGTGTGGGACAGGTAACCGGTCGTACTCCACGGGTATTGTGGTAGTCCTCCTCTCCACCACGCTCGCTATGCCCGCCTGGACAGGGGGGTCCGACCGCACGGCCGCATCCAGAGGCGCATGTGTCGCCTTCTCCTTTTCCTCCTCAGAAGTAACATCATCACTGCTGCCGCTGCTATGTTCCTCGCTGCTGCTGTCACCCTCATTTTCTTCTTCATCACTGCTACTGCTCTTACTGCCGCATGCGCCAGTCCTGTCCCTGGTGGCCTTGGCAGGCGCCGGCGTCGACACGGCGTTCGATGTGGCCAGGGGTACCTTCTCACAGCGCATAAACAAGACACACACGCACAGACGGCGGCCGCACCATGTCTCTGTAACGGTTGCTGGTTTGGTACCCCGCAAACATGTCTTATCTAAGCTGTGAGCTGTTAATTGACTAGCTGGGGTTGCTATAGATGGGGTAGGTAGCAATGCGCGTTTCGGCATTATGAAGAAGCCGTTCTGGCCAGACCCCTTACGGCGGGTCGTGCGCCCCGAATGACAGCATGAGGGCAGCCATGGGAAACCATGGGGTTGTGATTGCGCGAAGGTGCATCAAGAGCACGATGTCGTCGAGCTGGGATACGTCGTGGCATGACGCAAGGCCCCTGGACTCTGTTTGTGACGCGCGCAGCTGTGAAACACAACACACACACATACACACACACACACACACACGGACCGGGGAAAACCGGAGTCTCCCGGGAGGAGCCGTCCCCTATGAGGCGGCATAAAGGATTTTCCACTATTGCAGCTCAGAACGACCCCGGCCCCCCACCACATACACATAACAAAAATACTGTATGTCTCCAATTTTGTACACATAAACATTCACGCATACACACGATTACTTTTTGTGCCGATTGGGACAGGCTGACGTGTTGACGCTTCAACCTCCCATCGTGGTCTCGCAGCAAACCGTACAGCTTGCTCAAAGAAGCTCCCGCGTGATAGCGATCTGCCCCAGCGCGAGGGTTTGGGCATGCGTTCCCCGCATAAAATGAGGTTCCCCAGCGCCAACCTCACTCACCTTTCCCTGGCCACCCCGCGCAGCGCCGCCATCCTCATCATCCTCATCATCCTCATCGCTGTCATCATCATCATCATCATCATCATCACTATCATCGCTGCTGCTGTTACTACTGCTAGTGGAGGCCATACCAGCACCCGCAGGCTGTGCGGATCCCTGTTTCCGAACCTGCTGGGCTGTCCTCCCCGCCGCCGCCACCCCTGTGGCAGCGGCAGCGGCAACGGCGGATGTCCGTTTTCCTGCAGCCCCACCGTCCCTGGCCCCGCCATCATCGTCATCGCTGCTGTCATCATCACTATCATCACTATTATCACTGCCATCATCACTATCATCACTGCTGTAACTTGTGCCCTCTGTGCTGCTGCTACTGCCGAGCCTGCGGACTGCCGTTGCGCTTCCTTGTACGGCACCGCCCGCCGCTGCCACCGCCGCCGGCCCATTAGTACCACTCGGCCCGGCCCCCGCCGATCCACCGGACGCAGGCATACCACGTACTGGCGCCGCTCGCTGCTGCTGTTGCTTGCTCGCTGCTGCTTGTTGTTGCTTATGTTGTTGATGCTGTGGTTTCAGTTGTTGCTGTTGTGCGGGAGCCGCCGCTGCATCGGCATCTGTCCCTGCAGTTGCTGCGGCTGCTCCAGAACCATTCTCAACAGCGCCGTTGGCAGCTGCATAGAAGGCGTAGTTCGAGTTGAGGCCTGCGGCACCTGGTAAAGTGCCGTTGGGGTCCAGGGGGGACGCGGCGAGGGCAGCTGCCAATATGGCTGCAAACAGGGCGGCGCGCACTTGAGTGGCCCATTACGCAGGGATGAATGTTGGATTGCCGACGCATGTGCAGAGACGGGAACGGCTAACAGCGTGAGTATGCAACAATTTCTAAATCGTAACGAAGCTTCGAGGCGAAGACAGCGAATCCACAAGAGTGCTATTGTGAATCCGCGTAGGATGTAGAAGACGATGGGTTCCCATGCGATGAAATTGGAGTTCGGAAGCGGAAGCGGTAAACAAGGTTTCGATCCCGTGACCTCGTGTGTGCCGCGCCCAGCGCGTTACCACCAGGTCTATATACCATGAATGAAAAGCAATCCGTCCTCACCGGATAACTTCCTTATACCGCTAAGTATTTCTCATTCTGATTCTTTCCTACATGTTTCGCAACAGTCTATATTCCGCGACACGGCTACAGCGGAGGCAGCCACGGCCTAAGTGTTCAGCAATAGAAGCTACAAGCTGAAAAAAGACATAAGAAATTGTGATCTTCAACTGTCCTGCAACAGACTGCTGCTGTCCTGCTCTGTGTTGAACCTGGCGAACACCACCCCTGGCTCACCTGACGTTGGTCCCTCTTGCTGCTGCCGCAGCGGCGGCGGCTGAATGGGCTGCTGGACGTGTTGCTTCTCTGGGAGCTGTTTTTGCTGTTTCTGTTTTTGCCCCTGGGCTTCCTTACTGCCCATGCGCTGGCTCGTCACCAGGTTCTCCTTTCTGCCAGCTGACACCTTCTCACGCGGGGCGGTCCCACCGTCTCCCGTGCCGCGGCCCGCACCTACACCGCGCCCCAAAGACGTGGAGTGTTTACGGCCATGGTCGACATCCCCGCTGCGCTGCTCAGTACGTTAAGAGATGAGATTACGTACCTTTGTACGGCAGTACACCTTGGCGACACAAACGCCGCTTGTAGGCCTTGCGGCGCGCACTGCGACTTGCGCGCTTCTTCTCACCGGCGGCCGCTCCTGCCCCATCGGTTCCCGTCCGGGGCGTGGCGTCCAACTCGTCTGTCCTCTGGCTTAGCCCGGTTGCCTCAGCGTCCTCATTTTCCCCGCATACGAACATCTCCTTCCCGCGACAAGCATCAGGATCGGCCCCGCCAGTGGCCCTGCCGGCCGCAGCACCGGGGGTAGTATTTACAGCCGCATCTACCGCCAGATCAGTGACCACCGCGATGCGGCGCGCCTTCTGCACATGATGTTCCTGCCCCTGTGCCTGCTCTTGCCCCCCCTCTTGTCCCTGCTCCAGATCATCCGCTTTATTTGTGCCGTTCTGTGGCGGGGCGTCCCCTGCTCCTCCGCTACCTGCAACTGTGCCGTCCACTGCTGCAACTGCAAGTGAATTGCAGGACGAGGAGAGGGAAACTCGTGAGCTGCATTCCACCTTATCCAAACCCCTCCCACCCAATTCCGCCCGCTGGACCGCCTCATCAGCATACTGTCGCTTCACTGCTGGAAACCCGCAACGGTCCATTCCTAAGAGAGTAAACACCCCACCTGCAGCAGTGCGTCGTTTACGCTTCCTCCCGCTGCCGCCACCACCACCACTGCTGCCGCCCGCTGCAGTATTGGCGTGTGCAACGTTGGCGCCGCCCCCTTGCGCGGCTGCTACTCCTTCAGTCTGGGCAACCGACTGTAGCTGTAACGTCCGCGTCGCTGGCCGGGCCACCTTCTGAACGGCAATGAGATCGCCATCCCGCAACAAACCCACGGGTCCGTCCGTCGGCAACGTAAAGCCGCTGAGCACCAGCCTCAGCTCCGCTGCACAGTCCAGCCGCAAGTAAGCATGGATCTGCCATGGGATTGGGGGCTAGATTATTGAAGGTACTTTGGGGTTTGGGTTTTATGAAGTGTATGAAGCTTGATTGGATATCAAGCATGGCGCCGCAGGATTGGGGTGCAGTGCATGAGGCGACAGTAATAGAAGTACCTGTACAGCAAGGCACTTGGGCAACATGTAGGCGGTGTCGGGAAACGCATGCAACTGGACAATAATGCAGAAGTGTCTTTCAACAGGACCCTGGAAGAAGGCAAGGTTTCGGAACGGGCACTACTTAAGCCCCCTGCCAGATTCCAGGTATGGGCAAAGTAGGCTTGCGTCAAAGGGCAAAGCAGGCGTTGAAACGAGCAGTGGTTGCTTGAAACATCGCCCGGCGTCAGTCCCCCTGCTATATACCAAGAGTCTAGGTCACCCGGGACGGTAGAAGTTTACCCGATAATCCCTTAGAGGTGGAGAGTTTCACTTCGGGCACTGACCTCGCGGGTGAAATCGGCAATTGTCACAGCGGCAGAGCTCGGACAAAACCTTCGTGCATCACAATGGCGTAATATTATTGGTGTCTGGCATCACAATTAAATCCACCAGAGGCTCCGCCAATGCCACCTACCAGCATCGGCCCAGGCCCTGTGCCCGTATGGTCGGCGTCAGCAATGCTTCAGATAACTCCAGCCGCAACCTTTGCATGACTTTTTATTACTTTTACGTTATCCACATACAAGAAGTTGTGCACCACTGCTGATACTTCTGCCCTTCTTATTGCACTCGAAGTAAAACACATAATCCGATACCAGATTAAGAGCTAACCACATATCACTATATAAATAGTTCCGCTCTCCGTAGAAACCAATCTGTCAAGACTGCATAACGCGGTGATTTAGAGGCGAGATCCATGCTATGAAATGAACGGAAAACCGAGTACAGCAGCTCAAGCGTTGCCACGGGGACCGAATCAAACGAGTTACTGTATGCTGGTTCATACTACTGTAGGCAAGATTAACGTGTTTCTGTACAGTCCGGCAAGTAGCAGGTTTGGTGGCTTGATAGTCCAACCACTGACCAGTACCCACAATAATGAAAGCCCTGAGCCTACATGGTCCTTGGGCTTACTACGAGCGTAAGGCTGCAGAAAATGAACGAAGAATTGCTGACCTTGAACATGAAGTTCTGCGATGGAAGTCGCAATATGACGACCTTCAACAAAAGCTGGAATACGCAGAATCTGAGCGGAAACAACTACAAGAAGTGCAGTTGCCAGGATTACTTGCTGAGAAAGGGCGATCGCAGGGCCTCGTCGACAGTCTTCATGCGGAGCTGGCAACAGAGAGGCTTGAGCGCGCAGAGGAGCACAGGCAGCTCACCATGGAGGTCTCTAGCTTGACACAGGAGCTACAAAAACTCTCAGCGGATAACGCTGTGCTGCGCTCTGAGCTCGCAAAGACCGTTCACCAGAAGCAACTGACTTCCAGCAAGCTGGAGCAGATTCGGAAAAAGCTGGGACTGTCCGAGTCAGAAGCCAAGGCATTCATCCAGGTGGCCAAAGGGGTATCAGGAGGACACGTGGCCCCGGACCGCGGCAGACTCCTTAGAGAGAAGCCAACGGAAAACAACGGAACCCAAAAGCCTTAGGAATGCAGGGCCTGTATGTTACCTAGTTGCCGGTTATGTCGACTAACGTTTCTTGTTTTTGTGGATGGGCATGTCCCGTCGGTACAGGAGTTGGATGAGGCGAAAGCAGCCAGCAAAGCCCTTCGGGAGGAAAACAAGGGTAAGTGAGAGGGAGTGTGCGGCACCGAGTAGAGGTGGAAGAACCAAACAGGCCTTTTTTAAGCATAGAGATTGTGTCTTCTGGGATGTACCTGAAAATCCAAAAGAGGCAACAGTTAAGGCTGATCAACAGGAACAAGCTGATCTGGGTGGAAAGTTCTTATATAATACAGAACCTATCTCCCGTGCATGCGGGTTGTGTTCTTTTCATGTTCTATCTTCATGATGGCGTTGAGTGGCTCAATAGGGACAACCACAGCATTGGATGTTAGTGCCTCAGATGCACTCGAAGTCACAAAACAGCTATTTAGAAGGGCACCTGCTAGGATATATACCGTCACCCACCACCTGTCTTTAAGCTTGACACAACTCTGCACAATCGCCAGTTGGTGTGGGTTACGTGCCGCCTCTTCCCCTGAACTGTAACCCCCTGGGGAAGTATGAATGCAACTTTTGATGCGCACCGCTACGTCTGCTCTCACGTTGCCTTTTATTATCCGCTTCCACCTTCCTGGGTCGTACTGCACTTCGCATCTCCTGCGCCGCCTCTCCTACATGGCCCTGCTGTTTGCTTCGCCTTGTTTTCCTAACCCCACCTACCTGCCACGGCACTGTTCCCTTTGTCCCTTTAGAGCTTGCCGCGGACAACACGCACCTGAAGCAGCAGGTGGAGAGCCGGTCTCAGCACTGCATGACCCTCATTGGAGAAAACAAACGGCTGTTGGAACAGGCAAGCGAAGACGGGGCGTGCGGGCACAGCAGTAGACGCTTGAGGACCTTGCATCCAAGCGTGAGGTGTTATCATTTGCGGGAAGCAGGCTTTAAGCTCCGGGGCGGGGGGGGGCAGCCCGCGAAGGGAAATAGTCAAGCTGTAGAACCTTCCATCATCCAAAGACCTACTACTGGTGTGAAGATATATATAAGGATGGAGAGGGTGATGATGTGAACATGTCAGGGAACAATGGCTCCTCCCACGCCATGACCTAGGAGTGCCGTTCGCAACGGCTCGCGACACACACCAGATGCCCCTTTCATGTTGATTATGGTAGGGTTAGTTTACATGGTTTGCACACACAAGTTATCTTACCTGCTTCAGTGCCTGCCTTCGAGGATATCCCCATCGCATCAGCCCATCGCATCCCATTACATCCCGCGGTGGTGGCGGTTCTTCTGCCACTGTCAGTTGGCAGAATTGCGGATGCAGTTGCAGAAGCAGCAGGGGGAGCTGTGGCAGGCCAAGGCCGAGCAGCAAAGTGCTATGGCGGCGGCACGGCAGCTGCAAGGCCCGGGCCGCAGGCCGCCACAGGCTGTGGTGCGGGAGTGGTCGGAGCCAGGAATAGCCGGGGCAGCAGGCATGGCAGTGGAATCCGGCGGGGGCCGGGCCGCGGTGCGTTTAGCCGAGGGCAAGCAGGTAAAAGGAGAGGAGGGGGAAGACCAACAATAACCGAATCAGTTATAAGGCACCGAATCAGTGTTAGCAAACCGCACTGGATAGGAGGTCATAAACCGTGTTGCACACATAGACATATGCAAGGGAGTATAAGATGGAGCCGGAGGGACAATGTAAGAAGGTTGGTTTTGCTGGCATCCTGCAATGTACCTATTGTCCTGATGCTACAGGACCAGCTGCTTTGTGGGTGACCGGAGAGAGCAGCCAGTACTTGGGGTACTTGCTGAATCGGGATCTAGACATGGATTGGGGATTGTGTCACATAGAAACTGAGATTTTGTCTCCAAAACCATTAAGGTTTCTCGTATAACATTATGGGGGTATATTATAATGAGATTTCCAAGCTCAAGACCTGGCGCCTCTTGTGTGTTACGACATACAACTAATGTTGCGTAAGATGGCATCGGCGTCTCTATGATAGTCTCGGGCGGCTCAGCTGTCGAAGCTTATGAACACGGACAGTCCGTGCCGCTGCTTGGATACTGCCTTCAATGTGCTCCACTCTTTCATCCCTCCTCCATGTAGAATCGTCCTCCGTGGAGTGACACCGGCAGCGGCAAGACAGGCGTGGCAGGCGCTGCTAAGCCTGTGGTACACATACCTATTGGCGTACGGCCACTCGGCGCCACCGACACCGCCAAGGCAGGCGTCGTACGGCAGGCCCTGGCAGTCCGGAATCAACGCCTCGTATCGGCTCAGCAGCAGCAGCCGCAGGAGCAAAAGCTGGACGCCTAGCAGCCGAGCACCATGGTGAAATGACGCAGGTGGCCCCCACCGGTAATTATATATCAGGGTTTAGCTCCTTCAGCTCTGGGCAGGGCTCTGATGCAAACAAGGCAGCCCATTGATGCTATAGGGTGAAACCAGAAGATCAACCAACCCAGAAGTAATTGCGCTAACCACTGGTGACTGCCCAGGGCCCACGATCCCATCATTACACGACTACCCGGTCGAAAGGAGGACGCTGGACGGACTGCTGATGGGTGGGGCAGATTGAGCCTGACAAGGCAAGTCCTTTAAAGGGCTTGTTTGCTGTGCTTCTCACGATGCAGTGCAGCGCGGGGATGTCTAGTGAATGTGCATGTGTGCGTTTCCATCTGGATGGCCAAATGGATAAATGGGTAAAGGATCTAACAGTACAGTGTGTGAGATCGAATTTCCAAACCACCGAAGACCACTTTACGCTGCTGAGCAAGTCCGGCCTGCACGGGCAAGTGGGCAGTCGGCAGTGCTAGATATGCCGATGGGCGGGGAAGGACTCGGCCCAGCGGGGGCTCCACTCATACAGCCACTGACAGAAAACCATTGAGAACCGGCCCATTGAGAACCCTTTATTGAAGCCACTTACGCAACGAATGAATGCTGATGTGCTTTTGGCTGAACTCAACGATTGACAACTTGGCATGATACGCAGCGGGTTTCTGCTGTAGACCCATCCTTAGGGTGTACTGATTACTAGCGGGTAGAGGCCCCAAAACCGTTCGGCTGCCGCAGATGGTCTTTTCGGGCGTCTTCACAGTGCTCTTACAATATACTACGATGTACCGACCATTAGGTACGGGAACGGCGCTGGAAAAGCTACCGGCTCCCACTGTAATTAGCAGTTCTCCTGTTACTGTCAATCTCATGTCTTTTACGATGAACAAATGTGCGTAAATAAGCATGTGGTCAAGCTTTGTTGCGAAGTCGATCACGCAGCCTTCCTAATCAGCCATGGTAATGTGCAAGCTAATAAGTTGAGATCCAATCTAGGATCCAGTTTACGACACAGCCGCGAACCTGTGCACACTGTATGCCATCAGACATTCAAACCGATGGCTTTCTGGCCTTATGGTACG
Organism: Volvox africanus; assembly: GCA_030268105.1. NCBI lineage: Eukaryota > Viridiplantae > Chlorophyta > Chlorophyceae > Chlamydomonadales > Volvocaceae > Volvox > Volvox africanus. The sequence continues at coordinate 2,242,099 of BSDZ01000103.1, forward strand.
AGTCGACAGTTGCTAAAAAATCGTCAACAATCGATGACAGGCTTAAATTGTTCGCCCCGAAACCACAGCTGACCTTCAACAAAAGCCTACCTGCGATCTCACTGCCAAGCTGCCACCATGTGGCGGTGTATAACGCCCTCATAACGACATTTACTACCGGTCTCTTGCCCTGATTACCGCATACCAGCTGTCATCAGCCCCACCCATGTCGTCCCCTACTTATGGTAAAGACAGAGTTCGCCATCAAACCGCTATCACGCGATCATGGCTGTGGTGGATTACCCTGCGATTCTGTGTTTGTGTCCTCCCATGCCCCATGCCCGTTTTACATGACAGAGCTTTCTGAATCCCCGAGGTTGGGGTGGGGGTGGGGGATAACAAGCCAAGCCCAATGCAGAGAAACACGGGAATAATGGTATCGGATGTCGTGGGGCCACAGTACAGACACAACCATTTATTCCCACACATAATGGTGTCTGTAGTGCCTGCCGCTGCAGCCTACACGCTCCCTAGCCTAATTGATTCACCATCTTATCCCATCATTCGAATAAATCCCCTTTCTGTCGATTTGCTTCCCCCCTCCCGGCCCCGGCTGGGCCTCGTCACCTCGAACCATCGCTCCTCGTTAATCCTCGTCAGACCGCACGTCGGGGATGCTCTCCAAGAGCCTGCCGTACTCATCGTGCTGCAGATCCGGATACAGCAGCACGCTACGGGACGATAATAACGGGGCCCACATGATTGTAGGGTGTAAGGGTGTAACATCCCTACTAAATAGGTGGATGAAATCCGAGCTCATCCAGGTTGTTGTTGTCCCAAACTAAACTAAACTAAACTCTCATTCTTCAAGATTGAGCGGACCCTTATCACGTAAGAGAGAACACAGCTTTCCGGCCCTTCCGGTTTCGCTTACATGTTGTTAGTCGTAGAAACAAAAAAGCAACTATGTGACCCCTAATAAGGATATCAAAGAAACGCAGGACCCAGCTCAGCCGTTGCGAGGGAGCCTCTTCTACTTCAACGGATTCTCCCTCCTTGCGGATTCACTTCTCCATCGGGCGCACACACACACATACACACTCACACAGGAGTCCATAACAGCAAGGCGGAGAAGACAGCGTGAACTGTGTGAGTGCAGCAAGCCCATGCCAGGTTTCCGCACGACGGCTTATACGCGCCAATGACCCCCAAAAATTATCCCCTCACAAAAGCGGGTCCTGCATACGAAAGCATCGACCGTTGGTTTGCTTTCGGTTGGTCCTTGTTCCGTTTTAGTGGAGTTTGAAACTACACTGGAGGTTGAATACCACAGATGCACCAGTTAAACAGAGTCGACAATGCAACACGCAGCGACACCCACACAGTGAAGGACTGCGGGTCCCGAGTCGTACCTGGGGTCGTCAACTCGCGTCTCGTAAAAGACGTGGTGGAGGCACAACCCCTTGGCGGGCGCCACGTTGTACCCTCGGTAAGAGCCGTAACAGCCTTCGCACAGGTACGTCGGGTGCGGGTGAGTAGGGATTCGGGCAGGCAGAAGGAATCCGTTCGCTCACTCGGGATTCGGGGACCACACAGCGTAATGAAATAGTAAGCAGCCTATCCAGCCGACCCTTTCACCCACCTTGATACTCAAATGAGTGGACTTCTTTTGGTCCTAATCTTTACCCAGCCAGGTAGGGAGGCAAATACGTAGGGAGCTCACAGTTCCTCCCCCATCTGGCCCCCACCTGGCGGTGCGTTGCTGCCAATCTCAAGCATGCAAACCACCGCATCCATCGACAGCCGCCCCTCCCCCACCGCCACCAGCGCCCCGGAGATGTGACGAACCATCTTGTACAGGAAGCCGTCGCCCTCTACCTGACCAGTGAGGTGAGGGACGGATGGGTGGGTGGGCACGTGTTGCGGATCGTGGTACTGGTGGTGGCGGGGCGGTGGGGATAGGTGAGGTCGAAACGTGGTGTATGTACCGCCATGAAGGGGATCATGGGTCAGATGTTTGATGGGTGATGGGTGCTAGTTCTCGTCATCAAGACACGGCTGCAGAGATGCCCCCCTCACGGGCGCTCCGCCCTGCCCCGTTCCACCTGCTAAGCGTGCGTTTAAAGAACACTATAGAACTATACCGATGTATCATTAAACTGAATAATTAAAAACATTAATTAGATTGCCTGCTGTTACTTCGTAATGAGTGATGAGAGCTACTCACAAATAAGAGCTCTGGACACCCCGTCTGGAAGTCCCTCTCGATAACGTAACGCACGATTCGTCAGCATGTCCCTGAACCAAAATCCCCCTCCCTAATGCGTAATAGTTCATCCTATCTTTCCCCCTTCTCACCCTGTAAGTTCATCCTACCAAAACCCATCTCGGCAGCCCGCCACTGGCCCCGACCACGCACACATCCTTTCCCACGCATCACGTGTCATCCCACCCCACGGCCCGGACCCCTCACCTCAATCCTCATTGCCCCGGACACCCCCTCCCCGAGCTCCACCACCTCCACACGTTTCAGTGTTTTAATAGTGTTTCGTTTCCTGGGCCTCCCGCCCTCCTCCCCAATGTTGGAGAACTGCGTAAAGTCGTGGGTGCCCTCCAGCGCCCCCGCAGCGGCCCGCATGGCAACCAGGTCGAGCGGCTTCCGGACGTGCATGGCGTAGCGGTGACGCAGAGGGTCGTGCGTCTCTGCGTTGGTGAGACTGTAGTGGTAGCACTGAACAGGCGTGGAGAGGGTGAGGGGGGTTACCACAGTGCGATTGCAAGCGGAGTGAGTAATCAGTTAGGGGGCGAAAGCTTCTTGATGGCGGCGTATGTGTTCACATGTATAACCTTGGTACCCAGTTACATAAGAATATCAGAAAAGATATTATCAATGTAGCGTGTATTATCTTCATACTTCATGTAATATAATGGGTTTTAGGGTTTATAAAATAAAATAAGATAAAATAAAATAAAACAAAAATAAAGCATAATATATAATGAATATAATATAATATAATTGTATAATACAAATGAATATTGTACATGCATATGAAACGGTTTCGTACCAGGCGGACACCATCACACAATGGGAGAATAAAGTGGGCCTAGGTTGGTAACGAGGAGGAAGGAACCGACAGACAGTCTACAGAAGCAGGGGCGGCGGCGGATGCTGGGGGAGGGGCGGAGTATCCACTCAACAGGGCACAATCGCACCCATACCTTGCCAAGCGCGCTGCAAGTAACGCTGAAGTCAGGTGCTGTACGGGTTATACTCAGAACGCGGATGTCGTGAGGCAAGACGGAGTTGAGCTTGTACGGCATTTTGTCAAAGTCCAGTTCCCGGTTGCAACTGAATTGAACCACCTATCGGGGCCCACCGGCAACAAGGCACCGGGAGAGAAGATAACATTACGTAAGTAAACACTATGCTTGTAATTAAAAACTTAGATCCAAAATCATACGCAAAAGGTACAATGCAAAGGGGATGGGGGATGATATTGCGAAAAACCGCCATAACTGCCTGAACGTTATGTGGAGAAGGACTTGATATCGACTCAGCACAGACACAGCCTCGTCACGAGATTGAAATCCGCGGGGTGCTATCGTAAGGCCCTCGAGGCGGACTCATCGCGTCACTAGCACCGCAACACGGCACCCCACGCGTCCGCTCACCGTATTCAGGATTCCATGGATCCAGATTTCGTACTTCCTACCGACCCGTAATCCACATGTGTATCCGTATCCCCGACATATACCCAACGCACACATATGCATCCGGATATATACACACGGACATCGCACACATATACATACACATGCACACATACACGAATACATGCGCAGAAAATCCCCTCCCTCCCACCCCTCTTCTCCCACCTGCCCCCGCGCATGTACCCCCGAGTCCGTTCGCCCCGCGGCTCGCACTCCCAGCACAGCCCGGTCCTCACGGAGCACTGTGCACAGGGCCGACTCCAGGAAGCGCTGTACAGTGGGCGCCGATGGCTGTAGCTGCCAGCCACAGTAGTCCGTACCGTCGTACGCCACAATCAATCGATGGCTAAATCTTCCCAGCCGACCTACGGGACGATTAATTCAAAAACTCGATATAATATATGTATACATATATATTGTGACGGGGGAGGGGGGAAAGGTGGATCGGTTGGCATCTAGGGTTATGACAACCCGCGATCAATATCGGGCGCCATGATGCACATGCAGCGCCGTCACAGAAGCTAGTGCGTTTTGAATCCCATCGAGCAAGGGAGCACCATGCTCCGATACACCTCCGGCCAGTCGTCGTCGACGATATTACATATATGTCAGATTTTATTATAAATCATGTCTTTTTATTTATACCAATTAAAGCTCACTGACTCTCTGCCAGTCAGATTGTCTGTCTGTCCTCCGCCTGTTTTCGGCCTATCTGTCTGCCAGTCTGTCTTTGCCGGGCGTCTCGTACCGAGGCCTCCAGATCTGTCCTCTACGAAGGGCGAAGTGGTACTGGTGATAAGGCCCTCGCCCGCAGCGACCCCATCGTTACTGGACGGCAGTAGTGGCGGCGATGGTGGTGACGTCAGCGAGTCGTTTTTGGACAGTGACGCTGACGTGGCGACATTGCGGTGGGTTACCCCGAGATGCTCCGAAGGCGGTCCTGTGGAGATAGCGGTTGGGGCGACAGAGACGTGGCCATCCCGTTCGCGGGATGGTTTTAACGGTTTTCTTGAGATCACAACCATGCCAAAAACTTCCGGAACCGTTGAGGTTGTTGTAATTACCGTTACTACTTCAGGTTTTGTACCAGCACCGTCGCTGGCGAACGTTCAACGTCTGCCCATGCACACGATGCCGCATCCACCCTCATATGCTGCCACAAAAGTCACAAATACAATTGAGATGTTGAGAACGCCTGCCATATATGTAAACTACCTGCCATATCACCATCGCCATCAGCGCTACTGCCGCCGCTGCCCTTCAACGAGCACCTGACGCCGTCAGCACCAGCGCCCCGGTCACGTCCACTTCCATTTTCCCGTCTAGTCGATCCTGTTACTGCGTCTGCCGCTGTTGTTCCTGGCGCTGCTGGTGCTGGTACCGGTGCTGTTATGGTCCCCCCTCCTCCAGCTGCATATGCTGCTGCTGCCTTGGCAGTTCCTCGCCCCTGGCGGCCCGGCCGAGGGGCTAGGACCCATCCCGCCGGCCTCCCCTGCCGCGGTGGCGAGCAACTGCTTCGTCTGCAACTCTCCGCGATCGACCCACCGACATGGGCAAGTCCCGCTGCCCCTCCCGCTGGGGTGAGTCTGGCTGCTGCTGCTGCTGCTGCTGCTGCTGCTGCTGAAGCTGCTGAAGCTGCGGGGCCCCCGCGTCCCAAAAGGCCGCCCCCCCCGACTCTGACGGCGGCGATGGCAGCACCGGCCGCGGCGGTGGTGGTGCCGCGGCTGTGACCAGTGCAAGGCCCAAGAGGATGCAAGCAACGCCCAGAAGCCACCGAGGTCCGATTGCCTCGCCGTACAGCAACTTGCCCAGCAGGCCCTATCCCCCGTGCATTGCGGGTAAGGAGGGGGGAATACACGCATGAGCTGATGCAGCAAAGAAGTAAAACTCCCTCGCATGAGGCCAAAACTGTGTGGTAAGGTAACTTCGCACCATACAAGCTTGCTAAGATGATTCCCTAAGAAGATATCCAAAGTTATCGCCATCGACATATGTCTTATAGATAGGGGGCAGTGGGTTGGGGAGCCCTTTGCGCCGGTAATGAATAACGAACCCTTTGCATTCGAACAGAGCACCACATGCAGAACACAACCTACAGCGTACGGATGTAATGCCGTACCGTTGCAATTATGTTGGCGGCGTTGCTGTATACGGTTGCTTGTAGGGACGGCAACCCCTGGAGACTGCGTAGGTAGAACGTCATCGTGGCTGCATTGCACTGCGTCGATAAAGAGTTTCCAACATAAACAGGATACGATGGAATGTTGTTTGGTTTTTGGGTATTCACAGTTTGAAATAAAAACGTCTCAACCAGATGCTAAGCCGGCGAGTGAAAGAGGTCCGCGGCCAGATCGCGGCATCAGGCGACGATCAAACAGTGAAAACGCGATCATGAAGTGAGGGCTTTGAGAAGTCGCAGTGTCGGAATTGAGAAACATCCGGCTCTTCTTCGGAAAAGATGCATCTAAGGACCAAAAGTGCGCCTACATTTTAGTAAGAATACACAAATATTATGTATGTACATAAAATGTGTGTGTACCTCCAGCAGCCTCCAGCCTCCATCCCCAAGGCCCTCAGCACTCTGATCAGTGCGCAGCCTCCGTGGGTTTCATTGCCCAGGCCCCCCATTGCTCTCGCCGCCTCTGATGCCGCACTCCCCTAATAAGCTCACGACGTATTTGGCGGGGCCTCGGCACGCCCCACTCCCTCGGCTAATCGTCTTGGCTGATGCGCCCGCCAAAGGACCCCCCCCAGAATGCGGCCGTCGTGGATGATGCAACCATAGCCCAGCAGGCGCCGCGAAGCCCCACCCACCGTGAAGAGCAACGCGTAGCAAAGGACACGGCCCGCCGGGCCCAGTAGAAGCGAGCCTGGCGCCTTGCCGAATACTGCCGCAACTGCCCCGCAGCATCCTGCACAGGCGCTAAGTAATTCAGGCCGCAACGTGGGAAATCTGTCAGCTTGGCGGCGCATGCATGAACGAATTGTTTCAGCTCCCAGGAATTCGCTCAAGTAATTCTGTCATAATAAATATTCAATAATCTAATCGTTTCGTGATTTGATCGTGTGCATATCATAGTCCATTGCGGAAATTGGATGTTGACGTCTGTAAGGAGACGAGGTGCAACTTGTTCATCGAGGAGATATGCGATTTTCGTTGACGTAATTACAATAAAGATATTTGGATAATATTGCTATTTCGCGTCTCCTTGCGATGCTGCCCAATGCGCTGCCCCATGTGCTGATGTACAGCAAAACGCGAAGCACCGTTCGGTTTCCGTACAATCTCAGCGTCGGACTGGATTGTTACCAGAGTCAGATACCTGAATGGATCGGCTGCATGCCTCCACACTCCACCAAAAGGTGGAATTTCCTCCACCTGCATCTCCATTGTGGACACCCACTTCTTCGGACACCCACTTAAATAACATAATCTCATCCGTTATGTTTTGGATTTCTTGCTGGCGGGTGAAACCTCGGGCCCCAGATAGTTCCGTCGTCAACAAGGGAGACCGCGTCTCAACCCCTGATGGGTTGAGCGAGTCGTGCCATTCTGACCGCGTGTTCTGCACGTTGCTGCCCCCCCACCCCGCCAGCCAGTGAACCCTCTGCCGTTGGACACTTGGGGTTAGCAGAGTCACGGTTGTCAGTTGTCTGGCTGCATGTATTCCTGGAAAAATATGCCCCGGTTCTTTGGTCGTGCCATCGCATATGCTCGCTGGGCTATCAGGAAATTGGAGACAGGGGAGATGCTTTTAACCGCTGTTTCTAGTGCGTCATTGCCTAACATACTTTGAATCCTGCCACCTGTAAATCAGTTTCAGACATCAGTATCCGACTTAGGGTTGGACAAGTCCACCTTGATGTCCGCTTTGAAGCCCTACCCGCCATGATGCACGATGAAGGCACATGTGAGTTGTAATACGCAAATAGGATAATACAGCTTATCCATGCAACCAGCATTATGGCATTAAGATTGTATCGGACTATCGGTTACGTAACGATATCTGACTTTTCTCTTATAGATAATGCATTACAAACCCATCCTCGCGAGAGCACAAACGGACGCACAGGCACGGCAGACCATCTCGATAAATTTATTTTGTGTCGCGATGCATTGCTGCTTCCGACCTGCACTTCGCTCGTTTGCTTTCACTGCGTTCTCTGACACTGCCCTTTTCGTAGGCGACTAACACGTCATTTCCTTTTGTGAACCTGTTGTAAAGTGAATCTACTCAACGTTATTTGGACTCTAAAACGGAAACCGGGGAAACGGCGCAACTTCGTTCTGACGGCAACGAGCGATGGAAAGTGTTGTCGGTGTACGCGGTTCACGACTACAGCTTGCACATCGCCCCAACGGGTTAACTGCCTGACAGCGCCGCCGTCTGACATGGCTACCTTTCATTTCTCACCCCGTCACGTCGTCATCAATAATATGCGAATTGGATGGAGGTATTGGATGGAGGTCCCATTATTCCGGAGGATCTTTCGCTACCACGAGCTATCAGAAAACATATGCTGTATTACAACTCTGCAAACCATACAAGTCACACATAATACCAACTCCTTTCCTCTTTTCAAATGATTACACATCGCGTGTTGGGCAGCAGGAGGTTGACAGGTGTAACAAGGATCGTTTCTCCCGGACATCATCGCACACGCCCGTGAGAGAACTACTGTTCAATTTTATGGCACATGGAAGGCGCATGGAGAGATAAGCCCTTGGCGCCAGAAGTATGGTTCGGTCAGTCGGTCAAACCGAGGATTGACTTCTCCGTACAGGCTAGTCCGAAGCTCCGCTGCTTCTTTTCTCTTTTCCCCCTCTTTCTTCGTTTCGCGGGTAATCCTCCGAACATGAAATCGAGATAGTGCTCATGGTGTGACGCGACTCGCCGACGTCATCTCACTCCAGTAGCGCCAAAGGAAGCTGCCGGTAGAAAGCATTCTATTTTCCAGCTGCTAATCCATTACAGCATCCATTACAGCTACTATTTAATGAGACTCGCGCTCAGCCCACCCTTGACTAAATCTGATTCTATACCGATAACATCTGCCAGCTGCAACAACACATTCTAACACAACCTGGGGCCGAAAGCAAGGAAGGATCGCAACAACACTCGGAACCACGGATTTGCTCCCCCCTTGACAGCGAAAGGGGCGCATGGCGACAGATACGACCTTGGTCCCGCAGATTGAATCCGACCCACTTCGCCAGTTCCCGAGAGGCGCTTATTGCGAGATACATACCGCCGCCTCATTGCCGCAATTGCCCAACTTCAAAGGAGCAGATGCTTCGGCAAAGCCAAAGATTTACAGTGTGTGCATCTTCCCCACCGTCGACTCGCAGGAGGGCGATTATGTCCTATTCGATTGCTGTACTCAATGCTGTGTTCTTCTACCTTCCCCCCCAAAAATGCTTGGGGAAAGCCTCATGCCCAAACATCTCCCAACGAATAACACTGAAGTATGGCGAGTCACAAAATGTTGCTTTAATATTGGCTTTCAGCGTATCGAGAAAAAAAGTACCTGAGCAAGCCTTAAAGCTTCATTGGCGCGCATATGACTTAAAATCAAACCGCCACAATTACCATCATGTTTTCATCAAATCCCTGTACCAACTATTGCACAAACTTTAAGGCATACCTGCTACACTCCCGCAGCTGGGAGAGACAGCCACCCCCAACCGCACGCCAGCCAACGGACGCCAACCGGCATACATAGAAAGCATACTGATAATCGCAGTAGTTGGCAACAACATGACACCAGAGCATTGTTGCTGCCATCCCCAGACCATCACATGTCAATGTTAGTTTTAACGTCCTCCGTTGGCAAAGGCTTTGTGTTCACGAGGCTTGGATACGGCGGCGTCCAGGAGCCCTTGCGCTTTGCCGGCGCAGCAGGGGCTGCTGAGCTCGGTGGTCCACTTTGCCTGCTGTCCGGCGGCGCAGCTTGTGTCGCAGGGACCTTCACGCTTTCGGAGATCTTCCCGGAAGTGTCGACAGGAGGAGAAATGTTAGATCCCCCGGCCCGGACCATAACGGAGCGTGCCCGACATAATTGATTGTTGAAATGTAGACTCTGCTGGCGAATTCCCAGCACCGAAGAGCAACCGACCATGATAGTCGAGAGATAAATTTGTCGAGTCCACAAAACACTCTCAGGTGCGATAGAAAGCGTTCTGAATGTTTCGAGATAAGGACCAAAAGTGGCACGGCGTTAAGGGACTTCCTTCAGTATGGTTCGTATTTATAATATGTCCACAGTTTATTACTTAAATTTCGGCCTTGGTCAGCATATAATAGTATAATATGATATTGTAGTTAATTTATGAGCGTATTTTAGACATGGTCAATTGTCGTTATGCCGTAGGCAAAACTTACGGCCTCGGCTTTGGAGCAACCCATGACACCGGAAAAGTTCGTTACAGACTTGAAGTGAAATGAGCATTTTTGATCTTCTATATAATCATAGACTATATAACCTCAACTCGGGTAAGATTACAACATGAAAAGATGCTTTGAGCAGCGCGGCGCAGGTGTAGCTTCTTGCTCCACCCCGTCTGCAGTGTTTCTTCCCTGCCGCCTTGCTAAGCTTCAAGGGAGAAAAAGATCCTCTTTAAAATACATTGTGTCAGTTGCACAGCTGGGTCAAGTGCAAACAGAACTGCTGACGTCGACCCGACAGGGGACTAGCGCCGGCCAAATTGGTCGGCTATCGAGGCAAGGGATCAATCGGCGGCCTTTAGACGAGGTAAGAGTATTGTCAGCGGGAATGGGATGGGAGTTCTAGCGACGTTTACTGCCCAATGCAAGACTGATTTCCCTCTTGGGCAGCTAACTCTCCATTTTATGTGGATGTTTTCATAAGAAGTTGCTTTTTACATCTTTTTTGCATCTTAGTATGACATACATGGCCTAAAGTCAGTGAACTGGTAACCAGGCCCGACCTGTACGCGCAATACCGCTCGGCTCGCGGCTTTTAAGACCTCCATCATCTTGTCGTTTTTAGTAACTAATAGAAAATAATGCAGAATGAAATAGGTACTATCTGGCAGCATTAAAAGACCCTCCTCGCAGGAGACTCTCAACAGAAAACGGTGCTTATTTGGAGCTTTCAAGCTCCAACGACTCGCTTTATGTTCATACGAATAATTTTAAATGCTTTTTGATAAGATTGTGCGCTTGAGGTCATCGCGTGTCAGCGGTTCACCTGACGTAACGGCGACAGACTGATTGCTTGTTACCGTGTGCCCGTGTCGCCTGCCGCTCAGGAGCCCGCGCTACCCCTTTATACATGCTTGGACGGCGACATATTAACTCCCTCCAACAAATTTGCTTATTATGAGGCAAGCAGCTACGGCAGGCCAACCTGCCTAACAGTTTTCGTGTCATGCGACATGAGACGGGTTAGCCTTACCAGCGATGTAATCTTATAACGATAAATCCTGAATCTTAGCTACGATGCACGAGGGGCGGATACTTGGGTAGCTTTTTGCCTCCTTGCACGGAATCCGGACTGAATTCTGATGCGTACGCGCCCACCGACTTTGAACGCTGACGCGCCCTCTAAAATTTTCGTCGGGAAGCTGCGACTAAATTCTTTGCCGCATCTAGGTCTTCCACTGTGCATTTACCTTGCCCATGGTTTTTGGGTTGTTGCTGTGCTGCGTTTCCGAATGGATCCCTTTACGCGGCTTGGGGCGCGCACACACCTGCCAGGTTAAAACCGCGCATGCAAAGTCCACACCTGCTACGTACATGCACCGTGCGTTGAGAAATTATTCATTAAGGACGCCAAATTAGTCATCGCAGCCTCGTTATGGTTGATGAAATGACAGATTTTGCTATTAGCTGCCACTAAGTCGGGGTGTCGATGGCCCTTCGATTAGCTAACTAACGATTGCTAACTAACGATTTAAGTCGCCCCAATACACACCTTCACCCCTGGAAACAAGAAGCCCCCTTGCAGTACAGTCGTTGTCATATGCTTGTCCTTAACAAAATCGTGCATACAGGCACTTCGCTCGGGGCTGAAAGCGCTGCGAGCGCTCGGCATTAATGGCATTTGCGTGGATGTATATTGGGGCATCGTGGAGGGCGTACAGCCACGGGAGTACGACTGGTCGTCTTATAAACAGCTCTTCGCGCTTATCCGTGATGAAGGCTTCATGGCACAGGTCGGTGATTACTCGTACTTGTAATCGTAATCGTAATCGTAATCGTAATCGTAATCGTACACAACTGCTGCTGCGACTTGCAGTAGGGGACATCATCCTTGGCTCAAAAGCCCTTTCGACTGCATGACATCACGGTCCCCCCGAAGGCCGTCATATGTCTGTCTGTCTGTCTGTCTGTCCTGAAGAATTGCACAAGCCGGCGCAGGCTGCTGCTTTCCAGTGTTGTAAACCCCAAAACCCACATGAATACATTTCCTGCTTTTGGCCCCCTTTCGATGCAGTTGATACCATCAGTGGGAGGCTACTATCCACTAGGTTCCACTAGGTTCCACTAGGTTCCACTAGGTTCCACTAGGTTCCACTGGGTTCCATGATTCCGAACGCTCCTCTGTGTCACCTTTCCCCCCTTCCACACAATCTGCTCCCGCTTTCTCCTGTTCCTCCCGCTCCACGTTTTCTCCTGTGCTCATCCGTCGGAAGTTCCTCCTCGGCCGCCACACACATGTGCCTTGTAGGTGTGCCTCTGCTTCCATGCCACCGACACGGTGCCCCTGCCGACCTGGCTGGTTGAGGAGGGGCGGACCAACCCCGACATCTTTTACACGGACCGGGCGGGGCAGCGCTGCTCCAACTACGTGTCCCTGGGCGCAGACGAGGGTAGGGGGAATAGCGCACCATAACGGTCCATTGTGAAAGTTTGGGCGAGAGTGCCGTACCTGTCCTGGCGGCGGGTGGCGTGCGGCAGCGATACTCGTATGGATCGGTACAACCAAAGAGGTTTATTGGGTGGTGGCGCAGGGGGCCGAGGTGACCGCTTGATGAACCCCCTGTCCTCACCCCCCTGTCCTCACCCCCCTGTCCTCACCCCCCTGTCCTCATCAGTTTCCACTCCGTACGTTCCCGCCCCAGAAATCAGCACCCCGGGCCTCTAGCTATCCCCCTCCAAAAAAACCCCTCCCCCCACCCCCATCCCGCTGGCGATGCCTCGCCCCTCTTTCCCGATGCAGTTCCCGTACTCGCGGGTCGCACCCCCCTGGAGTGCTACCGGGACTTGATGACGTCCTTCCGCCGCGAGCTTGGACCCCTTCTTGGAAGCACCATCTTGGATGTGCTGGTTGGTGAGTCGCGACTCGACCGCACCCGGTCCGCTCCTCACTGGGACCTCACACTGGTTGGTGCCGTCGTGCCATGTGTTTTCTTGTGTGCTCATCACATCTCTCCCCCCCTTCCTCCTCCTAGCGAAAAATACTGATGCCATTCATGGGGTAAATTGATCCGGCATTTCTCACACCTAGTCCCAGGGCTCCGGTGTTCAGGTCGGCCAGTCTCTCGCGGGACGACCCAAGGGTCGCTTCCCTTAAAACCCGCCTCCCTACCTCCACAGCTAGCCCCGTAGCCCTTGCAGCTCTGAGCTTGAGGTATAGTAACCGTTTTTAGCTTCTATTGAAAGATCTTCCTCGTTTGGGGTGTGTGTGTGTGTGTGTGTGCGGCCCCACTTCCCCAGGGCTAGGCCCTGATGGAGAGCTCAAGTACCCGGCACATCCTCGGGACAAGCGTTGGAACTTCCCTGGAGTTGGGGAATTCCAGGTATATATTTGAGAACCCCCTCCTGTTTCCGCCGCCGCTCCGTTCCCCCCGTTAGCTCGTTAGATATATGCGTTTCACATGCGCTATGCCATGTTGCTATGCCCACCTTGCACTTACCTTTTCTGTTGCCGCCTCCGCGTCCGTCCATCAAATCAACGCGCGTTTTATTATGGAGGCCCCGGACCCGGCAGTTCTGTACGGCACAAGTTTCCTCCGCCTCTCCGGAGGTCAAAAAAATGCTTATATGTGTGTGTTTGTTGATGGGAGATGGTAACGCTGGTTTCCCGAGGCATGCGAATGTAAGGATTGCGTCCGAACCCAACACACACACACATATGCACACATACACACGCAAACACACACACACACACGCAAACACATACACACATACAAACACACACGTGCGCGCGCACAAATACACACGTGCTTGTTTCAGGTTTACTCCGCTCGAGGCGTTCCGCCCTTCCCTTCCCCATCCCTCCCTCCCCCGCCCCACCGTCGCCGGCTTCACCCGACTTCACAACCCCCCCCTGCAGTGCTATGACAAGTACATGCTGTCGGTCCTCCGTGCCTGCGCCCAGCAAGTCAACCAGCCGTCCTGGGGTCTCCGGGGCCCCCACGATGCGGGCACATACTGCGTGTGGCCGCACCAGACGGGGTTCTTCCACCAGCGGGGGAACTGGGGCAGCCCGTACGGCAAATTTTTCTTGCAGTGGTACTCGGACATGCTAGTGCAGCACGCGGATGCCGTACTTGGTATTGCCCGGGAGGTGTTGCTCGGGCCAGAGACGCCGTACACCAATTACGGATATCAGCCACCATACCAGCACGTGCACGACAGTGAAAGCGGCAAAGGGCGGGGTAGCGGCCGTAGCAGTGGCAGCGATGGCGATGAAGAGGACGGCGGCGGCGGGGTTGTGGTGACGTCACAGGCGGCGGGTGGGGGTGTCTCTCTGCCATCAGCCTCACTGACTCCCGCTATCAGGCTTCACGCCAGGCTGCCCAGCATCTACTGGTGGTACGCGGACGCGCACGCGCCGGAGCTGACTGCCGGATATTACAATACGGCCAGTCGTGACGGCTACATGCCGATTATGCATGTGCGTGGGCTGGGAAAGGGGAGAGGGCTGGGGGTTGTTGTGGGGAGGGGGCACGGGCCTTGACAACTCAGACAGAGCCTAGGGGTGGTGGCGGTGGTGGTGGCGGGACAGCTGAAGGGAAGGGGGGAAGAGGGTGAGGTAAAAAGAGCTAGGTGCCGCATGACGGGTTGGAGCGCATGGGGCAGTGGTCGAGAAGAGGCGACAACGACCGGGGAGGGGCGGGGCGGACGAGGGGGGAGAGGCAGGGCAAAAGAATGGGACTAGGGAGGGGGGGAGAAAGGTCTCTGACTACGCAAGAGTCTCGAGGCTTCCTTCTAACGAACGAACGAAGCAGACAGGAGACCCACCAACCGACCGACCGACCGACCGACCGATAGACAGACAGGAGACAGACTGACGTGGCTAGGTAACTGATTCGATCCTGCTCAGCAGCCAACCGAGTCAATCAGGCCAACAGCTGACGTAGCTCTCAGTCCTTCCTCACCACATCTCAGTATCCCACAGCTGTCATAATGTCCCCGTGGACCCTCTTGTACGCGCTCTGGGATGCTGTGTGTGTTTTAAGCGCTCTTTTTCAGATTCTAAGGATGTTCGTCCCTACTCAACCCCGACCCCCAGGTTTTAGCACGCAACGGTGTCAGTGTGCGGCTGCGGGGCGGCGAGCCGCGGGGCTACGAAATGAACATGCAGGTCAGATACCTTCTCTCTCTCTCTCTCTCTCTCTCTCTCATACACACACATACACACACATGCACAGTGCGCTGAGGTCCCCCTTAGCGACGGACTCTCCAGCACCGGTAACAATAGCCGGGCGTCCTTCTGTGCAGATGGCGCCTTACTGAGCTTTGTCAGCGTTATTATTAATGAAATGATTCCTTCCCTTCTCCCATCGCACCTATCCGCCACCCTCCCGCGTCCTCTCACCGCGCCGTGCCGGTATTAGGTTTCTTTGCATCCCCCCTCCCATCTCCCCTTCATCCCACCCCCTTTTTCTTCCCAACCTCCCTCCCTCAACCTCCCCCCCTCCCTCAACCTCCCCCCCCCTCAACCTTCCCCCTTCCCTCAACCTCCCCCCTTCCCTCAACCTCCCCCCTTCCCTCAACCTCCCCCCTTCCCTCAACCTCCCCCCTTCCCTCAACCTCCCCCCCTCCCTCAACCTCCCCCCTTCCCTCGGCCATCATTCGACCCTCACGGTGGTCAGTCCTCGTCCCTCCAGTATCAGCACCGGATTCGGGTTTTTCGACTTCCTCTCCGTCCCATCCCTTTTTCCCTCTATCCTTCCCTACCACCCTCTCTCTCTCCCTACCACCCTCTCTCCTTTCCCACCTCCCTCTCTCTTTCCCTACCCCTCTCTCCCTCTCCCTACCTCCAGGCGTACTGCGCCCCCGACTGTCAGCTGACTCAGCAGCGGACCGTGGCGGCGGCGCTCCATGTGCCCGTGGGTCTGGAGAATCTGAGTGAGCGATTTGACGAGGCAGGCCTTTTGCGCCTTGAGAGGGCGCTGTTCGACGCCTCCGTCTACAAGGGCATTGAGCTTCCGCAGGTGCGTGCCGTGTCGGGGATTGCGATCACCGTGGGCATCCAGGACTGCGCACGTGCTCTCCACGGCGGATGCTCAGGTTCTCGCTCCTGCGGTTCAAATACCGCAAATACGACGTAAATGTGCTGGAGGGGGTTGGTGAATGGCTAGAGAATGGGGAGCGGCAATGCGGACGACTAACGGATGAACTGCGGGAAGTGGGATATGAGCTGTGGGGCATGGGATGGGGGGGTATGGGGTGTGGGAGGGGGAGGGGGAGGTGGATAGCCGGGTTCCGCTGTGCTAACAACAACCCATAAGGGATGATGAGCAGCCGCCCAAGGTCCAGAGACACGGAAGCTACCTTCGCGGCCATGAGCCCAGCCGTGCGGTTTAGCAGCAGCTCAGTTCAGTTCAGTTCACGATTTCGGAGCAGCGCGTGCCGGTGTGTGTATGTGTCTACAGAACATGTCGCTCAGCTTGGCTTGTTAGCTTCCCCTCCCCCCTTTAATACTCTGCATAGCTGCACTTCTTGCTCCGAAACCTGCACCTATATATCCGTCTGCTCCGGCGACGGGGGACTGGCGGTCCCAACTGCCACAGGTCCAGTTGCTCGTGTTCAACCGAATGTGCGACTCAATGTTCGAGCCGGGCAACTGGAATCGGTTTAAGCAGTTTGTACGGCGGGTGCGTAACCGGGCGGAGACATTGGTGGGTTCCGATAGAGGAAGTCTCAATGGCACCTCGGGTGTGTTCGGAACTCCTCCCGGGCCCCCGGGCGCAGTGAACTTGCCGACGGCAGCGGCGGCGGCGGCGGCGGCGGCGGCGGCGGCGGGACAGTGGGTGGCGGAGCCAAGCGGCAGCAGCGGCAAGGGCGGCGCCTTGCAGCTGGCCTGATTGTTGGAGGTATGACCGACCCGCGGGTCATCATCCATGCCATGCGGATCCGGGGATCAACCTCTGTTCTGTGATCAACCTCCGGCAGTTCCGTTATTGGCCGGCAGGAACTCGACTTGGCGGAGATCTTGCTAGTCACAAGCGGTTGGATCGCTGAGCTGCATAAGGCCCCCTGGATTGCGCCTCCGTCACCGACGGCGGCCTACCCACGGTACCTCCCTCTCCCCCGTTCCTCGGCCCTTCCGGACTTCGCCAATCGTCCCCCTCCTCCTCCTCCCCCTCCTCCCTCCCTTGTGCTGCGTTTGTTTGATTTAAAGGGGTTAGGCCATGATTTGGGGGTGGAGGTGGGGGTGGGGAAGGGGGAAGGGGGAAGGGGGAAGGGGAGGGGGAAGAGGGAAGGGGAGGGGGAAGGGGCACTTTGCAGTTGGGGTTTGCGGGGGGCAGCGGTGGTGGTTTCCATGGTGGGTGGGTGGGCGTCGTTGGGTATTGGGGTCGTTGTTAGTTACGTGTTACCCGGTGCTGCTGCTGCCAGGGTGGCGTGTGCCATCCGTCATCGGGTACTTGGCTCGTAATTCGCTGCGCTGTACTGCACTGTGTGTGTGTGTGTAAAATTGTGTTTGCGTGTGGGTGCACCATCCGCGTGCCTGTTTAGGCTCGTCGTAAGGCTCATCGGGGGTCGCTGAAGGAACACCTGGAGACGGAAACGGAAACGGAAACGGAAAGAAGCGCGTCCGTGGGGGGGGCCAGTTTGTCTTTGTCTTTGGTTGCTCGACGTTAAGAAGAAAGAACATCCTTCTCTCCCTTAAGTGCTTCTAGATTATTTGTACGGCATTCCGTCTTCGTCTTGCGTCATCACATCAACGGTCGTGTTGACCGTTTCGATGTCTGTGTGTGTCTGTGCGTGTGCGTGTGCGTGTGTGTGTGTGTGTGTGTATTCCCTCGTCGGTCCCTCTCCCACGTTCCGGGCGGGAGGGAGGAGGAGGTTCGTAGCCCCTTTCCCGTTCGGGTCGTGAGCGTGCGCCAATCTTGGCAGCGTGCGCGCCCCGTGCATGGCTTCCGTACGACGCCTTTGCCGCACCGTACGGCAGGGCCGTGTAGGACCAGCATTGCAGGCAGGCAAGGTAGGCAGGTGGGCGGTAGATGGGGTACGGATACGATTTGCACCGCACCCTGTCTGTTGCTAAATATCGTCTCTGCCATAGCCGAGTGCCTTTTGTGAGAACTGCCGGCCTCGAGTAGTGGAGTGGGGGTATCTTTGCTTGTTTTGTGGAATAGAGTCTCGCTGCAAGCCTCTTCTTGTAGGGGCTCTCTTGGTCATTACTCCTACCCTTTTGCCTGGAACTCTTTCCCACTGACTCCCCTCAAGGGGGGGGGGAGGTGCTTCGCCGTTCGGCTGCTGAGTCAGACCAACCGCGATTGTAGTTGGCATTTTGATGCTGACGGACGAACGACCCGGTGCAGTGGGCAGTGGGCAACAGAGGCACCCCCAGTAGCAGCAGCAGCAGCAGCCCACTGCTTTGTGGGCTGAGCTTTTATGCTTTGATAGGCTTCCCAGCTTATTGTGCAACCGTGTTTTAGCTTGTTGCCGTACAGTACGGTGCGGCAAGGCGGTGTTGGACAATATGCGAAGCGTACAATCAACCACACCAGTGGCGATGCCTGTGATGGCGGAGGGTAGGGTGGGGTGGGGTGGAGGTTATGCACATGTTATTTCCCTTTGGCTGGAGTGGGGGGACGCAGAGGGCAGTACAGGCGTCTCTCGGTACGAGCGTCCGCTTATGTAGGTAGTGATGGAAAACGTAATCACTACCATCATCACCATCATCATCATCACCATTATCATCATGGTGGTGGTGGTGGTGGTGGGAGGGAGGGAGGGAGGGACATGTGCTGTGTTCGCAGCGGTGCAAGGTCATTCGCTGTTACCCACCCGCCACATGATAAGCGATCCCATGTTGGGCCCCGGCTGCTGCCTCTTTGGGCCGCTGATGCGGAACAGGGACCCGGAGAGTGGGGAGATGGTAGTGGGAGATGAATACACTTGTGTTTTGGGGACGAGCAACAAGTGGGGGTGTCCTTAAGAACCTTCCCGGTATTCACTGAGCCCTGACTGGGCGGAAGGGGCTGAAGGGGCGGCTCATTCACCAGCCTGTGTTGTCACCAGACCTACCTTAGGTTCTGCCCCTTCTATCCCTTCCCCTCCTCCTCCCATCATTTGCTAGGTTTGATTTCTTTTCATTGGCATTCGCGCATCCTCATCACCGCTCCTCTGCGCCCAGTGCTGGCAGGAGGGGTTCTGTCAATCGTACGCTGATAAGACAGCCTGCTGTGGAATCGAGTAATACGACATATAACAAAACACACAAACACAAATAGACAAAAAGGTCCTTCAATCCCAGTGGCGCCGTTTTGGGTGCCTTCTGCCGTACTGTGACATCTGCTGGCGATTAGGCTCTGGGGGGAATGGAGCCTATTGATACCGTCCCCCCCGGGACCGTTAGCTGGTGCGGCCGGCAGGCAGGCGGGGGGCTGGGCGCTGACGATTGCGGTCGGGACTCTTTTTCAATTTTCAATTTTGGTCTTTCATTAAAACCTGGTGCTAAAGAACCGGTTGGTGGCGCAGTGACGTTTTGGGACACCTTTGCGGGCTGGAGGCGAGATGAGATGAGACGAGGCCTTTAATGCCGCGACAGACGTTGGTTAGCCAGCAGCAGCAGCAGCAGCAGCAGCAACAGCTCTCTCCCCCCCTTCTGATGTGGGAGTCTCCAGCAATGTGCATGTAGGCCAAGATGGAGCTGAAGTCCCTTCCCACCATCACTTGTGCGCGCGTCTGTGAGTCTGCTTGTCTTTGTGTTGCACCACACATTGCTGGAGAGGTTTTCTGCTGTAAGGTACCCAATGACGCCATGCGGTGGATTTTGAGCTGCTGGAAGCTTCATGATTGATTGTGCTCTATTATAATTCTGACAGACGTAGCGAGGGGAAAGAAAGAAGACGATGATGAGATGATGATGAGCTGGTGGGGGGGGGTCTGAAAGTGGTAACGATCGAAATGCGAAGGGAATAATCCTTTGAAGCGTTTGTAAATTTATGGAGATGGAATAGGGAAATGAGGAACTGGTGCCGGTGCAGGTGCAATGCACAGAGCAGCAATGCTTCTGCAAACACGAGACGAGTATGTGCTGCCCGCAGCGGCTTCTTTAATCTTTTTGAATGTGCATTTGGTGGGGGTGGAGGTGGAGGTGGAGGTGGAGGTGGAGGTGGAGGTGGAGAGGGGTCTGGATTGGGGGGTTTTATTGTTCGAATGGTGCAGTACCTGTGGCTGTTGCACACATACATACGGTACGGCACCTGAGATGGAAGCGGCGGCAGGTAGGTATGAATGTTTGCATGTACGTATGGCATTACGTATTTATATCTAACTCATCCCTCCCCAACCCCCCCTCATGGGGAGTGCATCTGCCGATGCTGCTTGGATGGATTGCGTACGAGAAGCGAGCGAAGTTTGTACGGAAGTTTGTACGAATGTTTTTTTAAATTTAGGGTTTATGCGACTTCGTCAATACATGATTGTGGAGGTAACTGTACATCTTGTTCGTTTGATGGTGAGCCGTGGCAGAAGCGGAGCCCGCAACGTACGTCTCAGCCTCTGTCTCATGGATGCCATCTGTTATTGTGGATGAATGTCCACATGTGAATTCCAAAGACGCTGGAGCTTTGCAACATATATGGGTGAGGAAGACTTGACGACGTCGGAAATCTGCATCTTATGTAAAGGCAAAACTGGTTGTGGGCAAGCCGAGGGGGTGGCGGCGGCGGCTCCCGAGTGTTGCTTCCGATCACTGGGCGGGTGGAGATGATGGTGGTGCTGGAGGTCGTTACTGCCTCCGTGACCGCCCTCACCGATACCACCCCCACTGACGCCTTCCCGCCCACTGACGCCGCTTTGCGCCCGGCTCCTGGCAAATCGCTCCATTTACTCTCGCTTGGTCTCCCTCCCCCTTGATGTACGACATCCCCTGAAAATTAGAGACGAAGGTTCAGATTGAAACAGTCAGTAGTAAGTAAAGATATGTTCACGACAGGAAGTCGTATGTATGTATGTATACGGCATACTTATGTATACATATGACTAAGCGCCTGTATGTGTCCGTGACGAAGGTGAGTTTTTGGGTTCCATTCGTACTTTTAGTGGTGCAGTTGTGCTCTTGGTGAGAGGTGGGTTCTGGAGCGTCGCGAAATCGTAATATCGTACATCTGCTGTATATTTGAAATGCGGATGTGCGGAATGAGATATAACCGTGTAAGTCGACGTGACGTAGTGTATGTGCTGCCGTACGTGTTGGTGATATGACAAAGCGCGCATTAAGCGAGATTTCCTAAATTTTAAAGTATTGGTGTACATGTACATGTAAATATATAGATGTAATATCTATGAAAGATGGTGTGTTATTCACAACATGTGAGCTTACTTGGTTATTGACATAGGCAGACCAGGCCAGGCACACCAGCCACCACCGCATCCTCTCTTCGCGCGTGTCTCCGAGGATATCCGCCCCCCCCTCCAGACCTTGCAAGTACTAACCCTAAGTACCCAAGGTGAGTAAATAATTAACATTTCAGCTAAAAAGTGGTCACATCAAATGGTCATTTATGCCCACAAACCATCCAAAACCCTCTTATTTGGTAGTTCACGCTAACCGACCCGCACTGAGGTCCGCTACGTGACTAAGTGCTGGAAGGGACCTGATGGAGAGAAATAGACCCATGGGTCACGACGACGGAAAAGGCGCGTGCCCCGCCGTCGGAGTTTTGTTTCCTCCACACTAGGGCAGTTGACACGTACGGCAGTTGACTTTTGACTTTCCGTTGGGGAATCTCATGATGATATTATACAGGATATTCAATCCCGATAAAGACGGATTAACTAAAATTGATCATGTCAACGAAATGCTGAGCCCAATAACCCAATTCTTCAATAAGCTTAGGATTTTTGATAGCTGTTTTTCGTTCAATTTTTCCTATTAAGGATCGGCAAAACCACAGATTTATCCTGGGAAAAATGACCTGCACCTTTATATTGGAAATATCTGGAATTTTTGTCCTATGAAGTTCAGGAAAGCCTAAAAGAATATGCAATAAAGTTCCGTCCTATAAAACTTGCCTCAATACCAGAAAAGCTCAATAAAGATTGACTTTTAGATGACCCATCGTAACGTGAGTGTTTTTCCCCACCTACTTTCCATAGGCATGCATGCATGGACGCATGCGGCGGGCCGAGCGCCCTCAGCCGAGTCACATAAAACATACAGATATTTTTTCTATATATTTATGTTATCTAGGGCGGACAGAATTTGCGCGCGCTTTTAAGCAGCATGCTCACGTTTGCGACAATCAATAACTGCTGCAACGTGGTAATCGGCGGCGGCGGCGCCGTAAGTGGCATCCCCATTGTTTGGGGAATAAAGGCATCTACACAGCCTAAAAATAAAATGCAACAACGAAACGCAATAAAATAGGTTTAGGTATTTCTCCCATCACATCCTATCGTTATCGATTCAGTTCTGCGAGGTCTTTGGTAAAGCAGCTAAACCCGTAGGGAGGAGCAGGCCAGCGCGCAAACGAACGAGCGAACAAAACGTGCGACATTACGAGAATTCAGGAGTTCCCATCCTGTTGTGCGGAGAGAGGGACGGAGCGCCACCCTGCCCTCGGACTTGCGCGCGCACGAGTAGCTCTGAAATGTTTACGTCTTTCCGGTAATAGAGACGAGCAAGCTACCCTGCTAAAACCATTTTGTGCAATTTATTGCCACAAATAGACAACCTGCCTTCTTCGGAGGTCTTCGGAGGCCTTTGAAGAAAGTGAGAGGTGGAGGCCTCTAGGGATCGGGTTTTGCGTCGGTAGGCGTCGTACTTCGACCTCTCTGACCGGGCTTGGCTGCGGCTGCGGCTCCGACTGCTGCGGTGGCGGGTGGCGGGTGGGGTTTGGGGTTTGGGGTTCGGGGTTTGGGGTTTGGGGTTTGGGGTTTGGGGGGTGGCGTCGGGACGCGGACCATGCTGCATACACAGGCTCCAGCAGGTGCTGCAGACAGACTGACAGACTGACACGAAGACTGACAGACTGACACGAATTATCAATATATCAATTTTGCGATTTAAGCGTTGTTTGCGCTTCTTCTTCTTCTTCTTCATCACCCTTAGAGGTTTCTTCAGCGTTGGCGACCCCACAAAGCACACACATACACGGGCCGCTACTCACCCCACCGTCGTCCACCACAGGCCGTCGCTAATAATGCGGGCGACCGGGTTTATGGTTGCTCCGCTGTTATTGATTCTGGTGATCACAAACTGTACGACACTGGCGGATCCGAATCTGGATCCGGGAGGTGGCGCCCGCTGGCAGCGACTTCGGCGTCGCCAGCTAATGGCGCCGGCGGCGACGTCGACCCCACCCCCACCGCCGCAGCCGCAGCCTGCTCACGTGGAGGAAGCTGCCGTACCAGGCCCGCCTAAACCACGTCAAACAACCGTCAACCGTCAACAACCAACGCCGACTTCTCGCAGCACAAACCCTATCCCTTCGTCCCCTTTGCTTCCCCTTTTTACCCGCTCCGCTTCGGCAGCTGCTACAGCAGCAGGGCCCGCGGACCACAACGCCGCCACCAGCAATGCCGCCTCCAGCAACGCCGTGGTCAACGTCAGGGAGACGAGCGGTATGCGAGCAAAAAACACAACTGCTTCAACGGCAGTGACGGCGGTGCCGACGCCGCAGCCCCAACCGACCGCCACAACTGACCGCCAGCGCCCACCGCCACCACCAGCGGCGTCGGCGTCGGCGTCGGCGTCAGTCGCTCTGTCCCCGCAACTCCCGCAGCAACTAAATCAACTCCAAACGGTCAACCGATCCTTTAACACCTCTATTGCGCCGTCCCCTTCTCCGAGCTCCAAAATCACAGCGTCCGCTGCGCCCCACCTCCCCATCCTGTTTGCCAGCAATGTCGTTGGCGGCGTCAGTGCTTCAAAGTCTCCACCGCCGCCGCCGTCGCCGCCGTCTGCGGGCAATAGTGCCTCCAAACCCAGCGCCGCCGAGCCAACCGCGATGTCGCCTCTTTCCTCCGCGTCCTCATCCTGGTCTTTCTCATCACCCCCAGTCCTTCCCACCCCCCTGTCCCCAGACCCGCAAACCCACCAACCGCTGGGACCCGGCCCCGCCCCCAGCTCCGGAGACACGGGTGTGTTTAACCCCCGCCGTACAACGTGCTGGGTTTCGCCCCGCGACTACCCGCAGAGGGAGTGTGTCCCATGGGTTAATAATTGCCGGGTGCCCAATGTGTCGGAGGTGGAGTCGTGCATGATGTGCAGCAGGGGTAAGCGGTTGGAGCTTTGCAGTTATATGCGTTCATTAGTTATATAAGTAGTTGAAACATTAACTGAAGCGTACGACGCACGTGTTGAAGAGTCCTGATTGTTGAAAAGTCCAGCCGCACCGCGGGATGGGGAAGATGTTGAAAGAGGAGGTGCGGAAAAGTTGAAAAACTAGGACCACCACGTTTTGCCGTTCTCCCATCCCCGACCTTGGGTTCCCGCGCGGTACGATACACATCATGATGCAGGATGGGGCACGTACGACAGTGAGGAGGAGTGTTTGTCGGCCGGCGGTTTCTCCCCCGCAGCAGCGGGTATTGACCCCTTCACCTACCCGGCGCCCGCTGCCTCGCCCAACGTGTGTGATTACAACTCCGGCAGCAGAGCCAGGTGGGTGTTGGGAGAGGGGAGGGGAGGAAAGGCAGGCTGTGTGTCTGTGTGTCTGCATGTGTATTGCCGTACGTGTGTTTTGTGTATGTCTAATTTCTATTTATGTCTTTTAAGTGTGCGTTCGTTTAAGAAAGGAAGAGGGGAAATAGGGGATTCTAAGCCGCAGAGCAGCACTGCAGCGAAAAAGAGTGATGAACAAACATTGTTATGCACACGGCGCATCACGCAGAGCCCATATTACATATTACATGGTGGTGGTGGTGGTGGTGGTGTTTGTTCACATGCCGCAGGATAATAGAACTACCAACACCCACACCCAAACTTACGATTACCGCTTGGTACGGCATCAACGACTCTCCCCTCCGGCTTCCCCCTTTCCCCCTTCGGCGAAACACAGGTCCCCCTCCAGCCCCTGCCCCCACATGCTTCCCGACGTGACGTTGTGGGAGTCGCCCTCCACCTGGCCCGTGTCCCTCGGCTACCTGGGCCGCGCACCGTCCCCTGGGTCAGTGGTGGTGCTGCCCCCCAACACACGTGTCATGATTACGGGATGCTCATTCGCAACAGCTGCCGGCGGGGAAGTGGCGGGAAGCAATGTCTTCGCGTCATTGAGAATACCTGCCAGCTCTGAGGTACGGATATGTACGGCAACATGTCAGGGAGTGTAAAGATACGTACTGTGTTTTCAAATACATGTATGGATTTGTAAGGGGTTCAACGGAGGATACGGATTGTGTGTGAGACAAGGTGTGTCTTTCTGTCGTACAGATGTATCCGTGATACCTTCCTTGACCCCTTAACTTCTATCTTCTTCCGTTTTCTACCGTTTTCCGTTTTCAGCTCATCTTTGATGACGCGTCCATTCACCTGGTGGTTGGGGCGATCTACGTGTACGGCAGGTTGCGTGTGGGGGGAGAGGGGTGTCGCGTGGCGGCTCCCATAACCCTGACCTTCCAACCGTCAGCAGGTACGGCAGGAAGGGAGTACGAGTCTTGTTTGTTCTCTGTTCGTGCTCTGGGTATGCAAAGAAACATTGCGCCGAGCGGCCGAGATGGGCGAAAGGGGGAACGCCCCAACCATGTCAGTTGTCAGTTGTCAGTTGTCAGTTGCCAGCCACAGACCACGGCGGCGCTCTCCTCGTTGGAACGTGTTGGTATTGCCTAAATTAGAAACTCTGGCGCGATGATGGCTACATCTCGCGCCTCAATAAAGAAGGGCAGTTAAAATTCAGAAATTAGAAAATTGCGGACCGTTTGTTTATTTGCTCACTGATCCAACCGAATTACAACTGACACACGCTAACTAACCCACCCAAATACGAGTACGGATTTCTGTTGTGACTCCTCACTCCACCTCACCTCACCATGTCTCACTCCATACACGTGCGCCGTAGAGTTCCCGTGCCCAGTTTCCGTTGCTTGTCGTACCAATCCTTCCCTGGAGCCAGTTCGTTGCTGATGTTGTTGGTCTTCCGGTGGCCTATTGTATTGCGGCGCATCCACACCTGCCCCCAATACACACACAAACATAGAAACACTTCCCCGTCACACCACACACGCACACACTCTTCCTCCCCCTTTCCCCCGAGCCCAGGTGTTCCCGAGAGCGATTTGGGGATTCAGGTGCTCCAGGGTGGCCAATTGGATTTGCACGGCGCGCCGTACAAACCCACATGGACCCGGCTATCGGCCACCGTGCCGCGGGGGACCAACAGTATTTCATTGCAGGTGGGAGGCCCACCAGCAACCATTTGAGCCGTACGACCAAGCACACACACACACACACACACGTTTGAGTTTTGACCCCCCCCCTTGGGTTTATGGGATGTACACTCTTAAGTCTCAGTTCCACTGGTCCTATGGGCTTTTAGCATCTTAATCCCCTTAACCAACCCCCATATTTTACCGAACCCCAACGGCCAACTGCTAACGGTGGATAATCAAACCTACATGTGTTTTCAGGATTCAGTATCCTCGTGGCGGCCCGGTCAACTGCTTTTCGTGACCACCAGCATCTACCGGGACGAGTATGAAAACCAGAACGAGGTGGCTGCCGTACACTCCGTTAGCAGTGATGGCCGCACAGTGGTTGTGGACAGCCCATTTCAGTACTCTCATTACGGGTATGTGGGGGGACTTTAGGGTTAGGGTTTGGGTTTGGGTGGGGGAATCGTACGGACCCAAAACCCAGGGTTGGTTTTGTTTGTTATTTGACAATCGTTTTGTTTCACATGGTCGCGATCTGAGTTTGGTCCGTCCGTTGAGATGCCACCACACTGGATTTGTGCCGGAAGCTGCCAATGGGGCCCTGCAGGTGTGTATATGATTCGCACATCGTAGCTAGTCGTACATAAACACATACACATACACATACACGACACATGAGCACCACCACAGGGGCTCGGAGTACCAAAGTGAGGTCGGGTTGTTGAGCCGCTCGCTGCTGCTTCGGAGCTGGACAGGCTCCGGAACCACCTCTCGCGGGGCGCATGTACGGATCATGGGGCAGGTAGGTACGGCAAAAAGGGGGGAGGAGTTAGGGAGAGAAGGAAGAATGGATTGAAGGGGAGGGATGAGGGCAGGGCGAAGATTTCCATCTTCCCCTTTTATTTGTCTTTTCTGCAGCTGTCGTCGTACATGTCGGAAGTCGCTGTCATGTCCTTTCGGAGTCCGCTTGAGGAGATCTGGCTCAGTAGTTCAGAGCCGCAAAGCCCTCTTGAGATACCCAGTAGATGCTTCTGCACCCTCATATTGTGGAAGCGTATGCCGTACGTGTACGACTACTATTTCGTACAGATTCTTTCGTACACGTTCCAGCATAATCGTTCAATGGTGTCGTACCCTGCGGCGGTGAAATTATCCGGATCATGTACCTGATTCGCCTCCCCCCTCCTATTCCTGTCGCATCAGCACTCCAGGGCATGGTGGCAGCCATCTTGAGTAATGACTGTACGTCACCTCAGTACTGCTGCAGCCAACGTGATCTTCCCCTTACACCGTCGTACATTCCCACCTGCACCGTCATGTGTATCGAATGCGCAATTGTACGGAAGTGCGTTCCACGTTCTACATAAACCCGCATTTTCCCGTCATACATAACCCTTCTAACCACCTCCACTGCTCTTTTCCCTTCCTCTTTTGTTACGGATGGTTGGTTGACGTGCACATCCTGCCGTACAATCGTAAATTACTGGTTTTAGGGCCGACTGGAAGGTGTTTTGTCGTACCAGATGGGTCAACGGAACGTGTTGGGGGCCTACCCCTTCCACTGGTACGGATGGAGGCGGGGTGTAGGTGTTGTTTTTAGGGGGGAAAGAGGAGGGGAGAGGGGAGGGTGCCCGTGATGGCTGGATTTGTACGGCAAGCAATACGGCGGTCTATATCAAAATGAGAGGGTATGAAGACGGTCATGAGGTTTTTGGGGATAGCTCTAGCCTTTCCTTTCATGCTACAAAGGGGATGGGGCCCTGGGTCGTGTCGGTTTGTTCGTTAACGAAATCCAAAAGAAGGGAAAGCATGTGCGCGGATCGGGAGAAAGGGAGGGGAGGGGATGAAAACAGCTTGCAGGGGAGAGGGGATTGTACGGATGAAATCCTAAAACCCGAAAGCCGTACGCTTCCATCGCCTCCAAACCCGTTCACTGACGTCCCCCTCACCACCAGGCACAATGTGGGGGACGCCGGTGGCGGTGTGTCGTACGCAAACGACTGCGCCGTCTTTGCGTCGTACTATCGTTGTGAGTCGTAGATTACCCGATATAATGACTTGTACATAGCTTCTATAGGTGTTTGTGTGTCTCTCTGTATGTCTGTATTTCCCGGAGCCAAACCAACTTCTGGATGCCGCCTTCTGAACAATCGTAATCGGAAACCCTGGTGCCGTTCTTTGGCATTCAGTTATTAACGGCCTGCGGACAACTAACTATCAGTACGGAATGTACGTGATTGCTTGAAGGGGATGGGAATGATGACAGGGATTCGGTTAGTCCGTTAATAAATGACCAAATAATGGCCACATCCATAAATCTATCCCCAGAATGTACGGCGGAGCCTCGTGTCAACACAACCGCCGAATTCATCAGTTCTGGTTCGTCATGTAGACTGGGCTCCGCTGCAGCAGTAGCAATGTCTGATCCTGGCTACTGCCCCCTCACCCTCCCTAACCTCCCTAACCTCCCTCCCCCTTGGGCACCTCCAATACACGTACGGACCATCCAACCTCCATCTCCCCCCCTCACCCTTCGCTCCCGCCGTCCTCCACCCTTCTAAAACCCCTACACGACCTCCTACTGCACGAAGGTTTTGTCGTACATGGCACACAAAATCTTCAACTGACAGACAACGTCGCATTTCACGCCGCGGGCAGCTGCTTCTACCTGGAGGCAAGGTGGTTGTGGCGGGTCCCGAGGTGGTTGTGGGTCGTTGTGGTCGTTGATGTAGGGGAACAGATTGCACAATGCTACAGCAGATGTACGGCAACGACCCGCCACCCGATTTAGATCGACATGCTCATTCGTGACTTTTTAGTAAAGGGGTGATGCACAACATTTTGATATGCAATCGATTATACTTATTAGTGCGCACACATGATACGTTCGTACACTCGTCTTTAACTTTTCCTTTCTTATCCCCGTCCCACAATCCCGGCCCACCTCCCGCCCTCTGATTGTCATCCAACTTCACAATCGTGCTCTCAATTCCCATCGCTCTTAAACCCACACACCCCCTCTTCACCTACAACCCCCCCGGGGAGGCTGATATCCGGTTCTCGAACCCAACCACTTTTGTGCTATGCTCCCTTTTCTACCACTCCGCACGCTCCGTACACTCCGTACACTCCGTACACGCCGTACACACACATATATACGCAGGACGGCGTGGAGGAAGGAAACTGGCTGCAGCACAACTTGGGGGCGTTCGTACACGTGATTGGGAAACCAGCGGGGGGAGTAACGCAGAGCGGGGAGATTTTTGTGCAGGTAGGGTTGGTTGTGTGTGTTTACACGTGTACGTTGTGCCTGTCTGTGTCTGTGTGTCTGACGCACAATGAAAGCCTTCCATGACCAGGCCGGGAGGAAGGGGATAGAGGAGATGGGGTTTAGGGCTCACCAAGCTGTGGGGGTAACCTTAATCTCACGGATACGCACCCGTACAGCATACACATACACACACACATACTACACAAAACACGCATCGCCGCTGCTCATCCAACCTTCCCAACTACAAATATCCTTAGGTTAGCTGTGGCCAGGTCGCTGTGCTACCCATTCGCTCGTCCACACCTTCCCTTCCCCCGCATTCGTCTCATTCGCCTTACACCCGCTCCCCCCGCTCCATTCGTCTAACCTCCCTTTCCCCGTCCCCCCTCCCCCTTCCCCATCTCCCCCGCTCCCCCGTCTCCCCACTCCCCTCGTCCTCCCCCCTTCTCCTGCGAGGACAGGGTCCTGATCTGGCTCATCCG
Organism: Volvox africanus; assembly: GCA_030268105.1. Lineage (NCBI taxonomy): Eukaryota > Viridiplantae > Chlorophyta > Chlorophyceae > Chlamydomonadales > Volvocaceae > Volvox > Volvox africanus. The sequence goes on from BSDZ01000103.1 coordinate 2,272,287, forward strand.
GCGGATGCGGCCGCGGGGGTCTTCTACGCCGCCAACCCGAACAACGCATTCAAGGTGGGCCGGAGCGGACGGCATGGTGGGCCCGGATGGAAAGGGAGGTGCAGTTGGGTTTTGCATGTCGTCCAACGCCGTACAGAGTCCAACATGGAAAGCAAGGCTCATGTGGACGTGATACACCTCAAGAATACATTAAAATGTGTGTTTATGTGTACCGTAGAGGAGGGCCGCATCAGTATGTTTTGTTCCGTCAGGTAATTTCCCTCATAAGAGGACTTATGAATACGGCATTCTTGTACGACAATAACATAAAATGTCCCCGTGATTTTTCCAATTCCTTCCCCTCGGCCCGAAAGAACAATGCGGCGAGTGGGGGCTTCGCGGGGTTCAATTTCCCAGTGCTACCTGAACCGATTGGGGTAAGATGGATTGGTTGTTGGCAATGGTTGTTGGTTGTTGGTTGATGGTTAGTGGTTTTTATTTTGCAATCGTTAAACGCCTCGTTAAAACTATTTTACAGTTGAAGGCTCTGCCAGTGGCAGTTAGCCGATGACCATTTGTTTTTCAATGTCGCAGTAGTTGCGGGATGCGAGGGGTTGCTGCGCAACAGCGTTTGTTGCCGTACGCATTCTTTAACTCCACCTGCAATTCCTAAACCCCGTCAAATAACATTATGTACGATTAAATCATCCACCAACCGAATAATTCCCCATCTGCCTCAGGACCACCGCTGGATGCGAGCCACTCTCAACCCCTCCAAACGACCCCTTCTGCTGTTCGATGGAAACACCGCCCACTCATCAGGATACTTCTGGTACGGAAGATGCGACGTACGCTGCTCGAGTGCCGTACAGTTTTTTGAGTGCATATAATCGAATAGCTGTATTATATATCCATACATCTTTGAATGTTACCGAAAGAACACACAAAAGCACATACGCACGTACGTATGTACGACGGTTTTTTACACGTTTTGACGTGCTCTAATTCTCACATTCTCTCTTCGCCCAGTAAAGCTGCCCCGAAACTTGCTTAATAGGGGCACACACATACACACACGCCTTTCTACCCCGCCCCTCACACACAAACGAGCAGGATTATGGCGGGTGGCATTTATGTGGGGGGTAAGCTGTGGATCAACGACGCGGACAGCGGCAAACTGTACTACAGTAACGGGCGGTACGAGATGGACACCCGGTGGGTTAATACTAGAATGGCCCTACACACATACACATAGACATATACACATACACATACACATACACAAACACATACACATACACAAACACATACACAAACACATACACACACACTCCCCCTCTCCCCCTCTCCCCCTCTCCCCTCTCCCCCACTCCCCCTCTCCCCCTCTCTCCCTCTTCCCCTCTCCCCCTCTTCCCCCAGTGACGACACGGGCACCTCACTGGTCTTCCACACCTTCACCCGCAACCGCGTCTGGCTAGCCCAGTGGGGCATCAGCCACTGGGGGGCGCGAGTACGAGTGCGGGACTGGCAGGCGACAGACTGCGTGCGGGGCGCCAACATATTTGGACTTGCGCAGCTGGCGGATGCTGTGGTGACGGGCAGATCGGGGAATGCAGATGCGCAGTAAGCAATGAATGGCGAGACTATGTAGTATAGCGTCGTACAGGCAGTTGATTTGCATCAAGCTTAGAATTTGGAGTAACCCAATTATTGAAGTCGGTTTAGGTAACGGTACTTGAGAGGCTTGGCTTTGACCGGCTGTACAGCAAACTGAAGAAAGCGGCTGGGGCGTATTGACAGCCGTCGTACAATGATGTCAAATAGTCGTACGGTTTGAAACGTTTTCATGGGCCCGATGGGAGGAGGCTGGGGGCTCTATCTATTCTAAATGCCACGTGGGATTCCGTCGGCCTCTCCCGCCAGATACCCCGCCGGGGATCACGATCCCATTGCGGGTTTTCGTTGGTACGACACCCGCGTCATGACGATTCTCAGCAACGTCACTTTCCAGAATTTCGTGTACGAACCAGAGCTGGGCGATGGTCGGCAGGGGGTGTGGTTCACGATGGTCCATAGGTATGCCTGGTGGCCCGGGGGAAGCAGGTATTTGTGTGTGTGTGTGTTTGTGACGGGCCGTATGAGTGTGTGTGTGTGTGAGGGAGTCCGTGTGAATGTGTGTGTGTGTGCGAGGGGGGCCGCGTCAATGTGTGTGTGTGTGTGTGTGTGTGTGTGTGTGTGTGTGTGTGTGTGTGTGTGTGTGTGATATTGTAAAATGGGAGTGTGGCCAGGGGACTAGGTCCCGGGATCGAAGTTATTTGGGTATTACGCTTTGGGTGGGAGGTCTTGAGAAAGAGGGGAAAGGGGGAGAGGGGGGAAGATGAACGGGCAAGTGATTCCGAGAGGCAAGTGGGGGTCTGTAACGGACCTTACTGAAAGAGAGGCTCGGGGAGCCCAGGAGTAACCCCCTCTCCTCCCCCCCCTCTCTTCCCCCGGTCCCTCCCCCCCCGTCCGGTGTTTTTGACATCCCCCGTTTCCCCTTCCCCCCTCCCCCCTTCCCCCGCAGCGACGAGTTCAAGCCCGCATACATCAGCGCCAGCAAGGCCATCGCGTACCGCAATGTGGACAGCCGGGCGCTGGTCAACAATCCTCCCGCGGCCACGGGGGCGGGGAGATACTTCAATTGGATTGGTGGGTACGGGAGCTCCACGTGCATGACAGCACCAGCGGCCAGCTATTAGATTTCCTCATTTCCCATGTCTTCAGCAAACCCAAAATCTTTTGTCACGTGGCGTTTTTTCGCCACGTTCGTACACTTTATTGGGGTTTGTATTGCCGTATCTTCTGCGTCTATTCGCGGTGGCGTTGGAGGCGACCTGGCTAAATCGATGTTTTAGGTAAATTCATAATTAACTCACATGTTCTACCGACATATGAGGCCAGCTGTCATCCGAGCCTCCATCTTCCCGGTCAGTATGATTGTACTCATAACCATAGCAGCGTTCCAGAGCTGCAATATCAAGTATTGTGTATTTGATCTCCAATTCGACCCCCCCCTTTCCCCCCCCCCATTCACATCGCACACAGATACGGACGGCACTGCAACCCTCCGCGGGCGCCCCACGCTGATTGGAAGTTGGCCGACCTGGTGGAATCTGGATACAGATTGCTCGTACCAACCGCTAGGGAATGTACACTGGTGCGACTACCTTCCCTGGAGGGCGGTTGCGAGGCTGGACGTGCGGGTGCCCGGATACACCGTGCCGGCAAGTGACGGGGAGTGTGTGACGGAGGAGGGGGGAAGAGTCGGGGTTGACGAGACCGTACGACCTATACGGCAATGGAAATGCGAAGCCACGGGTAGTAGTACTGACCGGCGTTCGAATTGACTGATTGTACGTCAGGGAGGGGGTTTTGGCGGGAAGGGGAGCTTAAGATAAATGTTTCCCTCCCGCGTGTGTCGTCGCGCTCCCCTGGTACTCCCCGAGTACGGCGCCCCGACCCTTCATCTTCTTTCCTCCGCCCTGCCCTTCAAACCCCCACGCTCGCAGGTGGACACGGGAAACGCCTTCCCCCCTGACGCGCCGTACATCCTCGGATACGTGGCTCAGTTCGGTTGGAAGGGGGCGGCGGCTCGTAATATGACAATCACCCGAAATGAGGTCAGATGGGGGGGGGGAAGAGGGGAGAGGTGGGGGGAGAGGGGGAGGGAGGGGGAAGAGAGGGAAGAAATGGGGGAGTGAGGAGAGGTGGAGGGAGAGGGGAGAGGTGGAGGGAGAGGGGAGAGGCGGAGGGAGAGGGGGAGGGATGGGGGAGGGAGGGAGCCTCTCCTCCCAGCCGCCCGAATGCGTAAATAAACACACTCATATCGCACACGTACACAAACTCTCTTACATACACACGTTCGGGCACACGTTTTGAACGACACACACACACACACAGAGACAGACACACACACACACACGGGCGTGCTCGTAAATACACACACAGGGTATCACGGGCGTGAGCGGTACCACTGGCTGGTACTTCCACATGAACCAGGGGGCAACACCCAGCCTGCAGGTACGGCAAACAGTATGTGTATGGTGGAAGTAATGGTGCAGCGTGGGGGTGGACGAATATACGGATTACGATGTACACGAGTCTTTGATGTGTTTTTGCGTAATTAGTTGATGGGCGTTATCTCACGCAATTTAAGTACTTGTGGATTCCGTAATTACGGCTATACGACAACATTTTACGTATGTATCGAAATTGTTTCAACACAGAATAGAAATGTAGTCATATAGCAAGTGTTGGAAGGTGCGACTTACAATGATGCTGGCTAACTGCCAGTACGGCGGGGTCGTACAGGATAATGATCAATTTGGGAACATCCATATATCTTCCGCCGCCAACGCATGACTCCCTGACTTTCGCTGTCACGTTTTCGTACAGGTTTTCCTTACCCAGATTCCCCCGGGAAACAGCCTGGTGTTCGCAACCCGTTACCCGTCAGGTGTGTGTGTGTGTGTGTATGTGCGTGACCGTGTGTGTGTTGGGGGGGGGGGGAGGGGGGGGGGACAATTTTGTTGGTATTGAGGGGGGGGGAGAAGGGGTGGAATGGCCGGGACACCCCAACCACGGAGCGCCCTAACGGAGAGTCGGTTACTGATTAGTCATCTCCCCGATGTGGATGTCACCAGCCCACACACCCCGTTGGGTCCTTCAAGATGTCGCCCCTGTCCATTACCCACGGGGTCGCAACTGCTCTGCCCACCAAGCTTGCTTTGCCCGCTCCCCCTCCGTGATTTAAAAACACACACACAACCGCATACCCGGGCATGCCCAAACAACACACACGCACATACACACACGGTCTCCCCCCTCCCCTCCTTTCCCGCCGGCCAGGCAGTACCTTCTCCGTATCCCGTGTGTTCCGTTGGTACCCTAGCCTCAGCTCCACTGTACGGCAGGCAGGAAGTCTGGATGAGGTTTTGGCTGGCAGTGGGGATTTGTACTGGTTCAACGGAAACTACGTCATCATTAAGATGGTGGATCCAGGTACGCGGGTGGGTGGCATGCGGAGGGGGATGAGGTGAGAGGGTGAGGGGAAATGAGTTTCGGAACAAGTAAGTTCCGTAGGGGTTGAGATTGGGGCGTGCTTAGGCAAAGAAACCGGAGAAGCTGTTTTGTCGTACGAAATTCCCTTTCCCCCCATCGCGGTTAGTAATGCCTACAGCAGTATCATGCCTCGTTTATTCGACCTCCCCTCCCGTCCCGTCCCCTCTCCCCCCCGTTCCCCTCTCCCCACCATTCCCCTCCCCTCCCCTCCCCTCCCCATTCCCCTCCCCATTCCCCTCCCCATTCCCCTCCCCATTCCCTTCCCCTCCCCATTCCCTTCCCCTCCCCTCCCCTCCCCTCCCCTCCCCTCCCCTCCCCTCCCCTCCCCTCCCCTCCCCTCCCCTCCCCTCCCCTCCCCTCCCCTCCCCTCCCCTCCCCTCCCCTCCCCTCCCCTCCCCTCCCCTCCCCTCCCCTCCCCTCCCCTCCCCTCCCCTCCCCTCCCCTCCCCTCCCCTCCCCTCCCCTCTTCCCCCCTGTTAGTCCTGGCTTCGTCAGCGATCATTACCAGCGTTTTCATGTTCGTCTCCCTCCACCTCTCCCCTCTCCCCCCCTCTCCCCTCCTCTCCCTCTCTTTCAGGTGACGCCACGGTGGACCCGCCCTTCTCTGCGGACGGAGTGACGGTTTGGGGCACCCGCTACTTCAACGCATGGTACTGGATCAACGCTACAACTCTGGGGGGAAAGGTGTGTGTGTATGTGTGTGTGTGTCGATGTAAGTCGATGTGTCTGTCTGTCTGTCTGTCCGTGTGTTCCCGCGTTGGGATATTGGGTTTGATGCATTGATGCGGGGAGATAACGGCTGTGTAGGGGAGCGTCTGTACAAAAGCACTTGGGCCGAGTTTTACCGTAACTACGATAGAGTATCCAAACTGCCACCGCATTCCGCAGTCGTACAGACACTGCAACCGGTCTCAACCGACATTCGATATTGTTATTTTAGTCCTTCCCAATTTCGTGTCTTTGAAACTGCCCCTTGCCTTCCGGCTTCTGCAGCGGGACATACTTTAGGGTGCATGTAAACTGTTTTAACAACGGACGGTTTAGTTGGAAAGTTTTACGGTTTTACTGCTTGCTTTCATGACAACCCAACCGTAGCCATCCATCTGTGATATATGTTGCAAAGATGATGTCTTACGGTTTATTACGTGATGTTTTTCATCCCAAAAATCAAAATTATTAAGGAACGTATTTCATATTCCTTTTCCTCCTTGCGTATTCGTTTTCACATTCCGCGACCCTCAGGACCCATGGGTCGTTTGCTCCTGGGTTTCCGGGGGCTCGTCGTCAGCCCCGGGCGCGCACTTCTGTCCCCTCGACGCTCCCAGCTCGTCAACCGACATACCAGATGTGCTGCCATCGTCGTACAACAGCTGGATGGATCCTTTTTGTACGGACATCGCTCCGCCGGGTGGGTACCAGGTGTGGGTTTCGGTTGGTTGGTTGGTGGGTGCGTGGCGTGGGGCACTGCCCTGGACTCAACTGCCACACCTACCCGGCCTCCGTTTTCCGCCGGCCTGGTATAACTAATATTATGTAATACCCTGGCCAGATAACCCGCCCATCCCGCCTGACCCCTCCCTCCCTTCTCCCCCTCTCACGTCGTTCTCCACCATCGTGGGTAGTCAGAGGCTTTACAGCAGGGTCTACTGCGAGTATTATACATTGACGAATCTGAGAAAAGATCTCAAAAATGTCAACACTTATGAGTGAGACCAATATATATAAATACTTGGTATCATCATGCCTCGTTTACTCTCCTTTCCCCCTCTCTCCCTCCCCCCCTTCATCCCCCTTCCCTCGCCAGGCTCCCTCCTCGCATGTGCGCAGGTGGTGGCTCAGGGTTTGTGTGGTACGGAGGGTATTGCCAGAACCAGCGACCCGCACGTGCGCCTCATTGGGGGGTATTGCGCCGTCAGCTGCGGCCGCTGCGAGCAGGGTGACCGGGCGTGTGTGGACAAGGTACCTCCGGGTAAGGCGTGTATGAGCACGTGTATGTGTGTACGATATGTTCAACTACGCAATCTGACGCTGGCCAGGGAGCTCCGCTCCCGTACGGCGGTGCCCCCTCCCATCCCCTCCTCCACCTCCCCCTCATCAGGCGGACTCACCTGCGGCCAAAGGCGGGCTGTGGGCAACTGCGCCTCGGACTGGTTCCGGAGCGGGGCCTGGTGCGCCGCCACGTGTGGGTTTTGCACGCTCGTGGAGCCGCTGCCCCCCCTCCCCGCGGCACCAAATTGCTCCGACGTGCGTGTGCCGCCAGGTGTGTGTGTGTGTGGGTGGGTGGCTGGGTGGGTGTTGTGTATGCGTGGGAGTTACGACTTGAAGGGTGTGGATCGGGGGTTGGGGGTTGGGGTGGAAGAGGGGGAAGGGGCCCCCCTTACAATCTGAGTTTGATCTCCCCCTCGTCGTACGTCCTCATGCCTTTAACCCTCCACCGCCGTTATATGTATTATTTGAATTTTCACTCCCGCTGTCAGCACGGGCATGACCTCACTAGAACCGATGTCAGGCATAAGCCCCACCTGCTGTCGCTCCTGTTTAGGCACCTACACATGCGAACAGCAACTGCAGTGGGGACAGTGCGCGCAGTCCTGGATGGCGCTAAACGGCTGGTGCCTAGCCTCGTGCGGCTTATGCGGTAGCGGAAACAGCGGCACCTCGCCGCCGTCGGCACCAGCAGCGTCACCCTCCACTACCTCTCCCGCGGCGCCGCCCGCGGGGTGTTTAGATATACCAGCTCCTGGTAAAACACGTGTGCGCGTGTGTTTTAACGGTATCCGTACCATGTATGCACACCGTGTTTGTGGTGCTAGTGTGTGATGGTATTAGGATTGGCATCCATTATTGGCATTGCCGTACTTCACTCCCTGGAATTCGGATATCATCAGCATCAGCACCCCCCCCCTTCCCTTCCCCCCCCTTTCCTCTCCTCTGCCCTCCCGGTGCGCCCCTCCCACCTCTTCCGCCCCCACCATCTTCCCCGCCTAAAGGCGGTTACACGTGCGCGCAACAGGCATTCTGGGGAAAGTGCTCCGCTGATTTCATTCGCAACAACAACTACTGCGCCGCGACATGCAATAGCTGCGGCAGTAGCACCACTGGCAGCAGTAGCAGTGGAAGTAGCAGTAGTGGCTGTGGGGACGTACAGCCCCCCGGCGGCTATAGCTGTGCCCAGCAGGCATCTTGGGGTAGGTGTAGCGAGGGTTTTATGTTGCCATACGGCTACTGCGCGGTCACTTGCCGGCGCTGTAGCGGCGGCAGCAACTGTTACGACGTGGTGCCCCCTGGTGGAGGTTACAGCTGCGTGCAGCAGGCGGGTTGGGGCAGGTGCAGCGACACGCTCATGATGGTGCAGGGCTACTGCGCGACGACGTGCAACCGGTGTAGCGCTGGCGGGAGTGGCCGTGTCGACATGGTCAGCGGAGGCGGCGGCAGCGGCAGTTCGAGTGCCAGTAGCGGATTGAGCATTGAGGGAAGCGGAGGAGGTGGCGGCGGAAAGGGAAGCGGTGGGAGCGGCACAAGCAGCGCAAACGGAGGGTTCGTGGCGGATTTGGGGGCCTTATTTCCTGACTTATTCCATGTTACCGGTTTCGCCGCCGCCTCTGACAACGACGGCGGCGGGTATAGCAAGGCTGCTGACGGACGTGACGGCAGTAGCAGCGGCGGCGGCGGTGACGGCAGCGGAGGAGTTCCTGTCTTGCAGTCCCCTGCTGACCCTTCTCCAGCTACTGCCACTACTAACACTCAAACTGCTGCTGCTGCTGCTGCTGCTGCGGACATGTATGATGTGGCTGTAGCGGCCGGCGGAGCCATCAGCAACTACAGCGACGGCACTCCGGTCATAAATGGCAGTAGCAATAGCAGTAGTGGTAGTAGTACTGCTGTAGCTGCAGGGGGCGTCAGCACCTTCAAAACAGTCACCCTAAGCGATGGAAGTTGCGGAGGCAGTAGCAATCAGAACAGTAGTAGCGGCACCTCCATCCCCAACGGCGCCATTTGCAGTGACCGGTCTTCGGCGAGGGCAGCTGCCAAAGCCGCCTCCGCAGCGCCGGTAGGTGGCATCGGGTTCCTGATCAATACCCTGGGGGAGACATCCCCCTTCTCCGCCACTGCTGCAGCCCCAGCATCCAGTCGTGCCGACAAACTCACAAATACGGAAACTTTTGTCACGTCGTATGGGGCAAACTCGTCGTACGGGCCGTACCAGACGGCGCATTTTGTTGCCAGCGCCGCGAGCCTTTCGAATCCCACATTCACCGCCGACACAACGTTAGCAGCAGCAGCGGCAGTAGCACGACGGGGTGGTACTGCGGCTAAAATAAACACCTCATTACCGGGCGGTACGGCAGCGGGAGGCGGTGGCGGCGCAACTGCTGGGGGTGGCGCCAACACGGTTATGATGACGACGGTGGCGAATGGCCCCGTCGCGGCTAAGGAAGGCGGGGTTCCCGCCACCAAACCCACACTATTATTACCAGCAGGTAGCACTGGCAGTAGCAGTAGCAGTAGCAGTAGCACCGCTGTAGCAGGCTCTATTATTGGCAGCAGCAGTAGCAGCAGTAGCGGTATCAAGGCTGCCTCATCAGAGGACGGGGTCCCCTGCTACAGCCCCACCTCCGACCAGGCATTCAACCCGTTCGAGAACACGACGTCCATCCCCTCCCCGGGCTCACCCCTCCTGGCGCCCAAGCCGGGCTTCTACTTCACATGGCTCCGGGGCGCAGAAGGGGCAGCGGCAGCAGCGACGAAGAGCGCAGGGAATGGGGGCGGCAGCAGCGCCACATTTGGCTCCGGCGGCTTCAATGCAGCGTCGGCGGAAGTACCGGAAGGTGGAATCGACCTTACTGGAAGTGGCAGTAGCAGCGGTGGTAGCAGCGCAGTGAGTTTTCAGTCCTTTTACGGGCTTCCAGTATCCACTTTTGGATTTATAAATGGTCAAATATTTGGAAGTGCAAAGCAGAGCATACTTAAGGGCGGTAACAGTAGCAATAGCAGTAGCAGTAGCGCTCGCAGTAGCAACGGCTTCTCGGCAGCATCAGAGGCTGCAGAGCCTTCATCCGCAGCATCACCCACACAGCCGCAGTTCATGCCGCAATCGCAGTCTCAGTCTGAGGCGGTGTCCTTGTCGCATCCTGCAGACCAGCCAGGTCTTGTTTGCTCCCCCTGCACAGACACTCCACCCGGCGGGGGGAGCGCCCTTACGCCCGTCACATGCAGCCAGCTCGTGGCGTCCGGGGCCTGCGGAGATGACTGGGTGGTTTCGGGGCACGTGTGCGACGGGTCCTGCGGCAGATGTCCATACGTGGAGCCGTGTACTGATGTATTGCCGGTGGGTATGAGAGAGAGCTGTGAGCAGCTGCGTGATGGGGGAGGGTGTGCGGCGGAGCTGGTGGTGGCGGCGGGTTGGTGCCGACTCGCCTGCGGGCGTTGTGGCGGAAACCTCGCTTCGAATCTCACCGCCAGCAGTCATATTACCACGACAAGCAGCAGTCACACACTTGATCTCAACAGCGGCCAGGTTGGGGGGTTAGTGAGAGAAGAGGGCGATGGCTCCCGTATCAACGTCACCAACAGTGGCTGTAGTAGCAGTAGCAGTAGCAGTAGCAGTAGCAGTAGTGCTGACGCTAGTGGGGAGTGTTGGGTGATGGGGTGTAGCGACCTGCTCCCCCCGGGGTCCCGACAACAAGGGTGCGGTGATGTGGTTCGGAGTGGGGGCTGCAGCAGCGCCTGGGTGCGGTCCCAGGGCTACTGCGCGGAGAGCTGCGGGAGGTGCCGCAACAGCAGCGGTGGCAGCTAGATGGCTATACAGGAGCGGATTGGATGGGACAGCCTATGCCTAAAAAACGAGCAAAGCATTCTTACAGTGAAGAAGGACCAGTAATGATGTTCCTAATGATATACGCTACCGTACGCCCGTACCACGCGAATATAATATAAAGCAGTGACAACACCAAAAAGACGGGCTTAAACACTTAACATGGTTAACCTTTTCGTGCTTGCTTGGAAAGGTATGTTTGCTGCTTGTAATATAAAGGGCTGGGCTAGTTAACCAGTTTCCATGCGTCACGACGTAAATTGGGGGTGCGTTTGTACGGATATCCCTGAAGGAACGCACGACATTATTTTTATGTAGCTTCATCAGAAGCAAGCCGTAATTACACGCACCGACTGTACGTTTTGCCAGCCGAATGTAGTACGGCAAAAGCATCCAACCCGCCACTTCGCTATCAGTGTGCGTTCATGCCTGCCACGCACATTAATTCACCCACACCCACGCCCACACCCACACTTCTTGGTGTCCCTGGAAGTTCTATGATCAATCCTGACTCAGAGTAGGTGTGGCCCCAACATATATTGATGGACGGTGAGGGAAGACCCCGGTTACAGTGACTTGCGAGCCGACCAGGAATGGAGTTGAGGCCGCCGTTGATCCGTTGGATTCCAGATCGACAGAGAGATACGACATGCAAGCACGCAGCAGGCTCAATCAACCCAGCGACATCGACGTATCTGGTGAGCTAGGTTTTGCTTATTCTATTTGTAGCCCTTTCATTCTTTAAATGCTTGCCTGTGCGTCCCTACTGCTGCGCTGGTAGTCGGAATTACCAGTCATAATTTTTATTTATACCGATTTCGTCATCATAGCATCATCAATCAATCATCATTACCAGCCAGGCTTACGCGTGTGCGTATGTGGGGCGAGGCAGCGACCATTAACGAATGTCAAGCACCTGCCTACATACCCCTCACTGTTCGCGCAATCTATTGCCAGGATACATAAATACACGCCAGGCTCCTGACGGTGCAGAACCTTTAATCATATTCTTATTAGTTGCTTTATAGCTAGGCTCGCAAGCAAGACAGTCAGTAGTTTCACGGCGACGGATGGAGGGACCTCATCAGTGATCAGTGATAGCTAGGCAGGTAGATACGTCTGCCTAGCTATCACTGATCCCTGATGAGGTCGACTGATGAGTATCACTGATGAGGGCTTGCAAGCCTAGTCCGTCCGTCCGTCCGTCCGTCCTCGTCTGTCCGTCTGTCTTTCGACAGCTAGCTAGCTACTCGGCCGCACTACGATCAACCCCTATACAGCGAGATAAATGCACAACACTTGCCTGCCTTGATATCACGACGACACAGCAACATCTTTGGTCCGTTTCAAAATACGTAACATCCTTAAAAAGCAATAATTATATCTTATTTTTGGGTGGTCACGCAAACGCATACAACCACATCAGCAAGCGCAGAGCAATCCTGAAGTACACATTCTTAACGCACGCATACACATTGCACGTGTTCCATTCATGCACATGGATCCAGCCACTGTCTTGGCTGTCTAGGATGAGAGTCTGCCGCGTCTGCGGCTGCTCATCATTTGGGTTGACCGAAGGCGGCCACCGTTGCCAGCACCCCGAAAGCCTGCAATTGTATGCATTAGTAACGTACATGCATATTAATTAAATAAATAACAGGTATAAGTAACTATGATAATGCACAAACGATGTAACATGCAGTATGTATGTTGGAAATGGTGACAAGCAAAGCAACGAGCATCTAGATAGCCGCCGCCGCCTGCTGTCGATCGGTGAGCACCATCTCGCTACCCCGACCTTGCTCCGTCCCCACCGCCCGTAAGATGCATGGCTAAAGTGCAGAAGATGCATGTTAACATGTAACTAAACCAGTCAACAGCCATTCGGAATCGACAACTAGCAGCAGGTTATATATATATACTTACGTAGGATAGAACCTCCGGAATGAAAAGCAAAACATATGCGTGCAGCCATGCATCCTGATGCATACATGCATACATGCAGAAGGCATGCATACACGCACTGACTGGCCTACCTAATGCAGATATTTAATAACCTCCGCTACACACTCACCAGGACGTTTATGCAGCCGTACGCTCACAGAACGATAATGGAGTCGGAAACCGTTGTTGTTGAAAGCTTGGCCTTGCACTTGGCCTTGCACTTGGCGCATGGAGTTGTTCATGGATGTGAGTTTTGTGCGGTTGTCAGATGACTGGATGTCAATCGACATTCCAGTCATACATGGGACGACGATAGCGGCGGCGCAAACCGTCGTCATCTTGGGCCTTACAAAGGCGGTCATAAAGAAGTCGTCCAGTGCCTGCGAACGAAAAAGGCAAAGCATCAATGTCAAATACAATGATCTTTCTAAGAGATCCAGCGCTTGGATAGATGGTCCACGCAGCAGGACGTACATCGATACTACTTTGAAAATTAACATCACGCACCCTACATACATACATATATAGATATAGATATATACCTTATTATTATTATTACTATCTTGACATGTCACGTTGCTGTTGCCAGTGAAGCTGCTGTTGCCATCTTCAGAAGGCCAGATGGCCTCATCAGCCACCTCTGAAGACTGCTGATGGGATGTTGCTGCTGGCTGCGGCTCACGTGAAATAGCAGCGGTGGCGGTGGCGGTTGCGGAGGTGGTGGTGGTGACGGTGGCGGTGGCGGTGGCGGTGGCGGTGGTGGTGGCGGTGGCGGCGGTGCAGACTGCTGGATGCTTGGGTGGTGCCGACAACGTAGCAAATAAGGTAGTCATACGGTCCCAGGCCTGCATTAGTGTAAGTGTAAAATGCGTAAGGCAGCGGGACAGACTGAATATATGCATCCTCCCTCGCATCATCTTTATATGCATAGATTATCTTCATGTAGGCAGCCGGGACTACTACCATCATGCTATACTTCTATTTGCATGCGTGCAGGGCCGTATACAAGTACGTACTCAAATACACATACACATACACCCCCACGCATCCACCCGGTCGCTTGGCAGGCAGGGGAAAGCGGCGGACCTGGCCGCCAGCAGTAACAACGAAGCGCACCCACGTACCTTGGCAGCCGCTTCAACGCTCTCGAGGTTGTTGATCCAGCGGTCTTGGCGGCCCTCGTCGTGGTCAGTCATGTTCGCCGTGGCGTTGTAGTTGTTGGCGCTAGCAGCAGTGATGATGGCGTTGTCGTTATCAGCGTGATGATTTGGCTCGTCAGCCACAGCCGCATCAGTGGTCACAACTGACAGATGAACTGCTGGTGGTGGTGGTTCGCTTGAGGAAACAACAGTTAATGGCACTGTATCCGCTGCCGTGGGCAGAAGCAGGAAGGCCGTCATAGGATAGGAGTCGTCCGCCGAGGCCGCCTGGGGTGATTGTTGAAAAGCGAAAGAATAAATGGAAGCGCGCTTTTAACTATAAGCACGTCGATATACGGAAGGCACCAGCAGGCAGGCAGCAGGACGGATGATCGCTCGATGGAGTAGTGAATTCGATGATGACGACCGATCCATTATTCGTCGCTATTAGCGAGGTTCACCTACATACACTGACATACCTGCTGTGCAGGTGCCTGGTCCTTCTGATTAAGACTGGGCATCCTGCTGAAGGTCCCGAGGACCCCGAGAACGAACAACAACACAATAAGAATGCTGCAGGAAGTCCACCGCCACAAGCCTGCGTGCAGTCACAGTCGGCAAACTATGAGAAACAGCAAAGCCTAAACAAAATATACATCAAATCAGCTTCTTTCAGACAGAGTTGGGACGGAAAGCCCGACTTACCGGCCCAGAACGCGCGCTTGCTCTTCAGGCGCTGGTAAGCCTGGAAAGCCTCGGATTCCATGAGAGCACGCAGATGCTCCTCGGTTGTAATACATGCTCTGCGCGTGGTAACATGCTGGCAAAATTAGACAATCGCAAAAGTACCTGCAGTTGCTGGGTCGCCATGCCATCGATGGCCATCCGAACACCTAGTACCGAAGCGAGTCGCCAATCTCGTTCGTGGATTCATCTATAGGTTAACGTGGAGCATATACTTACATGCGTTGTGCTTCCGACACGGAATACTGGCGACAGTACACTCCGGAGCGCTCCATGGACATCTAATAACTGGATATCGCTACCGAGCTGAGATAATTCAGGTAAGGAAGACTTAATTAAGATTTGTGGAAATCAGCATAACAGAACAGTGATAGCAAGCAAAGTTGGCAGCTTTGTGAATTGTGTTAGGCAGGCCCAGCCTATTTAGCTCCCAGGTATATGTACGGAAACAAACTTGACGGCCTTCTGTCCGACGACGTTCCTTGTTTTGCAATGAGAAAGACTAATTGTTCTCGAAACCTTATTAGGTATAGATATTTAACGACACAGTCACTTTGACAGGATGTTACTTGTTGTTTCAGAATGTATCATCATCATACTGCCATACCGCCAGATTTTGTCAGAATGGAAGTTGATTAGACTGGATCGCTGTCTAATCGCGACGACATACTTTAATAATGAACCCAAGCAAGAAGCAGCAAGCAAGCGCGCTATCTTGGATGTCTTGCTGCAGGGGTCCGTCCCCTGTCTTCCTGCGTCACCCTCGCTCCATATGTATGGCATGAATCATATGACTAGCAGTCCATATGACTAGCAAGCGACAAAGTGCGTGCACTGTGCGTTAGGCTGCACATGTGCATCTTTTACCGCTCCCCGCTCCCCTCCGAATAAGCAAGGACACAAACCCGTGCCCATATAGACACGCACTCAAGTCCTCGAACACACTGTTGGTCACCCAACTCGATAGTCAAATGCGTGCATCATCTCCCGCAATACACCCAAGAGCTGCGGCATCCTTAATTTGTACGGCATGGCCCAAAACAACCAAAAGGGGCCCTACAAGACGCAAAGCTCGTTGACATCAACATACACCTACACCCTGGCCCGACTACTGGTACTGCGTGTAGCGCACGGCAGCTGCGGTGTACGTATGACTACGGTCACAGGTGGCAGCCCCACCCCACGGGGCTACGAGAAATACTGCCCACAGCCCCTACCTGCTGCTCACCTCGCTGTCACCATGCACACGCGGCAATTGTGGGCTTCACAGCAATATCAGACTGTATGTGAAGGCCGTACTAGTTGAGGGCTTACCGTGGGAAACGCATATGGCCAAGAGAACTAACCAGATGGGTATTACTACTGCCTCGCTGCTACTGCTGCTGGTGTTGCCGATACTGGCATATATAATGCCGTGGCGGGCACGGTATACTGAAAAAGACATACGCTTCGACGTACAGAGATGGGCAAGAAGCGGGCGTCAAAATAAAATGAAATCTATGAACTGCCCTTTTCCTTCAATCAAAGCTCCACCCATATGACCCATAATGATGTTTCATTCCGTTGGCCTCTCCCCCCAGATACCCGCCGGGGGATCACAATTCCATTGCGGGTTTTCGTTGGTACGACACCCGCGTCATGACGATACTCAGCAACGTCACTTTCCAGAATGTCGTGCACGAGCCAGAGCTGGGCGATGGTATTTGTGGAGCATGTATTTGTCTGTGTGTGCGTGTGTGTGTGAATGTGTGTGTGTGTGTGAGGGGGCCGTGTGAATGTGTGTGTGTGTGTGTGTGAGGGGGGCCGTGTGAATGTGTGTGTGTGTGTGTGTGTGTGTGTGATATTGTAAAATGGGAGTGTGGCCAGGGGACTAGGTTCCGGGATCGAAGTTATTTGGGTATTACGCTTTGGGTGGGAGGTCTTGAGAAAGAGGGGAAAGGGGGAGAGGGGGGAAGATGAACGGGCAAGTGATTCCGAGAGGCAAGTGGGGGTCTGTAACGGACCTTACTGAAAGAGAGGCTCGGGGAGCCCAGGAGTAACCCCCTCTCCTCCCCCCCCTCTCCTCCCCCGGTCCCTCCCCCCCCGTCCGGTGTTTTTGACATCCCCCGTTTCCCCTTCCCCCCTCCCCCCTTCCCCCGCAGCGACGAGTTCAAGCCCGCATACATCAGCGCCAGCAAGGCCATCGCGTACCGCAATGTGGACAGCCGGGCGCTGGTCAACAATCCTCCCGCGGCCACGGGGGCGGGGAGATACTTCAATTGGATTGGTGGGTACGGGAGCTCCACGTGCATGACAGCACCAGCGGCCAGCTATTAGATTTCCTCATTTCCCATGTCTTCAGCAAACCCAAAATCTTTTGTCACGTGGCGTTTTTTCGCCACGTTCGTACACTTTATTGGGGTTTGTATTGCCGTATCTTCTGCGTCTATTCGCGGTGGCGTTGGAGGCGACCTGGCTAAATCGATGTTTTAGGTAAATTCATAATTAACTCACATGGCCGACCTGGTGGAATCTGGATACAGATTGCTCGTACCAATCGCTAGGGAATGTACACTGGTGCGACTACCTTCCCTGGAGGGCGGTTGCGAGGCTGGACGTGCGGGTGCCCGGATACACCGTGCCGGCAAGTGACGGGGAGTGTGTGACGGAGGAGGGGGGAAATAGTCGGGGTTGACGAGACCGTACGACCTATACGGCAATGGAAATGGGAAGCCACGGGTAGTAGGACTGAAGTGTGTACTGCATTCGAATTGACTGATTGTACGTCAGGGAGGGGGTTTTGGCGGGAAGGGGAGCTTAAGATAAATGTTTCCCTCCCGCGTGTGTCGTCGCGCTCCCCTGGTACTCCCCGAGTACGGCGCCCCAACCCTTCACTTCTTTCCTCCGCCCTGCCCTTCAAACCCCCACGCTCGCAGGTGGAGACGGGAAACGCCTTCCCCCTTGATGCGCCGTACATCCTCGGATACGTGGCTCAGTTCGGTTGGAAGGGGGCGGCGGCTCGTAACATGACAATCACCCGAAATGAGGTCTCCCTCCACCTCTCCCCTCTCCCTCCACCTCTCCCCTCTCCCCCCCTCTCCCCTCCTCTCCCTCTCTTTCAGGTGACGCCAGGGTGGACCCGCCCTTCTCTGCGGACGGAGTGACGGTTTGGGGCACCCGCTACTTCGACGCATGGTACTGGGTCAACGCTACAACTCTGGGGTGAAAGGTGTGTGTGTGTGTGTGTGTGTGTCGATGTAAGTCGATGTGTCTGTCTGTCTGTCTGTCCGTGTGTTCCCGCGTTGGGATATTGGGTTTGATGCATTGATGCGGGGAGATAACGGCTGTGTACGGGAGCGTCTGTACAAAAGCACTTGGGCCGAGTTTTACCGTAACTACGATAGAGTATCCAAACTGCCACCGCATTCCGCAGTCGTACAGACACTGCAACCGGTCTCAACCGACATTCGATATTGTTGTTTTAGTCCTTCCCAATTTCGTGTCTTTGAAACTGCCCCTTGCCTTCCGGCTTCTGCAGCGGGACATACTTTAGGGTGCATGTAAACTGTTTTAACAACGGACGGTTTAGCTGGAAAGTTTTACGGTTTTACTGCTTGCTTTCATGACAACCCAACCGTAGCCATCCTGACTGTGATATATGTTGCAAAGATGATGTCTTACGGTTTATTACGTGATGTTTTTCATCCCAAAAATCAAAATTATTACGGAACGTATTTCATATTCCTTTTCCTCCTTGCGTATTCGTTTTCACATTCCGCGACCCTCAGGACCCATGGGTCGTTTGCTCCTGGGTTTCCGGGGGCTCGTCGTCAGCCCCGGGCGCGCACTTCTGTCCCCTCGACGCTCCCAGCTCGTCAACCGACATACCAGATGTGCTGCCATCGTCGTACAACATCTGGATGGATTCTTTTTGTACGGACATCGCTCCGCCGGGTGGGTACCAGGTGTGGGTTTCGGTTGGTTGGTTGGTTGGTGCGTGGCGTGGGGCACTGCCCTGGACTCAACTGCCACACCTACCCGGCCTCCATTTTCCGCCGGCCTGGTATAACTAATATTATGTAATACCCTGGCCAGATAACCCGCCCATCCCGCCTGACCCCTCCCTCCCTTCTCCCCCTCTCACGTCGTTCTCCACCATCGTGGGTAGTCAGAGGCTTTACAGCAGGGTCTACTGCGAGTATTATAGATTGACGAATCTGAGAAAAGATCTCAAAAATGTCAACACTTATGAGTGAGACCAATATATATAAATACTTGGTATCATCATGCCTCGTTTACTCTCCTTTCCCCCTCTCTCCCTCCCCCCCCTTCATCCCCCTTCCCTCGCCAGGCTCCCTCCTCGCATGTGCGCAGGTGGTGGCTCAGGGTTTGTGTGGTACGGAGGGTATTGCCAGAACCAGCGACCCGCACGTGCGCCTCATTGGGGGGTATTGCGCCGTCAGCTGCGGCCGCTGCGAGCAGGGTGACCGGGCGTGTGTGGACAAGGTACCTCCGGGTAAGGCGTGTATGAGCACGTGTATGTGTGTACGATATGTTTAACTACGCAATCTGACGCTGGCCAGGGAGCTCCGCCCCCGTACGGCCCGTACGGCCCAACGTCGGAACACCGCCCTCGAAGCGCTTCCCCCCTTCCGGTGGGGATGAGGGGAGATGGGGGAGGTGTGAGGGGATCTCTCAAGGCACAGCCATATTCGACCCATGCATAAGGCCTTTGAACCGCGCCTGCACTAAAGAAGGATAAAAGCAGCATAGCTGCTGATAGCTGCTGATGACAACTGTCAAGATGGACGCATTTGGGTCCGGCTTCACTTCCAATAAAACTGTCCGCCTGGTTGGCTGGTTGGTTGGTCCAACTGTGCCCCCTCCCATCCCCTCCTCCACCTCGTCAGGCGGACTCACCTGCGGCCAAAGGCGGGCTGTGGGCAACTGCGCCTCGGACTGGTTCAAGGATTGGGGGTGCGTTTGTACGGATACCCCTGAAGTAACGCACGACATTATTTTTATGTAACTTCATCAGAAGCAAGCCGTAATTACACGCACCGACTGTACGTATTGCCAGCCGAATGTAGTACGGCAAAAGCACCCAACCCGCCACTTCGCTATCAGTGTGCGTTCATGCCTGCCACGCACATTAATTCACCCACACCCACACCCACACCCACACCCACACTTCTTGGTGTCCCTGGAAGTTCTATGATCAATCCTGACTCAGAGTAGGTGTGGCCCCAACATATATTGATGGACGGTGAGGGAAGACCCCGGTTACAGTGACTTGCGAGCCGACCAGGAATGGAGTTGAGGCCGCCGTTGATCCGTTGGATTCCAGATCGACAGAGAGATACGACATGCAAGCACGCAGCAGGCTCAATCAACCCAGCGACATCGACGTATCTGGTGAGCTAGGTTTTGCTTATTCTATTTGTAGCCCTTTCATTCTTTAAATGCTTGCCTGTGCGTCCCTACTGCTGCGCTGGTAGTCGGAATTACCAGTCGTAATTTTTATTTATACCGATTTCGTCATCATAGCATCATCAATCAATCATCATTACCAGCCAGGCTTACGCGTGTGCGTATGTGGGGCGAGGCAGCGACCATTAACGAATGTCAAGCACCTGCCTACATACCCCTCACTGTTCGCGCAATCTATTGCCAGCATACATAAATACACGCCAGGCTCCTGACGGTGCAGAACCTTTAATCATATTCTTATTAGTTGCTTTATAGCTAGGCTCGCAAGCAAGACAGTCAGTAGTTTCACGGCGACGGATGGAGAGACCTCATCAGTGATCAGTGATAGCTAGGCAGGTAGATACGTCTGCCTAGCTATCACTGATCCCTGATGAGGTCGACTGATGAGTATCACTGATGAGGGCTTGCAAGCCTAGTCCGTCCGTCCGTCCGTCCGTCCTCGTCTGTCCGTCTGTCTTTCGACAGCTAGCTAGCTACTCGGCCGCACTACGATCAACCCCTATACAGCGAGATAAATGCACAACACTTGCCTGCCTTGATATCACGACGACACAGCAACATCTTTGGTCCGTTTCAAAATACGTAACATCCTTAAAAAGCAATAATTATATCTTATTTTTGGGTGGTCACGCAAACGCATACAACCACATCAGCAAGCGCAGAGCAATCCTGAAGTACACATTCTTAACGCACGCATACACATTGCACGTGTTCCATTCATGCACATGGATCCAGCCACTGTCTTGGCTGTCTAGGATGAGAGTCTGCCGCGTCTGCGGCTGCTCATCATTTGGGTTGACCGAAGGCGGCCACCGTTGCCAGCACCCCGAAAGCCTGCAATTGTATGCATTAGTAACGTACATGCATATTAATTAAATAAATAACAGGTATAAGTAACTATGATAATGCACAAACGATGTAACATGCAGTATGTATGTTGGAAATGGTGACAAGCAAAGCAACGAGCATCTAGATAGCCGCCGCCGCCTGCTGTCGATCGGTGAGCACCATCCCGCTACCCCGACCTGGCTCCGTCCCCACCGCCCGTAAGATGCATGGCTAAAGTGCAGAAGATGCATGTTAACATGTAACTAAACCAGTCAACAGCCATTCGGAATCGACAACTAGCAGCAGGTTATATATATATACTTACGTAGGATAGAACCTCCGGAATGAAAAGCAAAACATATGCGTGCAGCCATGCATCCTGATGCATACATGCATACATGCAGAAGGCATGCATACACGCACTGACTGGCCTACCTAATGCAGATATTTAATAACCTCCGCTACACACTCACCAGGACGTTTATGCAGCCGTACGCTCACAGAACGATAATGGAGTCGGAAACCGTTGTTGTTGAAAGCTTGGCCTTGCACTTGGCCTTGCACTTGGCGCATGGAGTTGTTCATGGATGTGAGTTTTGTGCGGTTGTCAGATGACTGGATGTCAATCGACATTCCAGTCATACATGGGACGACGATAGCGGCGGCGCAAACCGTCGTCATCTTGGGCCTTACAAAGGCGGTCATAAAGAAGTCGTCCAGTGCCTGCGAACGAAAAAGGCAAAGCATCAATGTCAAATACAATGATCTTTCTAAGAGATCCAGCGCTTGGATAGATGGTCCACGCAGCAGGACGTACATCGATACTACTTTGAAAATTAACATCACGCACCCTACATACATACATATATAGATATAGATATATACCTTATTATTATTATTACTATCTTGACATGTCACGTTGCTGTTGCCAGTGAAGCTGCTGTTGCCATCTTCAGAAGGCCAGATGGCCTCATCAGCCACCTCTGAAGACTGCTGATGGGATGTTGCTGCTGGCTGCGGCTCACGTGAAATAGCAGCGGTGGCGGTGGCGGTTGCGGAGGTGGTGGTGGTGACGGTGGCGGTGGCGGTGGCGGTGGCGGTGGTGGTGGCGGTGGCGGCGGTGCAGACTGCTGGATGCTTGGGTGGTGCCGACAACGTAGCAAATAAGGTAGTCATACGGTCCCAGGCCTGCATTAGTGTAAGTGTAAAATGCGTAAGGCAGCGGGACAGACTGAATATATGCATCCTCCCTCGCATCATCTTTATATGCATAGATTATCTTCATGTAGGCAGCCGGGACTACTACCATCATGCTATACTTCTATTTGCATGCGTGCAGGGCCGTATACAAGTACGTACTCAAATACACATACACATACACCCCCACGCATCCACCCGGTCGCTTGGCAGGCAGGGGAAAGCGGCGGACCTGGCCGCCAGCAGTAACAACGAAGCGCACCCACGTACCTTGGCAGCCGCTTCAACGCTCTCGAGGTTGTTGATCCAGCGGTCTTGGCGGCCCTCGTCGTGGTCAGTCATGTTCGCCGTGGCGTTGTAGTTGTTGGCGCTAGCAGCAGTGATGATGGCGTTGTCGTTATCAGCGTGATGATTTGGCTCGTCAGCCACAGCCGCATCAGTGGTCACAACTGACAGATGAACTGCTGGTGGTGGTGGTTCGCTTGAGGAAACAACAGTTAATGGCACTGTATCCGCTGCCGTGGGCAGAAGCAGGAAGGCCGTCATAGGATAGGAGTCGTCCGCCGAGGCCGCCTGGGGTGATTGTTGAAAAGCGAAAGAATAAATGGAAGCGCGCTTTTAACTATAAGCACGTCGATATACGGAAGGCACCAGCAGGCAGGCAGCAGGACGGATGATCGCTCGATGGAGTAGTGAATTCGATGATGACGACCGATCCATTATTCGTCGCTATTAGCGAGGTTCACCTACATACACTGACATACCTGCTGTGCAGGTGCCTGGTCCTTCTGATTAAGACTGGGCATCCTGCTGAAGGTCCCGAGGACCCCGAGAACGAACAACAACACAATAAGAATGCTGCAGGAAGTCCACCGCCACAAGCCTGCGTGCAGTCACAGTCGGCAAACTATGAGAAACAGCAAAGCCTAAACAAAATATACATCAAATCAGCTTCTTTCAGACAGAGTTGGGACGGAAAGCCCGACTTACCGGCCCAGAACGCGCGCTTGCTCTTCAGGCGCTGGTAAGCCTGGAAAGCCTCGGATTCCATGAGAGCACGCAGATGCTCCTCGGTTGTAATACATGCTCTGCGCGTGGTAACATGCTGGCAAAATTAGACAATCGCAAAAGTACCTGCAGTTGCTGGGTCGCCATGCCATCGATGGCCATCCGAACACCTAGTACCGAAGCGAGTCGCCAATCTCGTTCGTGGATTCATCTATAGGTTAACGTGGAGCATATACTTACATGCGTTGTGCTTCCGACACGGAATACTGGCGACAGTACACTCCGGAGCGCTCCATGGACATCTAATAACTGGATATCGCTACCGAGCTGAGATAATTCAGGTAAGGAAGACTTAATTAAGATTTGTGGAAATCAGCATAACAGAACAGTGATAGCAAGCAAAGTTGGCAGCTTTGTGAATTGTGTTAGGCAGGCCCAGCCTATTTAGCTCCCAGGTATATGTACGGAAACAAACTTGACGGCCTTCTGTCCGACGACGTTCCTTGTTTTGCAATGAGAAAGACTAATTGTTCTCGAAACCTTATTAGGTATAGATATTTAACGACACAGTCACTTTGACAGGATGTTACTTGTTGTTTCAGAATGTATCATCATCATACTGCCATACCGCCAGATTTTGTCAGAATGGAAGTTGATTAGACTGGATCGCTGTCTAATCGCGACGACATACTTTAATAATGAACCCAAGCAAGAAGCAGCAAGCAAGCGCGCTATCTTGGATGTCTTGCTGCAGGGGTCCGTCCCCTGTCTTCCTGCGTCACCCTCGCTCCATATGTATGGCATGAATCATATGACTAGCAGTCCATATGACTAGCAAGCGACAAAGTGCGTGCACTGTGCGTTAGGCTGCACATGTGCATCTTTTACCGCTCCCCGCTCCCCTCCGAATAAGCAAGGACACAAACCCGTGCCCATATAGACACGCACTCAAGTCCTCGAACACACTGTTGGTCACCCAACTCGATAGTCAAATGCGTGCATCATCTCCCGCAATACACCCAAGAGCTGCGGCATCCTTAATTTGTACGGCATGGCCCAAAACAACCAAAAGGGGCCCTACAAGACGCAAAGCTCGTTGACATCAACATACACCTACACCCTGGCCCGACTACTGGTACTGCGTGTAGCGCACGGCAGCTGCGGTGTACGTATGACTACGGTCACAGGTGGCAGCCCCACCCCACGGGGCTACGAGAAATACTGCCCACAGCCCCTACCTGCTGCTCACCTCGCTGTCACCATGCACACGCGGCAATTGTGGGCTTCACAGCAATATCAGACTGTATGTGAAGGCCGTACTAGTTGAGGGCTTACCGTGGGAAACGCATATGGCCAAGAGAACTAACCAGATGGGTATTACTACTGCCTCGCTGCTACTGCTGCTGGTGTTGCCGATACTGGCATATATAATGCCGTGGCGGGCACGGTATACTGAAAAAGACATACGCTTCGACGTACAGAGATGGGCAAGAAGCGGGCGTCAAAATAAAATGAAATCTATGAACTGCCCTTTTCCTTCAATCAAAGCTCCACCCATATGACCCATAATGATGTTTCATTCCGTTGGCCTCTCCCCCCAGATACCCGCCGGGGGATCACAATTCCATTGCGGGTTTTCGTTGGTACGACACCCGCGTCATGACGATACTCAGCAACGTCACTTTCCAGAATGTCGTGCACGAGCCAGAGCTGGGCGATGGTATTTGTGGAGCATGTATTTGTCTGTGTGTGCGTGTGTGTGTGAATGTGTGTGTGTGTGTGAGGGGGCCGTGTGAATGTGTGTGTGTGTGTGTGTGAGGGGGGCCGTGTGAATGTGTGTGTGTGTGTGTGTGTGTGTGTGATATTGTAAAATGGGAGTGTGGCCAGGGGACTAGGTTCCGGGATCGAAGTTATTTGGGTATTACGCTTTGGGTGGGAGGTCTTGAGAAAGAGGGGAAAGGGGGAGAGGGGGGAAGATGAACGGGCAAGTGATTCCGAGAGGCAAGTGGGGGTCTGTAACGGACCTTACTGAAAGAGAGGCTCGGGGAGCCCAGGAGTAACCCCCTCTCCTCCCCCCCCTCTCCTCCCCCGGTCCCTCCCCCCCCGTCCGGTGTTTTTGACATCCCCCGTTTCCCCTTCCCCCCTCCCCCCTTCCCCCGCAGCGACGAGTTCAAGCCCGCATACATCAGCGCCAGCAAGGCCATCGCGTACCGCAATGTGGACAGCCGGGCGCTGGTCAACAATCCTCCCGCGGCCACGGGGGCGGGGAGATACTTCAATTGGATTGGTGGGTACGGGAGCTCCACGTGCATGACAGCACCAGCGGCCAGCTATTAGATTTCCTCATTTCCCATGTCTTCAGCAAACCCAAAATCTTTTGTCACGTGGCGTTTTTTCGCCACGTTCGTACACTTTATTGGGGTTTGTATTGCCGTATCTTCTGCGTCTATTCGCGGTGGCGTTGGAGGCGACCTGGCTAAATCGATGTTTTAGGTAAATTCATAATTAACTCACATGGCCGACCTGGTGGAATCTGGATACAGATTGCTCGTACCAATCGCTAGGGAATGTACACTGGTGCGACTACCTTCCCTGGAGGGCGGTTGCGAGGCTGGACGTGCGGGTGCCCGGATACACCGTGCCGGCAAGTGACGGGGAGTGTGTGACGGAGGAGGGGGGAAATAGTCGGGGTTGACGAGACCGTACGACCTATACGGCAATGGAAATGGGAAGCCACGGGTAGTAGGACTGAAGTGTGTACTGCATTCGAATTGACTGATTGTACGTCAGGGAGGGGGTTTTGGCGGGAAGGGGAGCTTAAGATAAATGTTTCCCTCCCGCGTGTGTCGTCGCGCTCCCCTGGTACTCCCCGAGTACGGCGCCCCAACCCTTCACTTCTTTCCTCCGCCCTGCCCTTCAAACCCCCACGCTCGCAGGTGGAGACGGGAAACGCCTTCCCCC
Organism: Volvox africanus; assembly: GCA_030268105.1. NCBI lineage: Eukaryota > Viridiplantae > Chlorophyta > Chlorophyceae > Chlamydomonadales > Volvocaceae > Volvox > Volvox africanus. The sequence goes on from BSDZ01000103.1 coordinate 2,298,470, forward strand.
TTGATGCGCCGTACATCCTCGGATACGTGGCTCAGTTCGGTTGGAAGGGGGCGGCGGCTCGTAACATGACAATCACCCGAAATGAGGTCTCCCTCCACCTCTCCCCTCTCCCTCCACCTCTCCCCTCTCGCCCCCTCTCCCCTCCTCTCCCTCTCTTTCAGGTGACGCCAGGGTGGACCCGCCCTTCTCTGCGGACGGAGTGACGGTTTGGGGCACCCGCTACTTCGACGCATGGTACTGGGTCAACGCTACAACTCTGGGGTGAAAGGTGTGTGTGTGTGTGTGTGTGTGTGTCGATGTAAGTCGATGTGTCTGTCTGTCTGTCTGTCCGTGTGTTCCCGCGTTGGGATATTGGGTTTGATGCATTGATGCGGGGAGATAACGGCTGTGTACGGGAGCGTCTGTACAAAAGCACTTGGGCCGAGTTTTACCGTAACTACGATAGAGTATCCAAACTGCCACCGCATTCCGCAGTCGTACAGACACTGCAACCGGTCTCAACCGACATTCGATATTGTTGTTTTAGTCCTTCCCAATTTCGTGTCTTTGAAACTGCCCCTTGCCTTCCGGCTTCTGCAGCGGGACATACTTTAGGGTGCATGTAAACTGTTTTAACAACGGACGGTTTAGTTGGAAAGTTTTACGGTTTTACTGCTTGCTTTCATGACAACCCAACCGTAGCCATCCTGACTGTGATATATGTTGCAAAGATGATGTCTTACGGTTTATTACGTGATGTTTTTCATCCCAAAAATCAAAATTATTACGGAACGTATTTCATATTCCTTTTCCTCCTTGCGTATTCGTTTTCACATTCCGCGACCCTCAGGACCCATGGGTCGTTTGCTCCTGGGTTTCCGGGGGCTCGTCGTCAGCCCCGGGCGCGCACTTCTGTCCCCTCGACGCTCCCAGCTCGTCAACCGACATACCAGATGTGCTGCCATCGTCGTACAACATCTGGATGGATTCTTTTTGTACGGACATCGCTCCGCCGGGTGGGTACCAGGTGTGGGTTTCGGTTGGTTGGTTGGTTGGTGCGTGGCGTGGGGCACTGCCCTGGACTCAACTGCCACACCTACCCGGCCTCCATTTTCCGCCGGCCTGGTATAACTAATATTATGTAATACCCTGGCCAGATAACCCGCCCATCCCGCCTGACCCCTCCCTCCCTTCTCCCCCTCTCACGTCGTTCTCCACCATCGTGGGTAGTCAGAGGCTTTACAGCAGGGTCTACTGCGAGTATTATACATTGACGAATCTGAGAAAAGATCTCAAAAATGTCAACACTTATGAGTGAGACCAATATATATAAATACTTGGTATCATCATGCCTCGTTTACTCTCCTTTCCCCCTCTCTCCCTCCCCCCCCTTCATCCCCCTTCCCTCGCCAGGCTCCCTCCTCGCATGTGCGCAGGTGGTGGCTCAGGGTTTGTGTGGTACGGAGGGTATTGCCAGAACCAGCGACCCGCACGTGCGCCTCATTGGGGGGTATTGCGCCGTCAGCTGCGGCCGCTGCGAGCAGGGTGACCGGGCGTGTGTGGACAAGGTACCTCCGGGTAAGGCGTGTATGAGCACGTGTATGTGTGTACGATATGTTTAACTACGCAATCTGACGCTGGCCAGGGAGCTCCGCCCCCGTACGGCCCGTACGGCCCAACGTCGGAACACCGCCCTCGAAGCGCTTCCCCCCTTCCGGTGGGGATGAGGGGAGATGGGGGAGGTGTGAGGGGATCTCTCAAGGCACAGCCATATTCGACCCATGCATAAGGCCTTTGAACCGCGCCTGCACTAAAGAAGGATAAAAGCAGCATAGCTGCTGATAGCTGCTGATGACAACTGTCAAGATGGACGCATTTGGGTCCGGCTTCACTTCCAATAAAACTGTCCGCCTGGTTGGCTGGTTGGTTGGTCCAACTGTGCCCCCTCCCATCCCCTCCTCCACCTCGTCAGGCGGACTCACCTGCGGCCAAAGGCGGGCTGTGGGCAACTGCGCCTCGGACTGGTTCAAGGATTGGGGGTGCGTTTGTACGGATATCCCTGAAGTAACGCACGACATTATTTTTATGTAACTTCATCAGAAGCAAGCCGTAATTACACGCACCGACTGTACGTATTGCCAGCCGAATGTAGTACGGCAAAAGCACCCAACCCGCCACTTCGCTATCAGTGTGCGTTCATGCCTGCCACGCACATTAATTCACCCACACCCACACCCACACCCACACCCACACTTCTTGGTGTCCCTGGAAGTTCTATGATCAATCCTGACTCAGAGTAGGTGTGGCCCCAACATATATTGATGGACGGTGAGGGAAGACCCCGGTTACAGTGACTTGCGAGCCGACCAGGAATGGAGTTGAGGCCGCCGTTGATCCGTTGGATTCCAGATCGACAGAGAGATACGACATGCAAGCACGCAGCAGGCTCAATCAACCCAGCGACATCGACGTATCTGGTGAGCTAGGTTTTGCTTATTCTATTTGTAGCCCTTTCATTCTTTAAATGCTTGCCTGTGCGTCCCTACTGCTGCGCTGGTAGTCGGAATTACCAGTCGTAATTTTTATTTATACCGATTTCGTCATCATAGCATCATCAATCAATCATCATTACCAGCCAGGCTTACGCGTGTGCGTATGTGGGGCGAGGCAGCGACCATTAACGAATGTCAAGCACCTGCCTACATACCCCTCACTGTTCGCGCAATCTATTGCCAGCATACATAAATACACGCCAGGCTCCTGACGGTGCAGAACCTTTAATCATATTCTTATTAGTTGCTTTATAGCTAGGCTCGCAAGCAAGACAGTCAGTAGTTTCACGGCGACGGATGGAGAGACCTCATCAGTGATCAGTGATAGCTAGGCAGGTAGATACGTCTGCCTAGCTATCACTGATCCCTGATGAGGTCGACTGATGAGTATCACTGATGAGGGCTTGCAAGCCTAGTCCGTCCGTCCGTCCGTCCGTCCTCGTCTGTCCGTCTGTCTTTCGACAGCTAGCTAGCTACTCGGCCGCACTACGATCAACCCCTATACAGCGAGATAAATGCACAACACTTGCCTGCCTTGATATCACGACGACACAGCAACATCTTTGGTCCGTTTCAAAATACGTAACATCCTTAAAAAGCAATAATTATATCTTATTTTTGGGTGGTCACGCAAACGCATACAACCACATCAGCAAGCGCAGAGCAATCCTGAAGTACACATTCTTAACGCACGCATACACATTGCACGTGTTCCATTCATGCACATGGATCCAGCCACTGTCTTGGCTGTCTAGGATGAGAGTCTGCCGCGTCTGCGGCTGCTCATCATTTGGGTTGACCGAAGGCGGCCACCGTTGCCAGCACCCCGAAAGCCTGCAATTGTATGCATTAGTAACGTACATGCATATTAATTAAATAAATAACAGGTATAAGTAACTATGATAATGCACAAACGATGTAACATGCAGTATGTATGTTGGAAATGGTGACAAGCAAAGCAACGAGCATCTAGATAGCCGCCGCCGCCTGCTGTCGATCGGTGAGCACCATCCCGCTACCCCGACCTGGCTCCGTCCCCACCGCCCGTAAGATGCATGGCTAAAGTGCAGAAGATGCATGTTAACATGTAACTAAACCAGTCAACAGCCATTCGGAATCGACAACTAGCAGCAGGTTATATATATATACTTACGTAGGATAGAACCTCCGGAATGAAAAGCAAAACATATGCGTGCAGCCATGCATCCTGATGCATACATGCATACATGCAGAAGGCATGCATACACGCACTGACTGGCCTACCTAATGCAGATATTTAATAACCTCCGCTACACACTCACCAGGACGTTTATGCAGCCGTACGCTCACAGAACGATAATGGAGTCGGAAACCGTTGTTGTTGAAAGCTTGGCCTTGCACTTGGCCTTGCACTTGGCGCATGGAGTTGTTCATGGATGTGAGTTTTGTGCGGTTGTCAGATGACTGGATGTCAATCGACATTCCAGTCATACATGGGACGACGATAGCGGCGGCGCAAACCGTCGTCATCTTGGGCCTTACAAAGGCGGTCATAAAGAAGTCGTCCAGTGCCTGCGAACGAAAAAGGCAAAGCATCAATGTCAAATACAATGATCTTTCTAAGAGATCCAGCGCTTGGATAGATGGTCCACGCAGCAGGACGTACATCGATACTACTTTGAAAATTAACATCACGCACCCTACATACATACATATATAGATATAGATATATACCTTATTATTATTATTACTATCTTGACATGTCACGTTGCTGTTGCCAGTGAAGCTGCTGTTGCCATCTTCAGAAGGCCAGATGGCCTCATCAGCCACCTCTGAAGACTGCTGATGGGATGTTGCTGCTGGCTGCGGCTCACGTGAAATAGCAGCGGTGGCGGTGGCGGTTGCGGAGGTGGTGGTGGTGACGGTGGCGGTGGCGGTGGCGGTGGCGGTGGTGGTGGCGGTGGCGGCGGTGCAGACTGCTGGATGCTTGGGTGGTGCCGACAACGTAGCAAATAAGGTAGTCATACGGTCCCAGGCCTGCATTAGTGTAAGTGTAAAATGCGTAAGGCAGCGGGACAGACTGAATATATGCATCCTCCCTCGCATCATCTTTATATGCATAGATTATCTTCATGTAGGCAGCCGGGACTACTACCATCATGCTATACTTCTATTTGCATGCGTGCAGGGCCGTATACAAGTACGTACTCAAATACACATACACATACACCCCCACGCATCCACCCGGTCGCTTGGCAGGCAGGGGAAAGCGGCGGACCTGGCCGCCAGCAGTAACAACGAAGCGCACCCACGTACCTTGGCAGCCGCTTCAACGCTCTCGAGGTTGTTGATCCAGCGGTCTTGGCGGCCCTCGTCGTGGTCAGTCATGTTCGCCGTGGCGTTGTAGTTGTTGGCGCTAGCAGCAGTGATGATGGCGTTGTCGTTATCAGCGTGATGATTTGGCTCGTCAGCCACAGCCGCATCAGTGGTCACAACTGACAGATGAACTGCTGGTGGTGGTGGTTCGCTTGAGGAAACAACAGTTAATGGCACTGTATCCGCTGCCGTGGGCAGAAGCAGGAAGGCCGTCATAGGATAGGAGTCGTCCGCCGAGGCCGCCTGGGGTGATTGTTGAAAAGCGAAAGAATAAATGGAAGCGCGCTTTTAACTATAAGCACGTCGATATACGGAAGGCACCAGCAGGCAGGCAGCAGGACGGATGATCGCTCGATGGAGTAGTGAATTCGATGATGACGACCGATCCATTATTCGTCGCTATTAGCGAGGTTCACCTACATACACTGACATACCTGCTGTGCAGGTGCCTGGTCCTTCTGATTAAGACTGGGCATCCTGCTGAAGGTCCCGAGGACCCCGAGAACGAACAACAACACAATAAGAATGCTGCAGGAAGTCCACCGCCACAAGCCTGCGTGCAGTCACAGTCGGCAAACTATGAGAAACAGCAAAGCCTAAACAAAATATACATCAAATCAGCTTCTTTCAGACAGAGTTGGGACGGAAAGCCCGACTTACCGGCCCAGAACGCGCGCTTGCTCTTCAGGCGCTGGTAAGCCTGGAAAGCCTCGGATTCCATGAGAGCACGCAGATGCTCCTCGGTTGTAATACATGCTCTGCGCGTGGTAACATGCTGGCAAAATTAGACAATCGCAAAAGTACCTGCAGTTGCTGGGTCGCCATGCCATCGATGGCCATCCGAACACCTAGTACCGAAGCGAGTCGCCAATCTCGTTCGTGGATTCATCTATAGGTTAACGTGGAGCATATACTTACATGCGTTGTGCTTCCGACACGGAATACTGGCGACAGTACACTCCGGAGCGCTCCATGGACATCTAATAACTGGATATCGCTACCGAGCTGAGATAATTCAGGTAAGGAAGACTTAATTAAGATTTGTGGAAATCAGCATAACAGAACAGTGATAGCAAGCAAAGTTGGCAGCTTTGTGAATTGTGTTAGGCAGGCCCAGCCTATTTAGCTCCCAGGTATATGTACGGAAACAAACTTGACGGCCTTCTGTCCGACGACGTTCCTTGTTTTGCAATGAGAAAGACTAATTGTTCTCGAAACCTTATTAGGTATAGATATTTAACGACACAGTCACTTTGACAGGATGTTACTTGTTGTTTCAGAATGTATCATCATCATACTGCCATACCGCCAGATTTTGTCAGAATGGAAGTTGATTAGACTGGATCGCTGTCTAATCGCGACGACATACTTTAATAATGAACCCAAGCAAGAAGCAGCAAGCAAGCGCGCTATCTTGGATGTCTTGCTGCAGGGGTCCGTCCCCTGTCTTCCTGCGTCACCCTCGCTCCATATGTATGGCATGAATCATATGACTAGCAGTCCATATGACTAGCAAGCGACAAAGTGCGTGCACTGTGCGTTAGGCTGCACATGTGCATCTTTTACCGCTCCCCGCTCCCCTCCGAATAAGCAAGGACACAAACCCGTGCCCATATAGACACGCACTCAAGTCCTCGAACACACTGTTGGTCACCCAACTCGATAGTCAAATGCGTGCATCATCTCCCGCAATACACCCAAGAGCTGCGGCATCCTTAATTTGTACGGCATGGCCCAAAACAACCAAAAGGGGCCCTACAAGACGCAAAGCTCGTTGACATCAACATACACCTACACCCTGGCCCGACTACTGGTACTGCGTGTAGCGCACGGCAGCTGCGGTGTACGTATGACTACGGTCACAGGTGGCAGCCCCACCCCACGGGGCTACGAGAAATACTGCCCACAGCCCCTACCTGCTGCTCACCTCGCTGTCACCATGCACACGCGGCAATTGTGGGCTTCACAGCAATATCAGACTGTATGTGAAGGCCGTACTAGTTGAGGGCTTACCGTGGGAAACGCATATGGCCAAGAGAACTAACCAGATGGGTATTACTACTGCCTCGCTGCTACTGCTGCTGGTGTTGCCGATACTGGCATATATAATGCCGTGGCGGGCACGGTATACTGAAAAAGACATACGCTTCGACGTACAGAGATGGGCAAGAAGCGGGCGTCAAAATAAAATGAAATCTATGAACTGCCCTTTTCCTTCAATCAAAGCTCCACCCATATGACCCATAATGATGTTTCATTCCGTTGGCCTCTCCCCCCAGATACCCGCCGGGGGATCACAATTCCATTGCGGGTTTTCGTTGGTACGACACCCGCGTCATGACGATACTCAGCAACGTCACTTTCCAGAATGTCGTGCACGAGCCAGAGCTGGGCGATGGTATTTGTGGAGCATGTATTTGTCTGTGTGTGCGTGTGTGTGTGAATGTGTGTGTGTGTGTGAGGGGGCCGTGTGAATGTGTGTGTGTGTGTGTGTGAGGGGGGCCGTGTGAATGTGTGTGTGTGTGTGTGTGTGTGTGTGTGATATTGTAAAATGGGAGTGTGGCCAGGGGACTAGGTTCCGGGATCGAAGTTATTTGGGTATTACGCTTTGGGTGGGAGGTCTTGAGAAAGAGGGGAAAGGGGGAGAGGGGGGAAGATGAACGGGCAAGTGATTCCGAGAGGCAAGTGGGGGTCTGTAACGGACCTTACTGAAAGAGAGGCTCGGGGAGCCCAGGAGTAACCCCCTCTCCTCCCCCCCCTCTCCTCCCCCGGTCCCTCCCCCCCCGTCCGGTGTTTTTGACATCCCCCGTTTCCCCTTCCCCCCTCCCCCCTTCCCCCGCAGCGACGAGTTCAAGCCCGCATACATCAGCGCCAGCAAGGCCATCGCGTACCGCAATGTGGACAGCCGGGCGCTGGTCAACAATCCTCCCGCGGCCACGGGGGCGGGGAGATACTTCAATTGGATTGGTGGGTACGGGAGCTCCACGTGCATGACAGCACCAGCGGCCAGCTATTAGATTTCCTCATTTCCCATGTCTTCAGCAAACCCAAAATCTTTTGTCACGTGGCGTTTTTTCGCCACGTTCGTACACTTTATTGGGGTTTGTATTGCCGTATCTTCTGCGTCTATTCGCGGTGGCGTTGGAGGCGACCTGGCTAAATCGATGTTTTAGGTAAATTCATAATTAACTCACATGGCCGACCTGGTGGAATCTGGATACAGATTGCTCGTACCAATCGCTAGGGAATGTACACTGGTGCGACTACCTTCCCTGGAGGGCGGTTGCGAGGCTGGACGTGCGGGTGCCCGGATACACCGTGCCGGCAAGTGACGGGGAGTGTGTGACGGAGGAGGGGGGAAATAGTCGGGGTTGACGAGACCGTACGACCTATACGGCAATGGAAATGGGAAGCCACGGGTAGTAGGACTGAAGTGTGTACTGCATTCGAATTGACTGATTGTACGTCAGGGAGGGGGTTTTGGCGGGAAGGGGAGCTTAAGATAAATGTTTCCCTCCCGCGTGTGTCGTCGCGCTCCCCTGGTACTCCCCGAGTACGGCGCCCCAACCCTTCACTTCTTTCCTCCGCCCTGCCCTTCAAACCCCCACGCTCGCAGGTGGAGACGGGAAACGCCTTCCCCCTTGATGCGCCGTACATCCTCGGATACGTGGCTCAGTTCGGTTGGAAGGGGGCGGCGGCTCGTAACATGACAATCACCCGAAATGAGGTCTCCCTCCACCTCTCCCCTCTCCCTCCACCTCTCCCCTCTCCCCCCCTCTCCCCTCCTCTCCCTCTCTTTCAGGTGACGCCAGGGTGGACCCGCCCTTCTCTGCGGACGGAGTGACGGTTTGGGGCACCCGCTACTTCGACGCATGGTACTGGGTCAACGCTACAACTCTGGGGTGAAAGGTGTGTGTGTGTGTGTGTGTGTGTCGATGTAAGTCGATGTGTCTGTCTGTCTGTCTGTCCGTGTGTTCCCGCGTTGGGATATTGGGTTTGATGCATTGATGCGGGGAGATAACGGCTGTGTACGGGAGCGTCTGTACAAAAGCACTTGGGCCGAGTTTTACCGTAACTACGATAGAGTATCCAAACTGCCACCGCATTCCGCAGTCGTACAGACACTGCAACCGGTCTCAACCGACATTCGATATTGTTGTTTTAGTCCTTCCCAATTTCGTGTCTTTGAAACTGCCCCTTGCCTTCCGGCTTCTGCAGCGGGACATACTTTAGGGTGCATGTAAACTGTTTTAACAACGGACGGTTTAGCTGGAAAGTTTTACGGTTTTACTGCTTGCTTTCATGACAACCCAACCGTAGCCATCCTGACTGTGATATATGTTGCAAAGATGATGTCTTACGGTTTATTACGTGATGTTTTTCATCCCAAAAATCAAAATTATTACGGAACGTATTTCATATTCCTTTTCCTCCTTGCGTATTCGTTTTCACATTCCGCGACCCTCAGGACCCATGGGTCGTTTGCTCCTGGGTTTCCGGGGGCTCGTCGTCAGCCCCGGGCGCGCACTTCTGTCCCCTCGACGCTCCCAGCTCGTCAACCGACATACCAGATGTGCTGCCATCGTCGTACAACATCTGGATGGATTCTTTTTGTACGGACATCGCTCCGCCGGGTGGGTACCAGGTGTGGGTTTCGGTTGGTTGGTTGGTTGGTGCGTGGCGTGGGGCACTGCCCTGGACTCAACTGCCACACCTACCCGGCCTCCATTTTCCGCCGGCCTGGTATAACTAATATTATGTAATACCCTGGCCAGATAACCCGCCCATCCCGCCTGACCCCTCCCTCCCTTCTCCCCCTCTCACGTCGTTCTCCACCATCGTGGGTAGTCAGAGGCTTTACAGCAGGGTCTACTGCGAGTATTATAGATTGACGAATCTGAGAAAAGATCTCAAAAATGTCAACACTTATGAGTGAGACCAATATATATAAATACTTGGTATCATCATGCCTCGTTTACTCTCCTTTCCCCCTCTCTCCCTCCCCCCCCTTCATCCCCCTTCCCTCGCCAGGCTCCCTCCTCGCATGTGCGCAGGTGGTGGCTCAGGGTTTGTGTGGTACGGAGGGTATTGCCAGAACCAGCGACCCGCACGTGCGCCTCATTGGGGGGTATTGCGCCGTCAGCTGCGGCCGCTGCGAGCAGGGTGACCGGGCGTGTGTGGACAAGGTACCTCCGGGTAAGGCGTGTATGAGCACGTGTATGTGTGTACGATATGTTTAACTACGCAATCTGACGCTGGCCAGGGAGCTCCGCCCCCGTACGGCCCGTACGGCCCAACGTCGGAACACCGCCCTCGAAGCGCTTCCCCCCTTCCGGTGGGGATGAGGGGAGATGGGGGAGGTGTGAGGGGATCTCTCAAGGCACAGCCATATTCGACCCATGCATAAGGCCTTTGAACCGCGCCTGCACTAAAGAAGGATAAAAGCAGCATAGCTGCTGATAGCTGCTGATGACAACTGTCAAGATGGACGCATTTGGGTCCGGCTTCACTTCCAATAAAACTGTCCGCCTGGTTGGCTGGTTGGTTGGTCCAACTGTGCCCCCTCCCATCCCCTCCTCCACCTCGTCAGGCGGACTCACCTGCGGCCAAAGGCGGGCTGTGGGCAACTGCGCCTCGGACTGGTTCAAGGATTGGGGGTGCGTTTGTACGGATACCCCTGAAGTAACGCACGACATTATTTTTATGTAACTTCATCAGAAGCAAGCCGTAATTACACGCACCGACTGTACGTATTGCCAGCCGAATGTAGTACGGCAAAAGCACCCAACCCGCCACTTCGCTATCAGTGTGCGTTCATGCCTGCCACGCACATTAATTCACCCACACCCACACCCACACCCACACCCACACTTCTTGGTGTCCCTGGAAGTTCTATGATCAATCCTGACTCAGAGTAGGTGTGGCCCCAACATATATTGATGGACGGTGAGGGAAGACCCCGGTTACAGTGACTTGCGAGCCGACCAGGAATGGAGTTGAGGCCGCCGTTGATCCGTTGGATTCCAGATCGACAGAGAGATACGACATGCAAGCACGCAGCAGGCTCAATCAACCCAGCGACATCGACGTATCTGGTGAGCTAGGTTTTGCTTATTCTATTTGTAGCCCTTTCATTCTTTAAATGCTTGCCTGTGCGTCCCTACTGCTGCGCTGGTAGTCGGAATTACCAGTCGTAATTTTTATTTATACCGATTTCGTCATCATAGCATCATCAATCAATCATCATTACCAGCCAGGCTTACGCGTGTGCGTATGTGGGGCGAGGCAGCGACCATTAACGAATGTCAAGCACCTGCCTACATACCCCTCACTGTTCGCGCAATCTATTGCCAGCATACATAAATACACGCCAGGCTCCTGACGGTGCAGAACCTTTAATCATATTCTTATTAGTTGCTTTATAGCTAGGCTCGCAAGCAAGACAGTCAGTAGTTTCACGGCGACGGATGGAGAGACCTCATCAGTGATCAGTGATAGCTAGGCAGGTAGATACGTCTGCCTAGCTATCACTGATCCCTGATGAGGTCGACTGATGAGTATCACTGATGAGGGCTTGCAAGCCTAGTCCGTCCGTCCGTCCGTCCGTCCTCGTCTGTCCGTCTGTCTTTCGACAGCTAGCTAGCTACTCGGCCGCACTACGATCAACCCCTATACAGCGAGATAAATGCACAACACTTGCCTGCCTTGATATCACGACGACACAGCAACATCTTTGGTCCGTTTCAAAATACGTAACATCCTTAAAAAGCAATAATTATATCTTATTTTTGGGTGGTCACGCAAACGCATACAACCACATCAGCAAGCGCAGAGCAATCCTGAAGTACACATTCTTAACGCACGCATACACATTGCACGTGTTCCATTCATGCACATGGATCCAGCCACTGTCTTGGCTGTCTAGGATGAGAGTCTGCCGCGTCTGCGGCTGCTCATCATTTGGGTTGACCGAAGGCGGCCACCGTTGCCAGCACCCCGAAAGCCTGCAATTGTATGCATTAGTAACGTACATGCATATTAATTAAATAAATAACAGGTATAAGTAACTATGATAATGCACAAACGATGTAACATGCAGTATGTATGTTGGAAATGGTGACAAGCAAAGCAACGAGCATCTAGATAGCCGCCGCCGCCTGCTGTCGATCGGTGAGCACCATCTCGCTACCCCGACCTTGCTCCGTCCCCACCGCCCGTAAGATGCATGGCTAAAGTGCAGAAGATGCATGTTAACATGTAACTAAACCAGTCAACAGCCATTCGGAATCGACAACTAGCAGCAGGTTATATATATATACTTACGTAGGATAGAACCTCCGGAATGAAAAGCAAAACATATGCGTGCAGCCATGCATCCTGATGCATACATGCATACATGCAGAAGGCATGCATACACGCACTGACTGGCCTACCTAATGCAGATATTTAATAACCTCCGCTACACACTCACCAGGACGTTTATGCAGCCGTACGCTCACAGAACGATAATGGAGTCGGAAACCGTTGTTGTTGAAAGCTTGGCCTTGCACTTGGCCTTGCACTTGGCGCATGGAGTTGTTCATGGATGTGAGTTTTGTGCGGTTGTCAGATGACTGGATGTCAATCGACATTCCAGTCATACATGGGACGACGATAGCGGCGGCGCAAACCGTCGTCATCTTGGGCCTTACAAAGGCGGTCATAAAGAAGTCGTCCAGTGCCTGCGAACGAAAAAGGCAAAGCATCAATGTCAAATACAATGATCTTTCTAAGAGATCCAGCGCTTGGATAGATGGTCCACGCAGCAGGACGTACATCGATACTACTTTGAAAATTAACATCACGCACCCTACATACATACATATATAGATATAGATATATACCTTATTATTATTATTACTATCTTGACATGTCACGTTGCTGTTGCCAGTGAAGCTGCTGTTGCCATCTTCAGAAGGCCAGATGGCCTCATCAGCCACCTCTGAAGACTGCTGATGGGATGTTGCTGCTGGCTGCGGCTCACGTGAAATAGCAGCGGTGGCGGTGGCGGTTGCGGAGGTGGTGGTGGTGACGGTGGCGGTGGCGGTGCCGTTGGCGATGGCGGTGGCGGTGGCGGTGGTGGTGGCGGTGGCAGCGGTGCAGACTGCTGGATGCTTGGGTGGTGCCGACAACGTAGCAAATAAGGTAGTCATACGGTCCCAGGCCTGCATTAGTGTAAGTGTAAAATGCGTAAGGCAGCGGGACAGACTGAATATATGCATCCTCCCTCGCATCATCTTTATATGCATAGATTATCTTCATGTAGGCAGCCGGGACTACTACCATCATGCTATACTTCTATTTGCATGCGTGCAGGGCCGTATACAAGTACGTACTCAAATACACATACACATACACCCCCACGCATCCACCCGGTCGCTTGGCAGGCAGGGGAAAGCGGCGGACCTGGCCGCCAGCAGTAACAACGAAGCGCACCCACGTACCTTGGCAGCCGCTTCAACGCTCTCGAGGTTGTTGATCCAGCGGTCTTGGCGGCCCTCGTCGTGGTCAGTCATGTTCGCCGTGGCGTTGTAGTTGTTGGCGCTAGCAGCAGTGATGATGGCGTTGTCGTTATCAGCGTGATGATTTGGCTCGTCAGCCACAGCCGCATCAGTGGTCACAACTGACAGATGAACTGCTGGTGGTGGTGGTTCGCTTGAGGAAACAACAGTTAATGGCACTGTATCCGCTGCCGTGGGCAGAAGCAGGAAGGCCGTCATAGGATAGGAGTCGTCCGCCGAGGCCGCCTGGGGTGATTGTTGAAAAGCGAAAGAATAAATGGAAGCGCGCTTTTAACTATAAGCACGTCGATATACGGAAGGCACCAGCAGACAGGCAGCAGGACGGATGATCGCTCGATGGAGTAGTGAATTCGATGATGACGACCGATCCATTATTCGTCGCTATTAGCGAGGTTCACCTACATACACTGACATACCTGCTGTGCAGGTGCCTGGTCCTTCTGATTAAGACTGGGCATCCTGCTGAAGGTCCCGAGGACCCCGAGAACGAACAACAACACAATAAGAATGCTGCAGGAAGTCCACCGCCACAAGCCTGCGTGCAGTCACAGTCGGCAAACTATGAGAAACAGCAAAGCCTAAACAAAATATACATCAAATCAGCTTCTTTCAGACAGAGTTGGGACGGAAAGCCCGACTTACCGGCCCAGAACGCGCGCTTGCTCTTCAGGCGCTGGTAAGCCTGGAAAGCCTCGGATTCCATGAGAGCACGCAGATGCTCCTCGGTTGTAATACATGCTCTGCGCGTGGTAACATGCTGGCAAAATTAGACAATCGCAAAAGTACCTGCAGTTGCTGGGTCGCCATGCCATCGATGGCCATCCGAACACCTAGTACCGAAGCGAGTCGCCAATCTCGTTCGTGGATTCATCTATAGGTTAACGTGGAGCATATACTTACATGCGTTGTGCTTCCGACACGGAATACTGGCGACAGTACACTCCGGAGCGCTCCATGGACATCTAATAACTGGATATCGCTACCGAGCTGAGATAATTCAGGTAAGGAAGACTTAATTAAGATTTGTGGAAATCAGCATAACAGAACAGTGATAGCAAGCAAAGTTGGCAGCTTTGTGAATTGTGTTAGGCAGGCCCAGCCTATTTAGCTCCCAGGTATATGTACGGAAACAAACTTGACGGCCTTCTGTCCGACGACGTTCCTTGTTTTGCAATGAGAAAGACTAATTGTTCTCGAAACCTTATTAGGTATAGATATTTAACGACACAGTCACTTTGACAGGATGTTACTTGTTGTTTCAGAATGTATCATCATCATACTGCCATACCGCCAGATTTTGTCAGAATGGAAGTTGATTAGACTGGATCGCTGTCTAATCGCGACGACATACTTTAATAATGAACCCAAGCAAGAAGCAGCAAGCAAGCGCGCTATCTTGGATGTCTTGCTGCAGGGGTCCGTCCCCTGTCTTCCTGCGTCACCCTCGCTCCATATGTATGGCATGAATCATATGACTAGCAGTCCATATGACTAGCAAGCGACAAAGTGCGTGCACTGTGCGTTAGGCTGCACATGTGCATCTTTTACCGCTCCCCGCTCCCCTCCGAATAAGCAAGGACACAAACCCGTGCCCATATAGACACGCACTCAAGTCCTCGAACACACTGTTGGTCACCCAACTCGATAGTCAAATGCGTGCATCATCTCCCGCAATACACCCAAGAGCTGCGGCATCCTTAATTTGTACGGCATG
Organism: Volvox africanus; assembly: GCA_030268105.1. NCBI lineage: Eukaryota > Viridiplantae > Chlorophyta > Chlorophyceae > Chlamydomonadales > Volvocaceae > Volvox > Volvox africanus. The sequence continues at coordinate 2,313,631 of BSDZ01000103.1, forward strand.
GCCCAAAACAACCAAAAGGGGCCCTACAAGACGCAAAGCTCGTTGACATCAACATACACCTACACCCTGGCCCGACTACTGGTACTGCGTGTAGCGCACGGCAGCTGCGGTGTACGTATGACTACGGTCACAGGTGGCAGCCCCACCCCACGGGGCTACGAGAAATACTGCCCACAGCCCCTACCTGCTGCTCACCTCGCTGTCACCATGCACACGCGGCAATTGTGGGCTTCACAGCAATATCAGACTGTATGTGAAGGCCGTACTAGTTGAGGGCTTACCGTGGGAAACGCATATGGCCAAGAGAACTAACCAGATGGGTATTACTACTGCCTCGCTGCTACTGCTGCTGGTGTTGCCGATACTGGCATATATAATGCCGTGGCGGGCACGGTATACTGAAAAAGACATACGCTTCGACGTACAGAGATGGGCAAGAAGCGGGCGTCAAAATAAAATGAAATCTATGAACTGCCCTTTTCCTTCAATCAAAGCTCCACCCATATGACCCATAATGATGTTTCATTCCGTTGGCCTCTCCCCCCAGATACCCGCCGGGGGATCACAATTCCATTGCGGGTTTTCGTTGGTACGACACCCGCGTCATGACGATACTCAGCAACGTCACTTTCCAGAATGTCGTGCACGAGCCAGAGCTGGGCGATGGTATTTGTGGAGCATGTATTTGTCTGTGTGTGCGTGTGTGTGTGAATGTGTGTGTGTGTGTGAGGGGGCCGTGTGAATGTGTGTGTGTGTGTGTGTGAGGGGGGCCGTGTGAATGTGTGTGTGTGTGTGTGTGTGTGTGTGATATTGTAAAATGGGAGTGTGGCCAGGGGACTAGGTTCCGGGATCGAAGTTATTTGGGTATTACGCTTTGGGTGGGAGGTCTTGAGAAAGAGGGGAAAGGGGGAGAGGGGGGAAGATGAACGGGCAAGTGATTCCGAGAGGCAAGTGGGGGTCTGTAACGGACCTTACTGAAAGAGAGGCTCGGGGAGCCCAGGAGTAACCCCCTCTCCTCCCCCCCCTCTCCTCCCCCGGTCCCTCCCCCCCCGTCCGGTGTTTTTGACATCCCCCGTTTCCCCTTCCCCCCTCCCCCCTTCCCCCGCAGCGACGAGTTCAAGCCCGCATACATCAGCGCCAGCAAGGCCATCGCGTACCGCAATGTGGACAGCCGGGCGCTGGTCAACAATCCTCCCGCGGCCACGGGGGCGGGGAGATACTTCAATTGGATTGGTGGGTACGGGAGCTCCACGTGCATGACAGCACCAGCGGCCAGCTATTAGATTTCCTCATTTCCCATGTCTTCAGCAAACCCAAAATCTTTTGTCACGTGGCGTTTTTTCGCCACGTTCGTACACTTTATTGGGGTTTGTATTGCCGTATCTTCTGCGTCTATTCGCGGTGGCGTTGGAGGCGACCTGGCTAAATCGATGTTTTAGGTAAATTCATAATTAACTCACATGGCCGACCTGGTGGAATCTGGATACAGATTGCTCGTACCAATCGCTAGGGAATGTACACTGGTGCGACTACCTTCCCTGGAGGGCGGTTGCGAGGCTGGACGTGCGGGTGCCCGGATACACCGTGCCGGCAAGTGACGGGGAGTGTGTGACGGAGGAGGGGGGAAATAGTCGGGGTTGACGAGACCGTACGACCTATACGGCAATGGAAATGGGAAGCCACGGGTAGTAGGACTGAAGTGTGTACTGCATTCGAATTGACTGATTGTACGTCAGGGAGGGGGTTTTGGCGGGAAGGGGAGCTTAAGATAAATGTTTCCCTCCCGCGTGTGTCGTCGCGCTCCCCTGGTACTCCCCGAGTACGGCGCCCCAACCCTTCACTTCTTTCCTCCGCCCTGCCCTTCAAACCCCCACGCTCGCAGGTGGAGACGGGAAACGCCTTCCCCCTTGATGCGCCGTACATCCTCGGATACGTGGCTCAGTTCGGTTGGAAGGGGGCGGCGGCTCGTAACATGACAATCACCCGAAATGAGGTCTCCCTCCACCTCTCCCCTCTCCCTCCACCTCTCCCCTCTCCCCCCCTCTCCCCTCCTCTCCCTCTCTTTCAGGTGACGCCAGGGTGGACCCGCCCTTCTCTGCGGACGGAGTGACGGTTTGGGGCACCCGCTACTTCGACGCATGGTACTGGGTCAACGCTACAACTCTGGGGTGAAAGGGGTGTGTGTGTGTGTGTGTGTGTCGATGTAAGTCGATGTGTCTGTCTGTCTGTCTGTCCGTGTGTTCCCGCGTTGGGATATTGGGTTTGATGCATTGATGCGGGGAGATAACGGCTGTGTACGGGAGCGTCTGTACAAAAGCACTTGGGCCGAGTTTTACCGTAACTACGATAGAGTATCCAAACTGCCACCGCATTCCGCAGTCGTACAGACACTGCAACCGGTCTCAACCGACATTCGATATTGTTGTTTTAGTCCTTCCCAATTTCGTGTCTTTGAAACTGCCCCTTGCCTTCCGGCTTCTGCAGCGGGACATACTTTAGGGTGCATGTAAACTGTTTTAACAACGGACGGTTTAGCTGGAAAGTTTTACGGTTTTACTGCTTGCTTTCATGACAACCCAACCGTAGCCATCCTGACTGTGATATATGTTGCAAAGATGATGTCTTACGGTTTATTACGTGATGTTTTTCATCCCAAAAATCAAAATTATTACGGAACGTATTTCATATTCCTTTTCCTCCTTGCGTATTCGTTTTCACATTCCGCGACCCTCAGGACCCATGGGTCGTTTGCTCCTGGGTTTCCGGGGGCTCGTCGTCAGCCCCGGGCGCGCACTTCTGTCCCCTCGACGCTCCCAGCTCGTCAACCGACATACCAGATGTGCTGCCATCGTCGTACAACATCTGGATGGATTCTTTTTGTACGGACATCGCTCCGCCGGGTGGGTACCAGGTGTGGGTTTCGGTTGGTTGGTTGGTTGGTGCGTGGCGTGGGGCACTGCCCTGGACTCAACTGCCACACCTACCCGGCCTCCATTTTCCGCCGGCCTGGTATAACTAATATTATGTAATACCCTGGCCAGATAACCCGCCCATCCCGCCTGACCCCTCCCTCCCTTCTCCCCCTCTCACGTCGTTCTCCACCATCGTGGGTAGTCAGAGGCTTTACAGCAGGGTCTACTGCGAGTATTATAGATTGACGAATCTGAGAAAAGATCTCAAAAATGTCAACACTTATGAGTGAGACCAATATATATAAATACTTGGTATCATCATGCCTCGTTTACTCTCCTTTCCCCCTCTCTCCCTCCCCCCCCTTCATCCCCCTTCCCTCGCCAGGCTCCCTCCTCGCATGTGCGCAGGTGGTGGCTCAGGGTTTGTGTGGTACGGAGGGTATTGCCAGAACCAGCGACCCGCACGTGCGCCTCATTGGGGGGTATTGCGCCGTCAGCTGCGGCCGCTGCGAGCAGGGTGACCGGGCGTGTGTGGACAAGGTACCTCCGGGTAAGGCGTGTATGAGCACGTGTATGTGTGTACGATATGTTTAACTACGCAATCTGACGCTGGCCAGGGAGCTCCGCCCCCGTACGGCCCGTACGGCCCAACGTCGGAACACCGCCCTCGAAGCGCTTCCCCCCTTCCGGTGGGGATGAGGGGAGATGGGGGAGGTGTGAGGGGATCTCTCAAGGCACAGCCATATTCGACCCATGCATAAGGCCTTTGAACCGCGCCTGCACTAAAGAAGGATAAAAGCAGCATAGCTGCTGATAGCTGCTGATGACAACTGTCAAGATGGACGCATTTGGGTCCGGCTTCACTTCCAATAAAACTGTCCGCCTGGTTGGCTGGTTGGTTGGTCCAACTGTGCCCCCTCCCATCCCCTCCTCCACCTCGTCAGGCGGACTCACCTGCGGCCAAAGGCGGGCTGTGGGCAACTGCGCCTCGGACTGGTTCAAGGATTGGGGGTGCGTTTGTACGGATATCCCTGAAGTAACGCACGACATTATTTTTATGTAACTTCATCAGAAGCAAGCCGTAATTACACGCACCGACTGTACGTATTGCCAGCCGAATGTAGTACGGCAAAAGCACCCAACCCGCCACTTCGCTATCAGTGTGCGTTCATGCCTGCCACGCACATTAATTCACCCACACCCACACCCACACCCACACCCACACTTCTTGGTGTCCCTGGAAGTTCTATGATCAATCCTGACTCAGAGTAGGTGTGGCCCCAACATATATTGATGGACGGTGAGGGAAGACCCCGGTTACAGTGACTTGCGAGCCGACCAGGAATGGAGTTGAGGCCGCCGTTGATCCGTTGGATTCCAGATCGACAGAGAGATACGACATGCAAGCACGCAGCAGGCTCAATCAACCCAGCGACATCGACGTATCTGGTGAGCTAGGTTTTGCTTATTCTATTTGTAGCCCTTTCATTCTTTAAATGCTTGCCTGTGCGTCCCTACTGCTGCGCTGGTAGTCGGAATTACCAGTCGTAATTTTTATTTATACCGATTTCGTCATCATAGCATCATCAATCAATCATCATTACCAGCCAGGCTTACGCGTGTGCGTATGTGGGGCGAGGCAGCGACCATTAACGAATGTCAAGCACCTGCCTACATACCCCTCACTGTTCGCGCAATCTATTGCCAGCATACATAATTACACGCCAGGCTCCTGACGGTGCAGAACCTTTAATCATATTCTTATTAGTTGCTTTATAGCTAGGCTCGCAAGCAAGACAGTCAGTAGTTTCACGGCGACGGATGGAGAGACCTCATCAGTGATCAGTGATAGCTAGGCAGGTAGATACGTCTGCCTAGCTATCACTGATCCCTGATGAGGTCGACTGATGAGTATCACTGATGAGGGCTTGCAAGCCTAGTCCGTCCGTCCGTCCGTCCGTCCTCGTCTGTCCGTCTGTCTTTCGACAGCTAGCTAGCTACTCGGCCGCACTACGATCAACCCCTATACAGCGAGATAAATGCACAACACTTGCCTGCCTTGATATCACGACGACACAGCAACATCTTTGGTCCGTTTCAAAATACGTAACATCCTTAAAAAGCAATAATTATATCTTATTTTTGGGTGGTCACGCAAACGCATACAACCACATCAGCAAGCGCAGAGCAATCCTGAAGTACACATTCTTAACGCACGCATACACATTGCACGTGTTCCATTCATGCACATGGATCCAGCCACTGTCTTGGCTGTCTAGGATGAGAGTCTGCCGCGTCTGCGGCTGCTCATCATTTGGGTTGACCGAAGGCGGCCACCGTTGCCAGCACCCCGAAAGCCTGCAATTGTATGCATTAGTAACGTACATGCATATTAATTAAATAAATAACAGGTATAAGTAACTATGATAATGCACAAACGATGTAACATGCAGTATGTATGTTGGAAATGGTGACAAGCAAAGCAACGAGCATCTAGATAGCCGCCGCCGCCTGCTGTCGATCGGTGAGCACCATCTCGCTACCCCGACCTTGCTCCGTCCCCACCGCCCGTAAGATGCATGGCTAAAGTGCAGAAGATGCATGTTAACATGTAACTAAACCAGTCAACAGCCATTCGGAATCGACAACTAGCAGCAGGTTATATATATATACTTACGTAGGATAGAACCTCCGGAATGAAAAGCAAAACATATGCGTGCAGCCATGCATCCTGATGCATACATGCATACATGCAGAAGGCATGCATACACGCACTGACTGGCCTACCTAATGCAGATATTTAATAACCTCCGCTACACACTCACCAGGACGTTTATGCAGCCGTACGCTCACAGAACGATAATGGAGTCGGAAACCGTTGTTGTTGAAAGCTTGGCCTTGCACTTGGCCTTGCACTTGGCGCATGGAGTTGTTCATGGATGTGAGTTTTGTGCGGTTGTCAGATGACTGGATGTCAATCGACATTCCAGTCATACATGGGACGACGATAGCGGCGGCGCAAACCGTCGTCATCTTGGGCCTTACAAAGGCGGTCATAAAGAAGTCGTCCAGTGCCTGCGAACGAAAAAGGCAAAGCATCAATGTCAAATACAATGATCTTTCTAAGAGATCCAGCGCTTGGATAGATGGTCCACGCAGCAGGACGTACATCGATACTACTTTGAAAATTAACATCACGCACCCTACATACATACATATATAGATATAGATATATACCTTATTATTATTATTACTATCTTGACATGTCACGTTGCTGTTGCCAGTGAAGCTGCTGTTGCCATCTTCAGAAGGCCAGATGGCCTCATCAGCCACCTCTGAAGACTGCTGATGGGATGTTGCTGCTGGCTGCGGCTCACGTGAAATAGCAGCGGTGGCGGTGGCGGTTGCGGAGGTGGTGGTGGTGACGGTGGCGGTGGCGGTGCCGTTGGCGATGGCGGTGGCGGTGGCGGTGGTGGTGGCGGTGGCAGCGGTGCAGACTGCTGGATGCTTGGGTGGTGCCGACAACGTAGCAAATAAGGTAGTCATACGGTCCCAGGCCTGCATTAGTGTAAGTGTAAAATGCGTAAGGCAGCGGGACAGACTGAATATATGCATCCTCCCTCGCATCATCTTTATATGCATAGATTATCTTCATGTAGGCAGCCGGGACTACTACCATCATGCTATACTTCTATTTGCATGCGTGCAGGGCCGTATACAAGTACGTACTCAAATACACATACACATACACCCCCACGCATCCACCCGGTCGCTTGGCAGGCAGGGGAAAGCGGCGGACCTGGCCGCCAGCAGTAACAACGAAGCGCACCCACGTACCTTGGCAGCCGCTTCAACGCTCTCGAGGTTGTTGATCCAGCGGTCTTGGCGGCCCTCGTCGTGGTCAGTCATGTTCGCCGTGGCGTTGTAGTTGTTGGCGCTAGCAGCAGTGATGATGGCGTTGTCGTTATCAGCGTGATGATTTGGCTCGTCAGCCACAGCCGCATCAGTGGTCACAACTGACAGATGAACTGCTGGTGGTGGTGGTTCGCTTGAGGAAACAACAGTTAATGGCACTGTATCCGCTGCCGTGGGCAGAAGCAGGAAGGCCGTCATAGGATAGGAGTCGTCCGCCGAGGCCGCCTGGGGTGATTGTTGAAAAGCGAAAGAATAAATGGAAGCGCGCTTTTAACTATAAGCACGTCGATATACGGAAGGCACCAGCAGACAGGCAGCAGGACGGATGATCGCTCGATGGAGTAGTGAATTCGATGATGACGACCGATCCATTATTCGTCGCTATTAGCGAGGTTCACCTACATACACTGACATACCTGCTGTGCAGGTGCCTGGTCCTTCTGATTAAGACTGGGCATCCTGCTGAAGGTCCCGAGGACCCCGAGAACGAACAACAACACAATAAGAATGCTGCAGGAAGTCCACCGCCACAAGCCTGCGTGCAGTCACAGTCGGCAAACTATGAGAAACAGCAAAGCCTAAACAAAATATACATCAAATCAGCTTCTTTCAGACAGAGTTGGGACGGAAAGCCCGACTTACCGGCCCAGAACGCGCGCTTGCTCTTCAGGCGCTGGTAAGCCTGGAAAGCCTCGGATTCCATGAGAGCACGCAGATGCTCCTCGGTTGTAATACATGCTCTGCGCGTGGTAACATGCTGGCAAAATTAGACAATCGCAAAAGTACCTGCAGTTGCTGGGTCGCCATGCCATCGATGGCCATCCGAACACCTAGTACCGAAGCGAGTCGCCAATCTCGTTCGTGGATTCATCTATAGGTTAACGTGGAGCATATACTTACATGCGTTGTGCTTCCGACACGGAATACTGGCGACAGTACACTCCGGAGCGCTCCATGGACATCTAATAACTGGATATCGCTACCGAGCTGAGATAATTCAGGTAAGGAAGACTTAATTAAGATTTGTGGAAATCAGCATAACAGAACAGTGATAGCAAGCAAAGTTGGCAGCTTTGTGAATTGTGTTAGGCAGGCCCAGCCTATTTAGCTCCCAGGTATATGTACGGAAACAAACTTGACGGCCTTCTGTCCGACGACGTTCCTTGTTTTGCAATGAGAAAGACTAATTGTTCTCGAAACCTTATTAGGTATAGATATTTAACGACACAGTCACTTTGACAGGATGTTACTTGTTGTTTCAGAATGTATCATCATCATACTGCCATACCGCCAGATTTTGTCAGAATGGAAGTTGATTAGACTGGATCGCTGTCTAATCGCGACGACATACTTTAATAATGAACCCAAGCAAGAAGCAGCAAGCAAGCGCGCTATCTTGGATGTCTTGCTGCAGGGGTCCGTCCCCTGTCTTCCTGCGTCACCCTCGCTCCATATGTATGGCATGAATCATATGACTAGCAGTCCATATGACTAGCAAGCGACAAAGTGCGTGCACTGTGCGTTAGGCTGCACATGTGCATCTTTTACCGCTCCCCGCTCCCCTCCGAATAAGCAAGGACACAAACCCGTGCCCATATAGACACGCACTCAAGTCCTCGAACACACTGTTGGTCACCCAACTCGATAGTCAAATGCGTGCATCATCTCCCGCAATACACCCAAGAGCTGCGGCATCCTTAATTTGTACGGCATGGCCCAAAACAACCAAAAGGGGCCCTACAAGACGCAAAGCTCGTTGACATCAACATACACCTACACCCTGGCCCGACTACTGGTACTGCGTGTAGCGCACGGCAGCTGCGGTGTACGTATGACTACGGTCACAGGTGGCAGCCCCACCCCACGGGGCTACGAGAAATACTGCCCACAGCCCCTACCTGCTGCTCACCTCGCTGTCACCATGCACACGCGGCAATTGTGGGCTTCACAGCAATATCAGACTGTATGTGAAGGCCGTACTAGTTGAGGGCTTACCGTGGGAAACGCATATGGCCAAGAGAACTAACCAGATGGGTATTACTACTGCCTCGCTGCTACTGCTGCTGGTGTTGCCGATACTGGCATATATAATGCCGTGGCGGGCACGGTATACTGAAAAAGACATACGCTTCGACGTACAGAGATGGGCAAGAAGCGGGCGTCAAAATAAAATGAAATCTATGAACTGCCCTTTTCCTTCAATCAAAGCTCCACCCATATGACCCATAATGATGTTTCATTCCGTTGGCCTCTCCCCCCAGATACCCGCCGGGGGATCACAATTCCATTGCGGGTTTTCGTTGGTACGACACCCGCGTCATGACGATACTCAGCAACGTCACTTTCCAGAATGTCGTGCACGAGCCAGAGCTGGGCGATGGTATTTGTGGAGCATGTATTTGTCTGTGTGTGCGTGTGTGTGTGAATGTGTGTGTGTGTGTGAGGGGGCCGTGTGAATGTGTGTGTGTGTGTGTGTGAGGGGGGCCGTGTGAATGTGTGTGTGTGTGTGTGTGTGTGTGATATTGTAAAATGGGAGTGTGGCCAGGGGACTAGGTTCCGGGATCGAAGTTATTTGGGTATTACGCTTTGGGTGGGAGGTCTTGAGAAAGAGGGGAAAGGGGGAGAGGGGGGAAGATGAACGGGCAAGTGATTCCGAGAGGCAAGTGGGGGTCTGTAACGGACCTTACTGAAAGAGAGGCTCGGGGAGCCCAGGAGTAACCCCCTCTCCTCCCCCCCCTCTCCTCCCCCGGTCCCTCCCCCCCCGTCCGGTGTTTTTGACATCCCCCGTTTCCCCTTCCCCCCTCCCCCCTTCCCCCGCAGCGACGAGTTCAAGCCCGCATACATCAGCGCCAGCAAGGCCATCGCGTACCGCAATGTGGACAGCCGGGCGCTGGTCAACAATCCTCCCGCGGCCACGGGGGCGGGGAGATACTTCAATTGGATTGGTGGGTACGGGAGCTCCACGTGCATGACAGCACCAGCGGCCAGCTATTAGATTTCCTCATTTCCCATGTCTTCAGCAAACCCAAAATCTTTTGTCACGTGGCGTTTTTTCGCCACGTTCGTACACTTTATTGGGGTTTGTATTGCCGTATCTTCTGCGTCTATTCGCGGTGGCGTTGGAGGCGACCTGGCTAAATCGATGTTTTAGGTAAATTCATAATTAACTCACATGGCCGACCTGGTGGAATCTGGATACAGATTGCTCGTACCAATCGCTAGGGAATGTACACTGGTGCGACTACCTTCCCTGGAGGGCGGTTGCGAGGCTGGACGTGCGGGTGCCCGGATACACCGTGCCGGCAAGTGACGGGGAGTGTGTGACGGAGGAGGGGGGAAATAGTCGGGGTTGACGAGACCGTACGACCTATACGGCAATGGAAATGGGAAGCCACGGGTAGTAGGACTGAAGTGTGTACTGCATTCGAATTGACTGATTGTACGTCAGGGAGGGGGTTTTGGCGGGAAGGGGAGCTTAAGATAAATGTTTCCCTCCCGCGTGTGTCGTCGCGCTCCCCTGGTACTCCCCGAGTACGGCGCCCCAACCCTTCACTTCTTTCCTCCGCCCTGCCCTTCAAACCCCCACGCTCGCAGGTGGAGACGGGAAACGCCTTCCCCCTTGATGCGCCGTACATCCTCGGATACGTGGCTCAGTTCGGTTGGAAGGGGGCGGCGGCTCGTAACATGACAATCACCCGAAATGAGGTCTCCCTCCACCTCTCCCCTCTCCCTCCACCTCTCCCCTCTCCCCCCCTCTCCCCTCCTCTCCCTCTCTTTCAGGTGACGCCAGGGTGGACCCGCCCTTCTCTGCGGACGGAGTGACGGTTTGGGGCACCCGCTACTTCGACGCATGGTACTGGGTCAACGCTACAACTCTGGGGTGAAAGGGGTGTGTGTGTGTGTGTGTGTGTGTCGATGTAAGTCGATGTGTCTGTCTGTCTGTCTGTCCGTGTGTTCCCGCGTTGGGATATTGGGTTTGATGCATTGATGCGGGGAGATAACGGCTGTGTACGGGAGCGTCTGTACAAAAGCACTTGGGCCGAGTTTTACCGTAACTACGATAGAGTATCCAAACTGCCACCGCATTCCGCAGTCGTACAGACACTGCAACCGGTCTCAACCGACATTCGATATTGTTGTTTTAGTCCTTCCCAATTTCGTGTCTTTGAAACTGCCCCTTGCCTTCCGGCTTCTGCAGCGGGACATACTTTAGGGTGCATGTAAACTGTTTTAACAACGGACGGTTTAGCTGGAAAGTTTTACGGTTTTACTGCTTGCTTTCATGACAACCCAACCGTAGCCATCCTGACTGTGATATATGTTGCAAAGATGATGTCTTACGGTTTATTACGTGATGTTTTTCATCCCAAAAATCAAAATTATTACGGAACGTATTTCATATTCCTTTTCCTCCTTGCGTATTCGTTTTCACATTCCGCGACCCTCAGGACCCATGGGTCGTTTGCTCCTGGGTTTCCGGGGGCTCGTCGTCAGCCCCGGGCGCGCACTTCTGTCCCCTCGACGCTCCCAGCTCGTCAACCGACATACCAGATGTGCTGCCATCGTCGTACAACATCTGGATGGATTCTTTTTGTACGGACATCGCTCCGCCGGGTGGGTACCAGGTGTGGGTTTCGGTTGGTTGGTTGGTTGGTGCGTGGCGTGGGGCACTGCCCTGGACTCAACTGCCACACCTACCCGGCCTCCATTTTCCGCCGGCCTGGTATAACTAATATTATGTAATACCCTGGCCAGATAACCCGCCCATCCCGCCTGACCCCTCCCTCCCTTCTCCCCCTCTCACGTCGTTCTCCACCATCGTGGGTAGTCAGAGGCTTTACAGCAGGGTCTACTGCGAGTATTATAGATTGACGAATCTGAGAAAAGATCTCAAAAATGTCAACACTTATGAGTGAGACCAATATATATAAATACTTGGTATCATCATGCCTCGTTTACTCTCCTTTCCCCCTCTCTCCCTCCCCCCCCTTCATCCCCCTTCCCTCGCCAGGCTCCCTCCTCGCATGTGCGCAGGTGGTGGCTCAGGGTTTGTGTGGTACGGAGGGTATTGCCAGAACCAGCGACCCGCACGTGCGCCTCATTGGGGGGTATTGCGCCGTCAGCTGCGGCCGCTGCGAGCAGGGTGACCGGGCGTGTGTGGACAAGGTACCTCCGGGTAAGGCGTGTATGAGCACGTGTATGTGTGTACGATATGTTTAACTACGCAATCTGACGCTGGCCAGGGAGCTCCGCCCCCGTACGGCCCGTACGGCCCAACGTCGGAACACCGCCCTCGAAGCGCTTCCCCCCTTCCGGTGGGGATGAGGGGAGATGGGGGAGGTGTGAGGGGATCTCTCAAGGCACAGCCATATTCGACCCATGCATAAGGCCTTTGAACCGCGCCTGCACTAAAGAAGGATAAAAGCAGCATAGCTGCTGATAGCTGCTGATGACAACTGTCAAGATGGACGCATTTGGGTCCGGCTTCACTTCCAATAAAACTGTCCGCCTGGTTGGCTGGTTGGTTGGTCCAACTGTGCCCCCTCCCATCCCCTCCTCCACCTCGTCAGGCGGACTCACCTGCGGCCAAAGGCGGGCTGTGGGCAACTGCGCCTCGGACTGGTTCAAGGATTGGGGGTGCGTTTGTACGGATATCCCTGAAGTAACGCACGACATTATTTTTATGTAACTTCATCAGAAGCAAGCCGTAATTACACGCACCGACTGTACGTATTGCCAGCCGAATGTAGTACGGCAAAAGCACCCAACCCGCCACTTCGCTATCAGTGTGCGTTCATGCCTGCCACGCACATTAATTCACCCACACCCACACCCACACCCACACCCACACTTCTTGGTGTCCCTGGAAGTTCTATGATCAATCCTGACTCAGAGTAGGTGTGGCCCCAACATATATTGATGGACGGTGAGGGAAGACCCCGGTTACAGTGACTTGCGAGCCGACCAGGAATGGAGTTGAGGCCGCCGTTGATCCGTTGGATTCCAGATCGACAGAGAGATACGACATGCAAGCACGCAGCAGGCTCAATCAACCCAGCGACATCGACGTATCTGGTGAGCTAGGTTTTGCTTATTCTATTTGTAGCCCTTTCATTCTTTAAATGCTTGCCTGTGCGTCCCTACTGCTGCGCTGGTAGTCGGAATTACCAGTCGTAATTTTTATTTATACCGATTTCGTCATCATAGCATCATCAATCAATCATCATTACCAGCCAGGCTTACGCGTGTGCGTATGTGGGGCGAGGCAGCGACCATTAACGAATGTCAAGCACCTGCCTACATACCCCTCACTGTTCGCGCAATCTATTGCCAGCATACATAAATACACGCCAGGCTCCTGACGGTGCAGAACCTTTAATCATATTCTTATTAGTTGCTTTATAGCTAGGCTCGCAAGCAAGACAGTCAGTAGTTTCACGGCGACGGATGGAGAGACCTCATCAGTGATCAGTGATAGCTAGGCAGGTAGATACGTCTGCCTAGCTATCACTGATCCCTGATGAGGTCGACTGATGAGTATCACTGATGAGGGCTTGCAAGCCTAGTCCGTCCGTCCGTCCGTCCGTCCTCGTCTGTCCGTCTGTCTTTCGACAGCTAGCTAGCTACTCGGCCGCACTACGATCAACCCCTATACAGCGAGATAAATGCACAACACTTGCCTGCCTTGATATCACGACGACACAGCAACATCTTTGGTCCGTTTCAAAATACGTAACATCCTTAAAAAGCAATAATTATATCTTATTTTTGGGTGGTCACGCAAACGCATACAACCACATCAGCAAGCGCAGAGCAATCCTGAAGTACACATTCTTAACGCACGCATACACATTGCACGTGTTCCATTCATGCACATGGATCCAGCCACTGTCTTGGCTGTCTAGGATGAGAGTCTGCCGCGTCTGCGGCTGCTCATCATTTGGGTTGACCGAAGGCGGCCACCGTTGCCAGCACCCCGAAAGCCTGCAATTGTATGCATTAGTAACGTACATGCATATTAATTAAATAAATAACAGGTATAAGTAACTATGATAATGCACAAACGATGTAACATGCAGTATGTATGTTGGAAATGGTGACAAGCAAAGCAACGAGCATCTAGATAGCCGCCGCCGCCTGCTGTCGATCGGTGAGCACCATCCCGCTACCCCGACCTGGCTCCGTCCCCACCGCCCGTAAGATGCATGGCTAAAGTGCAGAAGATGCATGTTAACATGTAACTAAACCAGTCAACAGCCATTCGGAATCGACAACTAGCAGCAGGTTATATATATATACTTACGTAGGATAGAACCTCCGGAATGAAAAGCAAAACATATGCGTGCAGCCATGCATCCTGATGCATACATGCATACATGCAGAAGGCATGCATACACGCACTGACTGGCCTACCTAATGCAGATATTTAATAACCTCCGCTACACACTCACCAGGACGTTTATGCAGCCGTACGCTCACAGAACGATAATGGAGTCGGAAACCGTTGTTGTTGAAAGCTTGGCCTTGCACTTGGCCTTGCACTTGGCGCATGGAGTTGTTCATGGATGTGAGTTTTGTGCGGTTGTCAGATGACTGGATGTCAATCGACATTCCAGTCATACATGGGACGACGATAGCGGCGGCGCAAACCGTCGTCATCTTGGGCCTTACAAAGGCGGTCATAAAGAAGTCGTCCAGTGCCTGCGAACGAAAAAGGCAAAGCATCAATGTCAAATACAATGATCTTTCTAAGAGATCCAGCGCTTGGATAGATGGTCCACGCAGCAGGACGTACATCGATACTACTTTGAAAATTAACATCACGCACCCTACATACATACATATATAGATATAGATATATACCTTATTATTATTATTACTATCTTGACATGTCACGTTGCTGTTGCCAGTGAAGCTGCTGTTGCCATCTTCAGAAGGCCAGATGGCCTCATCAGCCACCTCTGAAGACTGCTGATGGGATGTTGCTGCTGGCTGCGGCTCACGTGAAATAGCAGCGGTGGCGGTGGCGGTTGCGGAGGTGGTGGTGGTGACGGTGGCGGTGGCGGTGGCGGTGGCGGTGGTGGTGGCGGTGGCGGCGGTGCAGACTGCTGGATGCTTGGGTGGTGCCGACAACGTAGCAAATAAGGTAGTCATACGGTCCCAGGCCTGCATTAGTGTAAGTGTAAAATGCGTAAGGCAGCGGGACAGACTGAATATATGCATCCTCCCTCGCATCATCTTTATATGCATAGATTATCTTCATGTAGGCAGCCGGGACTACTACCATCATGCTATACTTCTATTTGCATGCGTGCAGGGCCGTATACAAGTACGTACTCAAATACACATACACATACACCCCCACGCATCCACCCGGTCGCTTGGCAGGCAGGGGAAAGCGGCGGACCTGGCCGCCAGCAGTAACAACGAAGCGCACCCACGTACCTTGGCAGCCGCTTCAACGCTCTCGAGGTTGTTGATCCAGCGGTCTTGGCGGCCCTCGTCGTGGTCAGTCATGTTCGCCGTGGCGTTGTAGTTGTTGGCGCTAGCAGCAGTGATGATGGCGTTGTCGTTATCAGCGTGATGATTTGGCTCGTCAGCCACAGCCGCATCAGTGGTCACAACTGACAGATGAACTGCTGGTGGTGGTGGTTCGCTTGAGGAAACAACAGTTAATGGCACTGTATCCGCTGCCGTGGGCAGAAGCAGGAAGGCCGTCATAGGATAGGAGTCGTCCGCCGAGGCCGCCTGGGGTGATTGTTGAAAAGCGAAAGAATAAATGGAAGCGCGCTTTTAACTATAAGCACGTCGATATACGGAAGGCACCAGCAGGCAGGCAGCAGGACGGATGATCGCTCGATGGAGTAGTGAATTCGATGATGACGACCGATCCATTATTCGTCGCTATTAGCGAGGTTCACCTACATACACTGACATACCTGCTGTGCAGGTGCCTGGTCCTTCTGATTAAGACTGGGCATCCTGCTGAAGGTCCCGAGGACCCCGAGAACGAACAACAACACAATAAGAATGCTGCAGGAAGTCCACCGCCACAAGCCTGCGTGCAGTCACAGTCGGCAAACTATGAGAAACAGCAAAGCCTAAACAAAATATACATCAAATCAGCTTCTTTCAGACAGAGTTGGGACGGAAAGCCCGACTTACCGGCCCAGAACGCGCGCTTGCTCTTCAGGCGCTGGTAAGCCTGGAAAGCCTCGGATTCCATGAGAGCACGCAGATGCTCCTCGGTTGTAATACATGCTCTGCGCGTGGTAACATGCTGGCAAAATTAGACAATCGCAAAAGTACCTGCAGTTGCTGGGTCGCCATGCCATCGATGGCCATCCGAACACCTAGTACCGAAGCGAGTCGCCAATCTCGTTCGTGGATTCATCTATAGGTTAACGTGGAGCATATACTTACATGCGTTGTGCTTCCGACACGGAATACTGGCGACAGTACACTCCGGAGCGCTCCATGGACATCTAATAACTGGATATCGCTACCGAGCTGAGATAATTCAGGTAAGGAAGACTTAATTAAGATTTGTGGAAATCAGCATAACAGAACAGTGATAGCAAGCAAAGTTGGCAGCTTTGTGAATTGTGTTAGGCAGGCCCAGCCTATTTAGCTCCCAGGTATATGTACGGAAACAAACTTGACGGCCTTCTGTCCGACGACGTTCCTTGTTTTGCAATGAGAAAGACTAATTGTTCTCGAAACCTTATTAGGTATAGATATTTAACGACACAGTCACTTTGACAGGATGTTACTTGTTGTTTCAGAATGTATCATCATCATACTGCCATACCGCCAGATTTTGTCAGAATGGAAGTTGATTAGACTGGATCGCTGTCTAATCGCGACGACATACTTTAATAATGAACCCAAGCAAGAAGCAGCAAGCAAGCGCGCTATCTTGGATGTCTTGCTGCAGGGGTCCGTCCCCTGTCTTCCTGCGTCACCCTCGCTCCATATGTATGGCATGAATCATATGACTAGCAGTCCATATGACTAGCAAGCGACAAAGTGCGTGCACTGTGCGTTAGGCTGCACATGTGCATCTTTTACCGCTCCCCGCTCCCCTCCGAATAAGCAAGGACACAAACCCGTGCCCATATAGACACGCACTCAAGTCCTCGAACACACTGTTGGTCACCCAACTCGATAGTCAAATGCGTGCATCATCTCCCGCAATACACCCAAGAGCTGCGGCATCCTTAATTTGTACGGCATGGCCCAAAACAACCAAAAGGGGCCCTACAAGACGCAAAGCTCGTTGACATCAACATACACCTACACCCTGGCCCGACTACTGGTACTGCGTGTAGCGCACGGCAGCTGCGGTGTACGTATGACTACGGTCACAGGTGGCAGCCCCACCCCACGGGGCTACGAGAAATACTGCCCACAGCCCCTACCTGCTGCTCACCTCGCTGTCACCATGCACACGCGGCAATTGTGGGCTTCACAGCAATATCAGACTGTATGTGAAGGCCGTACTAGTTGAGGGCTTACCGTGGGAAACGCATATGGCCAAGAGAACTAACCAGATGGGTATTACTACTGCCTCGCTGCTACTGCTGCTGGTGTTGCCGATACTGGCATATATAATGCCGTGGCGGGCACGGTATACTGAAAAAGACATACGCTTCGACGTACAGAGATGGGCAAGAAGCGGGCGTCAAAATAAAATGAAATCTATGAACTGCCCTTTTCCTTCAATCAAAGCTCCACCCATATGACCCATAATGATGTTTCATTCCGTTGGCCTCTCCCCCCAGATACCCGCCGGGGGATCACAATTCCATTGCGGGTTTTCGTTGGTACGACACCCGCGTCATGACGATACTCAGCAACGTCACTTTCCAGAATGTCGTGCACGAGCCAGAGCTGGGCGATGGTATTTGTGGAGCATGTATTTGTCTGTGTGTGCGTGTGTGTGTGAATGTGTGTGTGTGTGTGAGGGGGCCGTGTGAATGTGTGTGTGTGTGTGTGTGAGGGGGGCCGTGTGAATGTGTGTGTGTGTGTGTGTGTGTGTGTGATATTGTAAAATGGGAGTGTGGCCAGGGGACTAGGTTCCGGGATCGAAGTTATTTGGGTATTACGCTTTGGGTGGGAGGTCTTGAGAAAGAGGGGAAAGGGGGAGAGGGGGGAAGATGAACGGGCAAGTGATTCCGAGAGGCAAGTGGGGGTCTGTAACGGACCTTACTGAAAGAGAGGCTCGGGGAGCCCAGGAGTAACCCCCTCTCCTCCCCCCCCTCTCCTCCCCCGGTCCCTCCCCCCCCGTCCGGTGTTTTTGACATCCCCCGTTTCCCCTTCCCCCCTCCCCCCTTCCCCCGCAGCGACGAGTTCAAGCCCGCATACATCAGCGCCAGCAAGGCCATCGCGTACCGCAATGTGGACAGCCGGGCGCTGGTCAACAATCCTCCCGCGGCCACGGGGGCGGGGAGATACTTCAATTGGATTGGTGGGTACGGGAGCTCCACGTGCATGACAGCACCAGCGGCCAGCTATTAGATTTCCTCATTTCCCATGTCTTCAGCAAACCCAAAATCTTTTGTCACGTGGCGTTTTTTCGCCACGTTCGTACACTTTATTGGGGTTTGTATTGCCGTATCTTCTGCGTCTATTCGCGGTGGCGTTGGAGGCGACCTGGCTAAATCGATGTTTTAGGTAAATTCATAATTAACTCACATGGCCGACCTGGTGGAATCTGGATACAGATTGCTCGTACCAATCGCTAGGGAATGTACACTGGTGCGACTACCTTCCCTGGAGGGCGGTTGCGAGGCTGGACGTGCGGGTGCCCGGATACACCGTGCCGGCAAGTGACGGGGAGTGTGTGACGGAGGAGGGGGGAAATAGTCGGGGTTGACGAGACCGTACGACCTATACGGCAATGGAAATGGGAAGCCACGGGTAGTAGGACTGAAGTGTGTACTGCATTCGAATTGACTGATTGTACGTCAGGGAGGGGGTTTTGGCGGGAAGGGGAGCTTAAGATAAATGTTTCCCTCCCGCGTGTGTCGTCGCGCTCCCCTGGTACTCCCCGAGTACGGCGCCCCAACCCTTCACTTCTTTCCTCCGCCCTGCCCTTCAAACCCCCACGCTCGCAGGTGGAGACGGGAAACGCCTTCCCCCTTGATGCGCCGTACATCCTCGGATACGTGGCTCAGTTCGGTTGGAAGGGGGCGGCGGCTCGTAACATGACAATCACCCGAAATGAGGTCTCCCTCCACCTCTCCCCTCTCCCTCCACCTCTCCCCTCTCCCCCCCTCTCCCCTCCTCTCCCTCTCTTTCAGGTGACGCCAGGGTGGACCCGCCCTTCTCTGCGGACGGAGTGACGGTTTGGGGCACCCGCTACTTCGACGCATGGTACTGGGTCAACGCTACAACTCTGGGGTGAAAGGGGTGTGTGTGTGTGTGTGTGTGTGTCGATGTAAGTCGATGTGTCTGTCTGTCTGTCTGTCCGTGTGTTCCCGCGTTGGGATATTGGGTTTGATGCATTGATGCGGGGAGATAACGGCTGTGTACGGGAGCGTCTGTACAAAAGCACTTGGGCCGAGTTTTACCGTAACTACGATAGAGTATCCAAACTGCCACCGCATTCCGCAGTCGTACAGACACTGCAACCGGTCTCAACCGACATTCGATATTGTTGTTTTAGTCCTTCCCAATTTCGTGTCTTTGAAACTGCCCCTTGCCTTCCGGCTTCTGCAGCGGGACATACTTTAGGGTGCATGTAAACTGTTTTAACAACGGACGGTTTAGCTGGAAAGTTTTACGGTTTTACTGCTTGCTTTCATGACAACCCAACCGTAGCCATCCTGACTGTGATATATGTTGCAAAGATGATGTCTTACGGTTTATTACGTGATGTTTTTCATCCCAAAAATCAAAATTATTACGGAACGTATTTCATATTCCTTTTCCTCCTTGCGTATTCGTTTTCACATTCCGCGACCCTCAGGACCCATGGGTCGTTTGCTCCTGGGTTTCCGGGGGCTCGTCGTCAGCCCCGGGCGCGCACTTCTGTCCCCTCGACGCTCCCAGCTCGTCAACCGACATACCAGATGTGCTGCCATCGTCGTACAACATCTGGATGGATTCTTTTTGTACGGACATCGCTCCGCCGGGTGGGTACCAGGTGTGGGTTTCGGTTGGTTGGTTGGTTGGTGCGTGGCGTGGGGCACTGCCCTGGACTCAACTGCCACACCTACCCGGCCTCCATTTTCCGCCGGCCTGGTATAACTAATATTATGTAATACCCTGGCCAGATAACCCGCCCATCCCGCCTGACCCCTCCCTCCCTTCTCCCCCTCTCACGTCGTTCTCCACCATCGTGGGTAGTCAGAGGCTTTACAGCAGGGTCTACTGCGAGTATTATAGATTGACGAATCTGAGAAAAGATCTCAAAAATGTCAACACTTATGAGTGAGACCAATATATATAAATACTTGGTATCATCATGCCTCGTTTACTCTCCTTTCCCCCTCTCTCCCTCCCCCCCCTTCATCCCCCTTCCCTCGCCAGGCTCCCTCCTCGCATGTGCGCAGGTGGTGGCTCAGGGTTTGTGTGGTACGGAGGGTATTGCCAGAACCAGCGACCCGCACGTGCGCCTCATTGGGGGGTATTGCGCCGTCAGCTGCGGCCGCTGCGAGCAGGGTGACCGGGCGTGTGTGGACAAGGTACCTCCGGGTAAGGCGTGTATGAGCACGTGTATGTGTGTACGATATGTTTAACTACGCAATCTGACGCTGGCCAGGGAGCTCCGCCCCCGTACGGCCCGTACGGCCCAACGTCGGAACACCGCCCTCGAAGCGCTTCCCCCCTTCCGGTGGGGATGAGGGGAGATGGGGGAGGTGTGAGGGGATCTCTCAAGGCACAGCCATATTCGACCCATGCATAAGGCCTTTGAACCGCGCCTGCACTAAAGAAGGATAAAAGCAGCATAGCTGCTGATAGCTGCTGATGACAACTGTCAAGATGGACGCATTTGGGTCCGGCTTCACTTCCAATAAAACTGTCCGCCTGGTTGGCTGGTTGGTTGGTCCAACTGTGCCCCCTCCCATCCCCTCCTCCACCTCGTCAGGCGGACTCACCTGCGGCCAAAGGCGGGCTGTGGGCAACTGCGCCTCGGACTGGTTCAAGGATTGGGGGTGCGTTTGTACGGATATCCCTGAAGTAACGCACGACATTATTTTTATGTAACTTCATCAGAAGCAAGCCGTAATTACACGCACCGACTGTACGTATTGCCAGCCGAATGTAGTACGGCAAAAGCACCCAACCCGCCACTTCGCTATCAGTGTGCGTTCATGCCTGCCACGCACATTAATTCACCCACACCCACACCCACACCCACACCCACACTTCTTGGTGTCCCTGGAAGTTCTATGATCAATCCTGACTCAGAGTAGGTGTGGCCCCAACATATATTGATGGACGGTGAGGGAAGACCCCGGTTACAGTGACTTGCGAGCCGACCAGGAATGGAGTTGAGGCCGCCGTTGATCCGTTGGATTCCAGATCGACAGAGAGATACGACATGCAAGCACGCAGCAGGCTCAATCAACCCAGCGACATCGACGTATCTGGTGAGCTAGGTTTTGCTTATTCTATTTGTAGCCCTTTCATTCTTTAAATGCTTGCCTGTGCGTCCCTACTGCTGCGCTGGTAGTCGGAATTACCAGTCGTAATTTTTATTTATACCGATTTCGTCATCATAGCATCATCAATCAATCATCATTACCAGCCAGGCTTACGCGTGTGCGTATGTGGGGCGAGGCAGCGACCATTAACGAATGTCAAGCACCTGCCTACATACCCCTCACTGTTCGCGCAATCTATTGCCAGCATACATAAATACACGCCAGGCTCCTGACGGTGCAGAACCTTTAATCATATTCTTATTAGTTGCTTTATAGCTAGGCTCGCAAGCAAGACAGTCAGTAGTTTCACGGCGACGGATGGAGAGACCTCATCAGTGATCAGTGATAGCTAGGCAGGTAGATACGTCTGCCTAGCTATCACTGATCCCTGATGAGGTCGACTGATGAGTATCACTGATGAGGGCTTGCAAGCCTAGTCCGTCCGTCCGTCCGTCCGTCCTCGTCTGTCCGTCTGTCTTTCGACAGCTAGCTAGCTACTCGGCCGCACTACGATCAACCCCTATACAGCGAGATAAATGCACAACACTTGCCTGCCTTGATATCACGACGACACAGCAACATCTTTGGTCCGTTTCAAAATACGTAACATCCTTAAAAAGCAATAATTATATCTTATTTTTGGGTGGTCACGCAAACGCATACAACCACATCAGCAAGCGCAGAGCAATCCTGAAGTACACATTCTTAACGCACGCATACACATTGCACGTGTTCCATTCATGCACATGGATCCAGCCACTGTCTTGGCTGTCTAGGATGAGAGTCTGCCGCGTCTGCGGCTGCTCATCATTTGGGTTGACCGAAGGCGGCCACCGTTGCCAGCACCCCGAAAGCCTGCAATTGTATGCATTAGTAACGTACATGCATATTAATTAAATAAATAACAGGTATAAGTAACTATGATAATGCACAAACGATGTAACATGCAGTATGTATGTTGGAAATGGTGACAAGCAAAGCAACGAGCATCTAGATAGCCGCCGCCGCCTGCTGTCGATCGGTGAGCACCATCTCGCTACCCCGACCTTGCTCCGTCCCCACCGCCCGTAAGATGCATGGCTAAAGTGCAGAAGATGCATGTTAACATGTAACTAAACCAGTCAACAGCCATTCGGAATCGACAACTAGCAGCAGGTTATATATATATACTTACGTAGGATAGAACCTCCGGAATGAAAAGCAAAACATATGCGTGCAGCCATGCATCCTGATGCATACATGCATACATGCAGAAGGCATGCATACACGCACTGACTGGCCTACCTAATGCAGATATTTAATAACCTCCGCTACACACTCACCAGGACGTTTATGCAGCCGTACGCTCACAGAACGATAATGGAGTCGGAAACCGTTGTTGTTGAAAGCTTGGCCTTGCACTTGGCCTTGCACTTGGCGCATGGAGTTGTTCATGGATGTGAGTTTTGTGCGGTTGTCAGATGACTGGATGTCAATCGACATTCCAGTCATACATGGGACGACGATAGCGGCGGCGCAAACCGTCGTCATCTTGGGCCTTACAAAGGCGGTCATAAAGAAGTCGTCCAGTGCCTGCGAACGAAAAAGGCAAAGCATCAATGTCAAATACAATGATCTTTCTAAGAGATCCAGCGCTTGGATAGATGGTCCACGCAGCAGGACGTACATCGATACTACTTTGAAAATTAACATCACGCACCCTACATACATATATATATATATATACCTTATTATTATTACTATCTTGACATGTCACGTTGCTGTTGCCAGTGAAGCTGCTGTTGCCATCTTCAGAAGGCCAGATGGCCTCATCAGCCACCTCTGAAGACTGCTGATGGGATGTTGCTGCTGGCTGCGGCTCACGTGAAATAGCAGCGGTGGCGGTGGCGGTTGCGGAGGTGGTGGTGGTGACGGTGGCGGTGGCGTTGGCGATGGCGGTGGCGGTGGCGGTGGTGGTGGCGGTGGCGGCGGTGCAGACTGCTGGATGCTTGGGTGGTGCCGACAACGTAGCAAATAAGGTAGTCATACGGTCCCAGGCCTGCATTAGTGTAAGTGTAAAATGCGTAAGGCAGCGGGACAGACTGAATATATGCATCCTCCCTCGCATCATCTTTATATGCATAGATTATCTTCATGTAGGCAGCCGGGACTACTACCATCATGCTATACTTCTATTTGCATGCGTGCAGGGCCGTATACAAGTACGTACTCAAATACACATACACATACACCCCCACGCATCCACCCGGTCGCTTGGCAGGCAGGGGAAAGCGGCGGACCTGGCCGCCAGCAGTAACAACGAAGCGCACCCACGTACCTTGGCAGCCGCTTCAACGCTCTCGAGGTTGTTGATCCAGCGGTCTTGGCGGCCCTCGTCGTGGTCGGTCATGTTCGCCGTGGCGTTGTAGTTGTTGGCGCTAGCAGCAGTGATGATGGCGTTGTCGTTATCAGCGTGATGATTTGGCTCGTCAGCCACAGCCGCATCAGTGGTCACAACTGACAGATGAACTGCTGGTGGTGGTGGTTCGCTTGAGGAAACAACAGTTAATGGCACCGTATCCGCTGCCGTGGGCAGAAGCAGGAAGGCCGTCATAGGATAGGAGTCGTCCGCCGAGGCCGCCTGGGGTGATTGTTGAAAAGCGAAAGAATAAATGGAAGCGCGCTTTTAACTATAAGCACGTCGATATACGGAAGGCACCAGCAGGCAGGCAGCAGGACGGATGATCGCTCGATGGAGTAGTGAATTCGATGATGACGACCGATCCATTATTCGTCGCTATTAGCGATGTTCACCTACATACACCGACATACCTGCTGTGCAGGTGCCTGGTCCTTCTGATTAAGACTGGGCATCCTGCTGAAGGTCCCGAGGACCCCGAGAACGAACAACAACACAATAAGAATGCTGCAGGAAGTCCACCGCCACAAGCCTGCGTGCAGTCACAGTCGGCAAACTATGAGAAACAGCAAAGCCTAAACAAAATATACATCAAATCAGCTTCTTTCAGACAGAGTTGGGACGGAAAGCCCGACTTACCGGCCCAGAACGCGCGCTTGCTCTTCAGGCGCTGGTAAGCCTGGAAAGCCTCGGATTCCATGAGAGCACGCAGATGCTCCTCCGTTGTAATACATGCTCTGCGCGTGGTAACATGCTGGCAAGATTAGAATATAGCAAAAGTACCTGCAGTTGCTGGGTCGCCATGCCATCGATGGCCATCCGAACACCTAGTACCGAAGCGAGTCGCCAATCTCGTTCGTGGATTCATCTATAGGTTAACGTGTAGCATATACTTACATGCGTTGTGCTTCCGACACGGAATACTGGCGACAGTACACTCCGGAGCGCTCCATGGACATCTAATAACTGGATATCGCTACCGAGCTGAGATAATTCAGGTAAGGAAGACTTAATTAAGATTTGTGGAAATAAGTATAACAGAACAGTGATAGCAAGCAAAGTTGGCAGCTTTGTGAATTGTGTTAGGCAGGCCCAGCCTATTTAGCTCCCAGGTATATGTACGGAAACAAACTTGACGGCCTTCTGTCCGACGACGTTCCTTGTTTTGCAATCAGAAACACTAATTGTTATCGACACCTTATTAGGTAAAGATATTTAACGACACAGTCACTTTGACAGGATGTTACTTGTTGTTTCAGAATGGAAGTTGATTATCATACTGCCATACCGCCAGATTTTGTCAGAATGGAAGTTGATTAGACTGGATCGCTGTCTAATCGCGACGACATACTTTAATGATGAACCCAAGCAAGAAGCAGCAAGCAAGCGCGCTATCTTGGATGTCTTGCTGCAGGGGTCCGTCCCCTGTCTTCCTGCGTCACCCTCGCTCCATATGTATGGCATGATTCATATGACTAGCAGTCCATATGACTAGCAATCGACAAAGTGCGTGCACTGTGCGTTAGGCTGCACATGTGCATCTTTTACCGCTCCCCGGTCCCCTCCGAATAAGCAAGGACACAAACCCGTGCCCATATAGATGTTGTATATAGTACCCACGAAGGGTGGTATCAAAAGATACCGGTTGTGGTGGCAGAGCCCGATTAAGTAGAATCGCCGACCAGTTAGTACTTGAGAGACCATAAGGCCTCGAACCGGGCGTGACCTTCAGAAGTCACCACTACAACCGGAGGATCAGTGAACCAGGAACCAGGTGTTCCACCATTTACCATTCAGGCGGTAAATGGCCCAGTCCATACAGGTCGTGGACTAACCGACAGGTTCGGATGATTCGGGAAAGTGGTTAGTAACGTCGATGGTGCGGGATCCAGAAATCGAATGCCAGATGGGAACATGTAACGGTGAGACTGATAATTATTTGTAATTATTAATGATAAATGGATTATTATTATTCTCTCTTAATGATTTACAGCAAAGCATTAAGGATACAACAATGATTCCCCCTCTAGATGCAGCATCCCGATGCATGAGAAGAAAACAATCAGAATGAAGTAGGGCGGCATCAGAGAGAGCCCTCTTTAGACTGTGCCCGTCGTTTAGCTTCATCAAGCAGGGGTTTCATGTCAGGGGTGAAGTTACGTGCCGGTTCCCAGCTATTGTGCTCAGATGAGTACCCAGCCCACTTAACCAGGTACTCATGCACGTTGCACTTGCGCTTACCATTGCCCACACGTCGTGCACGGTAATCTAGGATACGTTCAACAGCATACAGAGTCTGCTTGCCAGATAACCAGGTAGAGGGACTAGCTTCCATAACAGAGGGAATGCTATTGTTAGCCTCAGGCAGAGTACCCCGATATGGTCGTACGAGATACATGAAATGTGGGATGAATGCGTAGGTCAGATGGGAGTTGTAATTCTACAGCCACAGACCCTACCATGCGTACGACAGGATAAGGCCCCACAAAGCGCGGTAATAATTTACGAGACCCATCAGCAAGGGAACGAAGGTTCTTCGTGCTCAACATAACCAGTTGGCCCTTAGTGAACGTGCCGTCCTTTTTGGACTTGTTATAATAGTCCATAGCCCGTTGCTGTGCAGCTTCCAGGCAAGCTTTAGCGTCAGTTAGACGGGACACGAAAGACTTAGCAAACGTTTTTGCAGCCAGAACGTTTATGTCCAATTCCCGCCAAACAGGCAAAGCAGGGTTAAAACCGTAATTCAGGAAAAACGGACTATTACCAACGGACCGGTTAGTAGCATTATTAATGGCAAACTCAGCAGCGGTTAGGTATGTATCCCATGCAGTAGGTGTGCGACCCACAAAGTTGCGAAGCATATCACCCAGGACACGGTTAACACGCTCTGTTTGCCCATCAGATTGGGGGTGGTAGGCGGTGGAGAGATTCACCCGCATTCCTACCAGAGATCCCAGGGCGCCCCAAAACTTACTTGCAAATTGAGTGCCACGATCAGACACCACGGACTTGGGGACCCCATACAAACGTACCACATTGTCGAAGAATAGACGGGCCGTTTGCTCAGCTGTGCAGGATGATGTCGTGGGGGCCAGGTGGACCATCTTAGTGAAGCGGTCGACCAGGACCAGCACGGCGTTGTATCCTCCCTCAGTTTTGGGCAGCGCAACAATAAAGTCCATGGAGACGCTTTCCCAGGGAGCGTCGGGAATAGGCAGAGGCTGGAGATGCCCATGCGCTTTACCAGATTGGGCCTTGTTGCGCTGGCACAGGTCGCAAGAGAGGACATAATTTTCAGCGTCCTTAGTCATGCGGGGCCACCAGAATTGACGCCACAAAAGCTCCAGTAACCGCGTGCAGCCAGGATGCCCAGCAAGAGGAACGTCATGGAAACGTGACATGAGCTCCTGACGTAATGAGTCGTCATAAGTACGACAATCTGACGGTGGGATCCTTCAGAGCGGATCCATAAGCCATGCTCCTGTACCAAGTACCCCGTGTTGTTATGATTTGTGAACCACGGGTGGGCTGCATAAGCCTGTTTCAAGCGCTTGGTAAAATCGGAGGGCACGAAGTTAGGTTTTGCCTGAGACCTACTCCGTGTGCTTACCGCCAGTATGGCTGCATGCAGTGAGGGGTGCCTACTGAGAGCATCAGCTATGTTCAGTGAGCCGCTCAGGTACTCCCAATCAAAGTTAAACCGTGCCAGGTATTCCATCCAGCGGGCCTGGCGTCGGTTAAGGGAGGGCACACCTTGCAGAAACGTAAGGGGTTTGTGATCAGTCTTGAGAGCAAAAGGCCGACCCTCAAGGTAACATCGCCATTCCTTCAAGGCATGTAGGACCGCAAGAAATTCCTGTTCCCCTGTGGTATAACGGGTTTCAGCCCCCGAAAACTTCTTACTCGTGTATGCAATGGGGCGTCCCTGCTGCAACAGAACTGCCCCCGTCCCATGTATAGATGCATCAGTTATGACCTCTACACGGAACGGCAATGAGTAGTCAGGGAAATGCAGGATAATATCATCAGAGATAGCACGCTTCAAAGCATCAAAAGCTTCTTGGCATGCGGGGGTCTAGGCCTCAGGTGAAGAGAAGGCTCCCTTACGTGTGAGGTTTGTTAGCGGTGCAGCAATGACTGAGTAGCGCTCTATGAACTTACGAAAGTAGTTGGTCAGGCCCAAAAACTTACGCAGTTCCTGAAGGTTGGAGGGCACTGGCCAATCCCGAACAACAGCAGTTTTCCGGGGGTGCATCCGTATGCCATCCTGAGACACTATATGCCCCAGATACTCCACCTGTGGTTGTGCCCAGTGGCACTTAGAACGCTTAGCATATAGCTGCTCACGCCGCAGAACCTCAAAGACCAGACGGAGGTGTTGTATGTGATCCTCACGGGTCTTTGAAAACACCAGGATATCGTCCAGATAACAGATGACGAATTTGTCGATGTATGGCCTGAAGATACGGTCCATGACGGCTTGGAACGTTGCAGGGGCGTTCGTCAGTCCGAAACTAAGGACGGTATATTCAAAATGGCCAAACGGCGTACGGAAAGCCGTTTTAGGGATGTCAGATTCTGCTATACGAATCTGATTATACCCCTACTGGAGGTCAATAGAGCTAAAGAATGCAGAATCTTTTAGCTTATCTAGCAAATCATCGACACGTGGGAGGGGGTGCTACGAAGGTACTCACACTTGAGATCGTAATCCAGTGAGACCTGTACTGCACATCGGTATCGCGACGTGATAGGTGCGAGGACGGCCACCTAGAGACCGAAGTCAGCGTGATGCTAACTTTGGACCAAGTATTCGAGTACATAACTCTATTCGATACGCATACATACGATATAATCAATTACATTCGGCCTGAGCTATTCTAGCATTCCATCTGCAGCCGAGTGATGAACATTGCCCACGGGGTCTGACGGCAGACTGTAATTCTGTAACTGAAGAACATTGTAAGTTGAATCTTTCCTTGCTATTGAGTCTTCCGCTGTCTACTATTCGCATTGGCTTGCCTTGCTGTTCGTAAGCTTGGTACACACGCAGCTAACACCTAGACATGCAGAGCTAATACATGATTGACGAAGGAAGGATACAACAAATTTGGTATCGAGACGAGGTTGAATCATGATGGTTGCATTGTCCCTCATCGGAAGTAGGTTCTCGCGATGGCAAGCGATGACGACACTCGCCGCAGCCCTTTAGACACCTTCGCAGAGGATCTCGGCCGCGCTGTTCTGGACGCTGCCGCTTCCGGTTTGTGAATCTAGACACCTGCTGATAAATAGTTGCTGCATTCTCGTTGTGAATCTGGCACTGTGAGTTGCAGGTGAACGTACGCCAACACTGAATGCGGTATTGGCTGGACAATATTTGAACGAGGAACAAATCAAGGCTTTGATCCAGAAAACTACTGAAATAAAGGACAACCTGACGGACTATATCGCTTATCTCCTTGGTCTACTCGGGAGTTCTGTCGGTATGCAAATAGTCACAAATTCCTCTTACATTACGTTGCTCTCAGGTTTATAGTAAATTCCTGTCTGCCCAAATAAGCTCGTGCTTCATGTCGGGACGCGAAGATAGTTCCTATCTGGGCACCGCCAGCCAGCCCGATGGCGGCCTCACTACTAGAACTGCTTTTGCTGATCCCGATACCGTTGGGACTCGTCTTATGTCTGATCCTATCGTCCTTCAGACCCCTTCGCATTTGATTGTACCACTGTCGGCAGCGGCTACAACAAGTGAGGGAGTCGGAGTAGAACAGGCCCCGGTAGTACCCGCGGTTCAAGAACCCGTCGGAATACCGGAGGTAATGAAGTTGACTATCCCCGTGCCTAAGCTCAATATTTCCGCTGACGAAAAGGCAAAGAATTCAGGACATAGCGTCGCAGATAGGACACGGGCTTACGTTCGTGATGCTAGGCAGTATTTGCAAGCGGTGCACGGAGGGGGATGCGACTCCATTAAATGCCTGTTTGTCGGGAATACCCTCGAGGGTGTTGCCAAGGACTGGTATGATGAATGGACAACCACAGAAGTTCGCTCGCGTGGCAACGAGGCTCGTAAGACGCTGGCACAAGGGACGTACCACATGCGTCCACACGAAACTGTTCCTGCTTATCAGTCCCGCTTCGAGGCGCTGATAACACCTATCGTTAACTTTCCTGAAGAGGATCGTATCTTTTGGTTCCATCGCGGTCTTACCGAATCCCTTGCACGATGGTGCGCCACTGACCTTAGCGGAATTCCTTTCCAATCTTATGATGCCCTGGTAGCTTTTGCTAGAGGTGCAGAAGTTAGACATTTGGCGGGCAAGGACGTTAAACAATTTAACCCTCGCGTTCACGCGATGCGAGCGCAGGAACTGCCTTCGGAGTTGACGCCGAAGGACCAGGATCCTGACCGCCAACGCCCTGTGGCAACCGTGCATACCGTTCGTAAGGAAAGGCAGTATGACAATCGCGGACGCCACAACCCAAGTAATCGTGGGTCTGCGGGAGCTGGGCCGAGCTCTGGCCATGCTAAAGGCAAACGAAGAGGGAGCACGCCATCTGTAGCTGCAAGGCAGAACGCGGCTCCTAGTGTTAAGAAACCCCAGACAGATGATCCGTACATGCAAAAGTGGGAGTGC
The DNA here is from genome assembly GCA_030268105.1 of Volvox africanus. Lineage (NCBI taxonomy): Eukaryota > Viridiplantae > Chlorophyta > Chlorophyceae > Chlamydomonadales > Volvocaceae > Volvox > Volvox africanus. Next base: position 2,344,151 of record BSDZ01000103.1, read on the forward strand.
CGACGTTCGGAGTTTGACCGTCGGAAGTTTGCTAATCTTTGTTTGCGGTGTGCGGGAGAACACCCTACCCGCGAGTGCCCCTTTTTGCCACCTTTCGTACCGAAGACGACCTAGGAAGTTGCCCGGGATGTGGAGGAAGGGACTTCTCCCGGGATAGAAGAAGGTGAATGTGGCAGCTGGTCGTCGTTACGCCATACAGTGAGGGCCCTTTTACCTGCTGTTTTCGGACAAATCGAGTGGGCTATCGAGCGACGTTTTTCGCTCGACGGGCGCACGGGACTAAACCACTTCGACCCGTTGTGTAATTTATTTGCGCCGCGTTGCCCCCTTTCTTCCCTCGATTTATCGGGCCGCACTTCTCTACTAATCCCTTCATCTTTCCGTGAGCTGTGCGAACAGCTCGCCAGGTACAAGAAGTACCGCCATCGAAATCCGGACACTGCAGCTTGCATATTAATTCCCTCTTTTTGCCAACGTAAAGTGGCGTCTTTGTTGGAAGGTATGCAATGTGTCCTCCGATTCGAGTCGGGCACCGCTCTGTTTAACGGTGTGGATGTGACGGGCAAACCGACGATGTTGCCTAAACTACCTTACGCTGCTGAAGTGTGGTTTGAGGCTCCTCTTTTGAGTCCTACCAGGTTCGAGCCTGCTATAGGATCCCTTTTATTGTCTGCGGAGTCGAGTCCGACAGGGAATCGCGTCCCTATTATCGAGATCGGCCTCGGAGGTCGACTGATGAAGGTGCTTGTGGATACTGGCGCCAGTGACGACTTCATCTCGGCAAAGGAGGTGAATGATTTGGGGTTGACCCCTCAGTCGTCTGATTGTGCACAGGTTACCCTCGCTAATGGAGGAAAGCATCCCATCGTGGGCAGGATCACCCTGAGCCTATCGATAGGCCCTCTGCGTGTTAGGGCCCAGCCGTATGTACTACAAGGTCTCTCGGAGACAGCACAGTACATTCTGGGTGCCGCGACATTACGACAGTACCGCGCGTGCATCGATATGGAGTCCACCACACTTAGTTTGTGCAAAGGGAACCTATCCACTAAGGTACCTTTCCTGTCGTACCAAGATGTCACACCAGAGGAGGGTGGAATTATTGCGGAGCCTGAGGTTAACTTCGCTTTGACGGCGATCGTCAGCGGAAATCAAGAACCCAAGCTAATTGGGCGCAAGGAAACCGATCAGATGATATGGAAAGGCGCCCATGTGTTGCTTGTGAGGCCACGGGTGCAATTGAATGCTACCACCACGCAGTCCACCGTGAAGGATCTTGAGGTCGAAGCCCTCCTGCATAAATATGCTGACGTTTTTCATGACATCCCAGGGCTCCCACCTATGCGGCCTGTTGACCATACAATCCCTCTTGTGCCCGGAGCACAACCCGTTTCACGACCTATGTGCAGGTTAAGCCCGTTGGAGCTGGATGAAGTGAAATGGCAAGTGAGGGATCTGCTCGCAAAGGGTATGATTCGGCCCAGCACATCGCCATATTCTGCACCGATACTGTTTGTCGGTAAGAAGGATGGGACGTTGCGTATGTGCATTGATTATAGGGGCTTGAATGCGACTACGATTAAAAATCGCTACCCTTTGCCGTGCGTCGATGACCTGCTCGATAAGCTGAAAGGCTCAGCTTATTATTCCTCGATTGACCTTCAACAAGGGTATAATCAGATACGCATCGCTGCCTCTGATATTCCGAAAACCGCTTTCTGGACTCCCTTTGGTCACTTCGAGTATGCGGTCTTGTCGTTTGGACTTACTAATGCACCCGCCACATTTCAAGCAGTGATGGACCGCATGTTCAGACCGTATATCGACAGGTTCATCGTTTGCTATTTGGATGATATTTTAATATATTCCAAAACGCGCGAGGAGCACCTGAAGCATCTCGAGCTCGTGCTTGAGGTGATGAACCGGGAGCAATTGTTTGCTAAACACGCCAAGTGCTTTTGGGCGCAGCCGCAAGTGGAGTATTTGGGCCACATCGTGTCGGCCACTGGGGTCAGGATGGATCCACGGAAGGTAGCTGTGGTTCGCGATTGGCCTGCACCTCAGAACCTCACCGAACTACGCCAGTTCTTGGGTTTGACTAACTACTTCCGTAAGTTTATTAAAAATTACTCCATTATTGCGGCCCCGCTTACGAATTTGACGAAGAAAGGAGGTTTCACTTCCCTCGAAGCCTGGACACCCGCGTGTCAGCGGGCATTCGAAGAGCTCAAGCGAATCATCGGCGACGACATTACCCTCTCTTTTCCTGATCCTGAGAAAGAAAGGGCTTTGACCTGTAGAGCGGTTAACAGCGTTGTTAAGCGCAAATTCTGCCAAAGTCAGAAACGTATCCCAAACAGAGGGTGTGCGTCCCGTGAAATTCCTCAACATGTCGCCCAGCGTGCGATTTGTGCGTTCAGTTTGCCCATCGGATTGTGGATGATATGCTGTGCTCAAATGAACGCGCATACCAACGAGTTCAAATAGCGCTTCCCAAAACTTAGACGTGAATTGACTGCTGCGATTGGATATCACATTTTTAGGAACGCCGTGTAATCAGACCACGTTATCGAAAAATAATCGTGCTGTTTGCTCAGCGGTGCAAGACGAGGTGCAGGGGGCTAAGTGAACCATCTTGGTCAAGCAATCGACCATAACAAACACCGAGTCGTATCCCCCCTCAGTTTTGGGCAGCACGACTACAAAGTCCATAGAAACACTTTCCCAAGGGGCATCTGGTATAGGTAAAGGTTGTAATAAACCCTGGCCCTTACCGGATAGTGCTTTATTGCGCTGACATAAACTGCACCTTTGCATGAAGTTTTCCGCATCCTTCACCACGCGTGGCCACCAGAACGAGCGTCGTACTAGCTCTGCCAGACGCATACTTCCAGGATGTCCTGCTAACGGGTGGAACCGTGCAAGAATATCGTAGCGCAAAGCGTTGTCATTCGGTACGACGATTTGTGTGGTTGAACCATCTTTCCGTAGCCACATATCGTTGCGCTTGTGCAAATGTTCCACATTACTTGGTGAAGCAAACCATGGATCGGTCTGATATGCCATCTTGAGTCGTTGCGCGAGATCCGCTGCTATCGGCACCTCCTGACTGCGCGAACGAGTAACCGGTGCTGCCAGAATCGCAGCATGCAATGATGGATGTCGACTGAGGGCGTCAGCAATATTAATTCTGCCGGCGATATACTCCCACGTACAGTCGAAACGAGATAGATATTCCATCCACCGGGCTTGTCGTCGGTTAAGTGTGGGGACACTCTGCAAGAATGTCAGCGGTTTGTGGTCAGTCTTCAGCGTAAAAGGGCGGCCTTCGAGGTAACAGCGCCACTCCTTCAAAGCATGTAAAGCTGCCAACAGCTCCTGCTCTCCGGTTGTATACCGGGTCTCCGCACCCGAGAACTTCTTACTGGTGAAGGCGATCGGTCGTCCTTCCTGCAACAATACAGCGCCGCTTCCATGCAAGGAAGCATCCGATACAACTTCAACACGGAATGGCAACGAGTAATCAGGGAAAGAGAGGGTAACATTGTGGGCGACGATTCACTTGAGCTCGTCAAATGCCCGCTGACACGCGGTTGTCCAGGCTTCGAGGAAAGCGAAACCTCCTTTCTTCATCAAATTTGTAAGCAGGGCCGCAATAATTAAGTAATTTTTGATAAACTTACGGAAGTAGTTGGTCAAACCCAAGAACTGGTGTAGTTCGGTGAGGTTCTGAGGTGCAGGCCATTCGTGAACCACAGCTACCTTCCGTGGATCCATCCTGATCCCGGTGGCCGACACGATGTGGCCCAAATACTCCACTTGAGGCTGCGCCCAAAAGCACTTGGCGTGTTTAGCAAACAATTGCTCCCGCTTTGTCACCTCAAGCACGAGCTCGAGATGCTTCAGGTGCTCCTCGCGCATTTTGGAATATATTAAAATATCATCCAAATAACAAACGACGAACCTGTCGATATACGGTCTGAACATGCGGTCCATCACTGCTTGAAATGTGGCGGGCGCATTAGTAAGTCCAAACGACAAGACCGTGTACTCGAAGTGACCAAAGGGAGTCCGGAAAGCGGTTTTCGGAACATCAGAGGCAGCGATGCGTATCTGATTATACCCTTGTTGAAGGTCAATCGAGGCAAAATAAGCTGAGCCTTTCAGCTTATCGAGCAGGTCATCGACGCGCGGCAAAGGGTAGCGATTTTTGATCGTGGTCGCATTCAAGCCCCTATAATCAATGCACATGCGCAACGTCCCATCCTTCTTACCGACAAACAATATCGGCGCAGAATATGGCAATGTGCTGGGCCGAATCATACCCTTTGCGAGCAGATCCCCCACTTGCCGCTTCACTTCATCTAGCTCCATCGGGCTTAACCTGCACATAGGTCATGAAACGGGTTGTGCTCCAGGCACAAGAGGGATCGTATGGTCAACAGGTCGCATAGGTGGGAGCCCTGGGATGTCGCCAAAGACATCAGCATATTTATGCAGGAGGGCTTCGACCTCAAGATCCTTCATGGTGGATTGCACGGTGGTAGCATTCAATTGCACCCGTGGCCTCACAAGCAACACATGGGCGCCTTTCCGTATCATCTGATCGGTTTCTTTGCGCCCAATTAGCTTGGGTTCTTGATTTCCGCTGACAATCGCTGCCAAAGCGAAATTAACCTCAGGCTCCGCAACAGTTCCGCCCTCCTCTGGTGTGACATCTTGGTACGACAGGAAAGGTACCTTAGTCGATAGGTTCCCTTTGCACAAACTAAGTGTGGTGGACTCCATATCGATGCCCGCCCGGTACTGTCGTAATGTCGCGGCACCCAAAATGTACTGTGCCATCTCCGAGAGACCTTGTAGCACATACGGCTGGGCCCTAACACGCAGAGGGCCTATCGATAGGCTCAGGGTGATCCTGCCCACGATGGGATGCTTACCTCCATCAGCGAGGGTAACCTGTGCACAATCAGACGATTGAGGGGTCAACCCCAAAACATTCACCTCCTTTGCCGAGATGAAGTCGTCGCTGGCGCCGGTATCCACGAGCGCCTTCATCAATCGACCTCCAAGGCCGATTTCGATAATAGGGACACGATTCCCTGTCAGAATCGACTCCGCAGAAAGCAAAAGTGATCCTATAGCAGGCTCGAACCTGGTAGGATTCAAAAGAGGGGCCTCAAACCAAGCTTCAGCAGCATAAGGTAGTTTAGGCAGTATCGTCAGTTTACCCGTCACATCCACACCGTTAAACAAAGCGGTGCCCGACTTGAATCGGAGGACACATTGCATACCTTCCAACAAAGACGCCACTTTACGTTGGCCAAAAGAGGGAATTAATATACAAGCTGCAGTGTCCAGATTTTGATGGCGGTACCTCTTGTACCTGGTGAGCTGCTCGCACAGCTCACGGGAAGATGAAGGGATAAACAGAGTAACGTGGCCAGATAAATCGAGGGAAGAAAGAGGACAACACGGTGCAAATAAATTACACAGCGGGTCAAAATGGTTTAGTCCCGTGCGCCCGTCGAGCCAAAAACGTCGCTCGATAGCCCGCTCGATTTGTCCAAAAACAGAAGGTAAAAGGGCCCTCACTGTATGGTGTAACGACGGCCAGCGGCCACATTCACCTTCTTCAATCCCGGGAGAAGTCCCTTCCTCCCAATCCCGGGCAACTTCCTAAGTCGTCTTCGGTACGAAAGGTGGTAAAAGAGGGCATTCGCAAGTAGGGTGCTCTCCCGCACACCTCAAGCAAAGATTAGCGAACTTCCGACGGTCAAACTCCGAACGTCGGCACTCCCACTTTTGCATATACGGATCGTCTGTCCGGGGCTTCTTAACACTAGGAGCCGCGTTCTGCATTGCAGCTACAGACGGCGTGCTCTCTCTTCGCTTTCCTTTCGCATGGCCCAAGCTCGGCCCAGCTCCTGCAGACCCACGATTTCTTGGGCTTTGGCGTCCGTGATTATCATACCGTCTTTCCTTTCGAACGGTATTCACGGCCACCGCGGAGCGTTGACGATTGGAACCCTGGTCCTTCAGTGTCGACTCCGAAGGTGGTTCCTGCGCTCGCATCGCGTGAATATGAGGATGAATTTGCTTAGCGTCTTTTCCAGCCAAATTTCGAACTTCTGCACCTCTAGCAAAAGCTACTAAAGCATCATAAGATGAGAATGGAATTCCACTGAGATCAGTGGCACACCACCGCGCAAGGGATTCAGTGATGTTGTGCTACGGTTCATTTCCCGCCGACGCGTAGGTCGACGCGATCCTACGAGGCGAAGTGCTTTTGTGATGAACGCATTACATATGAATGAATCTGCATGATATAAATGTATTCGCATACATTTATATATGCATCTGGCATGTTGTCATTATCCATCGCGACATCGCATCATGGCAAATCCGCCTAGCATGCATGAATGACCGAATCATTGAAGTGCGCATTCTGCTCGTGCTACGAAACGATAAGTAATATTATCTGATATAATATTACTTCATTTAAGCACACGTTGAGAGCGCCACACTCGTCGCGATACATGCCCTGCAACCGGATATTGTTATCCGGACCCTTGCATCATGCGAATGCCGGAAAGGCTTATACGTTGTTACGAGTAGACATCGCCCATACGCAGTAGGGTTGTCACATCTAGGATCGGCCTCCTAATGTGAATCGTACGGCACTGCAATGCTGCGAGTATAACAGATGCAAGGACGGCTAAGCTAGATAAGACATTCGATACCGGAGAACACTCGTGTGTTCTATAGTACTATTGCTATACGCTATTCTACTTAGCCCGAGCTAAGCCTGAACTTCGCTAATCACCGCCGCATGATGATTGCTTGCTTCCGGCGCTGACGGCGATTTCGTCCATTGCATCATTCCGATCTGTAAGACCGTAAGTTATATCTCTCTTCGTCTTGAAGTCTTCCGCTGTCTCTGTTTGCTCTCGCTTGCCTTGCTGTACTTGCAAGTGCTCGCGCATCAGTGTCGATAGTCTCCAGACGTGCAGATACTCATGAGCAAACGCGAACGAGAGGTACAACAATTTGGTATCGAGACAGGTTCGTTGCCTAACTGTCTCTCTCTGTCTAATCGGAAGTAGGTTCTTTCTATGGCGAGTTCCAGCGACGAACCACAAGGACCGCTAGATACTTTTGCCGAAGACTTAGGCCGCGCCGTTTTGGACGCCGCCGCTTCCGGTTTGTAATTGTTTAATTGCTTTTGCTTAGATTGCTGCACTTGTTGTGTAAGTGTACGCTCTGAGTCGCAGGTAATCTCAGTGCACCGGCATTGCTTGCCGCGGCGACTGAGACCGGCGTTCGTCCGGACCAGTTGGCGACTCTCATTGCTCAAACTACGGAGATCAGGACTCAGCTGGGCAATTACTTGCTGAGTTTGCTGAATCTTCTCAAGAGTACTGTCGGTAGGCTCACTGAATCGCTTTGTACTCTTGCCTTTGCGATAGAAGTCGGCTTCTATTACGCAAACCTAGGGTATCGTTTCGTGCTTCATGTCCGCGGAACACGACGATACGCCACACACTAGCCTAGCTAGCCAACCCGATTTTGTTGTGGCTGCTAGAGCACCGGATAGAGGTCTTGAGACTGTTGGCGCGCGAGCCACTCAAGAGCCCCTTTTCCTTCAGACCCCTGCTCACTTAATTGTGCCGCATTCAGCAGTGAACACGAATATGGACAACACTGCTGGACCAAGGGTTCTGCCATTACCTCAAGCTCGAGGGCATGATGACATCCCTGAGGTGATGAGATTGTCGATTCCCGTTCCTAGGCTCAATATTTCGCTGACCGACAAGACACCAGGGCATAGCATAGCCGATGCAACTCGTGCGTACGTGCGTGAAGCTAAAAAGTATCTCCAGGCTGTTCATGGTGGCGATAATGACGGTATCAGGTGTCTCTTCGTTGGTAACACCCTCGAGGGCGCAGCGAAGGACTGGTATCGCAATTGGACCAACGCCCGGGGCAGCTATACTTTTGACGAGTTGGTCGCCGCTTTGCTCGCACGATTCGCTACTGAGGTTCAAGCACGCGATGTGGAAGCTCGTAACGTTTTGGCAGCCGGTAGCTACCACATGCGTCGGGATGAAAATGTACCTGCGTACCAGTCACGCTTCGAAGCACTTGTGACTCCCATTGCTGACCTCACCGAATCTGAGCGTGTCTTTTGGTTTAGGCGAGGCCTAACGAAACTTTTGGCTAAATGGTGCGCCACTGACTTGGTTGGAGCGCAGATCAAGTCGTATGATGCGTTGGTCGCTTTTGCTAAGGGCGCGGAGATACGACTTCTTGCCGGCGAGGAAGAAGTCAAGTCTGCCCCTCGTGCAAATGCCGTGCAAGTGCAGGATCCGCTTGGGGAAGCTGTAGCTCTCGACCAGGACCTCGGCGCGACCCGCCCCACGCCTACTGCCGCGACGCGACGCAGCAACGGGCAACGCAAGGCGCGCGGGGGCACTAGCTCGGGTGTCCGTGGTACAGTAGGAGCAGGTCCGAGCTCGGACCCAGCTAGGAACAGGAAGCGTGGTGGTGCGCCGTCGTCGGCAGCCGCACAGCGTTCCGACCCCAACGCGAAGCGTACTCGTACGGACGACACATTTATGCCAAAATGGAATTGCAATCGTTCCGAATTCGAGCGTCGAAAATTGGCCAACGTTTGTCTACGGTGTGCGGAGAACCATTCCACGAAGGATTGCCCTCTAATGCCGCCGTTTGTACCTCAGCCGAAATAGGGGCTTGCCCGGGTTCCTGTGGAGGGGGCACCACCCGGGATCTCTGAACTAACGCGTGGTCGGTGGTCATCCTTACGGCCAGCCGTTAAGGCATTGTTGCCTTGTGTACTTGGACACATCGAGCGAGTCATTGCGCGACGCATCACGCTTGACGGACGCACGGGACTTCTCTGCTTCGACCCGTTGTGTAATTTGTTTACACCTCGCCGTCCCCTGTCGTCTATCGATCTGTCTAACCACGTGGTTTTGTTCATCCCCTCGTCTCTGCGTGAGATGTCGGAACAGTTGGCCATATACAGGAGATGTAGGCGTCAATATCCAGGCACTGCCGCATGTGTATTACTCCCTGCTTTCTGTCGGCGCAAGGCAGAGGCATCGTTACGGGGTATGCGGCATGTCCACCGGTTCGAGCCGGGCACCGTTTTGTTTAATGGTGTGGATTGGGAGGGTACGCTGGCTCCGTGGCCATGCCTATCCTACTCGGTTGACGTTTGGTACGAAGCTCCTGATGGGGGTGCCGTTGGTTACGGACCCGCCTTAAGTGCACTGACGTTGTCTGCTGGGCAGTCGCTCGTAGATAACCGTGTCCCTGTGGTTCAGATCGGTTTGAATGGCCGTACTCTGAAGGCACTTGTTGACACCGGTGCCAGCGACGACATCATCTCTGTCGCAGAGGTGAACGCGCTGGGGTTGTCCCCAGAGTCGTCTGATTGTCCACAGGTTACCCTTGCTGACGGGGGTAAGCATCCCATCGTGGGCAGGATTACCCTTAGCCTATCGATAGGCCCTTTGCGTGTTGTGACCCGGCCGTACGTACTGCAGGGCTTAGCAGAGACTGCACCGTACATAATGGGGTCGTCGACATTACGACAGTACCGCGCGCGCATCGACATGGAGACCGCAACCCTGCATATGTGCAAGGGTACTCTGTCGATTAAGGTACCTTTCCTGTCGTTCGAACATGTCACACCAAAGGAGGGCGAAACTGAGGCGGTGCCTATGGTTAATTTCGCTGTGACCGCAATGGCCGCGCGAATCGAACCAGAGCTAGTCGGGCGTAAGGAGGCCGTCCGTTTGTTACGGAAGGGTGCCCACGGACTGCTTTTAAGGCCGCGGGTGAGCTGTTGTGTCACCACTGCGCAGATTTCTGCGGATCCTGAGGTTGAGGCCCTACTGTCGCAGTATGAGGACGTCTTTAAAGATATCCCTGGCCTACCACCTATGCGTCCTGTTGATCACACAATCCCTCTCGTGCCTGGAGCGCAGCCTACGGCCCGGCCAATGTACAGGTTGAGTCCATTGGAGCTGGACGAGGTGAAGCGCCAGGTGACGGATTTGCTCGCGAAGGGTATGATACGCCCCAGCACATCCCCGTATTCTGCACCGATTTTGTTTGTCGGTAAGAAGGATGGGACCTTGCGCATGTGCATCGATTACCGGGGGTTAAATGCGAATACGGTGAAAAATCGCTACCCTTTGCCACGCGTTGACGACCTGTTGGATAAGCTGAAGGGCTCGGCTTATTTTTCCTCAATTGACTTACAACAGGGCTACAATCAGATTCGCATCGCTGCCTCTGATATCCCGAAAACCGCTTTTCGGACGCCCTTCGGTCACTTTGAGTATACGGTCCTATCGTTTGGTTTGACTAATGCCCCTGCGACGTTTCAGGCGGTTATGGACCAAATGTTTAGGCCGTTTATCGACAGGTTCGTTGTTTGCTACCTGGATGACATCTTGGTATATTCTAAGACGCGCGAGGAGCACTTGGAGCATTTGCGGCTCGTGCTCGACGTTATGAGGCGGGAGCAATTGTTTGCTAAACGCGCCAAATGCTTTTGGGCGCAGCCTCAGGTGGAATATTTGGGCCACATTCTATCTGCCACCGGTGTGAAGATGGACCCGCGGAAGGTCGCCGTGGTTCGCGATTGGCCCGCGCCTCAGAACCTCACGGAGCTGCGTAAGTTCCTTGGCTTGACCAATTATTTCCGAAAGTTCATTGAAAAATATTCCATCATTGCGGCCCCGCTTACTAACTTAACTCGCAAAGGCGTTTTCGTTTCGCTCGAGTCGTGGACGTCGCAATGCCAGCGGGCATTCGAAGAGCTCAAACGAATCGTTGCCGAAGATGTCACCCTTGCATTCCCTGATTACTCGTTGCCATTTCGTGTTGAGGTAGTGTCTGATGCCTCAATATTTGGAAGCGGCGCTGTATTGTTACAGGAAGGGCGACCGATCGCCTTCACGAGTAAGAAGTTTTCTGGTGCGGAGATTCGCTACACCACCGGGGAACAGGAGCTTCTGGCCGTGCTGCATGCTTTAAAGGAATGGCGCTGTTACCTCGAGGGACGCCCGTTTACTTTAAAGACTGACCATAAGCCCCTAACGTTTTTGCAAAGCGTTCCAACGTTGAACCGCCGTCAAGCTAGGTGGATGGAATATCTAGCTAGGTTCAACTGCACCTGGGAGTATATTTCTGGTAAATTGAATATTGCCGATGCTCTCAGTCGACATCCGTCGCTACACGCTGCAATCTTAGCAGCGCCCGTCGTGCGGCCGCGTAGCGAGGAGGTACCGATCGCGACGGACCTCGCGGAGCGGTTGAAGGTTGCCTACAACGCAGACGCCTGGTTCGCGGACCCGGCTAATGTAGAGAACCTTCGCAAGCAGAATGGCCTTTGGCTACGGACGGAGGGTGCAGCTACGCAAATCGTCGTTCCGAACGACGACGCGCTACGCTACGACATCCTTGCGCGGTTCCACGAGGACCCGTTAGCAGGACACCCTGGTAGCAAGCGATTGATCGACTTGGTGCAACGTTCCTTTTGGTGGCCTCGTTTGGCTAAGGATGCGGCGAACTTCGTCCAGACATGCAGTCTGTGCCAGCGCAATAAGGCTTTGTCCGGTAAGGGCCATGGGTTGTTGCAACCGTTGCCTGTCCCGGATGCGCCTTGGGAAAGTGTTTCTATGGACTTCGTAGTCGCGCTGCCCAAAACTGAGGGGGGATACGATGCGGTGTTCGTAATGGTCGATCGTCTGACTAAGATGGTTCACCTAGCACCATGCACATCATCCTGCACGGCTGAGCAAACCGCACGTTTGTTTTTCGATAATGTGGTTCGGTTACACGGGATTCCCAAAAATGTGATCTCGGACCGCGGTGGACAGTTCACGTCTAAGTTTTGGGAAGCGCTCTGCAAACTAGTTGGCATGCGCGTCAACCTGAGCACGGCGTATCACCCGCAGACTGATGGTCAGACCGAACGCACAAACCGCACGTTGGGTGATATGTTGCGCAATTATGCTGGTCGCACACCACTCGTCTGGGATACGTATTTGACTGCGGCAGAATTCGCGCTTAACAACGCTGTTAACCGCTCTACAGGCAAAAGTCCGTTCTTTCTTAACTACGGATTTCATCCCGCGCTACCCGTGTGGCGTGAGTTGGAAGTGAACGTGCCTGCTGCTAAACTTTTTGCCAAGTCTTTTATGTCCGGAATCACAGACGCGAAGTCGTGTTTGGACGCGGCGCAGCAACGAACGACGGAATACTATAACAAATCTAAGCAGGATGTGACGTTTTCGGAAGGGCAACTCGTGTTGCTAAGCACCAAGAACTTGCGTTCCTTGGCCGACGGATCCCGAAAACTCTTACCCCGCTGGATTGGTCCGTATCCTGTCGTGCGCATGGTTGGGAATGTGGCTGTGGAGCTTGCATTGCCCGCTGATATGACCATTCACCCCACGTTTCACGTATCGCTTGTTCGTCCGTATCGTAGTACGGAACCCGTCCCTGAGCCTGCTAATGCCCCCACAGCGATCGAACCAGTTCCCGAGACCTGGATCGCTGGTAAACAGAAGTTTTACGATGTGGAGCGGGTGTTAGATTATCGCGCGCGTCGTGTGGGCCGACACCGACGTAAGCGAACAGTACACGAGTACTTGGTTAAGTGGACAGGGTATACCGACGAGCACAACTCATGGGAACCGGCACGCAACTTCTCACAGGGCATGAAACCCCTGCTCGAAGAAGCCCGCAAACGTGCCACACAAGCCCAATGACCCCTGCAGTCGATGCTGTATGATGCAGCGAGGACGCTGCATACGGGAGGGGGGATAATTGTTGTGCTACGGTTCATTTCCCGCCGACGCGTAGGTCGACGCGATCCTACGAGGTGAAGTGTTGCATATGAATGAATCTGCATGATACAAATGTATTCGCATACATTTATATATGCATCTGGCATGTTGTCATTATCCATCGCGACATCGCATCATGGCAAATCCGCCTAGCATGCATGAATAACCGAAGCATTGAAGTGCGCATTATGCTCGTGCTACAAAACGATAAGTAATATTATCTGATATAATATTACTTCATTTAAGCACACGTTGAGAGCGCCACACTCGTCGCGATAAACGGATATCGTTATCCGGACCCTTGCATCATGCGAATGCCGGAAAGGCTTATACGTTGTTATACGTAGACATCGCCTATATGCAGTAGGGTTGTCACATCTAGGATCGGCCTCCTAATGTGAATCGTACGGCACTGCGATGCTGCGAGTATAACAGATGCGAGGACGGCTAAGCTAGACAAGACATTCGATGCCGGAGAACACTTGTGTGTTCTATATTACTATTGCTATACGCTATTCTACTTAGCCCGAGCTAAAGCCTGAACTTCGCTAATCACCGCCGCGTGATGATTGCTTGCTTCCGGCGCTGACGGCGATTTCGTCCATTGCATCATTCCGATCTGTAAGACCGTAAGTTATATCTCTCTTCGTCTTGAAGTCTTCCGCTGTCTCTGTTTGCTCTCGCTTGCCTTGCTGTACTTGCAAGTGCTCGCGCATCGGTGTCGATAGTCTTCAGACGTGCAGATACTTATGAGCAAACGCGAACGAGAGGTACAACAGCTACCACATGCGTCGGGATGAAAATGTACCTGCGTACCAGTCACGCTTCGAAGCACTTGTGACTCCCATTGCTGACCTCACCGAATCTGAGCGTGTCTTTTGGTTTAGGCGAGGCCTAACGAAACTTTTGGCTAAATGGTGCGCCACTGACTTGGTTGGAGCGCAGATCAAGTCGTATGACGCGTTGGTCGCTTTTGCTAAGGGCGCGGAGATACGACTTCTTGCCGGCGAGGAAGAAGTCAAGTCTGCCCCTCGTGCAAATGCCGTGCAAGTGCAGGATCCGCTTGGGGAAGCTGTAGCTCTCGACCAGGACCTCGGCGCGACCCGCCCCACGCCTACTGCCGCGACGCGACGCAGCAACGGGCAACGCAAGGCGCGCGGGGGCGCTAGCTTGGGTGTCCGTGGTATAGGAGGAGCAGGTCCGAGCTCGGACCCAGCTAGGAACAGGAAGCGTGGTGGTGCGCCGTCGTCGGCAGCCGCACAGCGTTCCGACCCCAACGCGAAGCGTACTCGTACGGACGACACATTTATGCCAAAATGGAATTGCAATCGTTCCGAATTCGAGCGTCGAAAATTGGCCAACGTTTGTCTACGGTGTGCGGAGAACCATTCCACGAAGAATTGCCCTCTAATGCCGCCGTTTGTACCTCAGCCGAAATAGGGGCTTGCCCGGGTTCCTGTGGAGGGGGCACCACCTGGGATTTCTGAACTAACGCGTGGTCGGTGGTCATCCTTACGGCCAGCCGTTAAGGCATTGTTGCCTTGTGTACTTGGACACATCGAGCGAGTCATTGCGCGACGCATCACGCTTGACGGACGCACGGGACTTCTCTGCTTCGACCCGTTGTGTAATTTGTTTACACCTCGCCGTCCCCTGTCGTCTATCGATCTGTCTAACCACGTGGTTTTGTTCATCCCCTCGTCTCTGCGTGAGATGTCGGAACAGTTGGCCATATACAGGAGATGTAGGCGTCAATATCCAGGCACTGCCGCATGTGTATTACTCCCTGCTTTCTGTCGGCGCAAGGCAGAGGCATCGTTACGGGGTATGCGGCATGTCCACCGGTTCGAGCCGGGCACCGTTTTGTTTAATGGTGTGGATTGGGAGGGTACGCTGGCTCCGTGGCCATGCCTATCCTACTCGGTTGACGTTTGGTACGAAGCTCCTGATGGGGGTGCCGTTGGTTACGGACCCGCCTTAAGTGCACTGACGTTGTCTGCTGGGCAGTCGCTCGTAGATAACCGTGTCCCTGTGGTTCAGATCGGTTTGAATGGCCGTACTCTGAAGGCACTTGTTGACACCGGTGCCAGCGACGACATCATCTCTGTCGCAGAGGTGAACGCGCTGGGGTTGTCCCCAGAGTCGTCTGATTGTCCACAGGTTACCCTTGCTGACGGGGGTAAGCATCCCATCGTGGGCAGGATTACCCTTAGCCTATCGATAGGCCCTTTGCGTGTTGTGACCCGGCCGTACGTACTGCAGGGCTTAGCAGAGACTGCACCGTACATAATGGGGTCGTCGACATTACGACAGTACCGCGCGCGCATCGACATGGAGACCGCAACCCTGCATATGTGCAAGGGTACTCTGTCGATTAAGGTACCTTTCCTGTCGTTCGAACATGTCACACCAAAGGAGGGCGAAACTGAGGCGGTGCCTATGGTTAATTTCGCTGTGACCGCAATGGCCGCGCGAATCGAACCAGAGCTAGTCGGGCGTAAGGAGGCCGTCCGTTTGTTACGGAAGGGTGCCCACGGACTGCTTTTAAGGCCGCGGGTGAGCTGTTGTGTCACCACTGCGCAGATTTCTGCGGATCCTGAGGTTGAGGCCCTACTGTCGCAGTATGAGGACGTCTTTAAAGATATCCCTGGCCTACCACCTATGCGTCCTGTTGATCACACAATCCCTCTCGTGCCTGGAGCGCAGCCTACGGCCCGGCCAATGTACAGGTTGAGTCCATTGGAGCTGGACGAGGTGAAGCGCCAGGTGACGGATTTGCTCGCGAAGGGTATGATACGCCCCAGCACATCCCCGTATTCTGCACCGATTTTGTTTGTCGGTAAGAAGGATGGGACCTTGCGCATGTGCATCGATTACCGGGGGTTAAATGCGAATACGGTGAAAAATCGCTACCCTTTGCCACGCGTTGACGACCTGTTGGATAAGCTGAAGGGCTCGGCTTATTTTTCCTCAATTGACTTACAACAGGGCTACAATCAGATTCGCATCGCTGCCTCTGATATCCCGAAAACCGCTTTTCGGACGCCCTTCGGTCACTTTGAGTATACGGTCCTATCGTTTGGTTTGACTAATGCCCCTGCGACGTTTCAGGCGGTTATGGACCGAATGTTTAGGCCGTTTATCGACAGGTTCGTTGTTTGCTACCTGGATGACATCTTGGTATATTCTAAGACGCGCGAGGAGCACTTGGAGCATTTGCGGCTCGTGCTCGACGTTATGAGGCGGGAGCAATTGTTTGCTAAACGCGCCAAATGCTTTTGGGCGCAGCCTCAGGTGGAATATTTGGGCCACATTCTATCTGCCACCGGTGTGAAGATGGACCCGCGGAAGGTCGCCGTGGTTCGCGATTGGCCCGCGCCTCAGAACCTCACGGAGCTGCGTAAGTTCCTTGGCTTGACCAATTATTTCCGAAAGTTCATTGAAAAATATTCCATCATTGCGGCCCCGCTTACTAACTTAACTCGCAAAGGCGTTTTCGTTTCGCTCGAGTCGTGGACGTCGCAATGCCAGCGGGCATTCGAAGAGCTCAAACGAATCGTTGCCGAAGATGTCACCCTTGCATTCCCTGATTACTCGTTGCCATTTCGTGTTGAGGTAGTGTCTGATGCCTCAATATTTGGAAGCGGCGCTGTATTGTTACAGGAAGGGCGACCGATCGCCTTCACGAGTAAGAAGTTTTCTGGTGCGGAGATTCGCTACACCACCGGGGAACAGGAGCTTCTGGCCGTGCTGCATGCTTTAAAGGAATGGCGCTGTTACCTCGAGGGACGCCCGTTTACTTTAAAGACTGACCATAAGCCCCTAACGTTTTTGCAAAGCGTTCCAACGTTGAACCGCCGTCAAGCTAGGTGGATGGAATATCTAGCTAGGTTCAACTGCACCTGGGAGTATATTTCTGGTAAATTGAATATTGCCGATGCTCTCAGTCGACATCCGTCGCTACACGCTGCAATCTTAGCAGCGCCCGTCGTGCGGCCGCGTAGCGAGGAGGTACCGATCGCGACGGACCTCGCGGAGCGGTTGAAGGTTGCCTACAACGCAGACGCCTGGTTCGCGGACCCGGCTAATGTAGAGAACCTTCGCAAGCAGAATGGCCTTTGGCTACGGACGGAGGGTGCAGCTACGCAAATCGTCGTTCCGAACGACGACACGCTACGCTACGACATCCTTGCGCGGTTCCACGAGGACCCGTTAGCAGGACACCCTGGTAGCAAGCGATTGATCGACTTGGTGCAACGTTCCTTTTGGTGGCCTCGTTTGGCTAAGGATGCGGCGAACTTCGTCCAGACATGCAGTCTGTGCCAGCGCAATAAGGCTTTGTCCGGTAAGGGCCATGGGTTGTTGCAACCGTTGCCTGTCCCGGATGCGCCTTGGGAAAGTGTTTCTATGGACTTCGTAGTCGCGCTGCCCAAAACTGAGGGGGGATACGATGCGGTGTTCGTAATGGTCGATCGTCTGACTAAGATGGTTCACCTAGCACCATGCACATCATCCTGCACGGCTGAGCAAACCGCACGTTTGTTTTTCGATAATGTGGTTCGGTTACACGGGATTCCCAAAAATGTGATCTCGGACCGCGGTGGACAGTTCACGTCTAAGTTTTGGGAAGCGCTCTGCAAACTAGTTGGCATGCGCGTCAACCTGAGCACGGCGTATCACCCGCAGACTGATGGTCAGACCGAACGCACAAACCGCACGTTGGGTGATATGTTGCGCAATTATGCTGGTCGCACACCACTCGTCTGGGATACGTATTTGACTGCGGCAGAATTCGCGCTTAACAACGCTGTTAACCGCTCTACAGGCAAAAGTCCGTTCTTTCTTAACTACGGATTTCATCCCGCGCTACCCGTGTGGCGTGAGTTGGAAGTGAACGTGCCTGCTGCTAAACTTTTTGCCAAGTCTTTTATGTCCGGAATCACAGACGCGAAGTCGTGTTTGGACGCGGCGCAGCAACGAACGACGGAATACTATAACAAATCTAAGCAGGATGTGACGTTTTCGGAAGGGCAACTCGTGTTGCTAAGCACCAAGAACTTGCGTTCCTTGGCCGACGGATCCCGAAAACTCTTACCCCGCTGGATTGGTCCGTATCCTGTCGTGCGCATGGTTGGGAATGTGGCTGTGGAGCTTGCATTGCCCGCTGATATGACCATTCACCCCACGTTTCACGTATCGCTTGTTCGTCCGTATCGTAGTACGGAACCCGTCCCTGAGCCTGCTAATGCCCCCACAGCGATCGAACCAGTTCCCGAGACCTGGATCGCTGGTAAACAGAAGTTTTACGATGTGGAGCGGGTGTTAGATTATCGCGCGCGTCGTGTGGGCCGACACCGACGTAAGCGAACAGTACACGAGTACTTGGTTAAGTGGACAGGGTATACCGACGAGCACAACTCATGGGAACCGGCACGCAACTTCTCACAGGGCATGAAACCCCTGCTCGAAGAAGCCCGCAAACGTGCCACACAAGCCCAATGACCCCTGCAGTCGATGCTGTATGATGCAGCGAGGACGCTGCATACGGGAGGGGGGATAATTGTTGTGCTACGGTTCATTTCCCGCCGACGCGTAGGTCGACGCGATCCTACGAGGTGAAGTGTTGCATATGAATGAATCTGCATGATACAAATGTATTCGCATACATTTATATATGCATCTGGCATGTTGTCATTATCCATCGCGACATCGCATCATGGCAAATCCGCCTAGCATGCATGAATAACCGAAGCATTGAAGTGCGCATTATGCTCGTGCTACAAAACGATAAGTAATATTATCTGATATAATATTACTTCATTTAAGCACACGTTGAGAGCGCCACACTCGTCGCGATAAACGGATATCGTTATCCGGACCCTTGCATCATGCGAATGCCGGAAAGGCTTATACGTTGTTATACGTAGACATCGCCTATATGCAGTAGGGTTGTCACATCTAGGATCGGCCTCCTAATGTGAATCGTACGGCACTGCGATGCTGCGAGTATAACAGATGCGAGGACGGCTAAGCTAGACAAGACATTCGATGCCGGAGAACACTTGTGTGTTCTATATTACTATTGCTATACGCTATTCTACTTAGCCCGAGCTAAAGCCTGAACTTCGCTAATCACCGCCGCGTGATGATTGCTTGCTTCCGGCGCTGACGGCGATTTCGTCCATTGCATCATTCCGATCTGTAAGACCGTAAGTTATATCTCTCTTCGTCTTGAAGTCTTCCGCTGTCTCTGTTTGCTCTCGCTTGCCTTGCTGTACTTGCAAGTGCTCGCGCATCGGTGTCGATAGTCTTCAGACGTGCAGATACTTATGAGCAAACGCGAACGAGAGGTACAACAGCTACCACATGCGTCGGGATGAAAATGTACCTGCGTACCAGTCACGCTTCGAAGCACTTGTGACTCCCATTGCTGACCTCACCGAATCTGAGCGTGTCTTTTGGTTTAGGCGAGGCCTAACGAAACTTTTGGCTAAATGGTGCGCCACTGACTTGGTTGGAGCGCAGATCAAGTCGTATGACGCGTTGGTCGCTTTTGCTAAGGGCGCGGAGATACGACTTCTTGCCGGCGAGGAAGAAGTCAAGTCTGCCCCTCGTGCAAATGCCGTGCAAGTGCAGGATCCGCTTGGGGAAGCTGTAGCTCTCGACCAGGACCTCGGCGCGACCCGCCCCACGCCTACTGCCGCGACGCGACGCAGCAACGGGCAACGCAAGGCGCGCGGGGGCGCTAGCTTGGGTGTCCGTGGTATAGGAGGAGCAGGTCCGAGCTCGGACCCAGCTAGGAACAGGAAGCGTGGTGGTGCGCCGTCGTCGGCAGCCGCACAGCGTTCCGACCCCAACGCGAAGCGTACTCGTACGGACGACACATTTATGCCAAAATGGAATTGCAATCGTTCCGAATTCGAGCGTCGAAAATTGGCCAACGTTTGTCTACGGTGTGCGGAGAACCATTCCACGAAGAATTGCCCTCTAATGCCGCCGTTTGTACCTCAGCCGAAATAGGGGCTTGCCCGGGTTCCTGTGGAGGGGGCACCACCTGGGATTTCTGAACTAACGCGTGGTCGGTGGTCATCCTTACGGCCAGCCGTTAAGGCATTGTTGCCTTGTGTACTTGGACACATCGAGCGAGTCATTGCGCGACGCATCACGCTTGACGGACGCACGGGACTTCTCTGCTTCGACCCGTTGTGTAATTTGTTTACACCTCGCCGTCCCCTGTCGTCTATCGATCTGTCTAACCACGTGGTTTTGTTCATCCCCTCGTCTCTGCGTGAGATGTCGGAACAGTTGGCCATATACAGGAGATGTAGGCGTCAATATCCAGGCACTGCCGCATGTGTATTACTCCCTGCTTTCTGTCGGCGCAAGGCAGAGGCATCGTTACGGGGTATGCGGCATGTCCACCGGTTCGAGCCGGGCACCGTTTTGTTTAATGGTGTGGATTGGGAGGGTACGCTGGCTCCGTGGCCATGCCTATCCTACTCGGTTGACGTTTGGTACGAAGCTCCTGATGGGGGTGCCGTTGGTTACGGACCCGCCTTAAGTGCACTGACGTTGTCTGCTGGGCAGTCGCTCGTAGATAACCGTGTCCCTGTGGTTCAGATCGGTTTGAATGGCCGTACTCTGAAGGCACTTGTTGACACCGGTGCCAGCGACGACTTCATCTCTGTCGCAGAGGTGAACGCGCTGGGGTTGTCCCCAGAGTCGTCTGATTGTCCACAGGTTACCCTTGCTGACGGGGGTAAGCATCCCATCGTGGGCAGGATTACCCTTAGCCTATCGATAGGCCCTTTGCGTGTTGTGACCCGGCCGTACGTACTGCAGGGCTTAGCAGAGACTGCACCGTACATAATGGGGTCGTCGACATTACGACAGTACCGCGCGCGCATCGACATGGAGACCGCAACCCTGCATATGTGCAAGGGTACTCTGTCGATTAAGGTACCTTTCCTGTCGTTCGAACATGTCACACCAAAGGAGGGCGAAACTGAGGCGGTGCCTATGGTTAATTTCGCTGTGACCGCAATGGCCGCGCGAATCGAACCAGAGCTAGTCGGGCGTAAGGAGGCCGTCCGTTTGTTACGGAAGGGTGCCCACGGACTGCTTTTAAGGCCGCGGGTGAGCTGTTGTGTCACCACCGCGCAGATTTCTGCGGATCCTGAGGTTGAGGCCCTACTGTCGCAGTATGAGGACGTCTTTAAAGATATCCCTGGCCTACCACCTATGCGTCCTGTTGATCACACAATCCCTCTCGTGCCTGGAGCGCAGCCTACAGCCCGGCCAATGTACAGGTTGAGTCCATTGGAGCTGGACGAGGTGAAGCGCCAGGTGACGGATTTGCTCGCGAAGGGTATGATACGCCCCAGCACATCCCCGTATTCTGCACCGATTTTGTTTGTCGGTAAGAAGGATGGGACCTTGCGCATGTGCATCGATTACCGGGGGTTAAATGCGAATACGGTGAAAAATCGCTACCCTTTGCCACGCGTTGACGACCTGTTGGATAAGCTGAAGGGCTCGGCTTATTTTTCCTCAATTGACTTACAACAGGGCTACAATCAGATTCGCATCGCTGCCTCTGATATCCCGAAAACCGCTTTTCGGACGCCCTTCGGTCACTTTGAGTATACGGTCCTATCGTTTGGTTTGACTAATGCCCCTGCGACGTTTCAGGCGGTTATGGACCGAATGTTTAGGCCGTTTATCGACAGGTTCGTTGTTTGCTACCTGGATGACATCTTGGTATATTCTAAGACGCGCGAGGAGCACTTGGAGCATTTGCGGCTCGTGCTCGACGTTATGAGGCGGGAGCAATTGTTTGCTAAACGCGCCAAATGCTTTTGGGCGCAGCCTCAGGTGGAATATTTGGGCCACATTCTATCTGCCACCGGTGTGAAGATGGACCCGCGGAAGGTCGCCGTGGTTCGCGATTGGCCCGCGCCTCAGAACCTCACGGAGCTGCGTAAGTTCCTTGGCTTGACCAATTATTTCCGAAAGTTCATTGAAAAATATTCCATCATTGCGGCCCCGCTTACTAACTTAACTCGCAAAGGCGTTTTCGTTTCGCTCGAGTCGTGGACGTCGCAATGCCAGCGGGCATTCGAAGAGCTCAAACGAATCGTTGCCGAAGATGTCACCCTTGCATTCCCTGATTACTCGTTGCCATTTCGTGTTGAGGTAGTGTCTGATGCCTCAATATTTGGAAGCGGCGCTGTATTGTTACAGGAAGGGCGACCGATCGCCTTCACGAGTAAGAAGTTTTCTGGTGCGGAGATTCGCTACACCACCGGGGAACAGGAGCTTCTGGCCGTGCTGCATGCTTTAAAGGAATGGCGCTGTTACCTCGAGGGACGCCCGTTTACTTTAAAGACTGACCATAAGCCCCTAACGTTTTTGCAAAGCGTTCCAACGTTGAACCGCCGTCAAGCTAGGTGGATGGAATATCTAGCTAGGTTCAACTGCACCTGGGAGTATATTTCTGGTAAATTGAATATTGCCGATGCTCTCAGTCGACATCCGTCGCTACACGCTGCAATCTTAGCAGCGCCCGTCGTGCGGCCGCGTAGCGAGGAGGTACCGATCGCGACGGACCTCGCGGAGCGGTTGAAGGTTGCCTACAACGCAGACGCCTGGTTCGCGGACCCGGCTAATGTAGAGAACCTTCGCAAGCAGAATGGCCTTTGGCTACGGACGGAGGGTGCAGCTACGCAAATCGTCGTTCCGAACGACGACGCGCTACGCTACGACATCCTTGCGCGGTTCCACGAGGACC
Organism: Volvox africanus; assembly: GCA_030268105.1. Classification (NCBI taxonomy): domain Eukaryota; kingdom Viridiplantae; phylum Chlorophyta; class Chlorophyceae; order Chlamydomonadales; family Volvocaceae; genus Volvox; species Volvox africanus. Next base: position 2,366,831 of record BSDZ01000103.1, read on the forward strand.
CGTTAGCAGGACACCCTGGTAGCAAGCGATTGATCGACTTGGTGCAACGTTCCTTTTGGTGGCCTCGTTTGGCTAAGGATGCGGCGAACTTCGTCCAGACATGCAGTCTGTGCCAGCGCAATAAGGCTTTGTCCGGTAAGGGCCATGGGTTGTTGCAACCGTTGCCTGTCCCGGATGCGCCTTGGGAAAGTGTTTCTATGGACTTCGTAGTCGCGCTGCCCAAAACTGAGGGGGGATACGATGCGGTGTTCGTAATGGTCGATCGTCTGACTAAGATGGTTCACCTAGCACCATGCACATCATCCTGCACGGCTGAGCAAACCGCACGTTTGTTTTTCGATAATGTGGTTCGGTTACACGGGATTCCCAAAAATGTGATCTCGGACCGCGGTGGACAGTTCACGTCTAAGTTTTGGGAAGCGCTCTGCAAACTAGTTGGCATGCGCGTCAACCTGAGCACGGCGTATCACCCGCAGACTGATGGTCAGACCGAACGCACAAACCGCACGTTGGGTGATATGTTGCGCAATTATGCTGGTCGCACACCACTCGTCTGGGATACGTATTTGACTGCGGCAGAATTCGCGCTTAACAACGCTGTTAACCGCTCTACAGGCAAAAGTCCGTTCTTTCTTAACTACGGATTTCATCCCGCGCTACCCGTGTGGCGTGAGTTGGAAGTGAACGTGCCTGCTGCTAAACTTTTTGCCAAGTCTTTTATGTCCCGAATCACAGACGCGAAGTCGTGTTTGGACGCGGCGCAGCAACGAACGACGGAATACTATAACAAATCCAAGCAGGATGTGACGTTTTCGGAAGGGCAACTCGTGTTGCTAAGCACCAAGAACTTGCGTTCCTTGGCCGACGGATCCCGAAAACTCTTACCCCGTTGGATTGGTCCGTATCCTGTCGTGCGCATGGTTGGGAATGTGGCTGTGGAGCTTGCATTGCCCACTGATATGACCATTCACCCCACGTTTCACGTATCGCTTGTTCGTCCGTATCGTAGTACGGAACCCGTCCCTGAGCCTGCTAACGCCCCCGCAGCGATCGAACCAGTTCCCGAGACCTGGATCGCTGGTAAACAGAAGTTTTACGATGTGGAGCGGGTGTTAGATTATCGCGCGCGTCGTGTGGGCCGACACCGACGTAAGCGAACAGTACACGAGTACTTGGTTAAGTGGACAGGGTATACCAACGAGCACAACTCATGGGAACCGGCACGCAACTTCTCACAGGACATGAAACTCCTGCTCGAAGAAGCCCGCAAACGTGCCACACAAGCCCAATGACCCCTGCAGTCGATGCTGTATGATGCAGCGAGGACGCTGCATACGGGAGGGGGGATAATTGTTGTGCTACGGTTCATTTCCCGCCGACGCGTAGGTCGACGCGATCCTACGAGGCGAAGTGCTTTTGTGATGAACGCATTGCATATGAATGAATCTGCATGATATAAATGTATTCGCATACATTTATATATGCATCTGGCATGTTGTCATTATCCATCGCGACATCGCATCATGGCAAATCCGCCTAGCATGCATGAATGACCGAATCATTGAAGTGCGCATTCTGCTCGTGCTACGAAACGATAAGTAATATTATCTGATATAATATTACTTCATTTAAGCACACGTTGAGAGCGCCGCACTCGTCGCGATACATGCCCTGCAACCGGATATCGTTATCCGGACCCTTGCATCATGCGAATGCCGGAAAGGCTTATACGTTGTTACGAGTAGACATCGCCCATACGCAGTAGGGTTGTCACATCTAGGATCGGCCTCCTAATGTGAATCGTACGGCACTGCGATGCTGCGAGTATAACAGATGCAAGGACGGCTAAGCTAGATAAGACATTCGATACCGGAGAACACTCGTGTGTTCTATAGTACTATTGCTATACGCTATTCTACTTAGCCCGAGCTAAGCCTGAACTTCGCTAATCACCGCCGCATGATGATTGCTTGCTTCCGGCGCTGACGGCGATTTCGTCCATTGCATCATTCCGATCTGTAAGACCGTAAGTTATATCTCTCTTCGTCTTGAAGTCTTCCGCTGTCTCTGTTTGCTCTCGCTTGCCTTGCTGTACTTGCAAGTGCTCGCGCATCGGTGTCGATAGTCTCCAGACATGCAGATACTTATGAGCAAACGCGAACGAGAGGTACAACAAGTGAGACCACGATGAAACCAGACGATATGATCCTCCTCAGGAAAGTTAACATTAGGGGTTATCAGTGCCTCAAAATGGGACTGATATGCAGGAACGGTCTCGTGTGGACGCATATGGTACGTGCCTTGTGCCAGCGTCTTACGAGCCTCATCGCTACACGAACGAACTGTTGTACCTCTCCTTCGTGTTTGCTCATAAGTATCTGCGCGTCTGAAGGCTTTCAACATCGATGCGCGAGCACTTGCAAGTACAGCAAGGCAAGCGAGAGCAAACAGAGACAGTGGAAGACTTCAAGACAAGAAGAGATATAACTTACAATCTTACAGACCGAAGTGATGCAATGGACGAAATCGCCGTCAGCGCCAGAAGCAAGCAATCATCACGCGGCAGTGATAAGCGAAGTTTAGGCTTAGCTTGGGCTAAGTAAAATAGCATATAGTGATAATAGTGTAGAACACACGAGTGTTCTCCAGTATTGAATGTCTTGTCTTACTTAGCCATCCTCGCATCTGTTATACTAGCAGCATCGCAATGCTGTACGATTCACACTAGGAGGCCGATCCTAAGTGTGACAACGCTACTGCGTATAGGCGATGTCCAAGCATAACAACGTATAAGCCTTTCCGGCATTCGCATAATGCAAGGGTCCGAATAACGATATTCGGTTGCAAGGCATGTATCGTGACGGGTGCGGCGCTCTCAACGTGTGCTGTAATGAAATAATATTACTTATCATTTCGTAGCACAAGCATAATGCGCACTTCAATGATTCGGGATTTCATGCATGCTAGGCGGATTCGCCATGATGCGATGTCGCGATGGATAATGGTGACATGCCAGATGCATATATAAATACATACGAATACATTTATATCATGCAAGTTCATTCATATGCATTAATCGTTCATGTGTTCATCAAGATCTCGTAGGGTCACATCGACCTACACATCGGCGGGAAATGAACCGTAGCACAACAATTATCCCCCCTCCCATATGAAGCGTCCTCGCTGCTTCATACAGCATCGACTGCAGGGGTCATTGGACTTGTGTGGCACGTTTGCGGGCTTCTTCGAGCAGGAGCTTCATGTCCTGCGAGAAGTTGCATGCCGGTTCCCGTGAATTGTGCTCGCTGGTATACCCTGTCCACTTGACCAAGTACTCGTGTACTGTCCGCTTACGTCGGTGTCGGCCCACACGACGCGCACGATAATCTAACACCCGCTCCACATCGTAAAACTTCTGTTTACCAGCGATCCAGGTCTCGGGAACTGGTTTGATCGCTGCAGGGGCGTTAGCACGCTCAGGGACGGGTTCCGTACCACGATAAGGACGGACAAGCGATATGTGAAACGTGGGGTGAATGGTCATATCAGCAGGCAATGCAAGCTCCACAGCCACATTCCCAACCATGCGCACGACAGGGTACGGACCAATCCAGCGAGGTAAAAGTTTTCGGGATCTGTCGGCCAAGGAACGCAAGTTCTTGGTGCTTAGCAACACGAGTTGCCCTTCCAAAAACGTCACATCCTGCTTGGATTTGTTGTAGTACTCCGTCGTTCGTTGCTGCGCCGCGTCCAAACACACCTTCGCGTCTGTGATACGGGACATAAAAGACTTGGCAAAGATCTTAGCAGCAGGCACGTTCACCTCCAACTCACGCCACACGGGTAGCACGGGATGAAATCTGTAGTTGAGAAAGAACGGACTTTTGCCTGTAGAGTGGTTAACAGCGTTGTTAAGCGCGAATTCTGCCGCAGTCAAAAACGTATCCCAAACGAGAGGTGTGCGACCAGCATAATTGCGCAACATATCACGCAACGTGCGGTTTGTGCGTTCGGTTTGACCATCAGTCTGCGGGTGGTACGCCGTGCTCAGGTTGACGCGCATGCCAACTAGCTTGCAGAGCGCTTCCCAAAACTTAGACGTGAACTGCCCACCACCGTCCGAGATCACGTTTTTGGGAACCCCGTGTAACCGAACCACATTGTCGAAAACAATCTGTAGCAAAGCGGGGGAGGAGAGCATCGATCAGGTTATCAAACGTGTACTTGCCTCTAGCGGTGGTCCATTCGTCATACCAATCCTTTGCGGTACCCTCGGGGGTATTCCCTACGAACAGGCATTTAATAGAGTCGCATCCCCCACCGTGCACTGCTTGCAGATATTGCCTAGCGTCGCGAACGTAAGCCCGTGTCCTATCCGTGACACTATGCCCTGAATTCTTTGCCTTTTCGTCAGCGGAAATATTGAGCTTGGGCACGGGGATAGTCAACTTCATTACCTCCGGTATTCTGATGGGTTCTTGAACCGCGGGTACTACCGGGGCCCGTTGTGCTCCAACTCCTTCACTTGTTGTCGCCGCTGTTGACAGTGGTACAATTAAGTGTGAAGGGGTCTGAAGAACAATGGGGTCAGACATAATACGAGTCCCGACGGTATCGGGATCGGCAAAAACAGGTCTAGCGGCCAGACTGCTATCGGGTTGGCTGGCGGTGCCCAGAAATGAACTATCTTCGCGTCCCGACATAAGGCACGAACTTAAACTGATGAACAGGAATTTACTAAAAGATCTGTAAACAGGTAGCGTAAGAGGAAATTTTGATTACTCGCGTACCGACAGAACTCCTGAGTAACTCGAGAAGAAAAGCGACGTAATCCGTAAGGCCGTCTCTTATCTCAGTAGTCTTCTGAATCAAGGCTTTAATCTGATCCGAGTTTAAGTATTGTCCGGCCAACACAGCGTTTAATGTTGGCGTACGTTCACCTGCGGCTCACAATGCAAGCTCGCAACGAGAATACAGCAACTAGTTACCAACAGATATCTAGGATTACAAACCGGAAGCGGCGGCGTCCAAGACGGCACGGCCGAGGTCTTCAGCGATGGTGTCTAAAGGGCTGCGGCACGTGTCATCGTCGCTCGCCATCACGAGAACCTACTTCCGATGAGGGACAATGAGACAGTCATGAATTTACACGTCTTGATACCAAATTTGTTGTATCCTTCCTTCTTCAATCATGCACTGAATCTGCACATCTGGATGTTAGCTAGTGCGCACCAAGCTTACGAACAGCAAGGCGATTCAATGCGAGCAAAGTGACAGCGGAAGACTCAAGAATAAGGAAAGATCCAACTTACAATAGTCTTCGTTTACAAATCGGTAGATGGCCGTCAGACCCCGCGGGCAATGTTCATCACTCGGCTGCAGATGGGATGCTAGAATAGCTCAGGCCGAATATATATGAGTATATCGTATGTATGCGAATTAGATAGAGTTAAGTACACGAGTACTTAGTCCAAAGTAGCGCGAGCCGACTTCGGTCTCTAGGCGGCCGTCCTCGCACCTATCACGTCACGATACCGATGCGCAGTACAGGTCTCACTGGATTTCGATCTCAAGTGTGAGTACCTTTGTAGCACTGTCCTAAATACCGCGTAATCCGTGATGTTATTGAATGCAACGCATGCAATATGCAAAGGTCCGAATATCGATATTCGGTTGCCGACCAACCATCGCGATCGTCGCCTTCTCGCATACGCGTATGGTTTATGACGTAAATGAGGTAATAATATTTAAAGTATTATTACGTGAAATAAAATACCAATGGATAGATTGCGCATTAATTATCAGCCTTGAGTCAAACATGTTGACCGACAGCGCGATGTCGTAGATGATAATGCGACATGCCTGATTAGCTAGATATACTCGAGTATATCATGCTAATATAATTATATCATGCTTCATAATGTTCAGATGCATTGTGGCCTATTTCGGTGCAAACGGTGATTGAACCGGCGTACAACATCGGTATCGCGATGTGGTAGGTGCGAGGATGGCCGCCTACAGACCGAAGTCGGCTCGATGCTACTTTGGACTAAGTACCCGTGTACTTAACTCTATCTAATTCGCATATATACGTTATACTCATTTATATTCGGCCTGAGCTATTCTAGCATCTCATCTGCAGCTGAGTGATGAACATTGCCCGCGGGGTCTGACGGCAGACTTCTAAATTGCAACTGAAGATCATTGTAAGTTGGATCTTGCCTTATCTATAAGTCTTCCGCTGTCACGTTGCTTGCACTGAAGTGTCTTGTTGTTTGTAAGCACCATGCACGTGAAGGTAATACTCAGACGTGCAGAATCAGTGCATGATCGAAGAAGGAAGGATACAACAGTGTCAAAACCACGCCACTACTTGAACAAGTGCCTACATTGCTGTTCTGCAACGGTCCGCACTGCCCAAAATTGACATACCATGAACGCACTCAAGCGGTTTACCACTGGTATGAAATAGGGCTCGAAACACATCTGATTGGGTCTTCACCTCGATGGGCCAATGGCACCCCCTTACGATGCCCAGACACAAGATGCGATAAAAGATTGTGTACATCCACATGGTGACACTTCTCGTGGCGTTACTCAACCGCCATACCCCACAGGGGCATTTAGATACACATAACTCAGCAAGCAACCTCCAACTAAGGGGTGCTAGGGATCGCAGAACTCAGCCGCCGTTCCTCACAGGAACCGAGGCATTTAGACACGCTTCAGGTGTTGCCTCAAACTGCTGTACTGTTGTGGCCTTCACTAGCAAAACACCCAATGGTGTTGCACGGTTACCACAAGCTGCCGTACTGTCACGGTCTGCACTAGCACATCACTCTTCGGTGCTCTAGTGAACAACAGAAACCGCTGTACTGCCACATCCTTCGGAGGATTTGACCCTCCAAAAATCAGACATACTGCGCCCAGTGCGCAACCAAGTATGTTGGGAAGAAACTGTCTTTCCCACACATAGGAACATGTGCTGATTATATCCCCGTGAGCAATACCAGCTCGACGGTGTTGCCGTGTACATGAGGACTCAAACCTCAACGGCCTTTGGAGGACCCCAAACCTGGGCTTCCCGACCCTGGGCTACTGCCAGTGGGAAATCTATCCCAATACAACATGGGAATCGAACCTCCAACCCCAGACCATGCTGTGCCTAGCACAGGATCATTAGCCTGAATATCCTGGCTTGTCATCAACTGACCATGGATACGACATAAGTGAATTCTGTTAACATAAACAGCCACTGACAATGACTTGACGTTACCCCCAATGAGGTAACTTCGTGGAAATCAAGCAAAGCAATCGTAAAGACGTGCAAAACACTTGCAGCCTTCCATCCCTCATTACATCAGGGGATAACCAGGATAGCTACCCAAACATAATTGAGAGCAGTCCACAGGACACTGCCATCGACTCCCAAACACATGTCATACATACTCATTGGGCAGACCTCTTCCAGCCAGGCTCAGTCCTGCTAGGAACTCATCAGGCGACCTCTCATCAGGTCCCTCTTCCAGCCAGGCTCTATCCTGCTGGTCATACCTGTAGAATAACCACTTTGCGCACACCCTTGTATGGTGTCGCCTCGTAAACATGAACATTAGCCACCAACAGTCCATCCCAGGGTCATTCATACTGCTGCTCCGTCTGCCCTACACAAGGGCACTCAGACCACAGACCTCTGACTCTCTAAGCCTCAAAACAAAAGTCAATAGCTCTAGCATCTAGCCACACACATCCAGGCCAAGCAACTGATCTGCCTCATGTCCGATTGAGGGAATTAGCTACGTTCCCTTAATATGACACAAAAACTCACAAATGGCTGCAACCTAGATGGCTTCACATATCCCTTGAGTTCAAGGTACTGACCTTCCAGTTGACATAACCTGAACATCATAGTAAACAAAGGTCCGTCGGGCTCTCATGGCCCTCACGTCGTACCACCAAGGCAGACACTGTCGTTTCACTGCGCTGCATGAGGTCTGAGTTACGGGCAGGCAAACATCCACAAATTGGGGATTAGGCAGGGCACCACTGACATAACCAAAACAAATCAAGAATTAATTCAGGTCGCCAATCACTACCACAAGCAAATGCCATACCGCCCAATGGCAGTACTCGAACGTACTCAGAAACATACGGCCCAATGGCAGTACGCGAACGTAGCTGTACCTAGTGGTGTGATCAAAACTTCTGCCCCTTTTTCCTCAAGGCAATTAGAAGCTGCAATTATGCAGTACTCTGAACTGCACGAAACAAAGTTGTTCTCACCAAGAGAACGCCACCTCTTGCATCGTTAGCGTTTCCTAACAAGAGTTCTCCATGAGATAACGTGCGGCTGACAGGCACAGGCCACTCACAGGCGAGGTCTATGGCTCGGCAAGCACATCAATTGCCTTGAACTGCTATGGGGTGCTCTGACAAAACATAGCAATAAAGCACCTATCAATACGTCGCCTGAGTTGTTATCAATGTAGCTGAAATCCACCTTGCTCGAACTACAAACTTATAAAGCGCCGCGCCGCGAGCTGCCAGTAAATAAAGGCATAGTCAAAGAGCTTTCAACGTATAAATGCGGTAAAGGTTCGAATTCATTGTGAAGTTACCGCCAATCCGCTCCATCTTTGCGTCGGCATCGTTGTAGCTCGTGAACGACCAGTAAAATTTCTCGGCGCTTTTAAGGTGTCCTCAGAAGGAACCATAACCTGATCGTTGATCTCCTTTGTAGCGCCATTTTCCTCCTAGTCGCGACTGACTTGCACTTTGCCGCCAAATCGCACCAGGTGGCGACCCTGACATCACCTCCAGTCTTTCTGTTATAAAATGGTATATCAGTTCGATATAGCGATCCATACTAGCAACAATCCCGCTGTTGTAGCTGTACTCGGCGGTAAGCTATCGACCCACGTTCGTACTGCTTGTAGTGCTATACGCACAAGTATATGTGCCGACTCTAGAACGAACTATTTGGACTTCTATACTATCAGATAATATGTAACGTATACTTTCTCGTTATTACGTCAGGCTTCCTAATGTCTGATAGTCTACGTCTCAATAGGTTATGAGCCCCGGTCATCGTTGACCGCGGAGCCTGACATCTTTTGCCCATTCTAGTGTTGATCTTCGCGTTTATAGGTCTTCACAATGGGAAAGGATAGGCTGGACGAGCCGCTGGACCTACACAACTACTCAACTTGGAAACTACGATTCCAATTGTTGTGCGCGGAGCTTGGATACAGTCGCGCCCTGCTACAAGCACCAATTGCAGAGGCGGATGTCATCATCTCCGACAAGGTCAAGAGTGTGATGGCCAAGAACGTAAAGAACCATCACCTCCAAACAATTGTTAGGGCGGCAAATGCGAAGGCCGCCTGGGACGCTTTGGCGGCTACGTTCGCATCAACCTGCAACACGAGAAAGGTAGCACTACGACAGGAGCTAAGTGATTTTAAAATGGCTAATGGAGAGGAGCTGCCAATCTATATCAGCCGCGCGCGACAGCTACAGTCCGACTTGCTGGATGTGGGACACGCAGTCGCAGACACGGAGCTCTCTACAATTGTCATCAAAGGACTTCCGAGCAAGTATCATGTGGTAACAACAGCTCTCACAATGCGAGAAGGGGAGCTGGACTTTACTCAAGTGGTCGCGCGACTAATGGCGTATGTGATACCGGACGAGGACAACAACGAGTCTTCATCAGCATTCATCACGCATCGAAGTGGTGGCAAATTCAACCCTACAAGCCGTCATCAGACAAGTAAGCAGAGGAGTAAATCAAACGCCATCTGCCACTACTGCGGTAAGCCAGGACACTTCATCGGAGTGTGCAAGAAGCGTCTGGCGGATCAACAGCAACAAAACAATGGTCGCGGCGGGGGCAACCTTCAGCGCAGGGAGCCCACCAAAATGGCGTATGCTGTTGGAAGCGAGTCACGGTCGGACGCATGGCACCTGGACTCAGCGTCAGAATGGCACATTACCTACGACGCGTCAGAGCTGAAGGATCTGCGAGCTGTACGGCCTGAAGAAAAATTCACGTTGGTTGGCTACGATGGCTCTAGGCATCAGCCGACGCACGTGGGGCAGTATACCATGTGGAGTAACACCGTTAAAGGGCTACAAATTGAGCTCAAGAACGTCTATGTGGTGCCCAAGGCGACAGTAAAGCTGATCTCAGCAGGCATCTTCGATGAGCGTGGCGCTACAATTCTGCTGGGTAACGACAAAGCCCTCGTTCAGGCAAAGGGGAGGACGATCCTACGTGCAGACAAGGTGGGACGCCTCTATGCCATTCGACACCACGCAGCAGGGCGATCAGTTGGCAAAGGCCGCTCATGTGCGGCGGTCGGGTCAGAAGGCTCGAAGGCAGCGCTGTGGCATCGGCGCTTGGGACATCTGGGCTACAAGAGCCTGGAACGTATGTGCCGGGAACACATGGTAACCGGCATGGATTTGGATCGCGCGAGTCTGGAGGCAGCCAGGTCGCGGATCTGCGAGCCCTGCATTTATGCAAAGCAGACACGTGGACCATTCCCGTCCACTGGGCACAAGGCGGCGAAACCTCTGGGCCTGATACACCTGGACGTCTGTGGACCTATGCCTGAGACTTCGATAGGTGGATCCCGGTACGTTACTACACTGCTGGACGACTGCACGGGATTTTCTACTGTTGCATTCACTGACACCAAGGACGCAGTTCGCAAGAAGGTAAAGATAATGATTGAGGCGCTGGAGAACATGACTGGCCGTCGTGTGAAGGAGGCACGCACGGATCGTGGGACTGAGTTCCTCAATACAGTCTTGGGCGCCTACTTCGGCGAAAAAGGGATTATCCACGGGACGACCGTTGGGTATTCGCCGGAGCAGAATGGGGCGGCGGAGCGCCTCAACAGGACGCTTTTGGAGAAGACCCGGGCAATGCTGGCGGAGTCAGGACTACCGCAGAAGCTCTGGGCAGAAGCCATGGCTACGGCGAATCTTTTGCGCAACGTTTCACCGGTCGTGGGGGCATCAGTAACGCCCCATGAGGCGTTCATGGGGGTGAAGCCGGACATAAGCCATCTGAGAGTTTTCGGCAGTACCGCATATGCACACGTGCCGAAGGAGAAGCGGAACAAACTGCAACCCGTGAGTAAAAAAGGAGTGCTGGTTGGATACGAGCAAGGGAGGCAGTACCGCATCTTGATCAACAATCTCATCAGCACCCACTCGACAGTCAAGTTCGACGAGTCAACAGTTGGAGATCGCTATGAGGATTCCGACGAGGAGGATGTCGAGGAGTCTGGCGGCGTTCCGTTGCCAGGGGGCGGCGGAGATACGCCGGTCAACACCGACATGGACCAGGGAGCTGCTGAAGTGAACCATGGTGCATCCACCAGCAGCGGCCAGACAGCGGCGCCACAGAGGCACGCAGGCATACCAGCAGCACAGTTTCCCAGGATGCAAAATACAGCGCAGTCCCGCGGAGGCAATGGTGGAGACGCTATGACAGGCGAAGGGCCGGTGCAGCAGCAAAACCACAACAACGACGGTGCAGACGTTAATATGCAGGAACGTCGCTATCCACTACGTGAGCGAAAGCGACTGATTGAATGGAGGCATGAGCCCAACGGAAGGGTTACGTTCGGGCGGATCAATGCTGCAATCGAGGAAGAAGTACCAGAGCCAGCTTCATACCAGGAGGCCACTGACGGCCCATATGCTGAGGAATGGAGAAGTGCCATGGATGAGGAAATCTCAGCACAGCTCACAAATGGGACCTGGGAGCTAGCAAAACCACCGCCAGGTGCGCGGATTCTGCCTTGTCGGTGGGTGTATAAGGTCAAACGTGCAGAGGATGGCGAGATCGAGCGCTACAAGGCACGTTTGGTGGCAAAGGGCTACGAGCAGCGGGCGGGGATTGATTATGGGGAGCTCTTTGCTCCAACCTCGCGTTTTGCTTCGCTTCGTATGCTCCTGGCGGTGGCTGCGGCTAAAGCAATGCCGATCCATCAGCTAGACGTTTCAACAGCTTTCCTGAACGGGGAGCTAGAGGAGGAGCTCTGGATGCAGCAGCCGCCTGGTTACGAGTCAGCAGATCCAGAGCAGGCATGCAGGCTCCTACGCTCAATCTACGGGCTGAAACAGGCCCCACGCTGCTGGTATATGAAGCTAGCGGCGGAGCTGGACAAGCTGGGGTTCAAACCGTCAGTAGCAGACCCAGCACTGTTCATCAAAAAGGACGAGAAGGAGATCGTCTACCTGCTGGTGCACGTGGACGACATCATCATCACCTCAGAAGACGAGGCAATGATCAGGAGAGTAAAAACAGAAATCGGACAAGCCTTCAAGATTCGAGATCTTGGAGAGGCAAAAGTTTTCCTGGGCATGGAGATCAGCCGGGGAGCGCACGGGGAGGTAAAACTATCGCAGCGACGCTACATTGAGGAGCTGCTGCAGCGACATCAACTCGTCAATGCAAAGCCTCGAAAGACCCCACTACCTCCTGGTACTAGAGCCCTGCCTGCAGAAGACAACAACAAGGAGCTCGTAGACAACACCAAGTACAGGGCGCTTGTCGGCGAATTGAACTACCTGGCGACGAGCACAAGACCGGATATCTCGCAGGCAATGAGCGTTCTGGCGTGCTTCATGGGCAACCCATCTAAGGTTCACATGGGCTTGGCTTTGGGGGTGCTGCGATACCTGGCGGGTACCAAGGAGCTCGGATTATGCTATGACGGAGATGGTGATCTCACCATGGTGGGCTACAGTGATTCCGACTGGGCTGGAGATCCAGCCACTCGGAGGTCCACAACTGGCTACGTATTCTTGCTAAACGGCGCAGCTATCAGCTGGAACAGCCAATTGCAGCGCACGGCGGCAGCTTCAACAGTGGAGGCAGAGTACCAGGCCACGGCAGCTGCAGTGCGGGAGGCACTTTGGCTTCGCAAGCTGACCAGAGACTTGGGTCTGAGGACACAGGCTATTCAGATTCGAACGGATTCTGAGGGATCGATGAGCCTTAGGAATAACCCGATAATGTCGGTTCGTTCTAAGCACATCGACGTGCAACATCATCTAGTGCGAGAACGAGTCCTGCGGAAGGAAGTTGCCTTATCGCACTGTTCGACGGAGGATATGGTAGCAGATGTGTTAACCAAGGCACTTGGAGAGATAAAGTTTAAGAAGTGCATTACGGCGATGGGGTTGGCCGAGTAAGCTTTCTAAGTTTGTTTGGGGCGAACTCGTTTGGCTTTAGCTTTTCGGTTTCAAGAAGAATCCCTGGTTGGAATTATCTTCTTTCACTTGTTGCTAGGCATGTCTCGAGGGGGCGTGTTATAAAATGGTATATCAGTTGGATATAGCGATCCATACTAGCAACAATCCCGCTGTTGTAGCTGTACTCGGCGGTAAGCTATCGACCCACGTTCGTACTGCTTGTAGTGCTATACGCACAAGTATATGTGCCGACTCTAGAACGAACTATTTGGACTTCTATACTATCAGATAATATGTAACGTATACTTTCTCGTTATTACGTCAGGCTTCCTAATGTCTGATAGTCTACGTCTCAATACTTTCCTTGCCAAACTGCTTGTCTAGCCCTTCCATCTTCATTGTGGAGATATCCGACATCCACACCAATGATTGGCTCAAGACGCCAGGCTCCGCGGTCAACGATGACCGGAGCTCATAATTATGAGGTTATAACCTATTGAGACGTAGACTATCAGACATTAGGAAGCCTGACGTAATAACGAGAAAGTATATGTTACATATTATCTGATAGTATAGAAGTCCGAATAGTTCGTTCTGGAGTCGGCACATATACTTGTGCGTATAGCACTACAAACAGTACGAGCGCAGGTCGATAGCCTACCACCGAGTACAGCTACAACAGCGGGATTGTTGCTAGTATGGATCGCTATATCCAACTGATATACCATTTTATAACAATAATGAACCCCAAGATAGCATCACCGAGTGTTTCAAATCGTTCATAAATTTTACGCCAATCGGATTCATGCTGCTTGAGAGAGGGATGGCTTAAAGCTTCGCAAATAAGCTCAGAATTTTTGAATCAATAGTTTATTAACTGCTCAAGCCCGGTAAAATCATCATTAAAAAATCTTTCCATTTTTTACAATTTATAAAATTAAGTTACCGGTATGGGGAGGATGAATTTTGTCTTCGTTGAAATGTTATTATTTATCTATATCGTATAGGCTTTTAAATAACCGATCAAGCCTGATTGAACATACCCATGTCCAGAACCTGGCTAATTGATCTAAAATCCCAAGGTTTTGTTTATAAAAAGATAAATTGCGCTTTAGCTATTAAATTTTCAAACGGCACAAAACCTAGCTGATATCTACTATCCCCTGATTGATCACAATTATCTCCCATAAAGAAAAAATGATCTTCTGGAACTATATAAGGCCCCAAATCGCTATGTCCAGTTCCAGTTATTCCATCCAATTCTTTTAGTTTATAAGTATAAAAACTTAAACCACTAGGAAAATTTTCTTTATACTTACCATACTCCTGTCTTGTGTCATCCAAATATTCTCCTACTTTTACTCTTTCTACAGGAACATAATTTATATAAGTGACGTCCTTTTTTATTTCTATTTTTTCTCCAGGAAAGCCAATTAAGCGTTTTATATAACGGGTATTCATATCATAAGGTGGACGCATTATTATTATATCACCTCTGTCTGGAAAAGAAGCAAAAACCCTGCCATTAAACAAATCAGGGCTAAAGGGAATGTGTTATAAAATGGTATATCAGTTGGATATAGCGATCCATACTAGCAACAATCCCGCTGTTGTAGCTGTACTCGGCGGTAAGCTATCGACCCGCGTTCGTACTGTTTGTAGTGCTATACGCACAAGTATATGTGCCGACTCCAGAACGAACTATTTGGACTTTTATACTATCAGATAATATGTAACGTATATTTTCTCGTTATTACGTCAGGCTTCCTAATGTCTGATAGTCTACGTCTCAATAGGTTATGAGCCCCGGTCAATGTTGACCGCGGAGCCTGACATCTTTTGCCCATTCTAGTGTTGATCTTCGCGTTTATAGGTCTTCACAATGGGAAAGGATAGGCTGGACGAGCCGCTGGACCTGCACAACTATTCAACTTGGAAGCTGCGATTCCAATTGTTGTGCGCGGAGCTTGGATACAGTCGCGCCCTGCTACAAGCACCATTTGCAGAGGCGGATGTCACCATGTCTGACAAGGTCAAGAGTGTGATAGCCAAGAACGTCAAGAACCATCACCTCCAAACAATTGTTCGGGCGGCAAATGCGAAGGCCGCCTGGGACGCTTTGGCGGCTACGTTCGCATCGACCTGCAACACGAGAAAGGTAGCACTACGACAGGAGCTAAGTGACTTTAAAATGGCCAATGGAGAGGAGCTACCAATTTATATCAGCCGCGCGCGACAGCTACAGTCGGATTTGCTGGATGTGGGACATGTAGTCGCAGACACGGAGCTCTCTACAATTGTCATCAAAGGACTTCCGAGCAAGTACCATGTGGTAACAACAGCCCTGACAATGCGTGAAGGAGAGCTGGACTTCTCGCAAGTGGTCGCGCGACTCATGGCGTATGTGATACCGGACGATGACAACAGGGAGTCATCATCCGCATACATCACGCACCAAAGTGGTGGCAACGCAAGCTCTACAGGCCGTAATCAACAAAGTAAGCAGAGGAGCAAGTCAAACGCTATCTGTCATTACTGCGGCAAGCCAGGGCATTTTATCGGAGTATGCAAGAAGCGCCTGGCAGACCAACAACAAAATTATGGACGTGGTGGGGGCAACCTTCAGCGCAGGGAGCCCACCAAAATGGCGTATGCAGTTGGAAACGAGTGGCGGTCGAACGCCTGGCACCTGGACTCAGCGTCAGAATGGCATATCAGCTACGACGCGTCAGAGCTGGAGGACGTGAGAGCTGTGCAGCCAGAAGAGATGTTCACGGTGGTTGGCTACGATGGCTCCAGGTATAAGCCGACCCACGTGGGCCGTTACACCATGTGGAGTAACACCGTCAAGGGGCTGAAAATTGAGCTCAAGAACGTATATGTGGTGCCCAAGGCGACAGTGAAGTTGATCTCAGCAGGGATCTTTGATGAGCGTGGTGCCACCATTCAGCTGGGCCACAACAAAGCACTCGTACAAGCAAAGGGGAGGACGATCCTACGTGCAGACAAGGTGGGACGCCTCTATGTTGTTCGCCATCACACAGCAGGGCGTTTAGCCAAGAAAGGCCGCTCATGTGCGGCAGTCGGGTCAGAAGGCTCGAAGGCAGCGCTGTGGCATCGGCGCTTGGGGCATCTGGGCTACAAGAGCCTGGAACGTATGTGCCGGGAACACATGGTAACCGGCATGGATTTGGATTGCGCGAGTCTGGAAGCAGCCAGGTCGCGGATCTGCGAGCCCTGCATTTATGCAAAGCAGACACGTGGACCATTCCCGTCCACTGGGCACAAGGCGGCGAAACCTCTGAACCTGATACACCTGGACGTCTGCGGACCTATGCCCGAGACTTCGATAGGTGGATCCCGGTACGTTACTACACTGCTGGACGACTGCACGGGATTTTCTACTGTTGCATTCACGGAGACCAAGGACGCAGTTCGAAAGAAGGTCAAGACAATGATCGAGGCGCTGGAGAATATGACTGGCCGTCGCGTGAAGGAGGCATGCACGGATCGTGGGACCGAGTTCCTTAACTCAGCCATGAGCGCCTACTTCGGCGAAAAAGGGATTATCCATGGTACGACCGTTGGGTATTCGCTGGAGCAGAATGGGGCGGCGGAGCGCCACAACAGGACCCTATTGGAGAAGACCCGGGCAATGCTGGCGGAGTCAGGACTACCGCAGAAGCTCTGGGCAGAAGCCATGGCTACGGTGAATCTTTTGCGCAACGTTTCACCGGTCGTGGGGGCATCAGTAACGCCCCATGAGGCGTTCATGGGGGTGAAGCCGGACATAAGCCATCTGAGAGTTTTCGGCAGTACTGCATATGCACACGTGCCAAAGGAGAAGCGGAACAAACTGCAACCCGTGAGTAAAAAAGGAGTGCTGGTTGGATACAAGCAAGGGAGGCAGTACCGCATCTTGATCAAAAATGTCATCAGCACCCACTCGACAGTCAAGTTCGACGAGTCAACAGTTTGAGATCGCTATGAGGATTCCGACGAGGAGGATGTCGAGGAGTCTGGCGGCGTTCCGTCGCCAGGGGGCGGCGGAGATACGCCGGTCAACACCAACATGGACCAGGGAGCTGCTGAAGTGAACTATGGTGCATCCACCAGCAGCGGCCAGACAGTGGCACCACAGAGGCACGCAGGCATACCAGCAGCACAGTTTCCCAGGACGCAAAATACAGCGCAGTCCCGCGGAGGCAATGGTGGAGACGCTATGACAGGCGAAGGGCCGGTGCAGCAGCAAAACCACAACAACGACGGTGCAGACGTTAATATGCAGGAACGTCGCTATCCGCTACGTGAGCGAAAGCGACTGATTGAATGGAGGCATGAGCCCAACGGAAGGGTTACGTTCGGGCGGATCAATGCTGCAATCGAGGAAGAAGTACCAGAGCCAGCTTCATACCAGGAGGCCACTGACGGCCCATATGCTGAGGAATGGAGAAGTGCCATGGATGAGGAAATCTCAGCACAGCTCACAAACGGGACCTGGGAGCTGGCAAAACCACCGCCAGGTGCGCGGATTCTGCCTTGTCGGTGGGTGTATAAGGTCAAACGTGCAGAGGATGGCGAGATCGAGCGCTACAAGGCACGTTTGGTGGCGAAGGGTTACGAGCAGCGGGCGATGGGGAGCTCTTTGCTCCAACCTCGCGTTTTGCTTCGCTTCATATGCTCCTGGCGGTGGCTGCGGCTAAAGCAATGCCGATCCATCAGCTAGATGTTTCGACAGCTTTCCTGAACGGGGAGCTAGAGGAGGAGCTCTGGATGCAGCAGCCGCCTGGTTACGAGTCAGCAGATCCAGAGCAGGCGTGCAGGCTTCTACGCTCAATCTACGGGCTGAAACAGGCCCCACGCTGCTGGTATATGAAGCTAGCGGCGGAGCTGGACAAGCTGGGGTTCAAACCGTCAGTAGCGGACCCAGCACTGTTCATCAAAAAGGACGAGAAGGAGATCGTCTACCTGCTGGTGCACGTGGACGACATCATCATCACCTCAGAAGACGAGGCAATCATCAGGAGAGTGAAAACAGAAATCGGACAAGCCTTCAAGATTCGAGATCTTGGAGAGGCAAAAGTTTTCCTGGGCATGGAGATCAGCCGGGGAGTGCACAGGGAGGTAAAACTATCGCAGCGGCGCTACATTGAGGAGCTGCTGCAGCGACATCAACTAGTCAATGCAAAGCCTCGAAAGACCCCACTACCTCCTGGTACTAGAGCCCTGCCAGCAGAAGACAACAACAAGGAGCTCGTAGACAACACCAAGTACAGGGCGCTTGTCGGCGAATTGAACTACCTGGCGATGAGCACAAGACCGGATATCGTGCAGGCAATGAGCGTTCTGGCGTGCTTCATGGGCAACCCATCTAAGGTTCACATGGGCTTGGCTTTGGGGGTGCTGCGATACCTGTTGGGTACCAAGGAGCTCGGATTATGCTATGACGGAGATGGTGATCTCACCATGGTGGGCTACAGTGATTCCGACTGGGCTGGAGATCCAGCTACTCGGAGGTCCACAATGTTGTGCCACGGTTCGTTTCCCGCCGATGCGTAGGTCGATGCGACGCTACGAGGCAAAGTGCTGTCTTGATGAACGCATGAATGACTTATGCATATGAATGAACTTGCATGATATAAATGTATTCGTATACATTTATATATGCATTTGGCATGTCACCATTATCCATCGCAACATCGCATCATGGCAAATCCGCCTAGCATGCATGAAATTCCGAATCATTGAAGTGCGCATTATGCTCGTGCTACGAAACGATAAGTAATATTATTTGATATAATATTACTTCATTACAGCACACGTTGAGAGCGCCGCACCCGTCACAATACATGCCTTGCAACCAAATATCATTATTCGGACCCTTGCATCATGCAAATGCCAAAAAGGCTTATCGGTTGTTATACGTGAACATCACCTATGCACAGTAGGGTTGTCACACTTAGGATCGGCCTCCTAGTGTGAGTCGTATGGCGTCATGATGCTGCAAGTATAACAGATGTGAGGACGGCTAAGTAAGACAAGACATTCAATACCAGAGAACACTTGTGTGTTCCACATTATTATACACTCTTCTACTTAGCCCGAGCTAAGCCTGAACTTCGCTATCACCGCTGCGTGATGATTGCTTGCTTCCGGCGCTGACGGCGATTTCGTCCATTGCATCACTTCGGTCTGTAAGATTGTAAGTTATATCTCTTCTTGTCTTGAAGTCTTCCGCTGTCTCTGTTTGCTCTCGCTTGCCTTGCTGTACTTGCAAGTGCTCGCGCATCGGTGTCGAAAGCCTTCAGACGCGCAGATACTTATGAGCAAACATGAAGGAGAGGTACAACACACAACTGGCTACGTATTCTTGCTAAACGGCGCAGCTATCAGCTGGAACAGCCAATTGCAGCGCACGGCGGCAGCTTCAACAGTGGAGGCAGAGTACCAGGCCACGGCAGCTGCAGTGCGGGAGGCACTTTGGCTTCGCAAGCTGACCAGAGACTTGGGTCTGAGGACACAGGCTATTGAGATTCGAACGGATTCTGAGGGATCGATGAGCCTTGGGAATAACCCGATAATGTCGGTTCGTTCTAAGCACATTGATGTGCAACATCATCTAGTGCGGGAACAAGTGCTGCAGATGGAAGTTGCCTTATCACACTGTTCGACGGAGGATATGGTAGCAGATGTGCTAACCAAGGCACTTGGAGAGATAAAATTTAAGAAGTGCATTACGGCAATGGGGTTGGCCGAGTAAGCTTTCTAAGTTTGTTTGGCTTAAGCTTATCGGTTTCAAGAAGAATCCCTGGTTGGAATTATCTTCTTTCACTTGTTGCTAGGCATGTCTCGAGGGGGCGTGTTATAAAATGGTATATCAGTTGGATATAGCGATCCATACTAGCAACAATCCCGCTGTTGTAGCTGTACTCGGCGGTAAGCGGAATCGACTTAAATAATAATAACGTTACCGATCTTGGCGGATTCCTGCTCATCGACCTGCATTCATACTGTTTGTAGTGCTATACGCACAAGTATATGTGCCGACTCCAGAACGAACTATTTGGACTTTTATACTATCAGATAATATGTAACATATACTTGCCCCTGGAGTTACAGGTTCTACCCCGACCGAGAGCGGGCCAAAAACCCTAAAGTTAAGGGCAGGGTGCCCCCATGTCGATGGACGGTGACGATCCCAATTAAAGTGACCTGCGAGCTGACCAGTAGCTGAGTTGACGCCTTAGTTGATTTGGCAGATTCCGCTGGATGCTGGTGGTGGGTGCTGAACCTGGGAAAACCACTGATTTCGGAGAAGTCGGCATGGGAGACTGGATTAGGGTGCCCCGAAACACCGGGGAAGGTAGGGACTGCCAGGTTAGTGGCCACGGGTGATGTACCCCCCTATCCTACACACATATACTTTCTCGTTATTACGTCAGGCTTCCTAATGTCTGATAGTCTACGTCTCAATAGAATGGAATATCGGCTAAAACCATAACAATATGTGGTTGAAAAAATATAGTCATTCCTTAAAATAGTAGCCTGCGTAGGAGTAGGCACAAAAATAGCTCTATAACAAATGTTCTAATTTATAGAGCAAATAAAATAACTAATAATAATGAAGTTACTTCAAATCTTAGATTTTTTTCTCTTCAGTTTGGGCCAAAATTTATCTCAATTTAGTAAATAACGAGGGCTATAATAACGATTTACTGCAATTAAATCCAGATAAGCATGAATATGAATACTATATTTTCCTCTGCTAATTTCTCGCTTAGGACAAGCAAAATAGAATTTATAATTTTACATTATACTGAAATGCCTCTCCAAGATGCCTTAGCAAGGCTTATATATGCTAAATCTGAGGTAAGTTCTCATTATTTAATTAAAAAACATGGAGAGGTTTTGCAGCTAGTGGATGATAACAAAATAGCATGGCATGCAGGAAAAAGTAGCTGGAAAAATTCTGTTCACTTAAATCATCATTCCCTTGGAATAGAAATAGATAATTCCGGAATATCAGAATTTTCTGCTATTCAAATAGAGTCTTGTATAGATTTATGCCTTTATTTAGTAAACAAACATAATATTAATCCTGCCAACGTAATTGGACACTCACATGTAGCTCCAGACCCAAAATTTGATCCTGGCATATTTTTTGATTGGCAGAGGCTAGCAAAACAAGGTCTTGGCTGGTGGCATAATCAAGAATACTCCCAGGATTTGGCAAATAAGATTTTATATAAATTTGTCCAAGAAGGAAAAATAATTGCAAAGTTACAAAAAGACTTGAGAAAACTAGGGTACAAGGTAAATTTATCAGGTAAAATTGATATCCAGACCAATGACGTAATGCAATAATGTAATTCTTGATACTTTACTCCACTACGGTCATCTACAACACTCAGTAGCATCAGCTTAGCTTGCGGACCTGTTCCCATATCACTAACAAAATCTTTAAAATCTGAGGGACTAAAATCAAATTGCCAACACTCATTACTATATTGTGCCTGAAATCTTACAAATGGTGTGCTCACCTCTAGATTATTGTAACCCAAACCTAGACGGTTCAGATAAAAACTAACCGTAGACTTCTTTAATAATCCTAATGGTGCTCTTATTAATCCATCCTTAGTTTCAACGCCATAACCTTCTAAAATCTTAATACATGCTCTGATTGACAGGGGTCTACCTTTTTTATTACTGCTGCGCCTTCTTAAGGCAGCAATCAGATAGCAGTATCTTTTAATCTGCTCCTCGCTAGTCAGACGCGGTTTATTGTAATCTGTCCTCCTAACTGTCGATAATCTTTCGTGCTTACGTGAATATCGATAAATGGTAGAAGTTGACACACCATAAAAAGTAGCAGCTTCTTGAATAATTAATTTGCGCTGTGGACTACGAGCAGTTATTGTTCCTAACTTGTTATGCAGCATAATTATCGTGTCAACTGGTAAAAATTTGGTCATAAATCCACTAAACCAGAAATAAGTTAATTGCTAAAAGCAATATATTTGTTTAAAATAAATGATCATTTATACTGAACTACTATTAACTTAAATTCAAATACTTATAGTACAGTTCAACTATAATTATAGGTTTTTCTTGAAAAATGGAAAATAATAGCTAGCTAATGACAAATTTTGCTTATTTGAGAATCTCCACTGACTGGCAAGATGCCAGAAATCAAACATTTGGCATTTTAGATTATTGTAATAAACATAATCTTAGCTTAGTAGAAATTGTTGAAGATAACGCAAGCGGACAAATACCCTGGCAAGATAGAGCAATCGGCCAGATTATTCATCAAGCAAGCAAGGCGATAACATTATTGTCTCTCAAATATCAAGGCTAGGTAGGTCAACTTTGCAAGTATTAGAAATCCTAACTACAGCAGCTCAAAAAGAAGTTCCTGTTCATATAGTTAAGAACCACATGATCATTGATGGCTCTATCAACTCAACTATTAGGGCAACAATTTTAGGTCTTACAGCTCAAATTGAAAGAGAATTTCTCTCTACCAGAACCAAGGAAGCTTTAGAAATAAAACCTTGAAATAATCGCTCTACATTATTTAAGTATCTGAATTTCAGAAATAAATAAAAAATATATTTTCTTATATTGCGGACAAGAATTCAATACTGCATCTCCAAAGCAACTCGGTGAGATTTTATTTGAAAAGCTACAGTTGCCGTTTTCAAAAATATTAGGTACATCAAAAACCTATGGCACCGGCATAGAAGTTTTAGAAAAAGTAGGTGAGGAAAGATATGAAATTGCTAACCTAATTTTAAAATATCGACATTTAACAAAAAATAAAAAAATACTTATACTGATGCGTTACCTAAGCAAGCCGATCCCATATCTAGCGGAATACATACCACTTTCTTGCAAACCTCCACTACCACTGGACGTTTAAGCTCCAATAACCCGAATGTTCAGAATATCCCTATTCACACACCAGAAGGAAAAAACATCAGAGCTGCCTTTATTGCTCCTGCAGGATATAAACTAATTTCAGCAGATTATTCTCAAACAAAATATTTGGACTTTTATACTATCAGATAATATGTAACATATACTTTCTCGTTATTACGTCAGGCTTCCTAATGTCTGATAGTCTACGTCTCAATAGAATGGAATATCGGCTAAAACCATAACGATATGTGGTTGAAAAAATATAGTCATTCCTTAAAATAGTAGCCTGCGTAGGAGTAGGCACAAAAAATAGCTCTATAACAAATGTTCTAATTTATAGAGCAAATAAAATAACTAATAATAATGAAGTTATTTCAAATCTTAGATTTTTTTCTCTTCAGTTTGGGCCAAAATTTATCTCAATTTAGTAAATAACGAGGGCTATAATAACGATTCACTGCAATTAAATCCAGATAAGCATGAATATGAATACTATATTTTCCTCTGCTAATTTCTCGCTTAGGACAAGCAAAATAGAATTTATAATTTTACATTATACTGAAATGCCTCTCCAAGATGCCTTAGCAAGGCTTATATATGCTAAATCTGAGGTAAGTTCTCATTATTTAATTAAAAAACATGGAGAGGTTTTGCAGCTAGTGGATGATAACAAAATAGCATGGCATGCAGGAAAAAGTAGCTGGAAAAATTCTATTCACTTAAATCATCATTCCCTTGGAATAGAAATAGATAATTCCGGAATATCAGAATTCTCTGCTATTCAAATTGAGTCATGTATAGATTTATGCCTTTATTTAGTAAACAAACATAATATTAATCCTGCCAACGTAATTGGACACTCAGATGTAGCTCCATCTATTAAAGGAGAAAATAATCAAAACAAACCGCCAGCCAGATTTTTGGAGTAGAAATGGATTAATTTTGCTCACCAAAATCTTTACGTTGGAAACCTACTTGGTAGAAGATGTTATGTACCGATGATTAATAATAAAAACCATAGTTTACATTCTTTGGCCGAAAGAGCCGCTATTAATGCTCCGATGCAAAGCCTTACTGCCTGTAGTATCCTGGGGTATCTACGGGTAGTGTCAAAGATTGAGCCAAGATGGTCATCTTTCGATCCTTTGCCAGGTTGACACAGCAGAGATACAACACTGCCGATATTGCAAAAATGGCAATGATTGCAATAGAGGAGAAATTAAAAGCAAACTCGCTAACAACAACAAGGATTCTACAAATCCATGATGATCTGGTATTTGAAGCACTGATAGCCGAAGTAGAATTAGTGACTAAATTAATAAAAACTAGTATGGAAAATATAATTACCTTGGATGTACCGATTAAGGTAGATATATCTCATGGTGATAACTGGCAAGAAATATAATTATATTTAATATTCTTCATTCCTTCTCTTAGGTGTTAACCTATTGGTTACTATTGAGACGTAGACTATCAGACATTAGGAAGCCTGACGTAATAACGAGAAAATATACGTTACATATATCTGATAGTAAAGAAGTCCGAATAGTCCGTTCTGGAGTCTGCACATATACTTGCGCGTATAGCACTACAAACAGTACACGGGTCGATAGCTTATCGCCGAGTACAGCTACAACAGCGGGATTGTTGCTAGTATGGATCGCTATATCCAACTGATATACCATTTCATAACAGTTATTTTTTTTAAAAGTTTAAAGATCATTTATATGACGGCCTTGAAGTAAGGATTTAGTGTTGAAGTCAGCAAGCGCCCGGCCCCTCGTGGGCCGTATTACTTGCTCTGACATTCTTTCGTATGTGAGTGTTGCTCACATTCCCACACACCCCCGTGAACGACGCTCTGTCGATTCTCACGTTTTCCCGATAGCTACCTCGTTCCGACCTCCCTGCCCTGGTCAACAGCCAACGGAATTGGAACCGGTAACTTCTCGGTCAGCCACGCATGTGCGCTCGGGGCTCGTAACCTGTTGAAGTCAGCGAAGCGCCCGGCCCCTCGTGAGCCGTATTACTTGCTCTGGCATTCTTTCGCATATGAGTGTTGCTTACATTCCAACATTTAGCTCCACTATTTAAATGTTTTTCAATAAAAACTGCTGCCGACTTATTTAACTCCTCGATTTTGGTTAAAATCTCATCCCAATTATTAGAATACAGTACATTCTCTAAAGAATTAATTAAAGACATTATTCCTTCTTTCTCTTCTGTATTTAAAATCTTAGGAGTTTCATTTAAAGCTTTTGTGATGCCGGTAATTACATTCTATGCATCAATTTGAGTCTCAGTCAAAAGCCTGGTTTTATAATCTTCTTCAGCATTTTAATAAGCATTTTCGAGCATATCATTTATTTCTACCTGGCTTAATCCATAGCTAGGTTTTAATTCAATATTTTGAGCTATTCCGCTGGTATGTTCTATAGCAGTAACGGATAAAATACCATCAGCATCAATAGCAAAAGTTACTTCTATTTTTGCCCTACCTGTTTTCATGGGCGGAATACTTTTTAGGTCAAACCTAACAAGAGATTGTTAAGTTTCGGCCTGACTTCCTTAGTTTAGATTGCTGTCTAAACGATTGGTATTCTCGATGGAATCTAGGTCTTGCTAATTTAGGCTGTTTCTGTCATGAAGACATGAAGTTTCTGTCATGACGTAAGACTGGCGTTTGGTATTCTGACACTAAGCCAGCAATCACTTGCCTAATCAGTGCATTTGAAGATCTAGATCGGTGGTACGACACTAAACTCTTTGACTATATATTTGGCGAGGTTCTCATACCTCATTAGCTGTTTTGTAACAATCCGTTGCTTGCTTGAGACTTTTGCTCTTGTCTCTTAATAGGCTTGAGGCACGGTACAGCTCACCAGTTGGACACGCAGCAGCCGGACTACTACTCTGCTTTGAGCTTGCAGGTTTATACGTAGGCTTCGGCTGCATCGACACGTTTTTCCAACAGGTTATGAGCCCCGCCTGTGGCGGTGGTTGTGTTCTTGCTTGAGTTGTCTTTGCGTTGATTGGTCGCTTTCCCGTTTTCGACTTCTGGTTTGTCGAAATGTCTGCTGCGGATCCCAACGCTCACTATAACAACGGATTCGTGTGTTAGCTCGCGTTAGGCTCGCGTTAGGGACCCCTAACGCGAGCCTAACGCAAGCTTAACACGAACTAACACAAGTTTACACAAAGCCTAACGCGACGCAAACGCATTGCGTTATTTTTTGCGTATTCCTAACGCACCCTAACTCAAACGCAAACAAATATTTTTTGGGGGGACGAATATTTTTGTGTTTACTTTGCGTTAGCTTACGCAACCTAACGCAAACTTACGCAAGGTCAAACGCACCCACATAGATTCTAAGGTGCGCGTTAGGCCTAACACAACGCAAGAGTTAGAGACCCACGTGCAAGCAAAAAAACATAGCGTGCGTGGAAGGTAACGCACTTAAAGTTCTCTAACGCACAATATACGCAGGCTTAACGCGCATTAACGCGCTTGAATGCATGCTTGCGTATGCTGCGAATAATGCGTACACAGCAAGCAGTTGTGAGTTGCGTAAAAGCTTTAAACGCATATAACTAACATATTCGCACACTTTCACAAGGTCTTACTCATGCGATAGCAACATTCGCACCACTTTCACTTTGCGTACGAGGCAGGCTCGCATTCTTGCTCACTGTAACTACTTTGGTCATTCTGGTTTTATCTTTATTGTTTTGGTTATCGTTCCTGTTATAGTTTGCTGTTTTACCCACCCGCTGCAGAATTATTTTTGTGTGTACGAAAATATCCTGTCGTAATGTACGTAGCTGTTATCAAGAATATCAGTAGGATTTCAGTTTTAATAGGCGAAGATATTCTGGGCGATAATTTACAGCTCATGATTCGGAAAGCATCCAGGTAAGCAGCCATTGGTGAGTGACTGGATGCACTGACATTCATTCAACGAAACAACCAAATTTCTGCACATCCAATCCTGACAATCAAATTTTGTTTATGAGCTCAATTATCATTTGCACCATGCACCAATAATTTCAATCATCATTAGGTACATACATCCTAACTTCATCTGTCACCGCACATTTAGCAGCCCGCCATAACATACGTTTAAGCACAAACATGTTAGATCTTGGTTCTATCTAATAGTCTTCTATTTCACTCTCTTCGTTGTCGTCCTTCTCTGGTGCACTGGTGGCGTCATCCTGCTCGTCCTCAATCTTCTCGTCCTCACTCACCTCCTCCTCAAGCAACTCCCGAAAAGTTTAGGAAAGGAAAAGTATACTTATTAACATGCATATGTATAAACGTAAATTAAGCTGTCACCACTCAGCAATTATCACTTCCGGTTACGATAATTTTAACCATGTCTAGGGTGGGCAGTGCTTTTAATTACTACTAATCATTCTGAAAGCAAAGTCTTCCATTTGCTGTACTTTGTACTTGGACACTTTGTTCCCTGAGCTCCCACGTTGACGTAGTGCCCGTGTACATTGCACACCTTCCGAAGCACTCTTGACCTTTACCAGTCGAAACAACACGTATTAGAATTATACATTCAAATATGCAGGTAATTTAGATAACAAGCTGAACTAAGGAAATTACCTTCTGTCGCTGGTGGTCGTAACTGTGATTGTCATCGTCATCCGTAAACTTGTCTTCCAACGGCACCTGCTGGTCCAAAATACGTGAAGGGACTTGGTAGTAATAAAAAGATTATATTAAAAAGTAAGTAATGTCTGGCCTCAATATTTCGTACCTTCCCTTTGGTGCCCGTGCTTGGTCGCCTCACTTTCGTGGATGGCCGCACATCGTCATCGTTCGTTACCTTCAAGGGCCGACGTTAGCATACATATATGATTTGAGAAATCGCAAGCTTTCAATTGCTATTAAAAAAGAGAAAATTAAATCGACATATGGCACATCAAACAACAAAGCACATAGCAAATGAAAAGAATATAGCGATACATGAAATTACAGCTCAATAAAATGGGAAGACAGGATGAATGGGCTATACCATTTTTGCTGCCGCCTTGCTTGAGTTCTTAGCTTTCCTGCTGGAGTTCCTTGTCGTAGACGGCTGTGAACTCCTTGCCTACGTAAAAAGGAAGTATATTTGGGGAGAATAGGAGCAATTACATAAAAGACAGAAAGGAGAAAACTGGTTAAAGGACATTTATGATCTGTACATCCATGTTCATCACCCATCCAGCAATAATTTTGCTAAGCGCGCCTGGTAATTGCACACCCCATCATCCACTCTCTTTACTACTAGCATTTAGACTAACCTGTCGGCGTCTAGCGGCCTTGACCTCCTTCTCCTTCTGATGTATGCTAGCTGAATTGGCAGCCAGCACCATCATCGATGCATCGTCATAGTAAGAAGTACGTACATACTATTATGGTGGCGAAACAACAGCAATAATTAAAGTGAATGTGTCGCCATTCATTATTAGGTTGTAATATTGCAATGAAATCGCCCCTTGAGCAGGAAACATGTAGCTGCAGACATGAGCAATTGGCCGTACGTACTACTAAAAAGTGAAGAGTAGTGCTTCCCTACTCCGTCCAGGGTTGTGCAGCTGCCAATCAATCCCATGTAAGCAACAATGCTTCGTAGCCCTGCATTGCAACATTCTGTATATGTACATCAAATGCCACCCATGAAGCATACAAGAGCAACTGCTATAAAAGTTATGCTGTGCACTAGCCTTTAAATGTTAACATATATGCAAGGTGCAACAGCAATAAAGAATGTTGTTTTACAAGAATATTGATGACTGCCGTCATCCTACAGTAAAAATTTAATTAGCTATTCACATGCGGCTAGCTATTTGCGGCATGTAACGGCTGGTTGTCGTAGAAGTTAGTCAACAAGTTCATGAGGAACGTCATAACAAATTTTGAGAAATCCTAATCATTTTCTTATTACAAAGCTCCTGGAAGTATGATGATGAGGCTGTGTCCAGCTACTTCACGTACATGCATGTATAATGAGCTTCCTGTGCGTATGCATGTAATTTAGTATGCACGTCTATCATTCGTTATTGGGCAATTTACTTTAAGTATAAATAATGCGGACATACACGTTCCACTTTATTACTTCGTACTTCACATGCATGAATGCTGCCTGTACCACTCCATACAATGGAGTCGTTTCCCATGTCAGATTTCAGTTCTTCAAGGAAAAACAGTCTCATCCTGCTATGTTACTGTATATTGTTACATGCTCATACCACTCCTTTTATTAGGCTTTTTCTGTGGCATCACTTTCGGTATTGCTGTTGCCTCTTACACTACTCTGTATGCTGTTGCGATATTTGGTTAGACTTCTTGCCATCTTATTCTGTATTAATTAGGTTTTTAGTTAGACGCTTTTTCAGGACAGAATTGCATCTGGATTGTGAATGCGAAGGGTCTTATGTACGACCTTATCACCAAGTCCCTATATGTTTTCTGAAGCTGAAATGCTTATTTAGCTGTTTGTAACATCTATTGCTCGCCCGGAATTTGGTGTGTCTTTGTGGCTTAAGGCATAATGGCAGCTTGCTTGTCCAGCATTGTGCTGAACTGGACCTTTTCACAACTGATGCGACGCCAGTTTCACAACATATGCCCCTGTTTTGGTTGATGTATATGTAACAGAATATTTAGTGTGGATCCTTATGGGCTCTTCTGTTTGCATTCTCATCACAGTGTTGGGCGTTGTGATAGGGCAATACCGCTCAACGGTTTAAAGGAGAACTATAGGCTCTTGCACGAGGAAATGCATGGCCGCCTTCGGAAAAGTGCCGAACTGGTTGACGAAGTAGCGACACCGGTTCACAATACTAGGAGGGTTGTCAGCCCTCAACACGCATACAGGCACATTAGGAGAACTCGCAGACTTCTGAAGTTCATGATGGACATGGATAGCACATCGGAGAGTAAGATTTTGTTGCACCGGTACCTGGGAGCCAGGGCCAGCGGGATGGGATGGAAGGCCAGGGTTCTGGGCAGCCCTCAGTACAGCACCATCTAGAGGAATGGCACCTGCTTGGAGTTTCTGGAGCCATGAAACAATTTTGGTTAGGAATGTGCATGACGTTTTTGATGCAATGACAAAATAATAACCGTGCTGAAAATTGTGGCGTGAATCCGTTGAACTATTTATTCCCGTGCAGTGATTGAACTATTCTGCATTGCAATATGTCTGGATTTGGGAAGCATTGGGGTCATAGAGCACGTCTCACACATGGTCGTTTTGATGGTCAATTTTCACACCTACGCCAAGCTGCTATGATGCTTGCCGGACAAGGCTATATAATTTTGGGGGCCTGCTCGATGTGTAACTGTGGCTCTTGGTGACCTTGTTTGGGTCTCCATCTGGCAACATTGTTTCCTGGCTACTGTGTGTTTGCTGTTGCCAAATTTCCGCGATCCTTACCCACACTTGCTAACTCCGGCAGCTTGCTGCTCAATAATTAGAAAGCCTTCCATAATTAGAAAGGTAGCCATGAACAGCCATGTGTGGCGCTTCAGAGTTTTATGTTACAAAGTAAGCCACATGTACAGGTTCTAAATCCATATAATGGTAGCGATTTAGCGATGTTAACAAGCGTCCACCAGAGCAATCTCTTGTACAACGACTAATATATATAGCGCTATCCTAAATTGAAACTAACTTTGATGATATTTTATGCACAAAGTCTCCATGCATCTGCACAATAACAGCAAGTAAGCAAAGTAAATAAATCCGGCCAACCCATGCTCCGAACACTATTATGCACTATCTACATAAACTTTGCGTAAAGTGCGTTACAGTGCGTTACAGTGCGTATGGTAACGCACTGTACGCAAGATATACGCAACCTGTTTGCGTTAAGCTAACGTGTGCGTTAGGTTTGCGATCGGAATGCGTACAGCGCGCGTTAGAACATACGCAAGCCCACGATTTTCGAGTACCACAAAACGTAACAAAAATTACAGGTAACTTTTTTACTCATTCTAAATATTGTTTTCATTTAAACGAACTTGAAAACGACGCACTATAACAGACGTTCTGTCAAGTTTTCTATATGCTGCGTTAGGCTCGCGTTAGGCCAACGCAATCTCGAACGCACAAAACGCAGCCTTACGCACACATACGTGCCCTAACGCGAGCCTAACGCACGAATCTGTTGTTATAGTGGCTTGGAAGGACCTTTTGAAAACAAGTAATGCTGATGATTGGTTCCTCAAGATGTATGCTTTGTTACAGTGCTTGAGGAGCTTGACGAGTTCGTCGACTCGACGTTTCAGATGCCGACGGTCGATGATCCGACGTACCCTGCCGTTCAGAAGAAGGTCAAGCACGCTCGGGCCATTATCATCATGAGGCTCACTGCAAAAGACCACAAGTCTACCATCGACAACTCAACCCAAGCTAAGGATCTCTGGGTCGGGTTGAAAGGGTGGGCGAAGAAGTTGAGTGACGCTGAGTTGACAGCGATATCTCGTAATTTTGCGGCGTTGAAAATGGAGTCGGGTGAAATCATGCATGATTATATAACTCGTGCATTAGACATGTTCAACAAATTATCCAAGCACTCTGATTTTGTGCAGACATTGCGGAATGGAATTACACAGATTATCCGTGGTTTGGACGATGAAGTGTATGCAACTGAGAAGGTAGTTGTCACATACGCCCAACTGAAGGATTTCGACGAGCTGAAGGAGAGGTTGCTCGGCATTGAGGCGGAGAGGCTGGCCAAACGCAAGGGTCAGCCTGAGCCTGCGACGGCTCTTTATGCTGGGCATGACGGCGGCCACAAATTCAGAGGCTGCTTCACTTGCGGAGGTGACCACCTGGCCCGTGACTGCCCCAAGAAGGGCAGCTCGTCTGTGGCCTCAGGTTCAGGTCGCTCCTCCAGTGGGTCACGTAAGGCAGTGGCTGGGTCGTCTGTGCGGTGTGATTGGTGTGGGAAACCGGGGCACGTTGAGGAGAGGTGCTTCCGGAAGAAGCAAGGAAAACCCAAGACCATAGAGGGCAAGCCGGAGGTAGTTGCGTTGACTCTGGTTGCACAAGAGCACAAGTGTATGCTGCATGAGACGATAGGGACTAGGCTTCTGCGCGAACATAAACTGCGTGTATCAGATCGCGTATCGTTCGCCTCTGCATTGCTCTCACGTCCCCATCGGTCAAATGAGATGCAGCAGAACATTGCATGCGGTGAGGCGGATTCGAATCCGCGGTGGCTGAACTCTGGCTCTAAGTACCACATCACGGGTGAGCGCTCCGTCTTGCTTAATTCTCAGCCACTGTCCTCAGCGTTACCGATCTCAATCGAGGTAGGAAATGGAAATGTGCTGCGGGCGGAGGGATTTGGTGATGTGGTGCCGACCCTTGCCCCGAGTGTGACAATCGAGCGGGTATTTTACGTGCCGGGTTTTAGGCACAATGTGGTATCCGTGGCTGTCCTGACGGATAAAGGATGCAGGATTCTGTTTGATGGTGATTGTGCAAAGGTCACGATAGGGAATATCACCATCTCCGCTTCCAAGTCCCCGACTGGTTTGTACAAATTCATGAGCAGCGTTACCACTGTTGCCCATGATTCTTCTAAGCCCTTTGTTGAGCCAGTTATGCCCGTACTGCCCGTTAAGGTCCCCGATTCTGAGATGGCGGTCTTGTGGCATCGCCGACTGGGGCACCTCGGCCATCCTGGCCTTAAGAGGTTGGTGCAGGAGGGTTTGGTCAAGGGGTTTGACTTGTCGCTTTTACAGTTGCGAGAGTTGGAGGGCAAGGTTTGCGAGCCATGCATATTAGGCAAGCATAGCCGTGACCCTTTTCCTAGCTCAGAAACGGTGACTGAGCGCCCTCTTCAGCTGGTCCACCTGGATGTGTGTGGGCCGTTGCCTGATTCAGAGAAGGGGCATAGTTTCTTCGTCACGATGCTGGACGACTATTCCGGCATTTCTGTTGTGCAGCCTATTAGGCTTAAGTCCGATGTGCCCAATTTCATCAAGAAGGGCATTGCGCTGCTTGAGACACAGTGTGGAAGGCAGTTAAAGTGCATTCGTACGGACAATGGGGGTGAGTTCGTTAATGCACGGGTGAAGGAGTTTTGCACGCAGCGTGGCGTTAAGCATGAGCTGTCCGCCCCTTACACGCCACAGCAGAATGGTAAGGCTGAGCATCTTAACCGCACCCTGCTGGATAAAATGCGGACGATGTTGGCTGAGTCCGGTGTTCCAAAGAAGTGGTGGCATGAGGCGCTCTATACGGCGTCCTATCTGCGTAATCGCTCGCCTTCTTT
The DNA here is from genome assembly GCA_030268105.1 of Volvox africanus. Taxonomy (NCBI): domain Eukaryota; kingdom Viridiplantae; phylum Chlorophyta; class Chlorophyceae; order Chlamydomonadales; family Volvocaceae; genus Volvox; species Volvox africanus. The sequence goes on from BSDZ01000103.1 coordinate 2,400,254, forward strand.
GGGGAAGCCTAAGACCCCGTTTGAGCTGTTCACTGGTTCGGTTCCTGATGTATCCCACTTGCGCGTCTTTGGCTGTGTCGCGTACGTTCATGTGCCTAAGGGCCAGGGTGATAAACTGGACCCTCGGGCACGTAAGGGCACTCTTTTGGGCTACGAACCAAATTCCAAGGCATATCGTGTGTTGCTCGAGGATGAGAGCATTTTGGTGTCACGTGATGTGACGTGCCATGAGTCAGCTTTTCTGTTCTGTGATGGTTCTCCTGCAGAGAAGGCAGAGGCTTCTGAGCCGTTGTGGTTTGAAGTTATACCGTGTGCTGATGTTGTGAGTGCGGCTGTTGTCCCTGGCACTTCTCAGGCTGCTGGTGCCTCCGTGGAAGCGGCGGGTATGGCCGGCCAGAGTGCTGCAGGTGATGCTCCCAACGTTCCTACTGCTGGTGCCCCCGTGTAAGATGCGGGTGAGGCCGGTATGGACGGTGGTGAGGACCCTCCACCTTTGATCCATTCGGAGGACGAGGAGGAGGATGAAAAGGAGGATGAAGAAGAGAGTGATGGGGAGGATGACGTTTCCTCCTCCGATGATGATGATGATGGGGGCGGAGCAGCCGATATGGGCTCTTCCCCTGGTTCGGGATCCGGATCTGGCCCTGGTTCGGGTTCAGGTTCGGGGTCTGGCTCTGGTTCTGAAGGAGCTTTCCCCACTCCGCAACCGCGTACGTCTGGTAGGGCAAGGAAGCCCAACTCGTTGTTGAGGGATTACGTTTTGCTTGCGGATGCTAAGGAAGTGATTGAGCCTAAGACGCTGGCTGAAGCACAAGCTCGTGAGGATTGGCCTCATTAGAAGTTGGCGATGGACGAAGAAATGCGGTCTCTGATGGAAAATCGTAGCTGGGACCTTGAAGAGCTTCCCCAGGGTGCGAAGCAGATCGGGCTGAAGTGGGTGTTCAAACTTAAGCGTGACGCCCATGGCAATGTTGAGCGATATAAAGCTCGGCTGGTCGCCAAGGGGTTTACCCAAAAGGAGGGAGTTGATTTTGGGGAAGTGTTTGCGCCTGTCGGCAAGTATGCCACTTTACGTGCACTGTTGGCTGTTGTGGCGGAGCAAGATCTTGAGCTGCATCAGCTCGACATTAAAACCGCTTTTCTCAATGGTGTACTGGAGGAAGAAGTGTTTACGGAGCAACCGCCCGGTTATGCAAATATGAGTGATGCGGGTGATGCAAATATGGGTGATATATGAAATATGGGTGATATATGAAATATGGGTGATATATGAAATAGGGGTGATGCAAATATGGCATGTCATCTTCGCCGATCGCTGTATGGCTTGCGCCAGGCTCCCCGTTCCTGGTATGTGCGTTTGCGCTCTGTCTTGGAGCAGATGGGCTTTAAGCCTTCGGTTGCCGATCCAGGCTTGTTCATTAAGGACGAGAATGGAGAAAAGGTGTACATCCTCGTGTACGTGGATGATTTACTTATCGCCTGCAAATCAATCAGCCTGGTTGAGTGCATTAAGGCACAGTTGCAAGGGGCTTTTGACATGCGTGACCTAGGAGAGGCATGCTTCTACTTGGGTTTTGAGATCAAGCGTGATAGGCATGGACGGTCCCTTCACATCTCTCAGAAGCGTTACGTTATGGAGGTCTTGTCTAAGTTCTCCATGGAGGGTGCTAATAAGCGATGCACCCCGCTGGATGCTGGCGTGCGTCTGACTTCAGAGGGAGGACAGTTGGATACGGCAAGGTTTCCGTACAGTGAGCTTATCAGGAGTTTGCTCTACCTATCAGTCTACTCACGTCCGGACATCTCGTTCACCGTGGGAGCTTTGGCTCGTCACATGTCCAAGCCCACGGTGGAGCACTGGAATGTTGCAAAGGGCGTTCTGAGATATCTGTCCGGTACTCAAGGTTTGGGTATCTTATTCGCAGGCCGTTTGGAGTTATCTGGTTTTTGCGATTCCGATTATGCTGGCCCTTTAAGCCGTCGTTCTATGTCTGCATATGTTTTCCTGTTGGGCAATGGGGCGATTTCATGGTCGTCCAAGCTTCAGCCCACTGTGGCTACGTCCACTGCAGAAGCTGAGTACATGGCCTCGGCTGCTGCAATTAAGGAGCTGTTGTGGCTTTGTCATCTATTACACGATCTGGGAGTTGGTGTGGAAGCTGTGCCGCTTAGGTGTGATAGCACCTCCTGCATTTCCATGCTTGTGAGTCCAATTTCTACGGCTCGCACTAAGCATATCGATATCTGTCATCACTTTGCCCGTGAGAGAGTAGAAAGGGGTGAAATTCGGATGGTGCAGTGCACTACTGCGGAGCAAGTCGCGGATATTCTCACAAAGGCTCTACCTAAGGAGAAGCTGCGCTTCTGCATATCTGGCATGGGCATGGAGTAACTGCCTGTGATTACTGCGCATATGATTTGCTGATTGCGTGGGAGCATGAACACACACACCACCACTGCTGCGTTACGTGTCTAACTGGTTGCATATTTGTACTCGTTTTTTGAGTATTTGCAGTCTTTTGCTGACTATATGTGTTGATCGTTAGGAGGTCGTTAGGAAGTCTGTCCGCGTGCGAGTGTTAAGTTTCGGCCTGACTTCCTTAGCTTAGATTGCTGTCTAAACGATTGGTATTCTCGATGGAATCTAGGTCTTGCTAATTTAGGCTGTTTCTGTCACATGAAGTTTCTGTCATGACGTAAGACTGGCGTTTGGTATTCTGACACTAAGCCAGCAATCACTTGCCTAATCAGTGCGTTTGAAGATCTAGATCGGTGGTACGACACTAAACTCTTTGACTATATATTTGGCGAGGTTCTCATACCTCATTAGCTGTTTTGTAACAATCCGTTGCTTGCTTGAGACTTTTGCTCTTGTCTCTTAATAGGCTTGAGGCACGGTACAGCTCACCAGTTGGACACGCAGCAGCCGGACTACTAATCTGCTTTGAGCTTGCAGGTTTATACATAGGCTTCGGCTGCATCGACACGTTTTTCCAACAGAGATCTACAATCTTGTACCATTTCCCTTTCTCCTTGCACTATATGAAATTGCATACTGGTTTGATAATCCGCATAAGTGGTAGAAAGTTTAGTAATAGAAAAAGGAATAGGAGTATTACGCATGATAATCTTTTCAGCAATACCTCCATATAATTCCATACCTACTGATAGAGGTAAAACATCTATTAATAATGAATTCCGGCTAGAAGCTTAAGATAAATTCTCTGCTTGGAAAGCAGCTCCAATAACAACTGCTCTGTCAGTATCAATATCAGGAAATACCTTAACGCCAAACGCTTTAGTTAAGTTTTGAGCAAGAAACGGTATCCTTGTTGAGCCCCCGACTAATACTATACAGTCAAGTTTAACATCAGCATGAAATTAAGTATCTTTGGCTATCTTAATTGTTCTACTAATTACCTTCGAAATAAGATTTTTAAAAACTTCCCTTGTAATTTCGAACTTTTGACTACCAGTAAATTATCACCACCTGTAGCAATAACCTGAAAAAACCCTGCTTCCGTGTTTAATATAGAAACATCAAAAGTACCTCCCCCAAGATCATAAATCATATAAGCTCCTTCGGATTTTTTATGAAACCCATAAGCATAAGCAGCTGCTGTCGGTTCAGCAATAAGTGTAACTTAGAAGGTATTTAAGATACATGGATAATCAATATAAGATTCTGTACATCTGTTAATAAGATAGATTGTTATGTTTGGCATATTTTACGATAGGAAATTTGATCATTATTTTACTATTCCTAAATATAAGCTAAAATTTTAAATATAATGATGTTGCTCCTGGTAAATTCCAGCTCGAAGTCAAAGCCCAATTAACCTAAATGATTTTCACAATTTTATTCCTTTATCTAATGCCCATAAAGAGATTATTGGTTTTTTTGACAACTAGGGATTAGATATGATTACTTCTTAAGAGAAATTAAAAAGGATTTGGGATTTGGGATTTGGGAAGTGAAGGGTTATAAATTTCTTCTTGCTCTGTTATTAGTCAGCTGTTGCCTTAGTTCATGTGTTAATTTTGCACATGAAAAGCTAGAAGATAATACATTTATTTTTAGTGCAGAAGATAAAAATAATCCTTTAAGAGTTTTCAGAGTTTCTATACCTAAAGAAATCTTAAGTTTAACAGAGGGTATTTTGTCAAAAACTGCTGATAAAACTCCTCTTGAAACTATAAAAGCTTTATCTTTATACAAGATTGTCTGTTGATGTATACATCAACAGACAATCTTGCTGTTCCTCTTGCTTGCTTCACGGGTGGCATTCAATGTACATATACAGAATGTTGTAATGCAGGGTTACGAAGTATTTTTGCTTACATGGGATTGGTTGGCAGCTGCACAACCCTGGATACTACTCTTCGCTTTTTAGTAGTAGGTACAGCCAATGGCTCATGTCTGCAGCTATATGTCTCCTGCTCAAGGGGCGAGCTCTTTGCAATAGTTCAACCTAATAAAGAATGGCGACACATTCACCAGTTGTTCGTAAACTACTGGTTTGCTGTCCTAATGAAGAAAAGAGGCATGTTGATGCTGAGATAAATCTGTCAGCGGTAGATTTCGAGCAGTTCCTTATTGATGCAGCTGGCGCAATCAGTGAAGTTTCAGTTTAGCTTTTTGACTTGGAGGATGAGATGGCAAGCTTGTGGCCCAGCAGGTGGCGCCTGTGCAGCTGCTTAGCCGCCTCAGTGCACAGGAGTTGCCAAAAGGCACTACAGTAATATGTGATTATGTATGTGTTCACTTTATTTGTTGTTGTACATCTTAACATGTTTGCAGAAAATAAGTCGCAGCTCATGCATAATATTTGTTTTTTATTTTAGCTAGTAAGAGAATAATAAAATTTTCATGCATTTATTTTTCTCACTTACGAAATACTTTATTGCTATCTGTGGTACGCGGGTTCGATCACCGTTTGCACCAATGAAGACCGCAACGCATTTAAGCATTGTGAAGCATGATACAAGCATATTAGCATGATATACTCGAGTATATCTAGCTAATCAGGCATGCTGCATTATCACCTACGACGTCGCGCTGTCGGTCAACATGTTTGACTCGATATCGATAATTAATGCGCGACCTATCCATTGGCATATTATATCACGTAATAATACTTTAAATATTATTATCTCATCTACTTCATAAACCATACGCGTATGCAAGAATGCGACGGTCGCGATGGTGGGGTCGGCAACCGAATATCGATATTCGGACCTTCGCATATCGCATATGTTGCATCCATTAATATCACGGTTTACGCGGTATTTAGAATGATGCTACGAAGGTACTCACACTTGAGATCGTAATCCAGTGAGACCTGTACTGCACATCGGTATCACGACGTGATAGGTGCGAGGACGGCCGCCTAGAGACCGAAGTCGGCTCGATGCTACTTTGGACTAAGTACCCGAGTACTTAACTCTATCTGATACGCACACATACGATATAATCATTTATATTTGGCCTGAGCTATTCTAGCACTCCATCTGCAGCCGAGTGATGAACATTGCCCGCGGGGTCTGACGGCAGACTACAAATCTGTAATTGAAGAACATTGTAAGTTGAATCTTTCCTTATTGTTGAGTCTTCCGCTGTCTACTATTCGCATTGGATTGCCTTGCTGTTCGTAAGCTTGGTACGCACTCAGCTAACATCCAGACGTGCAGATCTAATGTATGATTGAAGAAGGAAGGATACAACAAATTTGGTAGCGAGACGGTTCGTCTCACGGCTGTCTCATCATCGCTATTGGGGAGTAGATCCTTTCACGAGCGAACGGCGGCGAGAAGCATCACGGGAAAACTTTGTCGGAAAATCGGTACTGTATTATCCTCTCTCTGAACTTTTGATATAACATTCGTCTGTTGATACTAATTGTATTTTCGCTACCCGGAAAGTTCTTAAGGTCACAGAAGGGATCTCTTTGCCATCATACTCGGAATCGCTTCCCCAATAAGTGGATACCTGACAGGTCCAGCTACTAAGGATATACTCCTTTGAAGGTGATTACGTAGTGGTGGATTACATTTTCACTCGCATCGGAGTTTACTCGAACGCGGACAGTACACCAGCGACAAACCCAAAGGTAGAGTCCTACCTTTATCTCTTTGTCCTTATAAGGTACTAATTGGAATACATGTCGTGTGATCAGTACCCACCAACTATGGAGGGGGGTGACCAGATTAATGTTAGTGTCCGTTATGAAGAACCGGAAATCACACCAAACACTGATAACTTACATAATCCCCAATCAGATATTCCCCAGTCGAATGCCCCTTATCCAGCCCAGAATCCTTCGGGGGCGCCAGATTCTGTGAGGTCCACCGAGGTGGAGCGGAATCCAGCAATGGTATTGCTACAGCAACTTATGGATGAAGGTGGGGTTCCGGGTTTCGTAGTCCCAACACCTCAACTCCATATTCATCATGATGCCGAACCTAAGAATACTGCAAGTGCTACCCGTTCCTATGTTCGTGATGCTAAAAAGTATCTGAAGTTGGTAAAGGGTGGTGATCGCGATGAAGTGAAGTGTCTTTTCATCGGAGCTACACTAAGCGGCGTCGCGAGAGAATGGTATGATCATTGGACCACTGTTCAGGAGCACTTTATGTTCGAAGAATTAATTAATGCGCTCCTTACTCATTTCGCTCCCGGCAATCAGTCGCAAGTGGCTGCTATGTACCGAGAGTTACACGCAGGCGCTTATCGCATGCAACCTAATGAGTCCGTGGAGGACTACCGGATGCGTTTCGAAGCAGTAACAGCACCCATGATTGGTTTCTCAGAAGGAGACTACATTTATTGGTTCCAATGCGGTCTCTCGCTTCAGTTAGCTCGAGCGAGTATTACGGACCTAACACGGGAAGGGACAAGATCGTATACGCAAAGGGTTCAGATCGTTCGTGGTGTCGAAGCTTGCCTTGGAACGAGACAGGAACACCCAGCATCTTTAGCACCGTTATCAGTTGACACGACGCAAGATATCTCTAACGAGACTGATCCAGCACCTGAGACTACTGGCATTCCACTACCTCCAGCTCCGATGCGCCGTGGTGGTGCTCCGTCGACCAGTCACGCTCATATTCCTGGCAGCCAGGTATTAATCCCACGAGATTCTCAGATAACTCGGAGTATACGGAAAAGGAGGGACGCACCACAAAATACCGCCGAGTCACGTGGAGTTGCGTCAGAATCGAAGCGGTCAAGGACGCAAAACCGATGGCTTACTAAGTGGGGATGCACCCAGGCGGAGTTCACGCAGCGACGACAATTGGGAGTTTGCCTTCGGTGCGCATCAAATCATCCTACGAGGAGCTGCCCGCTCCTACCCCCGTTAGCCGCGGAATTACAATCGACGGACGAAGCACAGGGCACGACTTCTGTCGATGTGGTCGAACCACCCAGTCCGCGTTAACAAGGAACTGATATCCGGCATAGAGTTAGACATTATGCACTGACCGGGATTACTCTTAATTGTAACCAGCAATGCTGGTAGAAAGAAGGTCTTTCACTAACTCTGACTAGATCATCCGATGGTTAGTAAATATGCGTCCTTAATGAATCCTTGCCTATGGAGCATTGTGGGTCGCAGGAGCGTAGCGGAGGTTCACTACACTTGACTTTTTCGATGACAATGAAGTCGTTTTTGTTTCGGGCACCTATGTGTTACAGGTGTCACTGACGACCTTATCTCTATGACGAAGAGCGATAAGCATGATGGGGTTGACCCCATAGTCGTATGAGCGTTCAGGTTATCCTCGCTAATGAGGGTAAGCATCCCATCATGGGCAGAATCACCCTTAGTCGTCGAAGAGACCCTCTGCATGCTAGGGCCCAATGAGTGCAACAAGGTCTCTCAGAGACAGCACTACATGGATATTGGGTGCCGTGACATAACGACAGTACCGCGCGCGCATCGATATGGGGTCCAGCACAATTGGCCATTGTGCAAAAGGGAACCTATCGCCTAAGGTACCTTGTCTGTCGTACCAAGATGTCACACCATAGGAGGGCGGAACTGTGTGGAGCCTGTGGTTAATGTTGTCTAAGCGGCGTCCGTTCACCGGAATAAGGAACCCAAGCTTGAGGGGTGTAAGGCAATCTTATCAATGATAAGGAAAAACACCCATGAATTGCTTGTGAGGCCTTGGGTGCAATCGATTGCTACCACCGCACAGTCTCTTGTGAAAGATTCTGAGGTCGCAGCCCCCTTCTACTGCCAAATTTTACTGATGCATTTGTCATCCTGGGGCTCCCACCTATGTTCCCTGCTGACTATACAATCCCTCACAACCCGTTTCATAACCTATGTACAGGTTAAACTGCCAAAGTTGCGCGGATGAAGCGGCAAGTGAGGGATCTGCTCGCAAAGGGTATGATTCAGCCCAGCACATCGCCATATTCTGCACCGATATTGTTTGTCAGTAAGAAGGATGGGACGTTGCGTATGTGCATTGATTATCGGGGCTTGAATGCGACTACGATTAAAAATCGCTACCCTTTGCCGCGCGTCGATGACCTGCTCGATAAGCTGAAAGGCTCAGCTTATTTTGCCTCGATTGACCTTCAACAAGGGTATAATCAGAGACGCATTGCTGCCTCTGATGTTCCGAAAACCGCTTTCCGGACTCCCTTTGGTCACTTCGAGTACACGGTCTTGTCGTTTGGACTTACTAATGTGCCCGCCACATTTCAAGCAGTGATGGACCGCATGTTCAGACCGTATATTGACAGGTTCGTCATTTGTTCTTTGGATGATATTTTAATATATTCCAAAACGCGCGAGGAGCACCTGAAGCATCTCGAGCTCGTGCTTGAGGTGACGAAGCGGGAGCAATTGTTTGCTAAACACGCCAAGTGCTTTTGGGCGCAGCCTCAAGTGGAGTATTTGGGCCACATCGTGTCGGCCACTGGGATAAGGATGGACCCACGGAAGGTAGCTGTGGTTCGTGAATGGCCTGCGCCTCAGAACCTCACCGAACTATGCCAGTTCTTGGATTTGACCAACTACTTCCGTAAGTTTATCAAAAATTACTCCATTATTGTGGCCCCGCTTACAAATTTGACGAAGAAAGGAGGTTTCGCTTTCCTCGAAGCCTGGACACCCGCGTGTCAGCGGGCATTCGAAGAGCTCAAGCGAATCATCGCCAATGACGTTACCCTCTCTTTCCCTGATTACTCGTTGCCATTCCGTGTTGAAGTTATATCGGATGCTTCCTTGCATGGAAGCGGCGCTGTATTGTTGCAGGAAGGACGACCGATCGCCTTCATGAGTAAGAAGTTCTCGGGTGCGGAGACCCGATATACAACCGGAGAACAGGAGCTGTTGGCAGCTCTGCATGCTTTGAAGGAATGGCGTTGCTACCTCGAGGGCCGCCCTTTTACGCTGAAGACCGATCATAAGCCACTGACATTCTTGCAGAGTGTCCCTACACTTAACCAATGACAAGCCTGGTGGATGGAGTATCTATCTTGTTTCGACTGTACGTGGGAGTATATCGCCGGCAGAATTAATATTGCTGACGCCCTCAGTCGACATCTATCATTACATGCTGCGATTTTGGCAGCACCGGTTACTCGTTCGCGCAGTCAGGAGGTGCCGATAGCAGCGGATCTCGCGCAACGACTTAAGATGGCGTATCAGGCTGATCCATGGTTTGCCTCACCAAGCAATGTGGAACATTTGCACAACCACAACGATTTGTGGACACGGAAGGATGGCTCGACCACACAAATCGTCGTGCCGAATGACGACGCCTTGCGCTACGATATTCTTGCGCGGTTCCACAAGGACCCGTTGGCAGGACATCCTGGAAGCACGCGATTGGCAGAGCTAGTACAACGCTCGTTCTGGTGGCCGCGCGTGGTGAAGGATGCGGAAAACTTCGTGCAAAGGTGCAGTCTATGTCAACGCAATAAAGCACTATCCGGTAAGGGCCAGGGTTTATTACAACCTTTACCTATACCAGATGCCCCTTGGGAAAGTGTTTCGATGGACTTTGTAGTCGCGCTGCCCAAAACTGAGGGGGGATACGACTCGGTATTCATAATGGTCGATCGTTTGACGAAGATGGTTCACTTAGCCCCCTGCACCTTGTCTTGCACCGCTGAGCAAACAGCACGATTATTTTTCGATAATGTGGTACGATTACACGGCGTTCCTAAAAATGTGATATCCGATCATGGCGGTCAATTCACGTCTAAGTTTTGGGAAGTGCTATGTGAGCTCGTCGGTATGCGCGTTCATTTGAGCACAGCATATCATCCACAATCCGATGGGCAAACCGAACACACAAATCGCACGTTGGGCAACATGTTGAGGAATTTCGCGGGATGCACACCCTCTGTTTGGGATACGTTTCTGACTTTGGCAGAATTTGCGCTTAACAATGCTGTTAACCGCTCAACAGGTCAAAGCCCTTTCTTTCTGAATTATGGATTTCATCCTGCGCTACCCGTGTGGCGAGAGTTGGAGATAAATATCCCTGCAGCTAAAACCTTTGCCAAGTCGTTCCTATCCCGCATGACAGACGCAAAGGTATGTTTGGATGCGGCACAACAACGGACGACGGAGTATTATAATAAATCCAAACGAGACGTAACATTTTCGGTGGGACAAATGGTATTATTGAGCACCAAGAACTTGCGTTCGCTCGCCGACGGTTCCCGTAAATTGCTACCTCGCTGGATCGGTCCATATCCCATTGTTTGCATGGTAGGGAATGTAGCTGTGGAGCTATCCCTACCTTCTGACATGAATATCCACCCCACATCTCATATTTCCCTCATCCGCCCTTATCGCGGCACAGCACCCGTTACAAACGACACCGATGTCCCTGCAGTAATGGACCCCGGTCCCGAGACCTGGATCGCAGGCAAGCAAAAAGTGTATGATGTGGAACGAATACTGGATTATTGGGTTCGTCGCATTGGTCGACAACGACGGAAGTGAAAGGTGCTTGAATATCTGGTCAAGTGGACTGGTTATTCTAGCGAGCATAATTTGTGGGAGCCGATGCGTAACTTCTTGCCGGAAATGAAGCCCCTGTTGGAGGAAGCTCGCCTACGTGCCACGCAAACCCAATGATCTCTGCAGTCGATGCTGTCCGATGCAGCGAGGATGCTGCATACGGGAGGGGGGATAGTTGTTGTATGCGGGTTCGATCACCGTTTGCACCAATGAAGACCGCAACGCATTTAAGCATTGTGAAGCATGATACAAGCATATTAGCATGATATACTCGAGTATATCTAGCTAATCAGGCATGCTGCATTATCACCTACGACGTCGCGCTGTCGGTCAACATGTTTGACTCGATATCGATAATTAATGCGCGACCTATCCATTGGCATATTATATCACGTAATAATACTTTAAATATTATTATCTCATCTACTTCATAAACCATACGCGTATGCAAGAATGCGACGGTCGCGATGGTGGGGTCGGCAACCGAATATCGATATTCGGACCTTCGCATATCGCATATGTTGCATCCATTAATATCACGGTTTACGCGGTATTTAGAATGATGCTACGAAGGTACTCACACTTGAGATCGTAATCCAGTGAGACCTGTACTGCACATCGGTATCGCGACGTGATAGATGCGAGGACGGCCGCCTAGAGACCGAAGTCGGCTTGATGCTACTTTGGACTAAGTACCCGAGTACTTAACTCTATCTGATACGCACACATACGATATAATCATTTATATTTGGCCTGAGCTATTCTAGCACTCCATCTGCAGCTGAGTGATGAACATTGCCCGCGGGGTCTGACGGCAGACTACAAATCTGTAATTGAAGAACATTGTCAGTTGAATCTTTCCTTATTGTTGAGTCTTCCGCTGTCTACTATTCGCATTGGATTGCCTTGCTGTTCGTAAGCTTGGTACGCACTCAGCTAACATCCAGACGTGCAGATCTAATGTATGATTGAAGAAGGAAGGATACAACATTATCAACCCGCAGAAAAGCGGCCAAAATGACAAGCCGCCAGGAACTCAGAATGGGCGGCCAAGCAAAGACCAAAAGCAGCCCGCACATGGTGAAGATGCATCGATGATGGTGCTGGTTGCCAATACAGCTAGCATACATCAGAAGGAGGAGGAGGACAAGGCCGCTAGACGATGACAGATTAGTCCAATTACTAGTAGTAAAGAAAGTGGATGATGGGGTGTGCAAATTACCAGGCACGCTTAGCAAAATTATTTCTGGATGGGTGATGTACATTACAGATTGCATGTACAGGGATGTTTAGATCCTGTTCCTAGCCCCCCTGGGGTAGGTAGGCAAGCTGGCTGTCAGAGGAGGTTGCATCTCAGGTGAAAAGTGCGCACGTTACATCTGCTCATCACATCCTCTGATGAGCGCAGGTGTAACAGGGTGAATGGCGCAGAAGCGCCAGAACGAGTGAAACTGACTTGTCGTATTTGGCTTTTATGACAATAACTTAATTGCGTAATAATAGATTAGTTACAATAGATCTAACGCACAGAACTTGGACAAGTCGCATGGAACCACTTGCATGTGAGCATTCGTACAACGGTGTCAGTTGTAGAATGCGCGCCAGTTTTGAACAGACGTAAGGCCCCTTTACAAGCCAGGCAGCGCTATTTAAGGTGCCTGGATAATTGAGACAGAGACTTCCTCTTCACTTGTAAATAACTCATTATAATGTAAACTACCAGGAGTCACCTTGCACTACGTGCCCCACGGCACCATGACTCGGAGGTCGCCATTATAGGTACACCTAACAGCTGGCGCTCCCTCTGTTACACTGGATCGAGACCTTGAAGATCCAAGACCTTTTTTTTCGAGCTTCCCAAGTCGCTCGAGCACCAAGACGCCCAAGTCAAGACAACCCACGCCTGCGGGTAGACTTCGGCATTGTGGATGCGATAAAACGCAACCCGCTGGACCCCGCCATCGTCGCATCATCAAGTCGCCTTGGAAAAGTTTTTTTCCACCCACCCTCCCTACGGCGGCTATTCATCCGACACACACGACCTCTCAGCCCAAACGCTCGTGGACCAGGAATTGGACCACCCATCCGTAAGTCCAGACAAGAACTATGTCGTCCCCAGTGTCCCGGTCCCGGTCCTGCTCGCACTCACGTGTCAGTCGTGCTAGCATACCACCCCAGCGCGACAGTGCCGCCTGGATCGCCACCCTCCAACTTGAAGTCGAGCAACTGCGACAGGAGCTCACACAGGCAGATCACCGTCCAGCCCACGCCGCTGCCACCCCCTCGGCGGCCAGCTCCACCTCGCTCCCCACTGCCTTCACCATCGATCACATTGGCACCTACGTGGAGCGCCTGCTCCAACAGAAGCCAGAGGTCAACCCAGTGACCAACCCAGAGGCCAACCCAGTGGCCAACCCAGAAGCCAACCCAGTGGCCTACCCCAGAGGCCTACCCCAGAGGCCTACCCCAGAGGCCTACCCAAGAGCCCTACCCCAGAGGCCTACCCCAGAGGCCTACCCCTGAGGCCTACCCCTGAGGCCTACCCTGAGGCCTACCCTGAGGCCTACCCTGAGGCCTACCCTGAGGCCTACCCTGAGGCCTACCCTGAGGCCTACCCTGAGGCCTACCCTGAGGCCTTCCCTGAGGTCTACCCTGAGGCCTACCCTGAGGCCTACCCTGAGGTCTACCCTGTGGCCAACCCAGTCGCCAACCCAGTGGCCAACCCAGTGGCCAACCCAGAGGCCAACCCAGAGGCCAACCCAGAGGCCAACCCAGTGGCCTACCCCTGAGGCCTACCCCAGAGGCCTACCCCAGAGGCCTACCCCAGAGGCCTACCCCAGAGGCCTACCCCAGAGGCCTACCCCTGAGGCCTACCCCTGAGGCCTACCCTGAGGCCTACCCTGAGGCCTACCCTGAGGCCTACCCTGAGGCCTACCCTGAGGCCTACCCTGAGGCCTACCCTGAGGCCTACCCTGAGGTCTACCCTGAGGCCTACCCTGAGGCCTACCCTGAGGCCTACCCAGTGGCCAACCCAGTGGCCAACCCAGTGGCCAACCCAGAGGCCAACCCAGAGGCCAACCCAGAGGCCAACCCAGTGGCCTACCCCTGAGGCCTACCCTGAGGCCTACCCTGAGGCCTACCCTGAGGCCTACCCCAGAGGCCTACCCTGACCTCTACCCTGAGGCCAACCCAGAGGCCAACCCAGAGGCCAACCCAGAGGCCAACCCAGAGGCCAACCCAGAGGCCAAGCCAGAGGCCAACCCAGAGGCCAACCCAGTGGCCAACCCAGAGGCCAACCCAGAGGCTAACCCAGAGGCCAACCCAGAGGCCAACCCAGTGGCCAACCCAGTGGCCAACCCAGTGGCCAACCCAGTGGCCAACCCAGTGGCCAACCCAGTGGCCAACCCAGTGGCCAACCCAGTGGCCAACCCAGTGGCCAACCCAGTGGCCAACCCAGTGGCCAACCCAGTGGCCAACCCAGTGGCCAACCCAGTGGCCAACCCAGTGGCCAACCCAGAGGCCAACCCAGAGGCCAACCCAGAGGCCAACCCAGTGGCCTACCCCTGAGGCCTACCCCAGAGGCCTACCCCAGAGGCCTACCCCAGAGGCCTACCCCAGAGGCCTACCCCAGAGGCCTACCCCTGAGGCCTACCCCTGAGGCCTACCCTGAGGCCTACCCTGAGGCCTACCCTGAGGCCTACCCTGAGGCCTACCCTGAGGCCTACCCTGAGGTCTACCCTGAGGCCTACCCTGAGGCCTACCCTGAGGCCTACCCAGTGGCCAACCCAGTGGCCAACCCAGTGGCCAACCCAGAGGCCAACCCAGAGGCCAACCCAGAGGCCAACCCAGTGGCCTACCCCTGAGGCCTACCCTGAGGCCTACCCTGAGGCCTACCCTGAGGCCTACCCCAGAGGCCTACCCTGAGGTCTACCCTGAGGCCAACCCAGAGGCCAACCCAGAGGCCAACCCTGAGGCCAACCCAGAGGCCAACCCAGAGGCCAACCCAGAGGCCAACCCAGAGGCCAACCCAGTGGCCAACCCAGAGGCCAACCCAGAGGCCAACCCAGAGGCCAACCCAGAGGCCAACCCAGTGGCCAACCCAGTGTCCAACCCAGTGGCCAACCCAGTGGCCAACCCAGTGGCCAACCCAGTGGCCAACCCAGTGGCCAACCCAGTGGCCAACCCAGTGGCCAACCCAGTGGCCAACCCAGTGGCCAACCCAGTGGCCAACCCAGTGGCCAACCCAGTGGCCAACCCAGTGGCCAACCCAGTGGCCAACCCAGAGGCCAACCCAGTGGCCAACCCAGAGGCCAACCCAGTGGCCAACCCAGTGGCCAACCCAGTGGCCAACCCAGTGGCCAACCCAGTGGCCAACCCAGTGGCCAACCCAGTGGCCAACCCAGTGGCCAACCCAGTGGCCAACCCAGTGATCAACCCAGTGGCCAACCCAGTGGCCAACCCAGTGGCCAACCCAGAGGCCAACCCAGAGGCCAACCCAGTGGCCTACCCCTGAGGCCTACCCCAGAGGCCTACCCCAGAGGCCTACCCCAGAGGCCTACCCCAGAGGCCTACCCCAGAGGCCTACCCCTGAGGCCTACCCCTGAGGCCTACCCTGGGGCCTACCCTGAGGCCTACCCTGAGGCCTACCCTGAGGCCTACCCTGAGGCCTACCCTGAGGCCTACCCTGAGGCCTACCCTGAGGTCTACCCTGAGGCCTACCCTGAGGCCTACCCTGAGGCCTACCCAGTGGCCAACCCAGTGGCCAACCCAGTGGCCAACCCAGAGGCCAACCCAGAGGCCAACCCAGAGGCCAACCCAGTGGCCTACCCCTGAGGCCTACCCTGAGGCCTACCCTGAGGCCTACCCTGAGGCCTACCCTGAGGTCTACCCTGAGGCCAACCCAGAGGCCAACCCAGAGGCCAAGCCAGAGGCCAACCCAGAGGCCAACCCAGTGGCCAACCCAGAGGCCAACCCAGAGGCCAACCCGGAGGCCAACCCAGAGGCCAACCCAGTGGCCAACCCAGTGGCCAACCCAGAGGCCAACCCAGAGGCCAACCCAGAGGCCAACCCAGTGGCCTACCCCTGAGGCCTACCCTGAGGCCTACCCTGAGGCCTACCCTGAGGCCTACCCTGAGGTCTACCCTGAGGCCAACCCAGAGGCCAACCCAGAGGCCAAGCCAGAGGCCAACCCAGAGGCCAACCCAGTGGCCAACCCAGAGGCCAACCCAGAGGCCAACCCGGAGGCCAACCCAGAGGCCAACCCAGTGGCCAACCCAGTGGCCAACCCAGTGGCCAACCCAGTGGCCAACCCAGTGGCCAACCCAGTGGCCAACCCAGTGGCCAACCCAGTGGCCAACCCAGTGGCCAACCCAGTGGCCAACCCAGTGGCCAACCCAGTGGCCAACCCAGTGGCCAACCCAGTGGCCAACCCAGTGGCCAACCCAGTGGCCAACCCAGTGGCCAACCCAGTGGCCAACCCAGAGGCCAACCCAGTGGCCAACCCAGAGGCCAACCCAGTGGCCAACCCAGAGGCCAACCCAGTGGCCAACCCAGTGGCCAACCCAGAGGCCAACCCAGTGGCCAACCCAGTGGCCAACCCAGTGGCCAACCCAGTGGCCAACCCAGTGGCCAACCCAGTGGCCAACCCAGTGGCCAACCCAGTGGCCAACCCAGTGGCCAACCCAGTGGCCAACCCAGAGGCTGAATTTTCCGGCGTCGGTCGTAAACGTGAGGCAACTTCGCCCATTCAGGATGGCGGATTTCCGGACCGAGCTGTGGCCCAAGCCACGCCCAAACGGGCCATCACCAAATGGGACAAGTCCTGTGAAAAAGCTTACCAAGTGCTTAAGGACACCCTTACCTCGGCGCCCTTCGTGCTCACCACCGACGGAGACTACGCCACAGGCGGAGTGCTGTCCCAAGTCCAAGACAGTGTCGAGTGAGTGATTGCATACAAAAGCTGGAAACTTACCCCGGCGGAGCGCAACTACTTTGTACACGACTGCAAGATGCTTGCGGTTGTCCACTGCCTTCGTGTCTGGTGGCACCACCTCAAGGGACCTCACCCGCTGACCAACTGGACTGATAACTCGGCAGTCTCGGTGTTTTAAACGCAACCCCGGTTAAACCGGCGCCAAGTGCGCTGGCTTGCGGAGCTCGAAGAATTCAACTACGTCATCGAGCACAAGCCGGGCAAGACCGACGTCGTGGCTGATGCAGTCAGCCGACGACCGGACCTGCGGGTCCACACCATGACGGTCTCCGTGGCCAAGGCTGCCATCGACCTGGCCACCACCATCCGCAGAGATGGTCCACAGGATGAGACCTATACTCGCCTCAAGGAACAAGCCATCAAGACCTCCAAAGAGGACCCCCTGTCCAAGCTATACAAGAGCTTGCTGTACTACGAGCCGCATGGTGCCCTATGGGCTCGCCTGTACATCGGTGGATACCTACACCACCACCCTCGTGCCAACAGTGCAAACACAGGCACGGCCGCCCCCTGGGCAAATCTCAACCACTGCCCATCCCCGAGCGGCCCTGGCAGTCCATTTCCCTGGATCTAATCCCGGACCTGCCAAAATCGCACCGTGGCGACGACGCCATCGCCGTCTTTGTATGCCGGCTTTCCAAGATGATGCGCGTCATCCCTGTCAACACGAACATCACAGTCGAGCGCCTAGCAGAGGTCGCTTACGACTGGGTGTTCCTGTTCTACGGTCAGCCAGAGAGCATTGCCTCCGACCGTGACCCCAAGTTCAGGAGGAGATGCTCCGCCACTACATGGATGCCAACCACAACAACTGGTGTGACCTCCTGCCCCAACTCGAGTGTCTACAACTCGAGCGTCCAAGCTTCGATGGGCTTCACCCCGTTCAAGCTAGTCCTGGGCTATGAGCCCACCACCCCCATTGTGACCAAGAACCGGCAACGATGCAGCAGTTTTCGTACACGAAGCTAAACCCTTGGTCATTTCAACACGCCTGTTACCTAGCACTTCGTGGAGTTTGCTGGAGTTAGAGTTGCGGGGACGCAACCTTTCGCGGAGGGGGGATGGTGTAACAGGGCGAATGGCGCAGAAGCGCCAGAACGAGTGAAACTGACTTGTCGTATTTGGCTTTTATGACAATAACTTAATTGCGTAATAATAGATTAGTTACAATAGATCTAACGCACAGAACTTGGACAAGTCGCATGGAACCACTTGCATGTGAGCATTCGTACAACGGTGTCAGTTGTAGAATGCGCGCCAGTTTTGAACAGAAGTAAGGCCCCTTTACAAAGCCAGGCAGCGCTATTTAAGGTGTCTGGATAATTGAGACAGAGACTTCCTCTTCACTTGTAAATAACTCACTATAATGTAAACTACCAGGAGTCACCTTGCACTACGTGCCCCACGGCACCATGACTCGGAGGTCGCCATTATAGCTACACCTAACAGCTAGGCGCTCCCTCTGTTACAGCAGGACTATATGCACCACATGTTTCCAAGCAGGGCCAGCAGGTAGAGCTTGTGAGTTTCCAAGCAGGGCCACTGTTGTATCTCTATTGAATACATAGGGCTTATATATTCACCTAAGCAAAGGCCCGATCTGTAGTCTTCATCGTACATATACGGAACACACCAACACAATATAAAGGTGCAGAAGCACCTGCTCAGCATCTCAAGAGGCCCCCGTTCCTCAGGTCGAGTCGAATGTTCATTGGTGGGCGCATTAGTGATACACTATAACAAGAGATTCGTGCGTTAGGCTCGCGTTAGGCTGCGTTAGGTCGCGTATGTGTGCGTAAGGCTGCGTTTTGTGCATTAGAGATTGGATTAGCCTAACGCGAGCCTAACGCAAAGAAATAGAAAACTTGACAGAACGTCGGTTATAGTGCGTCGTTTTCAAGTTTGTTTAAATGAAAACAATATTTATAATGAGTATAAAAGTTACCTGCAATTTTTATTACGTTTCGTGGTGCTCGAAAATCGGGGGCTTGCGTATGTTCTAACGCGAGCTGTACGCAAACCTAACGCACGCGTTAACTTTACGCAAACAGCTTGCGTATATCTTGCGTACAGTGCGTTACCATACGCACGTAACGCACTGTAACGCAGTTTACGCAAAGTTTATGTAGATAGCGCATAATAATGTTCGGAGCACGGGTTCGCCGGATTTATTTAGTTTGCTTACTTGCTCTTATTGTGCAGTAGCATTGGAGACTTTGTGCATAAAATATCTTCAAAGTTAATTTAGGATAGCGCTATGAATACTAGTCGTTGTACAAGAGATTGCTCTGGTGAACGCTTGTTAACATCGCTAAATCGCTACCATTATATGGATTTAGAACCTGTACATGTGGCTTACTTTGTAACATAAAAGTGCCACACATGTCTGTTCATGGCTACCTTTCTAGTTATGGAAGGGTTTCTAATTATTGAGCAGCAAACTGCCGGAGTTAGCAAGTGTGGGTAAGGATCGCGGAAAGTTGGCAACAGCAAACCTTACACAGTAGCCAGGCAACAATGTTGCCAGATGGAGACCCAAACAAAGTCACCAAGAGCCACAGTTACACATCGAGCAGGCCCCCAAAATTATATAGCCTTTTCCGGCAAGCACCATAGCAGCTTTGCGTAGGTGTGAAAATTGACCATGAAAATTGACCATGTGTGAGACGTACCCTATGACCCCAATGCTTCCCAAATCCAGACATATTGCAAGGCAGATTAGTTCAATCGCTGCACGGGAATGAATACTTCAACGGATTCACGCCACAATTTTCAGCACGGTTATTATTTTGTCATCGCATAAAAAAACGTCATGCACATTTTAAGGGGAAGGCTTGGAACCAGGCTCAGAAGAAACTAACTATCCATATATCCCTAAAACAGCCATCTGTTCAATTGGTATCCCCTGAAGTAAGCAGAATCAGTATACGAAAGGATCATGATCGTGGTGAGCCATCAAAGCGGAACAGGTCATATGAGCAGGCCGCCATCAACAAAGCCGTCCGCGACAATGTGCCGTACAACCTCGACAGCAGCCTGAAGAATCCACGGGTCCTCATTACGAAGGATATTCAACGTGTGCCGCATCTGCAGCCCGTTTGGGATAAGTGCTTTGCTGCTGGCTTTGCACAAGTGGCTGACTTACAGCCAAGAGTTACGGTCGACTGCTTCAAGAAGAAATGGCAAAAGTACGTACATGTTTATTTTCCTACTGTTATGCTTCTAGTGATTATCTTGTTTGTGGTCATCATACATGCCATCCATATCATTAGCTTACTTTCAGTGGGGACAGACAACAATAGAATGAAGCATGCACAGTATAAAAAGTAAGCACTTTTATTCGGTGCATCCCATGTACTTTGTAGATACGCAACGGATTACAATGCCCAACATGCAAGGTACGAAAAAGTGAAGGCCACCCAAAAGGAGGAACTTGCCTGCAAGCCAGGTTTGTGAGCTCGTACTGCTACTTGTCATCCATATACTTTTTTACAACATATTTTGATCAGGTTGTTTGATAAAAAAATCCTTTCTATGTATTTTGAAAAATGGAATATGGGGTAAACGCGGGCCAAAGATTTGTTTTACGACAAAGGACATGCCATGCCTCTTACGCTATGTACGGGATTACGAAAACTTTCGACAATGATGTGTATCATGGCATCTGGCGTTGATGTTCGTCTTCACATTATTTTTATGTAGATGAGTTTGAGAAGAAGCCATGGAAGAAGCTGTGGAACAAGGAGTCTTGGGCAGCCTGGAGGAGCTTCAAGTACGCTCAGCCAGATAACCCAGATGTGGGTCCCAGTGAGTGCCGCATTGTGATGGAGGATTTGAATGTGACAGATCGGCAACAGGAGCTTATTAATGCACTTGTGCAGCGGAAGCAGATTGAAAGCAGTAAGACATCCTTTGCCGTACCAGCCACTCCAGTGCCGGTTGGAGCTGGTGGAACAGCTCAGCATACACCAGGCCTTGGTGGACTGGAGTTGCCAAAAGGCACTACGGTAAGATGCGATTATGCATGTGTTCACTTTAATTATTGCTGCTGCTTCGCGGAAGCAGATTGAAAGCAGTAAGACATCCTTTGCCGTACCAGCCACTCCAGTGCCGGTTGGAGCTGGTGGAACAGCTCAGCATACACCAGGCCTTGGTGCACTGGAGTTGCCAAAAGGCACTACGGTAAGATGCGATTATGCATGTGTTCACTTTAATTATTGCTGCTGCTTCGCTACCATAATAGTACGTACTTCTTAGTATGTTTGCAGAAAGTACATCACAGTTCATGCATAACCTTTGTTTTTTATTTTAGCTAGTGCAACAATAACAATGTTTTCATGCCTTTATTTCCTTGTTTACAAAATGCTTAATTGCTACCAAACCGCAGAAAAGCGGCCGAAATGACGAGCCGCCAGGAACTCAGGATGGGCGCACTAGCAAACGCCAAAAGTAGCCCGCACATGGTGAAGATGCATTGATGATGGTGCTGGCTACCAATGCAGCTCGCATACATCAGAAGGAGGAGATCCAGGCCGCTCGACGCCGACAGGTTAGTCCAAATAATAGTGGTAAAGAGAGTGGTTGATGGGGTGTGCAAATTTCCAGGCGCGCTTAGCAAGGTTATTGCAGGATGGGTGATGTACATTATGGATTGCATGTACAGGGATGTACAGGTCATTAATGTCCTTGAACCTGTTTTCTCCCTTTTGTCTTTTATGTAATTGTTCCTATTTTCCTCAAACATACTTCCTTTTCATGTAGGCAAAGAGTCCACAGCCCTCTAAGGCAAGGAACTCCAGCAGGAATGCTACGAACTCAAGCAAGGCGGCAGCGAAAAAGGTACAGCTCATTAATGAATATTCATCCTGTCTACCCATTTTAGTGAGTTGAAATTTTATGTTTCGTTCTATTCTTTTAATTTGCTGCGTGCTTTGTGGTTTGATGTGGTATACGTCGATTTGTTTTTCTCTTTTTAAATAGAAAATATAAGCTTATAATTTCTAAAATCCTATATGTATGTTAACGGTGGCCCTTGAAGGTAACAAACGACGGCGATGTGTGTTGTGCTACGGTTAGTTTCCCGCCGATGCGTAGGTCAATGTGATCCTACAAGGCGAAGTGCTATTGTGATGAACACATTGCATATGAATGAATCTGCATGATATAAATGTATTCGTGTACATTTATATATGCATTTGGCATGTTGTCATTATCCATCGCGACATCGCACCATGGCAAATCCGCCTAGCATGCATGAAAGCCCGAAGCATTGAAGTGCGCATTATGCTCGTGCTACGAAACGATAAGTAATATTATCTGATATAATATTACTTCATTAAAGCACACGTTGAGAGCGCCGCACTCGTCGCGATACATGCCCTGCAACCGGATATCGTTATCCGGACCCTTGCATCATGCGAATGCCGGAAAGGCTTATACGTTGTTATGCGTAGACATCGCCTATACGCAGTAGGGTTGTCACATCTAGGATCGGCCTCCTAATGTGAATCGTACGGCATTGCGATGCTGCGAGTATAACAGATGCGAGGACGGCTAAGCAAGACAAGACATTCGATACCGGAGAACACTCGTGTGTTCTATATTACTATTGCTATACGCTATTCTACTTAGCCCGAGCTAAGCCTGAACTTCGCTAATCACCGCCGCGTGATGATTGCTTGCTTCCGGCGCTGACGGCGATTTCGTCCATTGCATCGTTCCGATCTGTAAAACTGTAAGTTATATCTCTCTTCGTCTGTAAGTCTTCCGCTGTCTCTGTTTGCTCTCGCTTGCCTTGCTATACTTGCAAGTGCTCGCGCATCGGTGTCGAAAGTCTCCAGACGTGCAGATACTTATGAGCAAACGCGAACGAGAGGTACAACAAATTGGTATCGAGACCAGGTTCGTTGCCTAACTGTCTCTCTTTGTCTAATCGGAAGTAGGTTCTTTCTATGGCGAGTTCCAGCGACGAACCACGAGGACCGCTAGATACTTTTGCCGAAGACCTAGGCCGCGCCGTTTTGGACGCCGCCGCTTCCGGTTTGTAATTGTTTAATTGCTTTTACTTAGATTGCTGCACTTGTTGTGTAAGTGTATGCTCTGAGTCGCAGGTAATCTCAGTGCACCAGCATTGCTTGCTGCGGTGACTGAGACCGGCTTTCGTCCGGACCAGTTGGCGACTCTCATTGCCCAAACTACAGAGATCAGGAATCAGCTGGGCAAGTACTTGCTGAGTTTACTGAATCTTCTCAAGAGTACTGTCGGTAGGCTCACCGAATCACTTTGTACTCTTGCCTTTGCGATAGAAGTCGGCTTCTATTACGCAAACCTAGGGTATCGTTTCGTGCTCCATGTCCGCGGAACACGACGATACGCCGCACACTAGCCTAGCTAGCCAACCCGATTTTGTTGTGGCTGCTAGAGCACCGGACAGAGGTCTTGAGGCTGTTGGCGCGCGAGCCACTCAAGAGCCCCTTTTCCTTCAGACCCCTGCTCACTTAATTGTGCCACATTCAGCAGTGAACACGAATATGGACAACACTGCTGGAACAAGGGTTCTGCCATTACCTCAAGCTCGAGGGCATGATGACATCCCTGAGGTGATGAGATTGTCAATTCCCGTTCCTAGGCTCAATATTTCGCTGACCAACAAGACACCAGGGCATAGCATAGCCGATGCAACTCGTGTGTACGTGCGTGACGCTAAAAAGTATCTCCAGGCTGTTCATGGTGGCGATAATGACGGTATCAGGTGTCTCTTCGTTGGTAACACCCTCGAGGGCTCAGCGAAGGACTGGTATCGCAATTGGACCAACGCCCGGGACAACTATACTTTTGACGAGTTGGTCGCCGCTTTGCTCGCACGATTCGCTACTGAGGTTCAAGCACGCGATGTGGAAGCTCGTAAGGTTTTGGCAGCCGGTAGCTACCACATGCGTCGGGATGAGAATGTACCTGCGTACCAGTCACGCTTCGAAGCACTTGTGACTCCCATTGCTGACCTCACTGAATCCGAGCGTGTCTTTTGGTTTAGGCGAGGCCTGACGAAACTTTTGGCTAAATGGTGCGCTACTGACTTGGTTGGAGCGCAGATCAAGTCGTATGATGCTTTGGTCGCTTTTGCTAAGGGCACGGAGATACGACTCCTTGCCGGCAAGGAAGAAGTCAAGTCTGCCCCTCGTGCAAATGCCGTGCAAGTGCAAGATCCGCTTGGGGAAGCCGTAGCTCTTGACCAGGACTTCGGAGCGACCCGCCCCACGCCTACTGCCGTGACGCGACGCAGCAACTGGCAACACCAGGCGCGCAGGGGCGCTAGCTCGGGTGTCCGTGGGTCAGGAGGAGCAGGTCCAAGCGCGGACCCGGCTAAAAACAGGAAGCGTGGTGGTGCGCCGTCGACGGCAGCCGCACAGCGTTCCGACCCCAATGCGAAGCGGACTCGCACGGACGACACGTATATGCCAAAATGGAATTGCAATCGTTCCGAATTCGAGCGTCGGAAATTGGCCAACGTTTGTCTACGGTGTGCGGAGAATCATTCCACGAAGGATTGCCCGCTAATGCCGCCGTTTGTACCTCAGCCGAAATAGGGGCTTGCCCGGGTTCCTGCGGAGGGGGCACCACCTAGGATTTCTGAACTAACGTGTGGTCGGTGGTCATCCTTACGGCCAGCCGTTAAGGCATTGTTGCCTTGTGTACTTGGACACATCGAGCGAGTCATTGCGCGACGCATCACGCTTGACGGACGCACGGGACTTCTCTGCTTCGACCCGTTGTGTAATTTGTTTACACCTTGCCGTCCCCTGTCGTCTATCGATCTGTCTAACCACGTGGTTTTGTTCATCCCCTCGTCTCTGCGTGAGATGTCGGAACAATTGGCCATATACAGGAGGTGTAGGCGTCAATATCCAGGCACCGCCGCATGTGTTTTACTCCCCGCTTTCTGTCGGCGCAAGGCAGAGGCATCGTTAAGGGGTATGCGGCATGTCCACCGGTTCGAGCCGGGCACCGTTTTGTTTAATGGTGTGGATTGGGAGGGTACGCTGGCTCCGTGGCCATGCCTATCCTACTCGGTTGACGTTTGGTACGAAGCTCCTGACGGGGTGCCGTTGGTTACGGACCCGCCCTAAGTGCACTGACGTTGTCTGCTGGGCAATCGCTCGTAGATAACCGTGTCCCTGTGGTTCAGATCGGTTTGAATGGCCGTACTCTGAAGGCACTTGTTGACACCGGTGCCAGCGACGACTTCATCTCTGTCGCAGAGGTGAATGCGCTGGGGTTGTCCCCAGAGTCGACTGATTGTCCACAGGTTACCCTTGCTGACGGGGGTAAGCATCCCATCGTGGGCAGGATTACCCTTAGCCTATCGATAGGCCCTTTGCGTGTTATGACCCGGCCGTACGTGCTGCAGGGCTTAGCAGAGACTGCACCGTACATAATGGGGTCGTCGACATTACGGCAGTACCGCGTGCGCATCGACATGGAGGCCGCAACCCTGCATATGTGCAAGGGTACTATGTCGATTAAGGTACCTTTCCTGTCGTTCGAACATGTCACACCAAAGGAGGGCGAAACTTGTTGTACCTCTCGTTCGCGTTTGCTCATGAGTATCTGCACGTCTGGAGACTATCGACACCGATGCGCGAGCACTTGCAAGTACAGCAAGGCAAGCGAGAGCAAACAGAGACAGCGGAAGACTTCAAGACGAAGAGAGATATAACTTACGGTCTTACAGGTCGGAATGATGCAATGGACGAAATCGCCGTCAGCGCCGGAAGCAAGCAATCATCACGCGGCGGTGATTAGCGATGTTCAGGCTTTAGCTCGGGCTAAGTAGAATATCGTATAGTAATAGTAATGTAGAACACACAAGTGTTCTCCGGTATCGAATGTCTTGTCTAGCTTAGCCGTCCTCGCATCTGTTATACTCGCAGCATCGCAGTGCCGTACGATTCACATTAGGAGGCCGATCCTAGATGTGACAACCCTACTGCGCTTAGGCGATGTCTACGCATAACAACGTATAAGCCTTTCCGGCATTCGCATGATGCAAGGGTCCGGATAACGATATCCGGTTGCGGGGCATGCATCGCGACGAGTGCGGCGCTCTCAACGTGTGCTGTAATGAAGTAATATTATATCAGATAATATTACTTATTGTTTCGTAGCACGAGCATAATGCGCACTTCAATGCTTCGGGCTTTCATGCATGCTAGGCGGATTTGCCATGATGCGATGTCGCGATGGATAATGACAACATGCCAAATGCATATATAAATGTACACGAATACATTTATATCATGCAGATTCATTCATATGCAATGCGTTCATCACAAAAGCACTTCGCCTCGTAGGATCGCGTCGACCTACGCGTCGGCGGGAAATGAACCGTAGCACAACAATTATCCCCCCTCCCGTATGCAGCGTCCTCGCTGCATCATACAGCATCGACTGCAGGGGTCATTGGGCTTGTGTGGCACGTTTGCGGGCTTCTTCGAGCAGGAGTTTCATGTCCTGTGAGAAGTTGCGTGCCGGTTCCCATGAGTTGTGCTCGTTGGTATACCCTGTCCACTTGACCAAGTACTCGTGTACTGTTCGCTTACGTCGGTGTCGGCCCACACGACGCGCGCGATAATCTAACACCCGCTCCACATCGTAAAACTTCTGTTTACCAGCGATCCAGGTCTCGGGAACTGGTTCGATCGCTGCGGGGGCGTTAGCAGGCTCAGGGACGGGTTCCGTACCACGATACGGACGAACAAGCGATACGTGAAACGTGGGGTGAATGGTCATATCAGCGGGCAATGCAAGCTGCACAGCCACATTCCCAACCATGCGCACGACAGGATACGGACCAATCCAGCGGGGTAAGAGTTTTCGGGATCCGTCGGCCAAGGAACGCAAGTTCTTGGTGCTTAGCAACACGAGTTGCCCCTCTGAAAACGTCACATCCTGCTTGGATTTGTTGTAGTATTCCGTCGTTCGTTGCTGCGCCGCGTCCAAACACGACTTCGCGTCTGTGATTCGGGACATAAAAGACTTGGCAAAAAGTTTAGCAGCAGGCACGTTCACTTCCAACTCACGCCACACGGGTAGCGCGGGATGAAACCCGTAGTTAAGAAAGAACGGACTTTTGCCTGTAGAGCGGTTAACAGCGTTGTTAAGCGCGAATTCTGCCGCAGTCAAATATGTATCCCAAACAAGTGGTGTGCGACCAGCATAATTGCGCAACATATCACCCAACGTGCGGTTTGTGCGTTCGGTTTGACCATCAGTCTGCGGGTGATACGCCGTGCTCAGGTTGACGCGCATGCCAACTAGTTTGCAGAGCGCTTCCCAAAACTTAGACGTGAACTGTCCACCGCGGTCCGAGATCACATTTTTGGGAATCCCGTGTAACCGAACCACATTATCGAAAAACAAACGTGCGGTTTGCTCAGCCGTGCATGATGATGTGCATGGTGCTAGGTGGACCATCTTAGTCAGACGATCGACCATTACGAACACCGCATCGTATCCCCCCTCAGTTTTGGGCAGCGCGACTACGAAGTCCATGGAAACACTTTCCCAAGGCGCATCCGGGACAGGCAACGGTTGCAACAACCCATGGCCCTTACCGGACAAAGCCTTATTGCGCTGGCACAGACTGCATGTCTGGACGAAGTTCGCCGCATCCTTAGCCAAACGAGGCCACCAAAAGGAACGTTGCACCAAGTCGATCAATCGCTTGCTACCAGGGTGTCCTGCTAACGGGTCCTCGTGGAACCGCGCAAGGATGTCGTAGCGTAGCGCGTCGTTGTTCGGAACGACGATTTGCGTAGCTGCACCCTCCGTCCGTAGCCAAAGGCCATTCTGCTTGCGAAGGTTTTCTACATTAGCCGGGTCCGCGAACCAGGCGTCTGCGTTGTAGGCAACCTTCAACCGCTCCGCGAGGTCCGTCGCGATCGGAACCTCCTCGCTACGCGGCCGCACGACGGGCGCTGCCAAAATTGCAGCGTGTAGCGACGGATGTCGACTGAGAGCATCGGCAATATTCAATTTACCAGAAATATACTCCCAGGTGCAGTTGAACCTAGCTAGATATTCCATCCACCTAGCTTGACGGCGGTTCAACGTCGGAACGCTTTGCAAAAACGTTAGGGGCTTGTGGTCAGTCTTTAAAGTAAACGGGCGTCCCTCGAGGTAACAGCGCCATTCCTTTAAAGCATGCAGCACGGCCAGAAGCTCCTGTTCCCCGGTGGTGTAGCGAATCTCCGCACCAGAAAATTTCTTACTCGTGAAGGCGATCGGTCGCCCTTCCTGTAACAATACAGCGCCGCTTCCAAATATTGAGGCATCAGACACTACCTCAACACGAAACGGCAACGAGTAATCAGGGAATGCAAGGGTGACATCTTCGGCATCGATTCGTTTGAGCTCTTCGAATGCCCGCTGGCATTGCGACGTCCACGACTCGAGCGAAACGAAAACGCCTTTGCGAGTTAAGTTAGTAAGCGGGGCCGCAATGATGGAATATTTTTCAATGAACTTTCGGAAATAATTGGTCAAGCCAAGGAACTTACGCAGCTCCGTGAGGTTCTGAGGCGCGGGCCATTCACGAACCACGGCGACCTTCCGCGGGTCCATCTTCACACCGGTGGCCGACACAATGTGGCCCAAATATTCCACCTGAGGCTGCGCCCAAAAGCATTTGGCGCGTTTAGCAAACAATTGCTCCCGCCTCATAACGTCGAGCACGAGCCGAAGATGCTCCAAGTGCTCCTCGCGCGTCTTAGAATATACCAAGATGTCATCCAGGTAGCAAACAACGAACCTGTCGATAAACGGCCTAAACATTCGGTCCATAACCGCCTGAAACGTCGCAGGGGCATTAGTCAAACCAAATGATAGGACCGTATACTCAAAGTGACCAAAAGGCGTCCGAAAAGCGGTTTTGGGGATATCAGAGGCAGCGATGCGAATCTGATTGTAGCCCTGTTGTAAGTCAATTGAGGAAAAATAAGCCGAGCCCTTCAGCTTATCCAACAGGTCGTCAACGCGTGGCAAAGGGTAGCGATTTTTCACCGTATTCGCATTTAACCCCCGGTAATCGATGCACATGCGCAAGGTCCCATCCTTCTTACCGACAAACAAAATCGGTGCAGAATACGGGGATGTGCTGGGGCGTATCATACCCTTCGCGAGCAAATCCGTCACCTGGCGCTTCACCTCATCCAGCTCCAATGGACTCAACCTGTACATTGGCCGGGCTGTAGGCTGCGCTCCAGGCATGAGAGGGATTGTGTGATCAACAGGACGCATAGGTGGTAGGCCAGGGATATCTTTAAAGACGTCCTCATACTGCGACAGTAGGGCCTCAACCTCAGGATCCACAGAAATCTGCGCGGTGGTGACACAACAGCTCACCCGCGGCCTTAAAAGCAGTCCGTGGGCACCCTTCCGTAACAAACGGACGGCCTCCTTACGCCCGACTAGCTCTGGTTCGATTCGCGCGGCCATTGCGGTCACAGCGAAATTAACCATAGGCACCGCCTCAGTTTCGCCCTCCTTTGGTGTGACATGTTCGAACGACAGGAAAGGTACCTTAATCGACAGAGTACCCTTGCACATATGCAGGGTTGCGGTCTCCATGTCGATGTGCGCGCGGTACTGTCGTAATGTCGACGACCCCATTATGTACGGTGCAGTCTCTGCTAAGCCCTGCAGCACGTACGGCCGGGTCACAACACGCAAAGGGCCTAACGATAGGCTAAGGGTAATCCTGCCCACGATGGGATGCTTACCCCCGTCAGCAAGGGTAACCTGTGGACAATCAGACGACTCTGGGGACAACCCCAGCGCATTCACCTCTGCGACAGAGATGAAGTCGTCGCTGGCACCGGTGTCAACAAGTGCCTTCAGAGTACGGCCATTCAAACCGATCTGAACCACAGGCACTATAACAACAGATTCGTGCGTTAGGCTCGCGTTAGGCTGCGTTAGGGCGCGTATGTGTGCGTTTTGTGCGTTAGCGGTTGCGTTAGCCTAACGCGAGCCTAACGCAAAGAAATAGAAAACTGGACAGAACGTCTGTTATAGTGCGTCGTTTTCAAGTTCGTTTAAATGAAAACAATATTTATAATGATTATAAAAGTTCCCTGTAATTTTTATTACGTTTCGTGGTGCTCGAAAATCGGGGGCTTGCGTATGTTCTAACGCGAGCCTAACGCAAACCTAACGCACGCGATCGCAAACCTAACGCACGCGTTAACTTTACGCAAACAGCTTGCGTATATCTTGCGTACAGTGCGTTACGATACGCACGTAACGCACTGTAACGCAGTTTACTCAAAGTTTATGTAGATAGCGCATAATAATGTTCGGAGCACGGGTTTGCCGGATTTATTTAGTTTGCTTACTTGCTCTTATTGTGCAGTAGTCTCGAGACTTTGTGCATAAAATATCTTCAAAGTTAATTTCAATTTAGGATAGCGCTATGAATTATTGAGACGTAGACTATCAGACATAAGGAAGCCTGACGTAATTACGAGAAAGTAGAGTTACATATTATCTGATAGTAAGGAGTCCTAATAGTTCGTTCTAGAGTCGGCACATATACTTGTGCGTATAGCACTACAAGCAGTACGAACGTGGGTCGATAGCTTACCGCCGAGTACAGCTACAACAGCGGGATTGTTGCTAGTATGGATCGCTATATCGAACTGATATACCATTTTATAACACGCCCCCTCGAGACATGCCTAGCAACAAGTGAAAGAAGATAATTCCAACCAGGGATTCTTCTTGAAACCGAAAAGCTAAAGCCAAACGAGTTCGCCCCAAACAAACTTAGAAAGCTTACTCGGCCAACCCCATCGCCGTAATGCACTTCTTAAACTTTATCTCTCCAAGTGCCTTGGTTAACACATCTGCTACCATATCCTCCGTCGAACAGTGCGATAAGGCAACTTCCTTCCGCAGGACTCGTTCTCGCACTAGATGATGTTGCACGTCGATGTGCTTAGAACGAACCGACATTATCGGGTTATTCCCAAGGCTCATCGATCCCTCAGAATCCGTTCGAATCTGAATAGCCTGTGTCCTCAGACCCAAGTCTCTGGTCAGCTTGCGAAGCCAAAGTGCCTCCCGCACTGCAGCTGCCGTGGCCTGGTACTCTGCCTCCACTGTTGAAGCTGCCGCCGTGCGCTGCAATTGGCTGTTCCAGCTGATAGCTGCGCCGTTTAGCAAGAATACGTAGCCAGTTGTGGACCTCCGAGTGGCTGGATCTCCAGCCCAGTCGGAATCACTGTAGCCCACCATGGTGAGATCGCCATCTCCGTCATAGCATAATCCGAGCTCCTTGGTACCCGCCAGGTATCGCAGCACCCCCAAAGCCAAGCCCATGTGAACCTTAGATGGGTTGCCCATGAAGCGCGCCAGAACGCTCATTGCCTGCGAGATATCCGGTCTTGTGCTCGTCGCCAGGTAGTTCAATTCGCCGACAAGCGCCCTGTACTTGGTGTTGTCTACGAGCTCCTTGTTGTTGTCTTCTGCAGGCAGGGCTCTAGTACCAGGAGGTAGTGGGGTCTTTCGAGGCTTTGCATTGACGAGTTGATGTCGCTGCAGCAGCTCCTCAATGTAGCGTCGCTGCGATAGTTTTACCTCCCCGTGCGCTCCCCGGCTGATCTCCATGCCCAGGAAAACTTTTGCCTCTCCAAGATCTCGAATCTTGAAGGCTTGTCCGATTTCTGTTTTCACTCTCCTGATCATTGCCTCGTCTTCTGAGGTGATGATGATGTCGTCCACGTGCACCAGCAGGTAGACAATCTCCTTCTCGTCCTTTTTGATGAACAGTGCTGGGTCCGCTACTGACGGTTTGAACCCCAGCTTGTCCAGCTCCGCCGCTAGCTTCATATACCAGCAGCGTGGGGCCTGTTTCAGCCCGTAGATTGAGCGTAGAAGCCTGCACGCCTGCTCTGGATCTGCTGACTCGTAACCAGGCGGCTGCTGCATCCAGAGCTCCTCCTCTAGCTCCCCGTTCAGGAAAGCTGTCGAAACGTCTAGCTGATGGATCGGCATTGCTTTAGCCGCAGCCACCGCCAGGAGCATACGAAGCGAAGCAAAACGCGAGGTTGGAGCAAAGAGCTCCCCATAATCAATCCCCGCCCGCTGCTCGTAGCCCTTTGCCACCAAACGTGCCTTGTAGCGCTCGATCTCGCCATCCTCTGCACGTTTGACCTTATACACCCACCGACAAGGCAGAATCCGCGCACCTGGCGGTGGTTTTGCTAGCTCCCAGGTCCCGTTTGTGAGCTGTGCTGAGATTTCCTCATCCATGGCACTTCTCCATTCCTCAGCATATGGGCCGTCAGTGGCCTCCTGGTATGAAGCTGGCTCTGGTACTTCTTCCTCGATTGCAGCATTGATCCGCCCGAACGTAACCCTTCCGTTGGGCTCATGCCTCCATTCAATCAGTCGCTTTCGCTCACGTAGTGGATAGCGACGTTCCTGCATATTAACGTCTGCACCGTCGTTGTTGTGGTTTTGCTGCTGCACCGGCCCTTCGCCTGTCATAGCGTCTCCACCATTGCCTCCGCGGGACTGCGCTGTATTTTGCATCCTGGGAAACTGTGCTGCTGGTATGCCTGCGTGCCTCTGTGGCGCCGCTGTCTGGCCGCTGCTGGTGGATGCACCATGGTTCACTTCAGCAGCTCCCTGGTCCATGTCGGTGTTGACCGGCGTATCTCCGCCGCCCCCTGGCAACGGAACGCCGCCAGACTCCTCGACATCCTCCTCGTCGGAATCCTCATAGCGATCTCCAACTGTTGACTCGTCGAACTTGACTGTCGAGTGGGTGCTGATGAGATTGTTGATCAAGATGCGGTACTGCCTCCCTTGCTCGTATCCAACCAGCACTCCTTTTTTACTCACGGGTTGCAGTTTGTTCCGCTTCTCCTTCGGCACGTGTGCATATGCGGTACTGCCGAAAACTCTCAGATGGCTTATGTCCGGCTTCACCCCCATGAACGCCTCATGGGGCGTTACTGATGCCCCCACGACCGGTGAAACGTTGCGCAAAAGATTCGCCGTAGCCATGGCTTCTGCCCAGAGCTTCTGCGGTAGTCCTGACTCCGTCAGCATTGCCCGGGTCTTCTCCAAAAGCGTCCTGTTGAGGCGCTCCGCCGCCCCATTCTGCTCCGGCGAATACCCAACGGTCGTCCCGTGGATAATCCCTTTTTCGCCGAAGTAGGCGCCCAAGACTGTATTGAGGAACTCAGTCCCACGATCCGTGCGTGCCTCCTTCACACGACGGCCAGTCATGTTCTCCAGCGCCTCAATCATTATCTTTACCTTCTTGCGAACTGCGTCCTTGGTGTCAGTGAATGCAACAGTAGAAAATCCCGTGCAGTCGTCCAGCAGTGTAGTAACGTACCGGGATCCACCTATCGAAGTCTCAGGCATAGGTCCACAGACGTCCAGGTGTATCAGGCCCAGAGGTTTCACCGCCTTGTGCCCAGTGGACGGGAATGGTCCACGTGTCTGCTTTGCATAAATGCAGGGCTCGCAGATCCGCGACCTGGCTGCCTCCAGACTCGCGCGATCCAAATCCATGCCGGTTACCATGTGTTCCCGGCACATACGTTCCAGGCTCTTGTAGCCCAGATGTCCCAAGCGCCGATGCCACAGCGCTGCCTTCGAGCCTTCTGACCCGACCGCCGCACATGAGCGGCCTTTGCCAACTGATCGCCCTGCTGCGTGGTGTCGAATGGCATAGAGGCGTCCCACCTTGTCTGCACGTAGGATCGTCCTCCCCTTTGCCTGAACGAGGGCTTTGTCGTTACCCAGCAGAATTGTAGCGCCACGCTCATCGAAGATGCCTGCTGAGATCAGCTTTACTGTCGCCTTGGGCACCACATAGACGTTCTTGAGCTCAATTTGTAGCCCTTTAACGGTGTTACTCCACATGGTATACTGCCCCACGTGCGTCGGCTGATGCCTAGAGCCATCGTAGCCAACCAACGTGAATTTTTCTTCAGGCCGTACAGCTCGCAGATCCTTCAGCTCTGACGCGTCGTAGGTAATGTGCCATTCTGACGCTGAGTCCAGGTGCCATGCGTCCGACCGTGACTCGCTTCCAACAGCATACGCCATTTTGGTGGGCTCCCTGCGCTGAAGGTTGCCCCCGCCGCGACCATTGTTTTGTTGCTGTTGATCCGCCAGACGCTTCTTGCACACTCCGATGAAGTGTCCTGGCTTACCGCAGTAGTGGCAGATGGCGTTTGATTTACTCCTCTGCTTACTTGTCTGATGACGGCTTGTAGGGTTGAATTTGCCACCACTTCGATGCGTGATGAATGCTGATGAAGACTCGTTGTTGTCCTCGTCCGGTATCACATACGCCATTAGTCGCGCGACCACTTGAGTAAAGTCCAGCTCCCCTTCTCGCATTGTGAGAGCTGTTGTTACCACATGATACTTGCTCGGAAGTCCTTTGATGACAATTGTAGAGAGCTCCGTGTCTGCGACTGTGTGTCCCACATCCAGCAAGTCGGACTGTAGCTGTCGCGCGCGGCTGATATAGATTGGCAGCTCCTCTCCATTAGCCATTTTAAAATCACTTAGCTCCTGTCGTAGTGCTACCTTTCTCGTGTTGCAGGTTGATGCGAACGTAGCCGCCAAAGCGTCCCAGGCGGCCTTCGCATTTGCCGCCCTAACAATTGTTTGGAGGTGATGGTTCTTTACGTTCTTGGCCATCACACTCTTGACCTTGTCGGAGATGATGACATCCGCCTCTGCAATTGGTGCTTGTAGCAGGGCGCGACTGTATCCAAGCTCCGCGCACAACAATTGGAATCGTAGTTTCCAAGTTGAGTAGTTGTGTAGGTCCAGCGGCTCGTCCAGCCTATCCTTTCCCATTGTGAAGACCTATAAACGCGAAGATCAACACTAGAATGGGCAAAAGATGTCAGGCTCCGCGGTCAACGATGACCGGGGCTCATAACCTATTGAGACGTAGACTATCAGACATAAGGAAGCCTGACGTAATTACGAGAAAGTAGAGTTACATATTATCTGATAGTAAGGAGTCCTAATAGTTCGTTCTAGAGTCGGCACATATACTTGTGCGTATAGCACTACAAGCAGTACGAACGTGGGTCGATAGCTTACCGCCGAGTACAGCTACAACAGCGGGATTGTTGCTAGTATGGATCGCTATATCGAACTGATATACCATTTTATAACATGAATACTAGTCGTTGTACAAGAGATTGCTCTGGTGAACGCTTGTTAACATCGCTAAATCGCTACCATTATACGAATTTAGAATCTGTACATGTGGCTTACTTTATAACATAGAACTCTGAAGTGCCACACATGGCTGTTCAGGGCTACCTTTCTAATTATGGAAGGCTTTCTAATTATTGAGCAGCAAGCTGCCGGAGTTAGCAAGTGTGGGTAAGGACCGAGGAAATTTGGCAACAGCAAACCTTACACAGTAGCCAGGCAACAATCTTTCCAGATGGAGACCCAAACAAAGTCACCAAGAGCCACAGTTACACATCGAGCAGGCCCCAAAAATTAGATAGCCTTGTCTGGTAAGCATCATAGCAGCTTGGCGTATGTGTGAAAATTGACCATGAAAACGAGCATGTGTGAGAGGTACTCTATGACCCCAAGGCTTCCCCAATACAGACATATTGCAATGCAGAATAGTTCAATCGCTGCACGGGAATGAATAGTTCAACGGATTCACGCTACAATTTTCAGCACGGTCATTATTTTGTTATTGCATCAAAAACGTCATGCACATTCCTAACCAGAATTGTTTCATGGCTCCAGAAACTCCAAGCACGTGCCTAAGCCGATGACGGCGCTGTACTGAGGGCTGCCCAGAACCCTTGCCTTCCATCCCATCCCGCTGGCCCTGGCTCCCAAGACGGGGCACATAGACGGGGCATCTCTAGTACAAACGTTGCAATGGTGATTCTAAACATCCTCGTCACAATGAAGTCACTTCTCATTGCTACTAAAACCAGGAAGAGCCAAGCTTTGAGCCAAGCGGCTGCTGCCTTGGTCGATGCCATCTAGCAGATCCGATGCAATGTTGCCTTCCAGTGGTTCCCTTCCAGGCATGACACACTGAAAATGTTCCTGACTTTCAGGGGAAAAGTGTTTTCGGGATGTAAAGAGTTTCATACGGGACTTTCCATCATAAGCAGAAGGCGGCTCCATTCGTTACTGAAGCAATTATTATTTCTTTACAAATATATGATTAGCTGTTGATGCTGCAGAAATTATACATATGCTGCCTGCGCAAGCAAGGTTGTCCAATAGAACTGCTACTGTATGACATGGACGACCTGACGACTGTGTACAATGGGTGGCATTAAATGTACATATAAAGGATGTTGTAAAGCAGGGTTTCAAAACATTGTTGCTTACATGGGATTGATTGGCAGCCGCACAACCCTGGACGGAGTACGGAAGCACTACTCTTCGCTTTTAAGTAGTAAGTATGCATAAGATTTGTATTTTACTTTAACTAGTAAAAGAATAAGTTTTTTTCCTGCGTTTATTTTTGTCGTGTACGAAATACTTTATTGCCACCAACCCGCAGAAAAACGGCCGAAATGACGTGCCATTAGGAACTCATAATGGGCGCCCTAGCAAAGGCCAAAAGCAGCCCGCGCATGGTGAAGATGCATCGATGATGGTGCTGGCTGCCAACGCAGCTAGCATACATCAGAAGGAGAAGGAGGTCAAGGCCGCTAGACACTGACAGGTTAGTGCAAATACTAGTAGTACGGAGAGTGGATGATGGGGTGTGCAAATTACCAGGCGCGCTTAGCAAAATTATTGCTGGATGGGTGATGTACATTACGGATCTCATATACAGGGATGTACAGATCATTAATGTCCTTTAACCTGTTTTCTCCTTTCTGTCTTTTATGTAATTGTTCCTATTCTCCCCAAACGTACTTCCTTTTTATGTAGGCAAAGAGTTCACAGCCCTCTACGACAAGGAACTCCAGCAGGAAAGCTAGGAACTCAAGCAAGGCGGCAGCAAAAAAGGTACAGCCCATTCATCCTGTCTTCCTGTTTTATTGAGCTGTAATTTTATGTTTCGTTATATTCTTTTCATTTGCTGTGTGCTTTGTCGTTTGATGTGCCATATGTCGATTTATTTTTCTCTTTTTTGATAGAAATTGTAAGCTTGTAATTTCTCAAATCATATATGTATGCTAACGTCGGCCCTTGAAGGTAACGAAGGATGACGATGTGCGGCCATCCACGAAAGTGAGGCGACCAAGCACGGGCACCAAAAGAAAGGTACGAAATATTGAGGTCAGACATTACTTACTTTTTAATATAACCTTTTTATTACTACCAAGTCCCTTCACGTATTTTGGACCAGCAGGTGCCGTTGGAAGACAAGTCTACGGATGACGATGACAGTTACGACCACCAGGGACAGAAGGTAATTTCCTTAGTTCAGCTTATTATCTAAACTTCCTTCATGTTTGAATGTATAATTATAATATGTGTTGTTTTGACTGATAAAGGTCAAGAGTGTTTCGGAAGGTGTGCGATGTACACGGGCACTACGTCAACGTAGGAGCTCAGGGAGTTAGCAGAAACAGGTAACAAAGTGTCCAAGTACATAGTACAGCAAATGAAAGACTATGCTTTTAGAATGATTAGTGGTACTTAAAAGCACTGCCCACCCTAGACATGATTAAGATTATTGTAACCGGAAGTGATAATTGCTGAGTGGTGACAGCTTAATTTACATTTATACATATGTATGTAAATAAGTATAATTTTCCTTTTCTAAACTTTTCAGGAGTTGCTTGAGGAGGAGGTGAGCGAGGACCAGAAGATTGAGGACGAGCAGGATGACGCCACCACTGCGCCAGAGGAGGACGACAACAGAGAGAGTGAAATAGAATACTATTAGATAGAACTAACATCTAACATGTTTGTTTCTAAGCTTATATTAGAGCGGGCTGCTAAATGTGCGGTGGCAGATGAAGTTAGGATGTATGTACCTAATGATGATTGAAATGATTGGTGCATGGTACAAATGATTATTGAACTCATAAACAAATTTGATTGGCAGGATTGGATGTGTAGAAATTTGATTGTTTCGTTGAATTAATGCGTACTCACCAATGGCTGCTTACCTGGATGCTATCCGAATATTGAACTGTAAATTATTGCCTGGAATATTTTCATCTATCAAAACTGAAATCCTATTGATATTCTTCATAACAGCTACGTACATTATGACAGGATAGTTTCCGTACACACAAAAATAATTCTGCAGCGGGTGGGCAAAACAGCAAACAATAACAGGAACGAGAACTGAAACAGTAAAGAAATAACCAGAACGACCAAAAGTAGTTGCAGTGAGCAAGAATGCGAGGCTGCCTCGTATGCAAAGCGAAAGTGGCGCGAATGTTGCTATCGCACGCGTAAGACCTTGCGAAAGCGTGCGAATATGTTAGTTACATGCGTTTAAAACTTTTACGCAACCCACAACTGCTACCTGTGTACGCATTATTCGCAGCATACGCAAGCATGCGTTAATGCGCGTTAATGCGCGTTAGGCGTGCGTATATTGTGCGTTAGAGAACTTTAACTTCCATGCACGCTATGTATTTGTGCTTGCGTATGGGTCTCTAACGCTTGCGTTGCGTTAGGCCTAACGCACACCTTAGAATCTATGTGGGTGCGTTTGACATTGCGTAAGTTCGCGTTAGGTTGCGTTAGCTAACGCAAAGTAAACGCAAACATTTTCGTTCCCTCCCAAAAACGTTTATTTGCGATTGCGTTAGGTGCGTTAGGATTGCGTTAGCGATACGCAAGCAATAACGCAATGCGTTTGATTTGCGTTAGGCTTTGCGTTAGCTCGCGTTAGTTCGCGTTAAGCTTGCGTTAGGCTTGCGTTAGGGGTCCCTAACGCGAGCCTAACGCGAGCTAACGCACGAATTCCTTGTTATAGTGAGGGACACGGTTATCTACGAGCGAATGCCCAGCAGACAACGTCAGTGCACTTAAGGCGGGTCCGTAACCAACGG
Organism: Volvox africanus; assembly: GCA_030268105.1. Lineage (NCBI taxonomy): Eukaryota > Viridiplantae > Chlorophyta > Chlorophyceae > Chlamydomonadales > Volvocaceae > Volvox > Volvox africanus. Next base: position 2,439,298 of record BSDZ01000103.1, read on the forward strand.
CACCCCCATCAGGAGCTTCGTACCAAACGTCAACCGAGTAGGATAGGTGTGGCCACGGAGCCAACGTACCCTCCCGATCCACACCATTAAACAAAACGGTGCCCGGCTCGAACCGGTGGACATGCCGCATACCCCTTAACGATGCCTCTGCCTTGCGCCAACAGAAAGCAGGGAGTAATACACATGCGGCAGTGCCTGGATATTGACGCCTACATCTCCTGTATATGGCCAACTGTTCCGACATCTCACGCAGAGACGAGGGGATGAACAAAACCACGTGGTTAGACAGATCGATAGACGACAGGGGACGGCGAGGTGTAAACAAATTACACAACGGGTCGAAGCAGAGAAGTCCCGTGCGTCCGTCAAGCGTGATGCGTCGCGCAATGACTCGCTCGATGTGTCCAAGTACACAAGGCAACAATGCCTTAACGGCTGGCCGTAAGGATGACCACCGACCACGCGTTAGTTCAGAAATCCCGGGTGGTGCCCCCTCCGCAGGAACCCGGGCAAGCCCCTATTTCGGCTGAGGTACAAACGGCGGCATTAGAGGGCAATCCTTCGTGGAATGATTCTCCGCACACCGTAGACAAACATTGGCCAATTTCCGACGCTCGAATTCGGAACGATTGCAATTCCATTTTGGCATAAATGTGTCGTCCGTACGAGTACGCTTCACGTTGGGGTCGGAACGCTGTGCGGCTGCCGACGACGGCGCACCACCACGCTTCCTGTTCCTAGCTGGGTCCGAGCTCGGACCTGCTCCTACTGTACCACGGACACCCGAGCTAGCGCCCCCGCGCGCCTTGCGTTGCCCGTTGCTGCGTCGCGTTGCGGCAGTAGGCGTGGGGCGGGTCGCGCCGAGGTCCTGGTCGAGAGCCACAGCTTCCCCAAGCGGATCCTGCACTTGCACGGCATTTGCACGAGGGGCAGACTTGACTTCTTCCTCGCCGGCAAGAAGTCGTATCTCCGCGCCCTTAGCAAAAGCGACCAACGCGTCATACGACTTGATCTGCGCTCCAACCAAGTCAGTGGCGCACCATTTAGCCAAAAGTTTCGTTAGGCCTCGCCTAAACCAAAAGACACGCTCAGATTCGGTGAGGTCAGCAATGGGAGTCACAAGTGCTTCGAAGCGTGACTGGTACGCAGGTACATTTTCATCCCGACGCATGTGGTAGCTACCCGCTGCCAAAACGTTACGAGCTTCCACATCGCGTGCTTGAACCTCAGTAGCGAATCGTGCGAGCAAAGCGGCGACCAACTCGTCAAAAGTATAGCTGCCCCGGGCGTTGGTCCAATTGCGATACCAGTCCTTCGCTGCGCCCTCGAGGGTGTTACCAACGAAGAGACACCTGATACCGTCATTATCGCCACCATGAACAGCTTGGAGGTACTTTTTAGCGTCACGCACGTACACACGAGTTGCATCGGCTATGCTATGCCCTGGTGTCTTGTCGGTCAGCGAAATATTGAGCCTAGGAACGGGAATCGACAATCTCATCACCTCAGGGATGTCATCATGCCCTCGAGCTTGAGGTAATGGCAGAACCCTTGGTCCAGCAGTGTTGTCCATATTCGTGTTCACTGCTGAATGCGGCACAATTAAGTGAGCAGGGGTCTGAAGGAAAAGGGGCTCTTGAGTGGCTCGCGCGCCAACAGTCTCAAGACCTCTATCCGGCGCTCTAGCAGCTACAACGAAATCGGGTTGGCTAGCTAGGCTAGTGTGCGGCGTATCGTCGTGTTCCGCGGACATGGAGCACGAAACGATACCCTAGTTTTGCGTAATAGAAGCCGACTTCTATCGCAAAGGCAAGAGTACAAAGCGATTCGGTGAGCCTACCGACAGTACTCTTGAGAAGATTCAGCAAACTCAGCAAGTAATTGCCCAGCTGAGTCCTGATCTCCGTAGTTTGGGCAATGAGAGTCGCCAACTGGTCCGGACGAACGCCGGTCTCAGTCGCCGCGGCAAGCAATGCCGGTGCACTGAGATTACCTGCGACTCAGAGCGTACACTTACACAACAAGTGCAGCAATCTAAGCAAAAGCAATTAAACAATTACAAACCGGAAGCGGCGGCGTCCAAAACGGCGCGGCCTAGGTCTTCGGCAAAAGTATCTAGCGGTCCTAGTGGTTCGTCGCTGGAACTCGCCATACAAAGAACCTACTTCCGATTAGACAAAGAGAGACAGTTAGGCAACGAACCTGTCTCGATACCAAATTGTTGTACCTCTCGTTCGCGTTTGCTCATGAGTATCTGCACGTCTGGAGACTATCGACACCGAAGCGCGAGCACTTGCAAGTACAGCAAGGCAAGCGAGAGCAAACAGAGACAGCGGAAGACTTACAGACGAAGAGAGATATAACTTACGGTCTTACAGGTCGGAATGATGCAATGGACGAAATCGCCGTCAGCGCCGGAAGCAAGCAATCATCACGCGGCGGTGATTAGCGATGTTCAGGCTTTAGCTCGGGCTAAGTAGAATATCGTATAGTAATAGTAATGTAGAACACACAAGTGTTCTCCGGTATCGAATGTCTTGTCTAGCTTAGCCGTCCTCGCATCTGTTATACTCGCAGCATCGCAGTGCCGTACGATTCACATTAGGAGGCCGATCCTAGATGTGACAACCCTACTGCGCTTAGGCGATGTCTACGCATAACAACGTATAAGCCTTTCCGGCATTCGCATGATGCAAGGGTCCGGATAACGATATCCGGTTGCGGGGCATGCATCGCGACGAGTGCGGCGCTCTCAACGTGTGCTGTAATGAAGTAATATTATATCAGATAATATTACTTATTGTTTCGTAGCACGAGCATAATGCGCACTTCAATGCTTCGGGCTTTCATGCATGCTAGGCGGATTTGCCATGATGCGATGTCGCGATGGATAATGACAACATGCCAAATGCATATATAAATGTACACGAATACATTTATATCATGCAGATTCATTCATATGCAATGCGTTCATCACAAAAGCACTTCGCCTCGTAGGATCGCGTCGACCTACGCGTCGGCGGGAAATGAACCGTAGCACAACAAAACTGAGGCGGTGCCTATGGTTAATTTCGCTGTGACCGCAATGGCCGCGCGAATCGAACCAGAGCTAGTCGGGCGCAAGGAGGCCGACCGTTTGTTACGGGAGGGTGCCCACGGACTGCTTTTAAGGCCGCGGGTGAGCTGTTGTGTCACCACCGTGCAGATTTCTGCGGATCCTGAGGTTGAGGCCCTACTGTCACAGTATGAGGACGTCTTTAAAGATATCCCTGGCCTACCACCTATGCGTCCTGTTGATCACACAATCCCTCTCGTGCCTGGAGCGCAGCCTACGGCCCGGCCAATGTACAGGTTGAGTCCATTGGAGCTGGACGAGGTGAAGCGCCAGGTGACGGATTTGCTCGCGAAGGGTATGATACGCCCCAGCACATCCCCGTATTCTGCACCGATTTTGTTTGTCGGTAAGAAGGATGGGACCTTGCGCATGTGCATTGATTACCGGGGGTTAAATGTGGATACGGTGAAAAATCGCTACCCTTTGCCACGCGTTGACGACCTGTTGGATAAGCTGAAGGGCTCGGCTTATTTTTCTTCAATTGACTTACAACAGGGCTACAATCAGATTCGCATCACTGCCTCTGATATCCCGAAAACCGCTTTTCGGACGCCCTTCGGTCACTTTGAGTATACGGTCCTATCGTTTGGTTTGACTAATGCCCCTGCGACGTTTCAGGCGGTTATGGACCGAATGTTTAGGCCGTTTATCGACAGGTTCGTTGTTTGCTACCTGGATGACATCTTGGTATATTCTAAGACGCGCGAGGAGCACTTGGAGCATCTTCGGCTCATACTCGACGTTATGAGGCGGGAGCAATTGTTTGCTAAACGCGCCAAATGCTTTTGGGCGCAGCCTCAGGTGGAATATTTGGGCCACATTGTGTCGGCCACCGGTGTGAAGATGGACCCGCGGAAGGTCGCCGTGGTTCGCGATTGGCCCGCGCCTCAGAACCTCACGGAGCTGCGTAAGTTCCTTGGCTTGACCAATTATTTCCGAAAGTTCATTGAAAAATATTCCATCATTGCGGCCCCGCTTACTAACTTAACTTGCAAAGGCGTTTTCGTTTCGCTCGAGTCGTGGACGTCGCAATGCCAGAGGCATTCGAAGAGCTCAAACGAATCGTTGCCGAAGATGTCACCCTTGCATTCCCTGATTACTCGTTGCCATTTCGTGTTGAGGTAGTGTCTGATGCCTCAATATTTGGAAGCGGCGCTGTATTGTTACAGGAAGGGCGACCGATCGCCTTCACGAGTAAGAAGTTTTCTGGTGCAGAAATTCGCTACACCACCGGGGAACAGGAGCTTCTGGCCGTGCTGCATGCTTTAAAGGAGTGGCGCTGTTACCTCGAGGGACGCCCGTTTACTTTAAAAACTGACCATAAGCCCCTAACGTTTTTGCAAAGCGTTCCAACGTTGAACCGCCGTCAAGCTAGGTGGATGGAATATCTAGCTAGGTTCAACTGCACCTGGGAGTATATTTCTGGTAAATTGAATATTGCCGATGCTCTCAGTCGACATCCATCGCTACACGCTGCAATTTTGGCAGCGCCCGTCGTGCGGCCGCGTAGCGAGGAGGTACCGATCGCGACGGACCTCACGGAGCGGTTGAAGGTTGCCTACAACGCAGACGCCTGGTTCGCGGACCCGGCTAATGTAGAAAACTTTCGCAAGCAGAATGGCCTTTGGCTACGGACGGAGGGTGCAGCCACGCAAATCGTCGTTCCGAACGACGACGCGCTACGCTACGACATCCTTGCGCGGTTCCACGAGGACCCGTTAGCAGGACACCCTGGTAGCAAGCGATTGATCGACTTGGTGCAACGTTCCTTTTGGTGGCCTCGTTTGGCTAAGGATGCGGCGAACTTCGTCCAGACATGCAGTCTGTGCCAGCGCAATAAGGCTTTGTCCGGTAAGGGCCAGGGGTTGTTGCAACCGTTGCCTGTCCCGGATGCGCCTTGGGAAAGTGTTTCCATGGACTTTGTAGTCGCGCTGCCCAAAACTGAGGGGGGATACGATGCGTTGTTTGTAATGGTCGATCGTCTGACTAAGATGGTTCACCTAGCACCATGCACATCATCCTGCACGGCTGAGCAAACCGCACGTTTGTTTTTCGATAATGTGGTTCGGTTACACGGGGTTCCCAAAAATGTGATCTTGGACCGCGGTGGACAGTTCACGTCTAAGTTTTGGGAAGCGCTCTGCAAACTAGTTGGCATGCGCGTCAACCTGAGCACGGCGTATCACCCGCAGACTGATGGTCAGACCGAACGCACAAACCGCACGTTGGGTGATATGTTGCACAATTATGCTGGTCGCACACCACTTGTTTGGGATACGTATTTGACTGCGGCAGAATTCGCGCTTAACAATGCTGTTAACCGCTCTACAGGCAAAAGTCCGTTCTTTCTTAACTACGGATTTCATCCCGCGCTACCCGTGTGGCGTGAGTTGGAAGTGAACGTGCCTGCTGCTAAACTTTTTGCCAAGTCTTTTATGTCCTGAATCACAGACGTGAAGTCGTGTTTGGACGCGGCGCAGCAACGAACGACGGAATACTATAACAAATCTAAGCAGGATGTGACGTTTTCGGAAGGGCAACTCGTGTTGCTAAGCACCAAGAACTTGCGTTCCTTGGCCGACGGATCCCGAAAACTTTTACCCCGCTGGATTGGTCCGTATCCTGTCATGCGCATGGTTGGGAATGTGGCTGTGGAGCTTGCATTGCCCGCTGACATGACCATTCACCCCACGTTTCACGTATCGCTTGTTCGTCCGTATCGTGGTACGGAACCCGTCCCTGAGCCTGCTAACGCCCCCGCAGCGATCAAACCAGTTCCCGAGACCTGGGTCGCTGGTAAACAGAAGTTTTACGATGTGGAGCGGGTGTTAGATTATCGCGCGCGTCGTGTGGGCCGACACCGACGTAAGCGGACAGTACACGAGTACTTGGTCAAGTGGACAGGGTATACCAGCGAGCACAACTCATGGGAACCGGCACGCAACTTCTCGCAGGACATGAAGCCCCTGCTCGAAGAAGCCCGCAAACGTGCCACGCAAGCCCAATGACCCTTGCAGTCGATGCTGTATGAAGCAGCGAGGACGCTGCATACGGGAGGGGGGATAATTGTTGTGCTACGGTTAGTTTCCCGCCGATGCGTAGGTCAATGTGATCCTACAAGGCGAAGTGCTATTGTGATGAACACATTGCATATGAATGAATCTGCATGATATAAATGTATTCGTGTACATTTATATATGCATTTGGCATGTTGTCATTATCCATCGCGACATCGCATCATGGCAAATCCGCCTAGCATGCATGAAAGCCCGAAGCATTGAAGTGCGCATTATGCTCGTGCTACGAAACGATAAGTAATATTATCTGATATAATATTACTTCATTACAGCACACGTTGAGAGCGCCGCACTCGTCGCGATACATGCCCTGCAACCGGATATCGTTATCCGGACCCTTGCATCATGCGAATGCCGGAAAGGCTTATACGTTGTTATGCGTAGACATCGCCTATACGCAGTAGGGTTGTCACATCTAGGATCGGCCTCCTAATGTGAATCGTACGGCATTGCGATGCTGCGAGTATAACAGATGCGAGGACGGCTAAGCAAGACAAGACATTCGATACCGGAGAACACTCGTGTGTTCTATATTACTATTGCTATACGCTATTCTACTTAGCCCGAGCTAAGCCTGAACTTCGCTAATCACCGCCGCGTGATGATTGCTTGCTTCCGGCGCTGACGGCGATTTCGTCCATTGCATCGTTCCGATCTGTAAAACTGTAAGTTATATCTCTCTTCGTCTTGAAGTCTTCCGCTGTCTCTGTTTGCTCTCGCTTGCCTTGCTATACTTGCAAGTGCTCGCGCTTCGGTGTCGAAAGTCTCCAGACATGCAGATACTTATGAGCAAACGCGAACGAGAGGTACAACAATGTGCGGCCATCCACGAAAGTGAGACGGACAAGCACGGGCATCAAAAGAAAGGTACAATATATTGAGGCCCGACATTAATTACTTTTTAATTATATTTGCTATCACTACCTAGTCCCTTCACGTATTTTGGACCAGCAGGTGCCGGTGGAAGACAAGTCTACGGACGGTGACGACAATAATGACAGTTACGACCACCGGCGAAAGAAGGTAAATTTCCTGAGTTCAGCTTGTTGTCTTAATTTCCTGCTTGTATGAATGTAATATTCTAATATGTGTTGTTTCGGCTGATAAAGGTCAAGAGTGCTTCGGAAGATGTGCGATGTACACGGGCACGACGTCAACGTGGGAGCTCAGGGAGTAAGAAGAAACAGGTAACAAAGTGTCCACATACATAGTACCTAGAAGCACTGCCCATCCTAGACATGATTAAAAATCTCGTAACCGAAAATGATTGCTGGGTCGTGTCGGCTTAATTTACCTTTATATATATGCATGTAAATAAGTATAATTTTCCTTTTCTGAACTTTTCAGGAGTTGTTTGAGGAGGAGGTGAGCAAGGACAAGAGGAGTGAGGACAAGCAGGATGATGCCACCAGTGCGCGAGAGGACGACGACAACGACGATAGTGAAATAGAAGACTATTAGATAGAACTAACATCTATCATGTTTGTTTCTAAGCTTATGTTAGAGCGGGCTGCTAAATGTGCGGTGGCAGATGAAGTTAGGATGTATGTACCTAATGATGATTGAAATGATTGGTGCATGGTACAAATGATTATTTAACTCATAAACGAAATTTGATTGGCAGGATTGGATGTGTAGAAATTTGATTGTTGCGTTGAATTAATGGGTAGTCACTCACCAATGGCTGCTTACCTGGATGCTTTCCGAATAATGAGCTGTAAATTATTGCCTGAAATATCTTCATCTATCAAAACTGAAATCCTATTGATATTCTTCATAACAGCTACGTACATTATGACAGGATGGTTTCCGTACACACAAAAATAATTCTGCAGCGGGTGGGCAAAACAGCAAACAATAACAAGAACGATAACTGAAACAGTAAAGAAATAACCAGAACGACCAAAAGTAGTTGCAGTGAGCAGGAATGCGAGGCTGCCTCGTACGCAAAGCGAAAGTGGCGCGAATGTTGCTATCGCACGCGTAAGACCTTGCGAAAGCGTGCGAATATGTTAGTTACATGCATATAAAACTTTTACGCAACCCACAACTGCTAGCTGTGTACGCATTATTCGCAGCATACGTAAGCATGCGTTAATGCGTGTTAATGCGCGTTAGGCGTGCGTATATTGTGCGTTAGAGAACTTTAAGTGCGTTAACTTCCATGCACGCTATGTATTTTTGCTTGCGTATGGGTCTCTAACGCTTGCGTTGCGTTAGGCCTAACGCACACCTTAGAATCTATGTGGGTGCGTTTGACATTGCGTAAGTTCACGTTAGGTTGCGTTAGCTAACGCAAAGTAAACGCAAACATTTTCGTTCCCTCCCAAAAAAGTTTATTTGCGATTGCGTTAGGTGCGTTAGGATTGCGTTAGCGATACACAAACAATAACGCAATGCGTTTGATTTGCGTTAGGCTTTGCGTTAGCTTGCGTTAGTTCGCGTTAAGCTTGCGTTAGGCTTGCGTTAGGGGTCCCTAACGCGAGCCTAACGCGAGCTAACGCACGAATTCCTTGTTATAGTGATACAGCTGGCATCGCAAGGTGAAGAGTCCCAATTGCATGGACTCTGCTATGCATAACTAGTTAAATATATTATATACAAATATATGTATTAGTAGTAATGCATTAATTGTTGTGCTACGGTTAGTTTCCCGCCGATGCGTAGGTCAATGTGATCCTACAAGGCAAAGTGCTATTGTGATGAACACATTGCATATGAATGAATCTGCATGATATAAATGTATTCGTGTACATTTATATATGCATTTGGCATGTTGTCATTACCTATCGCGACATCGCACCATGGCAAATCCGCCTAGCATGCATGAAAGCCCGAAGCATTGAAGTGCGCATTATGCTCGTGCTACGAAACGATAAGTAATATTATCTAATATAATATTACTTCATTACAGCACACGTTGAGAGCGCCGCACTCGTCGCGATACATGCCCTGCAACCGGATATCGTTATCCGGACCCTTGCATCATGTGAATGCCGGAAAGGCTTATACGTTGTTATGCGTAGACATCGCCTAGACGCAGTAGGGTTGTCACATCTAGGATCGGCCTCCTAATGTGAATCGTACGGCATTGCGATGCTGCGAGTATAACAGATGCGAGGACGGCTAAGCAAGATAAGACATTCGATACCGGAGAACACTCGTGTGTTCTATATTACTATTGCTATACGCTATTCTACTTAGCCCGAGCTAAGCCTGAACTTCGCTAATCACCGCCGCGTGATGATTGCTTGCTTCCGGCGCTGACGGCGATTTCGTCCATTGCATCGTTCCGATCTGTAAAACTGTAAGTTATATCTCTCTTCGTCTGTAAGTCTTCCGCTGTCTCTGTTTGCTCTCGCTTGCCTTGCTGTACTTGCAAGTGCTCGCGCATCGGTGTCGAAAGTCTCCAGACGTGCAGATACTTATGAGCAAACGCGAACGAGAGGTACAACATTAATTACGTTTGCTTATCGTCTTGTTAGGTCACATTAACCAACACATTGACAATAATCAAACTGTAATACAACAATTATCCCCCCTCCCATATGCAGTGTCCTCACTGCATCACACAGCATCCACTGCGGGGATCATTGAGATTGAGTAGCACGCAAACGGGCCTCTTCCAAAATGAGTTTCATGTTCGGTGAAATGTTGCGTGCCGGTTCCCAAGAGTTATGCTCGCTAGAGTACCCAGGCCATTTAACCAAGCACTCGTGCACCATTCGTTTGCGTCTGTGTCTACCCACATGACAAGTGCAATAGTCCAGCACACGCTCCACGTCATATACCTTCTGCTTCCCTGCGATTCAGGTCTCAGGACCCGGTTCTACCACTGCAGGGGTGTTAGTGGTATCGGTGACGGGTTCCATGCCACGGTAGGGGTGGATCAGGGAAACATAGAACGTGGAGTGGATGTTCATGTCAGTGGGAAGGCAAACTCAACGGCCGCATTCTCAACCATGCACACAAGGGGGTACGGTCCAATCCAGCAGGGTAAAACCTTTCGGAACCCTTCCGCAAAGGAGCATAGGTTCTTCGTGCTCAATAAAACCATCTGTCCTCCGGAGAAAGTCACATCCCGTTTTAACTTATTGTAGTAATCCGTTGTCCATTGCTGCATCGCATCCAAACACAACTTTGCGTCTGTCATTCAGGATAGAAAGGACTTTGCGAAGGTCTTAGCCACGGGGACATTCACCTTTAGCTCACGCCACACGGGTAGCACGGAGTGAAACACATAATTCAGGAAGAACAGGCTTTGGCCTGTCGAGCGGTTAACAGCATTGTTAAGCGCAAACCCTGCCACAGTCAAGTACATATCCCAGACGAGAGGTGTGCGACCAGCAAAATTGTGCAACATGTCACCCAACGTGCAGTTCTTGCGTTCAGTTTGTCCATACTGTACTGTGGCTGGTATGCATTGCTCAGGTTAACGTGCATGAAAACCAGCTTGCAGTGCGCTCTCCAAAACTTATATGCGAATTGACCTCCACGACACCACGTTCTTAGGCATCCCATGCAACCGAAAAGCCACCATGCTGTTTGATCAGCAGTGCAGGAAGATGTGCATGGCGCTGAGTGAACCATTTTAGTCAAACGGTCTACCATGACGAGCACCGAGTCGTATCCCCCTCAGTTTTGGGCAGCGTGATTATGAAGTCCATGAAAACACTTTCCCAAGGTGCATCCGGAACAGGCAAATGTTGCAACAACCCATGGCCCTTACCCGACAATGCCTTGTTGCGCTGGCACAGCCTGCATGTCCGCACGAAGTTCTCCGCATCTCTGGCAAAACGAGCCCACCAAAACGAGCGTCAAACCAGTTCGACCAACTGCGTGCTACCAGGATGTCCTGCTAACGGATCTTCGTGGAAACGGGAAAGATATCACAACGAAGTGCATCGTCATTCGGGACGACAATCTGAGTCGCGGAACCCTCTGTCCGTAGCCAAAGACCGTTCTGCTTGCACAAGTGCTCTACGTTGCCCAGTGTAGTGAACCAGGGATCACAAACATAGGCAGCTTTCAATAACCCCGCAAGGTCCGAAGCCAACGGCATCTCCTTGCTCCGCGGGCATAGAACAGGCGCCCCTAAAATCGCAACATGTAGTAATGGGTATCAGCTGCGAGCGTCGGCATTATTAATCCGGCCGGTAATATGCTCCCAGATGCAGTCGAACCAAGGACGGCCAAACACCTTATGTCTTTTCCGAGCCCTAATTCGGATTTCTTTGATATTATCATACGCCGTTATTGGCCTGAGCCAAGCTTGCACACCATTAGCCGGTTAGATGATGATCGCCTGTCCACGGTTCTGATAGCCGAATGCACCGCATCACGTCTAATTGTCTGTAAGTTGTAACCTTTTCACTCTGAAGTCGTCCGCTGCCCCTGAGATCGCGTCCAATTGCTTTTGTGTTGAGAATGAGCAACACTCATAAAAGGAAGATTGTCAGATCAAGTAATACGGCCCACGAGGGGCCGGGCGCTTTGCTGACTTCAACATTTTGTCTGTCTTGTGAGCATTTGGCACTTAACGTCCAGACGTGCAGATAAGTGTATGAGCAGCGAAGAGGGATACAACATGACACATGGATAATTCAAACATTGATGTTGAAGTGGGCTTCCATTACAACCCTTGCTTCCATAGTACCCTTTTGTAATTTGAAGGGAATGGTATGGCTTCCATATCCATTGTATTAGAGGATCTGTACTATAATTTCTAGTATCCACATAACCTTTCCGTAAGTGAACGAAATTTGTTACCCTAAAAAATCTTCCGTCTGCCTCCCATACTATGCAAGCCGTAATTTGGTGCACACTTTACGGGTTCGGTGCTAATTTGCGGTCTCTGTAAATGGTTCAATTCTGCGGTACCAAAAGCCCAATCTTTACGGGCTGACAAACCCCCTTTTTCCCAAAGTGCTTCCCATCCCACACACAAATATACTGATAGATCATCAAAGCCTCTTGATACAGTGATAGATCTCCCATGACGCAGTAATAGATCCCCATCAAAGCCTCCGCCATCCACCAATTTACTGCGCAGTACCTTGAATGCTCTTCACAACATCACAATTAAGGGAATCCCACTGCTTTCCTCAGTCATTCTATGCAGACCCTCCAAACCCAAAAGGAGATATTCTGACCTGGGTATGATTTGCAACACATGTCTCTGCGTCCTTTCTCCTAGACCATGGGCCGCAGCTGCTTTTGGACCACATCGTCGTCCTAAAAACCCAAGCCTCCAGCAGCTTACGGAAGCTGGTGCTGGGGCTGGTGCAGGAGCCCGACAGCCCCACTGGGCCTGGCGATGATTTGGACATACCATACTCGCCCTACTCAATAGTACCATAAGTCTCACTCCTACTCCGTGTGTTGTCGACACAGGAGCTTGCAAAATCGGCACTTAGGTAATCCCCGTGAGTATAGCCACCACTGCTAAAACTTGGCCCACCAGCCACCCCGGTACAGAAGTTCATGCTACTGTTGCTGGAATAGAGGGCTTCCTCTGTTTGAGCCTGACTACTACTGCAACGCCGGGGTGAATAGCGTGCCCTGGTGATGGCTGCATCCCCACCCCCACCCCTTGCCCAACCTCGGCCATTGTAAATGTTGAACAGCCTAGCTGTGTGGTTGCCCGATGGTGAAGCAAACATCCAGCTTTCCGCGGTAGATGGGTGCGCTGCACCCAACACAACAGTCTCAAACGCAGTAATGGCACCGATGCCGCCATCGCTACCTTCTCCTGCTGGCTCTGATGCCAATGTCGGAGGCCGCAAGAATCCGAGCAGGTCGATGGTATCAGGAGACTGCATTGTTCCACTGCCACCACCATCATCACTCTGCTTGCGGAATGAAGATCCAGCCGATGGCCTTAGAAGCCCTGGTACCCTGACATTCCTAGCAGAGGGAGGATCGGGTGTCGTACCACTGATGCCAGGCCATTGCTCTGCAATCACTGTAGAGCTCTCATCAGAAGATGGCCTCTCACCTCTGGACAGGTTGTCCATGTGGAACTGCTGTGGAGAACGAATTATTTGTAGATTATCAACAGTGGCAGTGCGAGCATCAGCATCAACCACACATGCATCAGATACACTGGAGGATGGCCAAAGGTCGAGCCGCTGCTGCAATGGAAGCGCTAGAGGTGGCTTGTGTAATTTTTGTTGCTGCTGCTTCCCCTTTATGGAGTCTCGTGATTGTTGTGACTCGGCATTTGAGTTCTGCAATGCACGGGGAGAGAGGGTAATCACAGACCCGGCATTACCTAGACTGGTCATGCGGCTACTACTGCTGCGCGTGCTCATAGCAGTAGCAGTCACAGCCCCAAGGGCCACCAATTCTGCTGTTTTTACCGCACGCGCCACACTTTCAAAGCTGACTGCATGGCTGCTGCTGTTATCGGGGAAATGACCGGCGGAAGTTAGCAAGGATGTCGTCGAACTGAAACCAGTTGAGCAATCCAAGGCTCTGCTGCCCCTGCCGCTTCTATGCAGGTGCAGACGACCCGTTGGAGGGTATTCAGGGATGGTGCAATAGTCACCATCAACACTCCAAGCGTTATAATCACTGTTTCCACCATGCACGCTTGTGGAAGGCTGTGGTGATGGCAGAGACGACGTCAGTAGCCCCACTGCATCTTTGGCATCCTGCTGGTCCTCAGCATTGAAGCGGGCAGCCTGAGCTGCAAGCGCCACGGCACGCCGTGCTCTCGTTAGTCGGGTGGCGCGTGACAGTATCCGCACCCATGGCACTATAACGCCCGTTGCCAAGCTTCCGGACTGCTGCTGCAAATCTGTCGGTGGCAATGATGTAGGGGGCTGTGGCCACGTGAAGGGCAATTTATGCTTCGAGATGTGCGCACGGCTTAACGGACTAAGAGGTTGGCGCTGCGGCTGCTGCGGCTGTTTCTGTGACTCCATCTGCTGATGCGCCTGTGCCTCCTGCGGCGCATGCTGCGGTGGCTGTTGCTGCCACGGCGGCGGCGATAGGTTCGTTTGTTGCACCAGAGGCAGTCGCCCTATTTCTGGCGACGCCGTGGGGCGCAGCAGCAGCATCTGATGGTGTCGCAGTGCCCCTCGCTCCCTGTCTCTCACATTGAAAGGGTTATTAATGTGTGTTGAACCCAAGAGCCATGACTCCTCAGCAGCAATTCTGCCCTCATTAACGCTCAAGGGGCAGTTGCTGATGGCGTTGGGCATGTCCACATGCACTGATGTCCCCTGTCGCTGATCAATTGCCGCCAGTCCTGCCAAACCCAGGAGGCCCTGGCCCTGGGCTCCGAACCTCTCTGGAACCCGGCAGGCTGAGCTGGATGGAGGCGTCGCAGTGGAGCTCTCACCCACCTGGAGGATGTTGGCTGTATGGCTTCGTGGGGATGCCAACATTCTTCGCCGCCTCTGTCGACGTTGTGCCCATTGGTGATGGTAGTGTGGAGAGGCAGGTGGGGACTGTCGCTCCTGAGGCGTGCTGCACTCATGATTGTGCCCAGCTTGCTGCTGCATCCGCATCTTCACAAGGCGGTGCACCACGGGCTGTGGAACACACCGTGGCTGCTGGCGGCTAGGCGCTCTTGGGATACAAATCGCCCGGCACTGAAGGTGTCTTTGCTCCGGCAGTGCCCTGTCCTGATGATTCTGCTGACAGGCTGAATTCCCGGCTCTAGCTATGTAGCCCGCTGACGGCAGGTCGAGGTTGGCCGTGTCAGAATCCACAGGGCCAGTGGTGAAAGTAGTTCCTGGCAAACCGCGATGCAGATCCTGTGCAATCAATGAGGATAAGGGAGCGGAGAAAGGGTTGGCCCAAGTGGTTTAAGCATCACATGGGCCAAAACATAGAGGATCTAGTGTAGGGAGATTATAATAAATTTAATGGTCATACATTTATAGATTCCTAGGTTATGGAAACCTTCGTAAATATTTTGCTATTCCCTGGAAGCTGCTTGTCTGTGTGAAGGTTGTCCCTAAAGGTTGTCCCTGAGCTATGTAATAAGATTTAGGGTAGCATAGATCATGCCTCCTTACGAAGGTGGCCAATAAAGTTTGTTCCATACGCAGATTGGTATAGCATTTGCATCCATGTGGCCTGAGGACAGGACCTGTACTGCTGGGCATCCGGCTGGACGATCATCTTCACCAGCTGTCAACGCATCCCTTAAACGATCCGTTACTTAAGTTATTCTGGGAACAGCTGATGTCAGCAACGTGTGCGCTGCAACTTCAAAACAACATCCAACAATGATCCTTTGGAGTTCTCTCGACCGTCGTCGACATTTCATGTATTGATTGCAACTATCGTCTGCCGGTTTCTTCTGAAACCGGGCATGTCAACGGGCACCTATCCTCACGAGTTAACTATTAAAGGACCCACGGGTGATTTGACATTACTTTGTTCACCAATCTGCCATCTCAACACCGGACACGGCGCTAAGGCCAGAGATAAAGATAGTTGCAGAGGACGTATACTGTCAGCGGCAAAGCAGCAAAGCCCTTACCTTTGGGATGGGTAATAAGAACGGAGACCTCGCCAGTCCTGCCTCGCCTCCCGCACTGCCCCGCCAAGCAGGGGATTGCTGCAGCGGTCCGATTGGCGGCCCCGGTAGCTGCTCTGCAATATAATCCCGGGGAACCCAAGTGCGCATTACAGCGCACACGTGAATTTTATATGCTGGCACATGGAAACGCTTCTGCAACACTGGTTGTGCGGTTTGGTGTCGCTCCATTAGCACTTCTTGTGCAACGGTTTGGAAAAAGCAGTTTTTACCCTGCGTCATTGTTGGAAGCTACACAGACACGTACACATCCCCCGCCCTCAGTGCTTAGGCTTTGAGCCTTTAGCGTACAGAACGATGTCTACCTAGATCAATATGTTAACAATTTCTTTAGTTTTGCTTACATCGCTAAACAGTTTAGTTACAATAATTTTTTATTGAAAAGCAAAAACACTGCAGGATTATCTTTAAAATAGCGATAAAAGGAGCTGGATTTGAATATGGGATGAATCCTGGTGAAAGTGCATTTTGCGGTCCTAAACCAGGATTTGTTTTGACCTGAAAATACCGCTAAATTAGAACTGTCTTAACGTAAATTTAAACAAAATACCTCTTCCCTGTATAGCTTAAACTGAATCACCCCATCCGTTTGATTCTTGAAGTTCGTACTTAAAATTAATATAATCCGTCCCTTGAGAGAAAATGGTTTTATTATGCCAAAAACTATTGTTGTAGCAATGTCCGGAGGAGTATATAGCTCTGTGCAAATAGCAAGAGCTTTATAGGGCTTTTGCACGGTATTTTCTGAAAGAAGCAGAATGCTAACCTAAATACTCTTTGGTATTAGTTCCTGGGATATGTTCAAAGGCAACAGGTTCTTGAGCTTCGATGCAGCTCCATTCAGGGCGCACATAGCCAGTTTTCGAAGTATAACCTCGAGCTAGCCGATGTAGAAATGTTAACCAGACATTTTGTGGACTCAGAAAATCATTGTAAGCAGCTAATAGCAGCAAATTTGATGTCCTATCCTACCTTCTTTCGTAACTTCCTTCCACCAATTGTAAGACCAAAAAACAACTGCTCCGCCACTAAAAATGCTAAAATATTCTGCCTCCTGCAGCTATAAAACTACTGAACATAACTCCTGAAAAATCACTTTCCTGAATTGTTGCGCTAATATTTTCTCTATTTTCGAGTACCAATTCTCTCCAAGATATCCCAGCCAGGCTGTTTTAACAGCAAGCTTCCAAAAGTCATTCAGGAACAGGCCAAAGCGCAGTTATCTCTTTCATGGGAAAGTTCTAAAAAGTGAAGATGAGGTTGTAGATAAATTCTGGGATAACATATTAGTTGTGGGCGATGCTTTAGGTCAAGCTTCTTTTATTATTACGGGGGATTTATATGTATGCTAGGTGTTATGGACCGTTGGATTGCTCCTTTATAATTTTGCGTGATAAGATTCATGACAGAGTGGTTTTCATACCTGAATTGGTAATTAATCTGGTCAATTTAATTTTCCGGCCGAGTTTGAAAGATCGTTGATTAAAGAAAGACAACTTGAAGGTATTAGCTTAGCAAAAAAGAAAGGACTTTACAAAGGCAAGAAATTGCTCCATATCATTTATGGTGTACTTCAAAACAAAACTCTTTTTAACGAAAAAATTGAGGCTATATAAAAAAACTGTTGACGTCCAAGATGGTATCTGCAGTAGCTACAGGTATATTTTTTTACCATATACCGATAAGAATACGTGTGGCAAGTAGTGTTGATGCGAATATCGATTGGTAGTGGTACCAAATTTAAAAAACATGACCGAGCTAAAACATTCTCGGGGTATTTCATGGGCAAAATTAAAAACTGTTAGATGTAGTAGAAAAAATCCTACATGAACACTACATTTTCCTGTTTGGATGTAGGACCCGTGCAACGGAACCCTTACAAGGGAAGTGAGGCAAACTTACCTTTCTCATCTGCCAGTTGCTCACCCATCTGTCCTGCTAACACTCCCGGTCGTCCTGTTGACTGTTTTGGTGATGCTGCCGCCATTACCGCTGCTGTTGCTGCTGCTGCCGCTGCGGCGGCGACAGAAACGAAATCGAATCCTGACATACGGGGCTGGGAAGAAGTCGGATCGCCACCTATATCTGGCACGTACGGGAGTGACTGACATTTCGATGGCAATGGTGGCGGGGTTCGCGAACCTTTTGCGTTGACGGCGTCGTCTTTTACGGACCCACCGGAGGTGGTCACATATTGCGATGCCTGGATTGCTGTGGCAGCTTTGCTGCTTCTGCCTTGGTATCCGCTGCTCGCAAGCCCAGCGTTTGCCGCAGCTGCTGCACGCACCAGGGGTATGTTGCAGCCGCTGATGCCGGCAACGCGCGGGTTGCCAGTCGGAGTGACCGAAGCAGCGGTAGCAGCAGCAGTCGTAATAGTGGTTGGCGGAAGGCCGCCGAAAAGGGGGTTGGAGCCTGCATGGATCCTGCTTGCAGGCTGCGGCGGCAGCGACTGTGGGGGCGCCACAACCTCCGCTGGACTCCGATGCCTCGAATTCACAATCGACCCGACGACCAGATGCACGGCATCACGCAATTTTAAGCCATACGCAGCTATCGGCAGTCCCGCCTGCCGGTCCAAGAGGACATGCCGGAGAGCCTCCGCACCGGCATCAATGGCGAGTGGCAGGTACGATATGGCTGACTGTGGTGGCGGTCGCGATACCCCCTGGGCCGTGTCATAAGCATTCAGGTCATCACCATTACCACCGCCACCGTGACTATGAATTATAGCTCCGATCCCCGTACCAGCAACGCCATGCTGTAGCAAATTACTACGATTCCACTCTCCGTCGACGCACTCTCCGTCGACGGCTGGAGGCGCACCTCGCTGATCTGGGGCAGATCTTCGTTCGGATGCGGGATCCGTTTCCGAATGGGGCACTGTGTATCCCAATTCCCCCCTTTGTGCCCGAGCACCAGGCGCCTGGAACCAGCGCCACCCATTACGACCGGCTGCGTTGGCGTTAGTCCCGGATTCGATGACGGCAGCAGGGCTGACCCCATCCTCTGCATCCTTAGGTGCGACACCTGCTCGCCTGTGCTGTCCCTGCTTACTGTCCAATCGGGAAACCCCCATTCGGTGAGGCGCTGCTGACATCCAGCCGGGTGGTGGTGGTAAGTGGGGACGTAGCGCGTCCCAGCTTTGGCCGAGCCGCCCCATCCGTGGAGACTGAGAGTGCTGGCGGTCACGATACCGCCATTTGCAGCTGTGGCTGTGACTCCTTCGGCTGCGGCTACGGCTCCTTCTGCTTTGCCTGTGTTGGGCGCCTTCCTTGTGACGATGAAATCCTGGAAAACCATCACGTGACGCTCCAGAGCCACTCACCGTCTCTGAGGCCATCCCCAAAGAGAGAGATTGTAAAGATGGGGACGACGGCAACGTGGGGGAGGACGGAGAGGACCCGGAAGATGAGGAAGAAGATGAGATGGGATGCCTGGGCGGCGTGCTGCGGCACACCCACCGCCCCCGTCTGTAGCATTTTCCTCGTTGCGGACTGCTGCCGTCGGGGCAGCCGTCCGCTTTATCTTCCATTCGCTGTGGCCGACCTGCCAACTCTAAACCACCAGTGCATCGCCCACCATTACCACGAACCCTAGCACGCCCAGTACCGCCTGTACCTTGCCCTGAAACGGCGCTTGAAGGTGGTGCTATGCGCACCTCCATAGCGCTGGCAGCTGGTAAGTGAGGGTGGAAGGTAACGTTGCTCTGATCATGGTCGACAGAAGCGGCCCGGCGGCCAGGGACCATCGCTGCTCGTGCCTGACCAGGTCCCGCCTCGGGGTGCGGTTCCTGTGCTTGCGATTGCACATGCGGCTGAACTGGAAATGTTTCTCTGGCGCAGCCGTCGACAGAGGTCTCCATTCTGTTTTCATGTGCAGAAGTGGTGGTGGCTGTGATGAAATCGGTGGAGACAGCATCACCCGGTGGTGGCTGCGATGATGACGGTGGCTGTGAAGTGGTTTGGTCTGTGCCAATAACAAGCGAAGCGGCCGTTGTTTGAGGAACGGGCAGTTGTTGATGTTGCATAAGCTGCAGGCCCTGACATAGCTGTTGCGTTGGGCTGAGGATTTCCTGTCGATGATGGTGATGACGGTGAAGCTGTTGCCCAGGCTGCAGACCCGATTGAAGCTGCTGCGCTGGCTGCGGTAGCTCCTGTACCTGCAGCCGCTGTGTCAATTGCCGCTGTTCTTGTAATTGCTGCTGCAGTAGCAGCAATGCCGCTGCCTGAATCTCCCCTGAGACCTGCAGTAGCTGCAACAGTAGCTGTTGTTGCTGCTGCTGCTGAAGTGATGAACCAGGCAGTACCAGCTGTCTGGGCGGCTGAGGTAGCTGTTGCAGCTGCTGCATTTGGTCCAGCTGTCGCAGCTGCTGCAATCCTTGCAGCTGCAGAAGCGAAAGTGAGGCTGTCAGGGGCTCTTCCGGCTGTGAGATACGCACGGGGCCCGGCATGGCCGCTGCCGCTGCGGATGCAATCCGAATATGCTGCTGCTGTGCCGCGGCCGCCGTAGCCGGCACTCCTGGCGGGATATTGCATGTTACTGCCGCGTACCTACCGGCGGCTTTCGGGCCTGCCATTCGCGGTGACGTCACAATGCCGCCCAAAGACTGATGCTGCAATTCCTGCAGAGGCAAGCGGGGAACCTGAGCCATTCCGCTCGGCGAGCTAGGCGCCGGGGCTACACGCGTTACAACAGCATTGAATGGCCCACGACCGGCGCCAGAAGAAACCTTGGCGTCGCCTTCACATGCATGCGCTAATGAGCTGCCACAATTGGGATTCTCACGTACGGCGGTCACAGCGGCAGCTTCGGGTCTGGCCGCTGGTTGCATGTTCTGGCGTTCCACTTCACTGAGGATGCTGACCAGGCTGTGAGTACTGCCGCGAAGGCTGGCTGCCCCAAGGCTACCACCGCCGCTGCTGCCGCGACCAGCGGCAGCACTATCTTCATCGGAGCTGCTAACAGACCGGTGGGGCTGTCCAGCCGATGCAGCATCACCGCCACCACCAACACTCTGGCCATCGGAGGCGGCAGTGGCGCTTAAATGTGAGGAGACAGTTGGCTCTGGTAGTAGTGGCAATTGCTCACCCGTTGCCTGTTGACGGTTGGCGGTGGGACTCGAGGCTCCGGGGGATCCTGGTTGTGTGCTCCGAAACTGCGGCCCCTGGCGAGGCTCGGTAATACGTGTGGCAGTACTAGCGTCCGCGGCAGGAAACCCCTGACGGAGTTGGCTCTTTAATGCCAATACGTCGGTGTTTTGTTCCTCCGCATCAGTCTCCGAAGTGCCAAGCACGCTGTTACCAGATTGCTTGAACCTGCTCAAAGACGATAATGACGAAAAATGGATAAGCGACGGTGTGGGGCATTCATCGATGGCGCCGCTTAAAGCAGTCTCACTCAAACGTAGGAGTGGGACAGAGGCGCGACGTTGCGGCCAAGGACCGGCGCTCGACCCCATGTCGGGATGCCTGCTGTTGCCACTACAGACACTTTTGCCAGATATTTCGCCATGGTTGCCGCTAGACCCTTGGCTTTGCCCGTCCATGATTGCTGCCGTTGCTGTTTCAACACTAACACCTGTAGATTTTGAAGTCACGACGAAGGTTGAGCTCGCAGAGATTGCACCAGGCGCTGCTGCTACCATACCTCCGGCACGGGCCGAGCCGTCCCGATTTGAACTCTCAGATCCATGCTGGCTACGTGAGCCCAACACTGCGAGTGGGCTGCTCCCCGCCACTGCTACCGCAGCTGCAGCGCCACTGCCACCAGCCACTCCTAGCGGCACGCCTAGTCCACCTGCCGCCTCCGAAACCGCCACCACAGCAGCCGCGACCGCGTCCGCTCCACTCCTGGTGATGCTGGCGCGCAGACCAGGGCTGCTGCCGCCTGTAGGCCGTGTGCTGGTGCTGACGGGAATCTCTTGTCCGCCGATAACACCACCGATGCCTGAAGCGGCGAGCTCCCTGCCCTCGCCCAATGCCACGGCCATCACTGGAGTTGGGGAAAGGTTTAAAGTGTCTGCAGCTAAAGCCAGCGGAGGCACCGGCGCCAGCGCTAAAGCCTTTATATCCCCTGCCATACCATTTCCAAGTCCTAATCCAAATCTTGATATCCTGGAGACCGATTCCTCAACGTTCTCCGCCGCGGCAGCCTGAGCTGCCTCCAAGGCCCTGGCGAATGGCCCATCAGCACTAGCGACCGCTGCAGCAGAGGCACCGTCGTCCGGCGAAACCACTAGTACCGCATCATCGTCATCGTGGCTGCCCGCTGCAGCACGCCTCTCTCCGGCATTGGCCACACCAACGAAGGATGACGGCACGAAGCTGTCCCTGGGGGGCTGCCTATCAGGGTTCGACCACTCAGGCGCGGGTCCTAAGCTTGCCCCCGAAGGCTCTGAGACTCCAGATGTGACGGCACCGGCTGGTGATGCGACGGGCATTTCCTCTAAGCCAGGTAGGCTAAGGTTGGCTGGTCGGATTGAAGAACCGCTGTTAAGGCGTGAGATGGGGGATGTGGTAGAGGAAGAGGAGGAGGAAAGACTGCCCAGCATCCAGTCGGGTGGCGATGCGCGTGTGGCGAAGACACTGGGACCGCGGGATGCCGCCGCCGACCCCTGAATGGGTGCGGTTAGGTTAACCGCGAACTTCTGTGCTTTCTCCGACCCTTGCCCTGTAATCTCGGTAGACGAAGCAGCATTGCCACAGTTTGCGGTCCTATCGGTGACCTTGATATCGCCCATCTGCGTCGGGACCAGGCTCGCCTCGGGTGCAGATGATTTCGCCTCCAGGTTTTCCAGCATCATCTGGCTGGACAGTGTGCAAATTCTCTCAGGACTGCCGGACATCGCACTAATGGGCGGCAAAGTGGGCTCATTCAACTCGGCCGCTTTGATGCTGGTGCTGCGCTGCAAGTGGGGTCCGCTCATCGCAAGTCCCTCAGCGGGCTGCTCATCGACCTCCAAATTAGATGCCTGACGTCCGAGGAATGATGTGTACGGGAAGAGTAAGAGCACCGCACATGTCTTAGCAAGACGTACGACAAGTCAATACATCGGGTCAAAAACCTGGGACGCTGAGTGGCAGCGCGGTGTCCTGCTCGCACGGGACTCATCGCTAGGTTGCCCCCTGGGGGTGTGTCCTTGACGTTGGATGTTTGCCTTGTAAATGCACACCTGGGAAAATACGTTTCATATACGTTTCTTGGACCATGTGACATCCCATCCCATCACATCACATCACATCCCATGACGCCAAACGTTGTGATGCGTAACGTAGTGGAGTCACGATTAACAGTCGCCGGCTTAATCCTTCCTAGCCAACGGCTTAGGAAGTGACAAATCCAATGTCCCACGACGAGTCCAGGTGTTATTACTTTATCCAAGAACCATTGGCGACAGGTCTTGAGAAGTACTTTTCCAGAAAAACAAATGCAAATGCGATTCTCGAGAAATTTGCCTTACAAATTTGTTCGTTTCCGTGTTTCCTTGTCCATTTCCGCCGTCATGCTCCGCCAAGGCTGCTGTCCCCAACCCCGCCCCCACTGGACGCACCGCGCGATGCTGCTCAGATGCAACCATGCGGAGCTCCCGCCACACCTCAGCGGCGGTGCTGGGAAAGGCCTGCTCGTACTTCCACGCCGCCGCCGTCAGTACCGCCCGCACCACAGGCGGCGCCGCCAGCGGTCCGATTGCAACACTGTAGGACAGGCCGCGAAAGGAAGCCTCGCGCACGCGGGTCGTGGCAACGGTGTCAGCAATGGCGGCGACTCCACCGCCAGCCCCATCCCGGCTCCACAGCTCCCATGAGGCCTTATCCTGATCCATCAATACATACACGACTACAATTGCCACAACACAGTGACGTCGTACAACAAGTGCCGGCTCGTGAGAGACAGCATCGCTGGCAGCAACGGGGCTCCTGGCTACACCACTGTAATTGCAGTACATACCACTGCCGCTGCCGCCGCTGTACGGATGTGTTCCTGGCGCATTGCCGGCTGACGAGGCGGCTTGCAATTCACTAGGCAGGCGAGCGCCGAGATGCAGCACAACAACCGAGGCTGTCAAGCCGGGGTGCAGGGCCGACAGATCGATGCTGCAAAGCTGGCGCTGCGAGCCCATGCTGCCGCTGCTCGTAGCACAGCTGTTGCTATCTTGGATGAGGGCGTCGACAGGCTTATTGATGACGTCGAGCGCCTGGATGGTTGCGTTATAGGGGGGTAAGACAGGGCTTTCGACTGTAGTATCTGGATTGAAACGGGTATTTATTTGGTTCTTGACCTCCAGAAACGTCCACCCTGGTTGGAAGAATTGCTTGGATGTAATACTCTGTCGAGCGTCAGCTCACATACGCGCAAAGCTAGCATGATGGACAGCAAACAAGAATAGAAGTTTCGTGACATCCTTCCCGTATCTAAGACTCACGTGCAACTCCGACAATATGAGCGCCCAAAGCTGGCTATCTGGCGGCTGCAACATGTCCCGCATTGCCCGCATGCCGCGCCCCGCGTGACGCCTCTCTTGCTGTCCTTCAGACGCTGGCGTGATTTCGGCACTTTGTCCGTGCACATGTCCGCGCTCGTCAAGCTCCACCAGATCTGAGAACAGCACGCTGTCCATACCCGTAATCATTCCCATTCCCGGCTTTGTTTCCCGTCCCCCCGTCATTTCTGCCGTCGCCAACCGCGCTGCATGCTGAGGCAATGCAACGGTGAGATCCACGTGGTGGCTGCCAATGCGGTGGGGTACACATAGACGCAGCTCCTGAAAGGCAGCGGCGATAGGGCTGGGAAGGAAGGTCCGGCTTGGCGCCGCAGGGCTGGAGCCGAGGGGGACCGGACGGGGGAGGACTGAGAACGCATGCAGGCGGCGCTCCAGAACGGCCTCTAGCGCGCCTGGCGGCACAGGCGCGTTTACCATCCCAGCTGGTGCCGACAGCACAGTGCTTGTCGAGAATGCTATCGGCACGCTTGTTGCGCGGTCCACTGTATCTTTGCCGACGGTCTGATGCAGCAGCATCTGAGGGCCAGGCCGGGGTGCGGCGGGAAGGGTGGTCGGGCGTGAAATGCTTCTGGGACTTAAGTAGCGACCCGAGTCACTAGATGGGGCAGGTTGGTGTCGGCCGTCCGCTATGACGAGCACTTTACCCGTCGAGTTGTTTAAAAGATTTTCGAACAGCAATTCCAGGTGCCATACGTTGCTTGGCAGTTATCTGGCTTCTACCGGCTTTTCTGGTGCACGAGAACGGCATTTGCAGTAGCGACTGATTCGCACCTCTAGCAAGTTGGCCTGTTTGGGAAATCGTAGCTGCAGTAATGCGCGCGTCGGCGCGGCAGACAGCGTCAGCCCTAACGTTTCGCCGAACATTAAGTCCGTTAGGTTCAACAGCTCGGCTGTCTTTATGCGCATAATAGAATGTGGACAGGATGGAATACCAATGAGCAATAGAACATATCCATGGTGGGACGATTGGTACGCTAGGACACACGACTGAAGTTGGAGTATGCCGACAGACGTTGCGTCCGCAGCGCTAGATGCAGCTTGGCATGTACAGTCCCAATTCAATAAAAGTGGAGAATCTAAGGGATACGCTAATATGGGTAGCCCTCCATGTTGCTGACTGGCGCAAAGGGCCACGCCGAGGAGCAGGCAAGCGGAAGCGCTCTCGACAGGTGGCATTTCAAATAACTTAGGAATTGTTAACAATAAGCATTTCCAGTCATGGCATACTTCTTAAATTGAATTTGGAAATTCTATAATGAGGCAGGTCAAGAGGCCGGCTAGAAGCACGGGACTGCGTTGACTTGAGAGCAGAGTTGTTAATTCGGCGCTGTTACAGTATTGCATAAAAACTTCGCCAATCTTCGCACCGTATTTACTATGCCTAATACAGCTCAAGGATGCCCCATGACGCACCAAGGGGTATTTTTAGTGTGTATTATGGAGGCGCTGGATTCGGCACCGGTTTCGGTGCAGACTGAATCCCCAATCTCGTTTGGCGCGAGAAAGTACATTTGCAACTTTTGGCCAACTTATAATGCCGCCAATCTTATACTGTAATTCAATTTCAGGGAAGGCCAAAATAGCAAGTCAGGTAGGTGCATGGGGATTATGCCAGACACCGATAAGGCCAGGCCAGGCGCGGAATGTGGCGTGGTGGGCGAGACATTTATAAGCCATAATAGATATTGTGATCGCAGTAGGTGACAGGCAAAAATGCAAGCACTGTGGAACGGTCATCACACCCGACAGGGCAAAGCGGAAAACGTTGGCGATTCACCTCATGCAGGTATGCGCAGTGATTATGCAAGCGATTCGCGACGACTTCATCCAGCAGCGGGCTGTCCGCAGAACACTTACGCTGCGAAGCGTTTCCCAACAACGTCACGTTTCAACGGTCGGCGGTCGCTAGCACCGCCAGAGGTGCGCAACCATCCAGCAAGGCCCATACAAATCCTTATCAGCATTCGGCAGTTTGCAGGTTCTGGTTTGAAATCCTATGAGCAAGCGGAGCTGCTGAATCAGAAGCTGGCGATGGTTTTCTACATCCCCTTACAGCTCGAGCAAGACCTATATTGCCTCGACTTCTCACATTCGCTTCGACCGACGTTCCAACCGTCAGGCTCATACACCGCAGGAGCTCATGATTTCAAAGGATTTAGGCAGGGGTTGGTCTTAGGGCCCCTCTTTTTCCAGGTTCCACATTATCAGTTCTCCTTTGTTCCCTGTAGCCAGGCTGTTTGACTGTCAGTGTTGTTTGCTGGTGAGTTTACACATGTAGACTCTGGCCGAGATGCAGAAACTCCTGGTCGAAGAGAGAAGAGAACTTCTTGGCCACTGTGCTTGGATGGGTGGCCTAACTGCCGAGCCAGTCCGTTATGCTGTAACCGCGCGTTAAGTTGGGCAGCAATCTCCGCACGAACCCTGCACCACACAGTGGATCTTCCGTCCATAACTCGCACGGCAGCACACCTGGCTGGTAAGTGCAGAGCCTACTATCAGGTCTATGCATTGAAACGTATTATGACAGTGTGACTCACTGTCGAGACGGTTTCCAAACCTGTTTTCACTTTAGGAGACCTTGTCCAAAAGTACGCAGACATCTGCAAGCGAGAGCTAGTGGCTTGGGTGGTGACAGAAAATACGGCGGCATGCATGCAAGCTGGCGTGCGCACTGTTGGTTGCGTGGTTGGGAATCCCGGCGACATGCACAGGTTCGTGCATTATGGCTTGGTAAAGCAGCAGGGAGGACCTAGAAAGTTTCAGGCAGGAATACAGAGTTCCCACGAAGCAATATGTTTTGCATCGCTACCTAATTTTCTTCCGTAGGGAATGAAACCAATCGTACAAAGTACAGCAGATCTCTGCATTAAAGTCAGGCTGCGGCAGTTGGACGAGCAGCAGGACAGTTGGACCAACTTCACCGACATGACAGACATAATGGCCTTCAACGTCCACTGAGATTGGTTTCTCACGTTTCTCGCATGCTAAAAGTCAACATCCTGAATTTCTGGGTCTTTGCTTGCTTATTGGCTTTATTTCGTGTTCATGGGAGCCACCGGGACAAATTGGCATAATGAATACACCGTTTGTTGTTTTTCGGACAATAACGTTCTTATAGTGTCGAATTCATACTTAACTAATTGCTACTGTACGCGTGCTCTGTCGGTTTTCGACCACATCTTCTACCTCTTGCTCTGGTGTGACCGCAACAGACTCCCCCACAATTCAGCGACACGCCTGCTGATTTCTTTGCTTAAATAATTTCTAGTCTTGAGGCACTTATCGCCCGGACCTGTTAAGCCACTGCAATGGCGCAAACGCACAGCGCTGTGGACTCCGGGCGCCAGCGGAGCTTGCTTCAAAGTGCTCAAGCCTTGGTATCGGAGCTCCGTGCTCTACCGCTCAATCCCGCTACAACTCGTACCAGCTACCCGCGGATGTTTGAGCTGGTCCGCTTGGTAAAACGCTACAGCGAGGCCACTGCTGCGTTGCCAGCTGACGAAACTCGCGCTATGTGGGAGCAGCGGGGGCAATGGCTCCAGGAAGAGTGAGATAATGTATGGGGCACAGTACGGGGTGCGGGGTGTGCCTGCCGGGCTTTCATCTTCCGTCCGCCCCTACCTGACTCCCCGCACTGTAATTCCCTTATGCCCACGACCTGCTCCCACACGAAACCCGTTGACTGCCGCGCAGCATCACCCGTCACTGCACCTTGACCTCTCTCTCGCCCCCTTGCCGCGCCCTCCCGGCGGCTAAAAATACAGGGTGGCTGCCTTAGCCCAGGAGAGGATCTACTCTCCAGACCAACAGCAGTATTGGCTGAATCTGCTGTTGCTGCTCTTTGCCGGCGCGGAGGCGTGCGACCGGGCCTTACGCGAAAAAGTGTGTCACTTAGCCAACCAGCTTTTTGGTCCTCGCTCCAAACACACGCATTGTGAACATTGGATTTGTCCCCCATTTTGTTCTTTTGTAGCTGGAGCTGGAGTTGGCTCTGCAAGCCTTTTCCAAACAGGTGGCGGAGCTGCAGGAGCATCTGCGTGTGGCGCGTACCGAGGTGGAACAAACGGCTCAGGTAGGCGGGCTTCGAAACTGTGGTTACGAGGATAAACCTGTTCGCTGAGTAAGAGGGCCCGGAGTGCCGAGTGAAACGGTCCCGGTCGTGGGTATTGTTTTCTCAACATTCACATCGATTTCCTGAGTTGTGTGCTGCGGCAATCCTACAACAAAGTCCCTCTTTCCATCTGTATTGCTCCCAGAAAGCCTATTAATTCTGCGCCATCCGGGAATGCCTTTTTCCCTCCCTCCCCCTGGATCTGTAGCTTCATCCCTTCTGATTTATGGATTGTCCTTCTGACTCCTCATTCCCTCCCTCCAGCGCACAGCAGTTCCCCCTGACGTGGCTGAGGAGCTGCTGTCGTTGCGTTCCAAGGTTGCAATTCTGGGGGCAGAGCTGGACAAGGGTCGGGCAGAAGTGGCGGCGGCACAACAGCAGATGCAGGTGGTTTTAGGCCGATAGGCCGATGCCTAGAGATAGAATTGGGCCATATTGATATGATGGTGATAAGACCCGTCTCATCAGCAAAAGGAGGAAAGGACCAGAACGGACCGAAAGGAAAAAACCAGAACGTTTGACGTCGGCAAAGTAGGAGACCTTCACATGTCTGTCATGAACGCAGGAAACAAATCCTGCTCACTCGCGACGCTGGTCACACCCATGATCGACTCTGGTCACAGCCATTGGTGTCGTAACAGAACTGCTTCGAGGGCTGCGAGATCCCCGTCAGAAATTTGTTATGAACTCGAGATACCGAACGGATGTCGGACACCGGTTCCCAATCCCCCAATGTCCCATCCCCCATTCTTTATGACCCCGAATGATACACTGTACTGTGTTCCTGCTTTGCGACCTTAGCTGCTAGTGGCGGAGCGTGATTCGTTGCAGCAGCAAGCGGACACCATGCGTTCGGACTTGGCAGTGGCTGAAAGCAAAGAGTCGAGCAGGATGAAGGTGGGGCGGGTGGGTGGGTAGGGGGTCGGAGAGCCGGCGGTTTGGAAATATGGGAGAAGTGGATGCGGCACCGGTAGGTGACTTGCGGCGAAGAAGCCGCGAACAGAGGAGGCTTCAGGCGGGGAGGGTTCGTAGGAACTGAGGAAAAGACAGAGACGCAATTCGTGCAGGGCGCGGCCTGTCGGTGCTCCCCACAGGTGGAGTTGGTGGAGGGGCGGGTAATGTAAATATGGTGACACCGGAAACTAGGTCTTTGCGTGCCTGTCAGACAGGTATTGAAGAGTAAGTCGGTATCAATAGAGGATGTAACATATGTGACAGCAGCTGTCTTGTTCGTTATTCAGCGTACCAATTGGTGGCGTTTAGTTGGGGTACGGTTGGTAAAGCGGCTCTCAGGACAACATGGCCATCCCTCGGCCCATCCTCCGGCCACCCCCGGATTTTATCGTTTTTCCGGTATCTTCTTTATTTAGGGTTTTAATCTTGTGTCCTTGCGGCCGCACTCGTATTCGCGCACCTCCGCAGGTGATCCAGCAGCTGATGGAGCGGACTGAGACGAGCGCCAGTCAAGGGCAAGCTGCTGCGGCTGAGTTGAGCAGGCTGCAGGTGGGAACTATACTGGGTTGGGCAGGGCAGGCCAGGGCCGCCGGAGACGCTTGTCATGCTTCTTGCTTGGTCATGCGCGTGATGGTATTGGGCGAGATGGAGCTCCGTCTGTGTACGGTCTTGCCAGTAGACTGGGACGCTCATTACTCACGGCCGCATCAGGGATGGTACCAAAGTTGTTGGGAATTACCAAACGGGAGCCTAAATTCTATGGATCTATGGATAAGCTTAAGAACTTGCCACCACATCCTGAACTGAACCCACTTTCCTGCTCTACCATCCGACTACCTGCTTATCCAGCCTTCCCACCTTTCATTCATTCCGTAACCAGCATATCCGCCAATCCGCCATCCTCGAAGAAAACATGCTGTGCGCTCAAATCCAATGACCCAAGCGATTACGGCTGTTGATGACTTTCAGGCTAGCATTCCTGATCCAGCATGCCGATTCCACACTCATCCATTCCGCCCCACAATCCACCTTCGCTTGTGGCGCGGCGGCCATTCACGGTACCGTGCCCCGAAACCCGAAACCTGAACTCCGTTGTCTGGCGACGGCCCCAGGTGCATTGTCGCACGCTCAGCGTCAACCTCGAAACCAATGCGAAGGTGTGTCGACGGCACTGGTTCTGACTACGCCTGGTATAATATCAAAGGCCTGAAAGGGTAGTTCAGGGTCACCTTTTGTAACAGTGCAGTGTGGTCTGTGATTTCAAGAAAGCAACACGGCGCACCGCGGCATATATAACACACGAATACCCCTGGCTAATACTGCCACCGTACCTGTTGGTGCTGCTGCAGGTTATTGAAAAGCTTGTAGAGTTGAACAGCGAGCTGATGGACAACCTCAACACAACAACAGCCACAGCAGAGGTTAAGAGCAAACAGCAGCAGCAGCAACAGGGCGCTGGAAGCGCAACGGTGGCGACTGCAGCAGCGTGTCCGAGGACAAGGTGTGAGAGCAGTGGCGGGGGAATCAACGCTAATCAAAGCGTTGAAGGCGAAGCGGTGGCAGCCGGGTCCCCAGTGGGTGCATCAGCAATGCAGCGAAATGGTTTGCACGGTACTGGAACTGGTACGCCGGGCGCCGGACTGACAAGTGGGGCGATGGCAGCAGCAGCTGACCTTGCCGGAGCTGGCATTCCGCGCGTGGCGTCGCGTGGGGGTGGCTTGGTGGCAGCAGCGGCAGGAATATCATCATCATCATCCCGCGTCGGCGAACCAGATTCCTTGACGGACGCCTTCGCTGCGTTTCTGAAGGATGAGACGCCACCCAAGCCCGCGAGTGCCGCCGTGCTTGCGATGCCACCGCCTCTACCAGGCCCGTTGGGAGCGCATCATCCCAGCAGCGTCACCACGACCAAGGGCCGTGGGAGCGCCGGGCGGGTTTTCGGGTTAGGCATCATGAACGTCGTGCGTTACGTTGCAGGGTCCGATCGATCCGCACAGGGGTCAGAGGGGGCCCCGGGGCCGAGTTCGGGAACAAGACCTCCCTGAGATGGAACGCTTTAGGTTTGCACGGCTGTGGGGACGCGCAATGTTGACCCAATTTAGCCTAATGTTATAATACACAACTTTGTGGTCAACAGGAATCATCCGCTCACAGCTCCGATACCGGGTACTTCTTCGGAGATGTGAGCGGACGATTCCTGTTGACCACAAAGCTGTTGTATTTTAACATTCACCATTAAATATATATGTACTGGCAGTTTTGCCGAGTGACGTCTTCCGGCCCGAATCAGCTAACGTTCAGAAAGCTGTCGGCGCACGACGAGGATTCCATTTCGTCGAGGTTATGACATTTGCCCGAACAACATTTTTGTTTGTTCGAATTGAAAGGATGTCAGTTTAGATTAGAATTTTGTTGAAAGCGACAACGGGCGCACGTCTGGGGTCATGCTGAAGTCGAGCACCTTGGTCGACCGGTCGAAGACCAGCAGGCCATCCCTGAAATATATTCCAATTCTTAGATGCTCATACGTGTTACCAAAACAGCGGGCTCGTTTTCCGGTGCAATGTCCACGACAAATACATCTGCGCCGAGTCGCGCAAGCAGCAGCAAATCCACCAGGCACAGCGTCACCTCCTCCAGCAACAGATAACGACGTTAAGCTTAAAAAGGGCTTTTGGACGTTTGTTGATGTCGTCGCCATATTGGGTTCCGTTGGTGGCGCCCTGGCGGCCATTCTTAACCTTTTCTCTGGCACTTATGTGTTGTTCCTGCCGCTTGTGCTGCCTGTCATCTCGCTTCTTTCGGCGCTCCAGCGCGAAGGCTTAATTGCGGAGGTGCGTCTAACCCGGCGGCGGGTCAAAGACGGAATCCCTTTAGCCAATGACTGGTTGCACGAAACGCCGACTCCTTCTTCTACCCTTATGGTCGACCGTGTACATGTGTTGTTCATCAATCTCGTGGCTTATATAAGCCCTAGAACCCTCCGAGCCCCGCCACGAATCCCAAAAAAATTACCAACCGACCGGCAAACAACCCTTATGCGCAGGACAATCGTCGCGCTTATGACACGCTGCGCGTGTCCATAACCCAAGACAGCAACACCTTGCTGGCTGAGGCTCGCAGCGCGATTGAGGAGGTCCGCCGTGAGCTGCGGGGTCAAAACACCACGGCGGCGCGGCTCGGGACCATCGAGGCGCGGCTGAGCTCCCTGGAAGGGTCAATTCTTAGTGCGGGTATGCGGTGGGGGATTGATGGAGGAAGAGGGCCTTGGGCTTGCTTTCGGTTGGGACGCAGGGACTCTGCAGCAATGAGAAGGGAAAGAGGAGGCGCCAGGCGGGCCCCTACTAGATCGAATTCCCTCCTGGACAAGGCGGGGCCGATATGAATACCATTGATTGATTCTGGCTGAAACTGCGAGGTCGTGAAGTCCATTTAGATGTTGCCATAGTAGCATATCGAATATGGGCCTGCCTCTGATTGAATGCCGATGCCATCATGTTCCACTATCTGGGTATTAGGGTTTTACCTTGCAGAGTGTGACCGCACCCAACTCACCCAAATCCCCCACCGCAGGCCGCAGCGCCCGCGAGGCTGCTGCTGGCCTGGGGGTGCTCCCCGAGCGACTGCAGGTGGAGCAGAGGGCGGTGCTGGAAGGGCTGGTGGCGGCCATGAGGGTGGAGCTGCGGAGGGCGGCGGAGTCGCTGGCCAACAACGAAACCACGGCACTGGCGCGTCTGGACGCGCGACTAGCGGTGGGTGGTGTGGTTGCGAGGCCTTTGGCTGTGGCGCGGTGTGTGCCCCGAGTTGGTTGATTTTATTCCATAGCAACGAGCAAGTGACCGGGGAGAAAAGGATAATACCCGATACTCAAGGTTCAAGGTGTCAGGTAAAATGAAGTGACATCGATAGGTTACACGGAAAGTGACGTTGCGAAATCTTCAACTTATTGAACGTTTTGGCACTGGGTCCTTGGTGCTGGGTGTCATATCCCTTAGGTTCCTCTACGACTGTACAGGACACTCACTCAACCTGGGCTCAGACCACTGCGCTGCGCTGGGGATGCAGGTCTCGTTATAGCGCGCGAGGGGGCGGGTGCGCACCACAAAATGGACCCGATAGTGGCTGATCTGGAACGACCAATAACGAATGAGAGTAGATCGATGGACGATGGGGAGGGTATCTGGTCATAGTAGAGGCACTATGCCCCAGGGGTGGTTGGGTCTGCTATGCGACGGGGCTGTGAGGGATGGGGCTATGCGGGATAGAGCTGTGAGGATTGGGCAACGGGGGATGGGGCTGTGAGGGATGG
This sequence comes from Volvox africanus, assembly GCA_030268105.1. Taxonomy (NCBI): domain Eukaryota; kingdom Viridiplantae; phylum Chlorophyta; class Chlorophyceae; order Chlamydomonadales; family Volvocaceae; genus Volvox; species Volvox africanus. The sequence continues at coordinate 2,472,920 of BSDZ01000103.1, forward strand.
GGCTGTGCGGCTGTACGTGTCCGGCGCAGTTTGACCTTATCACTTGCTAACAACCACTGGACGTCTGGAGCTCTGGCATATTTGCCATGTTATGGCTTCGTTCCCATGGAATGTGCAGCTTGAAAGGGGCTAAGGCGCTATCACTCCGGATCCCCCGTGAAGGACCTTCTCCCTACCCCAGCATTCCGTCCTGATCCTGGTCCTGGTCCTGGCCCGACCATCCTCTGGTCCCAAAGGCGTGGTACCACATTTTGCTATGATCCTTTCCGGCCGCTGACTCTTCCAGGCAGTGGAGGGTTCATTGTCCGGTCTGGAGGTGGCTCAGAGCGAGGGTCTGCGGCGTTTATCCATGTCCCTCAACAGCGCTATGGCGGATGCAGAGGCCACCCTGCAGAGCAGCGTGCGGAATGAAGTGGCCAGGTGGGAAGGGGGGAGCAGGCTGATGGACGGGGTCAGAAACCTTTAGGGCTCAGGTTCGTTTTAGGGATTTAGGGTTTTCCTCGGGGGTTGGGGTTTTACCCGAACACTCTAAAACCCTAAATTGCCCTAAACCCGAGCAAGGGAGCCTATCGCTCCGATCCAGATGGGCATGGGCTCGGTTCTGCAGATCTCGGTACAGGTCCAGCTGGACTGCCTTTCAGTGGCCCTATACTCCTCGTCAGACCATGCTACTCGATCTGCCCGCCGCTCCTTCAGATCAATGGAGCCGGTCAGGCGGCTGCCCCAGATGTTGGCCGCAGCGCTTCCGCCCGCACTAGCAGCGGCGGAGGCGGTAGAGGCCAGCGCCGCTGGAGCCCCCGCTGTTGCTGCAGGTGCGGCGGGTGCAGCTGGCGTTGCCGCGGCGGCGGGATTGACACCAGAACAGCTTCAGGTCGGTGGGGGGTGTCCGGGCCGTGCTGGTACCGGAAGTTAATATCAGTCGTGGTCCTTAGTTACTCGCAACAGGTGACAGGAATGCATCTGCGCCTTCAGGCACATTAGACCCCGCGCTGCGGACCCCGCCAGTGAAAAGCGGGGCAAAACACAGGAGGGGACCTCATCACTGTAACGCTTCCCCGTTTCACTGCCGCGCTCGCATCACATGACCATCTGTTGCTCTGCTCTATTGATTATCGTGGAGAACAGTGAAGCGCGCTGGGTGTGCTGATGCCTGAGGATAGGCCGGTAACAGGGACTGGGGACACGGAACATCATGACCTAACATCACTAGCCCTGATGGTGGGGATGCCGTGGAAGGGCCTTCGGAGCATCATTTACATCCTAAGCCTGAACGTGTCTGGCAATTCTTAGAGTTCAGGGCATTCTCGACTTTAAAGACGAGTCGAAAATGAATACGCCGCCCTCCAGCCCCATTTTTACGACATCCCCTTGGCGCTAGCTTCCCGCCACCTGGTGACTAATTCATCAAGCTCCCAGCCGCCCATAGTGGGAATGTGCAAACGTACGAATATATGTCTGTACCGTAGGCCATCGTGAGCCAGGAGGTGGAGGTGGCTGTTGCGCGCATCCTGGACTTCCAAGTGGAGGCTTTTGGTGAGATCTAAAATGTTCTTGTTGGTTGGTTGGTTGGTTGAGGAAGCGCCCTTTCCCCAGCGCCTCTCTGCTGAAGGTGTGTCGATGGATAAGGGCGTAGAGAGGACGGCTGCGTCGGGAGCTGGTTGCTTGTACGCACAGGCAACCAGCTAAGCGTTTGTCCGGACTTGAGTACGGCTCAGGGCAGGTTGGTCGTGCGCCCTGGGATGGTACTGGGTGCAGAACCGTTTCCTTTTAAGGCAGAACATGCCTGTGGTGAGTAGCGGAGGGCGGTATGTCTTTCCCGAATGCTCATGTTCGCACTAAAGCTGGCGCTTACGAAAGCTGCGGCGCTCTCGCACCATGTTCTAACTGATCCTGAGTGTTTGTGTATTTGCCTTAGGGTTTTCCTATTTGCCATGTCACCTCGATGGGTGTTTTTCGTAGGCCGCCTCAACATGGTACGGCCGGTCCCGATAGACGAAGAGCAGTGGAGCGCACTCGGGCGGCGGCTCACGAGGCTGGAGCGCCTGGTCGAGGGAGTCCCGGCGGGCACAGAGGGGGCACTGCTGCAGGGAGGGCAGGTGCCGGCGGCGGTGGCGGCGGCAGTGGGCGAGGCGCTGGCGGCACAGGTGGCGGAGGCCCGGGTGGAGGTTACGGCGGCGGCGGCGCGTGAGGCAGAGAGCGTGCGAAACGACGTTCTGGCCGCACAGACGGTGTTGCGGGAGAGCCTGGACAACTTGGCGGCAGCACTACAGCCGCTACAGCTTGGCGTGATGGAGCTGCAGGTGGCTGTGTCTGCGGTGTCTGCGGCACAGACGCAGCAGCAGCAGCAGCTGGCGGAGGAGGCCGCCTTGCACGCATGGAGAGATGGCGAAGGCGGAATGGTGACAGAGAGGTCGCCTTCATCAGCAGGGGAGCTGGGGCGGTTGCTGGAGGGAGTCCAGGCTGTAACGCAGCTGTTGCATGACGTTGACTCGAAGATAGATAACGTGACAGTGGCTATGGCTCACCTGCCAGCGGCAGCAACTGTCCCACCTTCACCAGCGCCGGCGGTGTTGGCATCAGATACTACTGCCGAGGCAATGGCGGCGGCAGCAGCCAAACAACAGCAAGAACTTCGGTCGGGCATTGAAGGCATGAAGGAGGCACTTGCAGCACTGACCACCCAGGTGGGCCTTATCGCAAACCAGTCACAAGTGGTGGTTCGCGCTGCTGAGCCCTCCGCGCCGGCGGCGGCTGTCAGCGCTGTTGTCGATGTCCTGTCGTTTGAAGCGAGTCTGGCGTCCGCAGCGCCGCCGGAGCACACTGGCGGGAACGATGCGCTGTCGTTTGCCGGCACGGTTGGCACGACACGAGATGAAGCGTACGACATGATGCTACAGCTAGCGGAAGCTCGACGACGATCAGGTTCAGAGGCGAGCGTCAGTGGTGGCGACGTTACCAGGAATGACGTGGCAAGCGGCGTTGACGGTGGCGGCGGTGGTGGCGTTGCTACTGTGGCAGCAGCAGGGCCTTCAGCCGCCCTGAGTCGTCGTGCAGCTGATTCGCAGCTGCGCATCGAAGGGCTTCCCCCTTTTGAGCCCCCGCTCCTTTATGCTACAGCTGGAGCTACTGCGACGGTGACGGCTATGGAGATACCGTCACTGCCGCCGTCGCAGAGGGAAAGGGAGGCACAGGAGCTGATGCGGCGATCTAAGCAGGAGCTAGAGCCGCGGCCAAGGATGGAGCAGCAATCGCAGCAGCAGCAGCAGTACTTCCCTGCAAGATTAAGGCAGGAAGTCGAACCCCAGCTCGACATGCGTTCCGGGTCCGCCGCAGCCACAGCAGCAGTAGCGCCGCCGCCAGCGGTGGCGGCAGCGGCGCCCGCGGCCGGCTTTGACAGGAATGCGACGTCCGCGGCGTCTGATGGGCAACTGCTGCCGTATGATGGATCCACAACCTTGCCATATGACCAGGCGCCACCAGCGCCTGCGCTCCAGGCTGCCTCCTCACCCTCACCCTCACCTTTCTCTCCTCCCTTAGCGTCGTCCTCACCGACCCCTTTCGCCCCTGCTCCCCAGCCTCCTGCATCCCCACCGCTTTACCCGGCGGAGAGCGTCGGCCCTGCTACGGAGTCCGTTGGGTATATTCCGCAGGGCGACATGTACGGGTGGGACCAGCGGTCACAGCAACAGCTACAACAGCAGCAGCTACAACAACAAGCATCATATGCTTACGATCAGCCGCAGCCGCAGCCGCAGCCGCAAAACGGCAGGTTCCAAGCTTTTCAGGAAGGCTTCGGTTACTCGCTATCGCCCTCAGCGGCTGCTCAGACGATGGGCGGGCTACCAATAGAGCAGCCCCCTGAGGCGCCGTCCTGGTACACCATGCAGCAGCAACAGCAGCCGCAGGAGGCTTCGCAACCGCCATTTCTGCCCCAGGACCTTGCGAATGCGAATGTGAATGTCCAGACAGACACCCAGGTGCCGCCGCAGAAGCAGCGACAATTGAGGTTTCCGTTCTGGCCTATGCCAAATCTCCAGGCGCAGACACAAGCGGCGGCGCCGCCGCCGCCACCACCTCCTCGTGCTTCGGCTCACCCGCCGCCGCCACCTCAACAACCGATGCCCACCACGGCCGGGGTTGAGCCGCGGCCTGCGATGGCATCGAGCTCCTCCCCACCGCAGCAGCCCTCACAGGGATTCAGCCCGCTGCCGTCGTCGCTAACAGGATCACCAACGGCGCCGCCGACGCCAAGCCCGCAGCAGCCCGTCCGCGCCGCTGCTCCCGCCGTTTCGGTTCCTCCGTTAGCGTTGCCTAATGAGTACCGCCCACGGCCACTGGACGGGTTGAATACCAACGAGATGATCACTGAGGGGCTGCGGTTGCTGAGGCTTGGACGTGAGGAAACGAGGAAGGGGGAGGTGGGTGCGTATATCTGTCTGCCTGTCTGTCTGTCTGCGTAGTTGGACTAGTGATGGTGACGAATTCCACGATCCCTCACAACCTCCTCTATTGGGTTATAGGCACCAAGTAATCAAGCCGCCGGGTACATGCTGCCGGCAGCTCCGCCCGGCAGCTCCCGCGTTCTCGTCTTTCTCCCCCTCCTTGCTCTTCACCCGAAAAGTCACAGCTCCGCCTGAAGCCTAACCTTAACAAATAAAGTCGTTTCATTCGTTAGAGGGTATTTGAATTTTTGGTCCTTTAGGACTATGGACTCGCTGACACACTCATCCAAGGCGCCATCGCTGCCTTCACTCGCGCCTCTGAGCAACCTTCGGCGGACGCTAAGGCGATGGGCAACTTGGGCAACGCATTGCTGGCCCGGGGGGAGCTCAAGGTGTGGAAGGTTATTAGGAAGCCTCTGGGCTTTACAGCTCGCGCGGGGTGGGCTTCGGTGAAGGCGAGGGGCCGGTCCGTTGGGGGCGGGGGGTACAACACGTGGATCCAAAAGGCCCTCGAAGGAGGTTGTCGGGGTGTGTCGGGGTGTGAATGCTTTCTGGGGACGGGGAAGCGGGGAGAGGCGAAAGAACGGAAAGGGAACGGGACTTGGAAGGACCCGTGCATTGTTTTCAGTTAAACAGGAAACAGATGAATGGTACAAGAAGGGTCGGGTGACCGGTCAAAGTTGTTATCTAGGGATCCATGTTTCGTAGGGATTCATCGCATCCAAGTTCGTATTCGGCCCTCCTCAGGCCGCTTACCTGGAAACCCTCCGCTCCGGCCCAGCCCCTGCTACTGCCGCCGAGGCCACCGCCCAGATGGACGCCGAGCGCGCCATGACTCTGGAGGCGAATGCGCTGCTAACGGAAGCGGGCGTAATGTTCCTAAAGGTACGACACTTGTGCGACATGGACAGAAGACAAGACGCAGTTGCATGAAGGCATAGTGTTTGCTGCTGGATTGCAGCCAAACGAGTCATTTGGCGTTCTGGTTTGGCGCTCTAGGCAAACGACCTGCTTACCGGCCCCCCTCTTTGATACTACCGCGCGGTATGCATCTTTAAATGTGACAGCTTCACGACTTGTGCGCAAACCAAGATTTCGTTTTTTGGCTGACAACATACATATATACGTATTTATAGATGATATTTCATTAGTTTGGTCATTGGTTTATGTCTGTGTGTCTGTCCGGGGGGCTGTCTTCAAACCGGCGCGTCTCTCCTCCTCCCCGTCAGGTTCTAGAAATGGACGGATGGAGCTCCCGGGCGCTGGTCAACTGGGGCCGGGCGCTGGTCATCCGGGCCGACTTGCTGGCGGCCACACCGGACGGCCTGAAGCCGGGCAGCCCCACCTTGCCCGTCGTAGCCCAGCTGTACATATCGGCCATCGGCAAGTTCGAGGGGGTGCTGGAGGGCGAGCCCGACATGATGCCCGCCAAGTACAGGTGCGCGCTTAGGGGCAGGAGTCCGTGGGGGTGCAAGCGTGCGATCCACGTTTTCAGGGGCCGGTGTAGCAACAGCGACGTCGACATCAGCTAGGATACGGCTTGGAGCGGTATGGTGACTGGGGGCCGGTCGGAACGGAAGTTGTGTTGCCGTTCCCTTCTGACGCCTAGCTTAGGGGCCCTCTTCGAGATGTTTTTGTTTTCCAAAATCGTGAACTCCGACTTCTCGTGCCCGCCAGGTGCGCTCTGGCAATGGGGGGCATGTCCCGCACGAAGCCCGGCGGCAGCAGGGAGCGCCTGACCCTTCTGGCGGACGCCATTAACTACCTACGTGACGTGATAGCCTCGCAGTCACCTGACGCTGAGGCTCTGCGCTCCTCCGCAGTTGCGGCGCTCCAGCGGTACGAGACGCAGCTCATGGCAGAGCGAGCGGCACGGCAGCAGCCGCTCCAATAAGGAGTGAGCGCGGCATTTGGCAGCAACAGCGTCACAGCTGGTGCTGACATTGTAAAGGGCACCGCAGGTAAAATTGACAGATGTCCCCGCAACGAAGTGAATTCTCCGCCCTCGACAACTTGTGAGGGTTATTCGGTGGACACGTCTCAAGGCAGGGTGTAAGGGGAGAGGAGGGAGTCTGTGGGCGGAATGGAGCCCGACAATAGCGTAAGGTACTTGAATTGCAATTTTGACTGTTGGCCTCCAAGGGCCCCTCACAAATAGGAGTTGATTGGCAGCGGCAGCGACGGGGGCGGCAGCGACGGCGGCGGCAGCGACGGCGGCGGCACTGACCAGTTGAGATTTGTGCTTCATACATCAGGATTGACCGTTGAAGAGTCCGTTGATGTCTTCAGTCTCAGCCCATCGTAATCACAACAGCCATGGGTTGCATGGCTGGCTGACCCTAAAGCACAAGGGGCACATAAAGCACAAAAGGAGGATATCAGGAGTTGCTTATGTTGCGGGATAGTTTCAAAGAACAGTCCAAGCGGTTTTGCAGACGCTGCAAATTCACGGGGAGTTGATTTTGGGGGCTAGGTGGGGCTAGGAGAGGCATGGCATCAGTGTATAGGATACGGTGGAAAAGGCTAGGTGCATGGCTAGCGAGGGGTCGAGGCTAGAGACTTCTCTATTCATTATGGCGCCGCCTTCATTTTATGGTACAGATATGTTCGATTCGGTGGGCAGTTTTATTTGGCTGATTTAATGGGCCGTACATGGGTACGCGGGTCAAAGGGTTGCCTCCAGAAGGAATTGAGGGTCCAAAGAGGTTGTCAAGGCGGTCACGGGTTGGGTTCAGAGAAGTTGGGAGGATACCGGTGATAGGGGTGCCAGCATCTTATTGGTGCTTGTCGGACATGGGGATGCTGAGCCCAGTACAGGGAATGTCAGGTCGTGTCCTGGGGTAGAGGAAGAGTTCCTAGGTCCTGCGCACGCACTGCGCATTCTGGTGCTCGCGAGTATTGTTTGAGTTTGGGAGTTTGGGGTAGGACTCGTCCTCGTCTCCACGGCTGGCTTTGCATCCAAAACTTTGACATGTCTAAAAGTGGTGCAAAGCAGCGCCATGTAAACTATCCACAACCCCCCTGCAGGTGAGGGCTGGTGCACGGCTGAGCCGTATGTGGCACTTGAAAGGTCTGCACGTAACCTGAGCCTTCCTTACTCTCTCCTTACCGCAGCACTTCTCAGCCATCCTGTCCGTCTGGCCTCTCTTTGGTCCCTTAGAAAAGCCACAATGTAATGATAAGTACGTTTGTGCAACGGAGTGTTTAGGGTGTGTGGCTTAATGGACAGAAAGATATGATGAATAAAAAGAACGTTCTCGGTGCACATTTTGGTGTGTGGCTTCCCGGAACTTAACGCTGAGTAAATGGTAGACGAACTTATTATTAGTGGGGACTGTTGGGCCGAAGGTATATGCGAAGTAAATATGTTTGGGGACGCGTCAGAACTGACCATGTGTGTTAAGTACTGAGGATAAGGAATATACATGGTGATGGGTTTTCCCTTACCCATCAGAAGGCTTTCCTTAAGTACCTCTCTCAGGAGCACAAGAGTTGCGACACTGGAATTATGGACCCCCATAAGAGGAACGATATGACGCTATGGCCGTGGTGGTGGTTTCAGTGGACGTACGTTGTCTTCAGCCCAACCAGGCTGCGGCATCAGTCCAACCAGGCCCTTCCTGAATCCGGTGGCTCCACCTTTTTACCGTGGCGGGCATCTCAAGCTATGGCACACCTTGCTGCCTGGAAGGCTATTGGGGCAGATATTCCTTATTCTTCATGTTTTGAAGGGAGGGGTACCGGTTGAGCTCCATGAGGATCGGCTTACCCCTCCCGGCATTTGATCTCCCTACGCTAGTTTCCCGGTCTCTAATGCACAGCAACGAGCGGTAGTGGTTGGAGGTGGAGGAGCCCCGCCTTATCGCCCTTGTAGCTACTTCCCAAGTGGAACACCTCATGGTCGAGAGCACGTGGTCCATGCCGTATGTGCGTTAAAGCTTGGCACCTTTCTCTTTCTCTTCGTGTATGAATATTGCACAGAAAGCTTACACGTGCCCGTAGAAGTCCTTTCCACACCTTGAACTGTATGGGGATCCAGGGCTCTTGGTTGATGAAGGTGGATTTAGCTGATGCTTTCTACCACAATCGAACACATTCCCGGATGACAGGAGGATCATCGCTTCTGTTATACCTTTTGTTCTGTGGCGTCCTTTGCAAAGTGAATGCGTTGCCTATGAGATGGCTTAACAACGCTTGCTGGGTTTATGTGTGTCATGGGGAATGTGGTGCGTTTCTGGACCCGGCCTGACCAGTGGCTGCGAGGCGGACTGGGTTGGGAAGCGCCGCCTTATGTTGCTTACCTTGGAGGTCGTACAGGCGTTTGGGGCTTAAGGAGCAAATTCTTAACGAAACGCTACCTGGATTTGAGTGTACGTTCTTGTCAGAAGGTGGTTGCCTCCTTTGGCCATCTCGTGGTGGGCCAGGCCAGGTTGTGCCGTTCAGTGTTCAGTACTTTCATCGCCTGAGAGGGGGTATCTTCGTTTGGGCTGTTCGTCACTGAGAACCATACAACCAATAAATAATCAGGATTAACAGAACACGTGATACAACAGAAAAGCGATTAAAAGTGAAATCTTTGGCAAAAAAGGTAATACAGTTCTTGGGACTGTCACACATAAACCGTCAGAATGTCCGAATTTGGTCCTTTCCCAAAACTGCAATCATACGTGCGCTGAATCATGTCTACGAGTGCCCAGCCGTTCATGGTTCGGGTCACGTTGAATGTTGCTGAAGGAAGCAAAGATTACGATTTCCACTAACTTCGACCCGAGCTTATTACAGTTCACTGCTCTGATTACAAGACTGTGTTGGTGCCTCCTGCAGTGCCGGAAAGTCCGTCAGGGATTTGTCCGATACCTCTAATATATCATAAAATGAGAAGGCGCCAGAAAGAAGAATATTACAAATTGAAAGTTAGGATTCCCTTACTCTTTATTCTCTCATTTGACATTTGGCCATTCCCATGTGGGGGGAACAGGTAACCTTGTTCGACCGCGACGGTTGAAGCCGCATACTTGAAGCCGCAGTACTAGACACAGGGCGTACATCGACATCCATAATTAAAAATGTGTATTTCGTGCGCTTAAATTGGTGACCTTTGGTTCACCGGAAAATCTGGACATCGTGATCACAGTGGATTCTGGCCGGATGTTTTACGTCCGCGCGTGCAGCAAGGCTTAGTTAGACCACGCAGAAATTTATTGATGAAAATGCTTCATTAAAATACAGCTTGTCATATAGTTTTAAATAGCATGAAGGTTTGACGAAAGTATTGTTGCCGTACACAAATATCGTTTCGCTAGTAACATCTAGCATGTGCAACACGCAAATTAAAGACAAATACGTCAGTTTACTACTTTCCTTTATTTTTCAAGACAAACTAATCAATTGATACTTTACCCTCACTTGGCGGCAGTTGGTTTCACTCAGACGCCCTCGGAAATGATGGCTGAAAGTAATGAGTTAGATACTGAAGAGTTCTGCTATATTTGTTTTGAAGGAGCTACGCGAGGGCCTTCCGGAGAATTGGAGCCCCTCGTTCAGGCCAGTGCGCGTTCCGGCAGCACACGACATCTCCGCTACCTTTTCAACGACTTGCTTCATGGCTAAAAATATATGAAAACCAGTTTAATCCGTCCATAATAGCGCACCCCTGCTTTTAAGGGTGCCTCGTAACCTATTAGAGTTTTTCGCCGTCGAAATTATTTGCAGGTTTGCAGATGCCCAACAAAAGTACATCGAAGATGCGTTGCGCGGTGGCAACTTTATTCTGCAGGGAAACGGTAGGGCTGACCTTGCGGCAAATATGGGTGCGTGCTTTCCTCTTCGGCACGTTTATTAAGAATTTAACTTAATAACAGTTGTCTAAAGTCTTGGAACAACATTAGGAATGTGCAAATGGGTTTTTTGCATGCAAACCGTAAGTATGCTTACGCAAGCAAATATATACAGGTTTTTACTGTCCTCCCAGATTCCAGCGTGGACAGGTATTAATTCGTTGGCTCTTTCAGATGTTAAAGGTTCCTGGATGCATCGACAGCTTCCATAACATCTCTGGAGCGACACAGCGAACGATGTAAAAATGTGCACAGATTGTAGCTGTAACCGTTTTACTTCCTATCAGCAGCGGATCAAACGTTTCTATCCAGCTCTGCTTACTATATCTTGCGGTTGGGTCTACTGACCTACGACGCCGGAACGAGGGGTTCGCCTCTTGTCGACCTTCCCTCAATAAGCACATCGCGCGCCTCTCTGGGGCCGCCCGATGCTGCCCGGGGCTTCGTCCCCACCGCAGGGAGGAGAAGTCGTGCCGCTTCTGCCAAGGCACTCTGCCCGATTGGAAGGAAGTCCTGACGCCGCGTGCCCTTCCTCCGGCCGTTCCCATCCTGAGCATCTACTACAACAACACTTGTTGCAGGTGGGGCATTGATGCGGGTCCACAGACGTTGCAGCAAAAAACAGCGTTGGTCAAACGTCAACGTTGGGCTTTTATAAGTCTTGTGTGTAGTAAACCCTAAGTCGTACATGTACGGCACACAAACCACGGTGTAAGGCACAAGAGGCACCTTTTTTGCGGCATTCTTCAACCTCCACTACATTGTGGTTGAGGGTCCGTGTCTGCATGGCATTTTACTAGTTAGAGCATTCATCCGGGCAGACTTATAACATGATGTTTGTCTGATCATTAGCGGAGTTTAGCTCTTAATATCCGTCCAACACTGCAAAGATGTACCTCATCGGCTCAGGTCATATTTATAATCTATCCTTATAAGCTTAGCCGCTTCAACAGGCCTCCAAGATGTCTTGGCCTCGTGCCTTTGGATTCTCTTGCTAAGTGGAAAGGTCGGCATGGAGGTGGACTTACACCATCCGACCATCGCTACCACTATCGCTACCGCTATCACTACCGCTATCGCTACCGCTATCGCCACCGCTAAGTACTTGGCCCGCCATAACATGGTTGTGCTGTAAGCACTTTGTGCTGTTGCTTGCATTTGTTTGCTTGCGCAGGATGAAAGTGAGGCCGGGACCGGACGGTCTGCGGGCATTTCTACGACAGCTTGAAGTCATCGTCGGACGAGATGTCGCAAACGTTAACTTCGTTTTCAGATGTCGTTGCCCTGATACGGGTAGGCTTAACCAAGCTGTATGAGGCCAGTGGGGGGCGGACAAGGAGGAAAAAGGGAGAGGCCAGTCCAATCATGAGAACCCAACACGGGCCAACACAGGCGAATTCATGACTCTAGCAGGGGATGCAGTCCCATGCACGCCGCAGTAGAGGCATGTGAATGGGTTCGCAACGGGTACGGGTTGAGCAGTCCAGCGGCGGATGGGGGCCAACTGCTGGAGTGTCAACACAGAAACCTGCTCGCTGACTTGCTGTCTGAGACATTTCCTAGGGAGTGTCTTTTTTGGCATTAGGTGTGTCAGGTGTCGTTGTGGCGCCGTGTTCAAGTTGACAATGACAGTGGCACGGACCGGTGCCGCACCTGATTGGCCTCTCAGCGCATATCGACATCCGGTTCCTGAACACACGTTTTTGAACACGGACTTATCAACCTGTGTGGTTTTGTCCTCCGAATGCCCCCCGCCCACTTTCCTCCGCTATAGGAGCCGAGATCTTCCTTCAGGGCCTACAAGCCTTCGAGGCTGCCATGCACTGCGCCTGTGTCCGTGCTGCTCAGCGTAGCCTTCAACAACACCAACACCAATACCAGCTGTTGTTGTTACAGCAACAACAACAACAACAACAACAAGCACAACAACGACAGCTTTTGGAGCTTGCATCCCTCCACCAGCACCAGCACCAGCGAGAAGAATACGAGCATCAGCACCAGCACCAGCACCAGCACCAGCAGGAGCAGGAGCAGCCTCTTCCACTGCAGGAGCGGCGTCGGCAGCAGCAGCTGTTTCTGCTGCAGCATTGCGAGGTGCTTCAGCGCCAGCGCCAGAGGGAGCGCAACCGGCTGCAGCTGCCACGGCAGTTGGTGCTGGACACGGGCGAGCAACAACCCACATCGTACGGCACTGCAACGGTGGACGAAACGGCTCGAATCGGAGACTCGCAAGTCAGGAGGCCGTCGGCCACCGCAGCGTGCATCTTCGGCGGCGGCGCTGGTGCTGCGACAGCCATCACCACCGGGCCCACAACCACGGCGGTCGCTGCCGCTTATGTGCCGCCGCCTGTCCACCATGCCATTGGCCTTCATTCTTCTGCTTTGGCGGTGTTGCCCCCCGCTGAACCGCATCAGCAGCTTCGTGGCGCAGCGGCAGCAGCGGGGGCAGGGACGCGGATGGGGTTGGGGACAGGGCTGCCAGGACCTGAAGCCTCATCCACCGCAGTCGCCAGTATAGAGCAGCAGTCACTCCCGCACAGCTTAGATCCCGCTTCTGCCATCGTTGACGGCGCCGCCGGCCGGGATTGCCGTCATTGCTGGGGATCGGATATTTCGGTCGCCGCCAACTGTGCTGCCTGCGTCGGAGCCGCCCGGCTGACCTCCGCTGCAACAGAGCGGACCGCGCCGCAGCAGCCACCTGCATCCATTCCTCCAGTCTCCCCTTCGTCTCCCCTATATGGAGCAGTTCGTCAGGAACAACAAGTACCAGCGATGATGCCGCTTTTGCCGCCGCCACAGTCACCTTCCATGCTGCCCATGCACTGCCGCGAAAGCACGCCTGCTGTTGTATCAGCACGTGGCTTGGATAATGGAGTCTTCTTTAGGCCTATTGCCTCATTATCGGGTGCCTTGCATATCAGCGGCGCCGCTACTGCACCTGTGCTACCCCCGGTTCCGGATGCCACAGCGCCCAACGGCGGTCAGCCAAGTACGATTCCCGTTGGTGGTGGAATGAGGGCATCTGCGCCGCCGTCGGCGCCGCCACCACTAGACCAAGCACCCTTCATGATTACACCTGTGACGGCTCCGAAGCCAGCATCACCGTTACCGCTAACCACGCCGCCGCCACTGCTCTCCAGCCGTCCGCCAGCTGCTACGTCGTACACAGCCGAGAGGAATACTGGGGTCGCGAGCACTGACGGTACGGCGATTGGGGGTCTGCCCCCATGTTGCTTGAAGATTGCGAGCGATGGACTGGAGGAGGCGACGTCTCAGGCCTATGCGCCAGTTGGGTCTGCTGACCTGATGCCTCCTGCTGGGAGTAACGGCAGTCCCTTGAACAGTTCAGCTCCCGGAGGCAGCCCCTCGGCTCCGAGACCAACTCAGCCAAGTCGACCTCTCTCAGTTCAGGTCGAGCCCCGTGTCGCAGGGGGTGCCGAGTCGCCAATGATGGGAACAGCTAGCTGCTTGATGTGCAGCGTTGGCTTTGGCAAGGGCAGTGTTGGTGGTGTCGGCAGGGCCGGCAGAGGAAAACTATCTGCGGCTCTCCGGGGCTTAAAAGCGCTGAAGATTGCGCTGTCACGCAAGGCTGCCAATGCAGCTGCCGCCTTCACATGAGGTATGGTAGGCGTTGGTTGTGCAAGAGGTTGCCACTGCGGCTGTTGCGACTTGGAAATTCAGTTGCGACCGGGAAAGTACTCTGTGTGTATGTGTGAGAAGGGAAAGCAGACAGGGAAAGTCGATCCCGCGCCAATCGCGGGAGAGGAGAGGGAGCAGCTCCAATTTATAGGAGGACAAGATGGGGAAGGACGTTCAGGGGCCTGGAAGGGAGCTACATTGCGAGATACAGCTTTTATCGCGTGTTGTAGAATCTCTCGTACATCTGTGTCGTTTGAATTGCTATGTCATCAAGTCGCCCTAGGATTTACGGCACACGCATGGGCATTCACATGTTACTGTGCGGTATGCGGCCCGGTCTATGCGGCTGGTTTGACGTGAGGAGCAGCACAGGCAGCACAGCCGTGGTGAAAGATGTTTTGAGCTTTCAGGCGCAGTGCATCCTATTTTATGCTCAAGCGAACAGCTCCAGCGGCTCCAGCTATGTTGTGCGCTGGGTGGGATGTGAACACTTCGAAGCCTCGTCGGGGAAGCAATAAGAGGTGGTCGTTGCGTTTCCTGATCTCTTCCCATCTTGTTAATTTCTTATGCTAAAACTGTGATAAGGGGACTGTTGCCCCAGAAAATCATCATGTAGGCAGAGAATAGCCCTATTTTGGGTGCGCGGCTCCTTGACCAACATGTTCAGAGCGCGTTTCGCTGCGAGCTCGCTCCAAAACCAACAGCTCCAAGAACAAAAACTTATCTTCGCGGCTCGTCAAGGTTTACTAAGAACCCTGACTGAGAGCTGTCGGGTGGGTGTACTGAGTTTAACCCGTACCGATGCGGCAGTGAGGCTGTGAATGGCGGGTGTATGCGTATGTGTGTATGTGTGTGGGATAGGGAGGTTTTGAGGCTTTGCTTCACCCGTGGCCACTACCTGGCAGTCCCTACCTTCCCCTGCCTGTATTTCGGGGCACCCTCGTCCGTTCACCCTTAGAGATGTTGACTGCTCCGAAACCAGCGAGTTTCCGGTAGGTAGGTGGTTGAGCACCCACCGCCAGCATCCTGTGGAATCTGCCTGATCAACGGCGGCCTCAACTCCACTCCTGGTCGGCTGGCAGGTCATTATAACCGGGGTCCTCACCATCTGTGTATTTGTATGTGTTTGTGTAAGTGTAAGTGTATGTGTATTGTCCGTGTATATATGTATTTGTATGTGTGTCTGTGTATTGTGTACGTGTATTTATGTGTGTCTGTGTATATGTGTATGTGTGTATGTCCGATACACCGCCACACATCGGGGCGGGGCTTCCTGCCGGGCGGCTGCATTATTTCATTTGAGTCGCTCACACCTTCGCATATCCAGCCAGTCCACGACAACCCGACCGCGTGGGGACTGGGGAGTGAGTTCGCCCTGCGAAATACGACAGACCTGGAGAAACGTTTTATGATGCAGGGTTGGTGGTGAATACAAGTATACAGATTATGCGGGATTTCTGGCATATTCTTTCGAGGCAGTACGTCGTGAGTTGAACAGGGGTGGCCACATCTGAGCGCGTGCCCTCCAGCTGGACACCGACACCAGCAGCGACACCCGCCGACCACTCGCCGATGTCCACACCCGCCGGGCGAGTCCCCCAGGATGGTCGTGTAAGGATCGCGTTATCCTGGAGTAGGGCGAGGGTGATGTACTTGGATTTGCATTTGCATCTGTATGCCTGTTTGTCTGTGTCGGTTTCCGTGTCCGTATGTACCTGTGTGCGTGTGTACGCGCGCATGTGTGTGTAGATACTTTACATGTGTATATATGCAAATGATGTTATGGTTTACATGGTGGTGGTGGTGAAGGATGATCGTTGGCGTGATGGTGAAGAGCTTGGAGAGGCGATAGGGAAGAGGATGACTGACTGGGACGCTGAGGAAGCCGCGGCCGGCATCACCACCCTGCGCGGAATGGGGACATAATGTTACAGTGAGAATGCGGATGTATGTATGAGGCCACGTGGCCTGAGTACTGAAGCGAGCCTCCGAGTGACAAATCAGTTTGCGACAGGAAAAGGAAAAGGCAGTGGGGGATTTTAATTGCTGACCGGTGAGGTGACCCCATCGATCATTACCCCATTCCAGGTGAAATGGAACACATGACAGCTCAGAGGGGGAAAGCGACCACCCTATTGGAAGGTGGGCAGTGATTGTCTGGAATGCATCAAGTGCGAGGAGGCTCTCTTTCAGCATTGCTGTGCGGCTGAATTCGCGTGTCACATACAGTCGTGCGAAATGCCGACGGGCTGCCTGGCATTGTGGTGATTTGTTTCACTTGGCCAGTATTACGTTTGTCGGCACTTTCTCTTGCGTCCCGTACCTTTTGGTTTCAGAACTGCATTACGGCAATGTCTACCCTCAAGATTGGATTGGAGCCGGAAAGTTCAACGAAGACAACAATAACAGCAACAACAACAACAAACGTTTGCGTGTGCATCGGGCCTCCGACTAATGTGCAACCAACATGCCTTCCGCCAGGAGCCTTTCGGATTGAAGGAACGTATGAAACGTTGCGATTGCATCATGAATGCATGAACGTCCGTTGGGTTCAGTTGCTTTGGTTTGGTTCGGTGAGATTGGTTGTAATGTTGCAGTTCTGCTGCGTCCGATGTAGGTGGGGGTGTATCTCGCCGCTTCTCTGGGGCCGAGGTGCGTCAATGTCCCTTCTGCCTTGAATGGCAGAGAGAAGAGAGAGAGAAAGAGAGAGAAAGAGAGAGAGAGAGAGAACGCATGTTTGTGGAAAAGGGTCCAAGTTGGCCTCGGTGCCATTGCCGTGATCAACCTGTGACCCGTGGTTCATGTATGAACGTCGATTGTTTGCGCAACTGGTCATCGTCAACCTTTGACCCTTGGGGCATGTTTGAGCCTATACCGATTGTCACCATCAGCTGGGCCCAGGGCATTATTGTTCAGTCTGACCCGTGGGACATCATCTGCCGCTCGACACGAACGTTTAAATGGTACAGAGCTGCGCACACCGAAACATGTGGCCTTGCGCCTGTCTGCCGACCTCAACTCTGCCTCCCTTGTCTGTCTGTCAGCCTGACAAGGTAGCCCCTCCCCTCCCCTCCCCTCCCCTCCCCTCCCCTCTCTTCTCTCCTCATCCTCTGGCCAATACGGGCGTCCCGGGTTCCGGAGCTGGGAACCGCCCGCAAGTTTAGCACGCTGCTGCATGTTCGTGTGTGTGCACATGTGCGCGTCACGATCTCGCACAGTGCTTCCGGTGCTAGTTTAAGGATGTTGTTGGTACTTGGTGCGAATACGTTTATGAGGCAGCTGGTATTGTTGCTGCTGATTCCTTGACATAGAACCAGTCCAATCCGCGCATGTTAGAATCCGATTTGTTGGCTACCGCGCATTCCGATTGGTTGTTCATTTGTTGTATTGGTCGGTCAGATGATATGACGATGGATCGTCCGTGCTGCGATGACGCTGTGCTTTGTGTGCTTTGTGCTTGTTATTGATATTGACAGCAGCAGCAGCAGCTACTGCTGGTTTGATGCTGCTGGTCGTGAGGTCGTGAGGTTGCTACTCAGAGGGGCCGCAGCGATGCTTAAACATTATTGGAGGCGTACCTGCTGGTCTCGGAGCCTAATGGCCGTATATTACAAACGTTTGATTGGGTACCTACGCCCAGTGTGTGTCACAACCCGACAAGGCAAGGTTAGGGTTCATAACATCATGATGCTGACGCGACCAGAGATCTGGGTTTGAGTCCAAATTGGCCGAATGTTTCGCCGATGGCTGTCAACATGGATGGCCTTGAGACTGCCCGAGGATTGGCGGCTGCCGTGTCTCTGTCTGTCTGTCTGTCTGTTTGTCTGTCTGTCGGGCTACCAGTCTTCACACGGTGAGAAGCGCGGATGCAGGTTCATAAGGGGGCTCAAAAGCCTGTGTTGCTGCGAAGATCGTAATTTGTCACAAGCAGCCAGGTACGTCTGGTAGAGCATTGAAACCAGACGCAGCGTCAGTCTGTCAGTGTGTCAGTCTGTCAGTTTGTCTGCGTGTAGGGTCCCAAGTCGCATGCATGTATGTATCTACGGGCATGCCTACAGAGATCTCCGTACAATCGTACTCGCACCTATGTTCGGGACGTCCATGTGCAAGGCATGTGGGGACGTCAACACCCCACCCAGTTTTAGGTGCTTGGATGTGTGCTTGTGTCCAAGCTGTGTCGCCATCATCTGTTATTTATATTCCCGTGCATTTTTTAGCGCCGCCGCTCCCAGCTGCTTGATTGCTTCTGTACGGCAGGCTTTCTTTGCGGCAATGGCTCGTCCAATGCTGGAGCACTGCCTCTGGACCGAGTTAAGTTGTTGCGACTGGCAGACTCGGAATATGGCGCTGCCGCATATACCGCTTGCATAGTTAACAATGTGTTATTGTTGTACCGTCTAGTTGACTGGTGATAGCATGCGTATGTGTACAGTAAAGAGATGCTGGATATGATGCTTGAGAAACATCCAGTAATTGAGTCCAGCAATTATTGGATCCTAAAGCTTGTCTGACTTATTTAAATGTATGGAAGTCAGGCAGTGCTTAGGGTTCGTAATAAGCCAGGAGCTCATATGCATGTGGTACTGTCGTCACCGGGGATTCGCAGCAGTCAGCTTAGGCGGCTTTGATGAACGAAGGGGTTGTGGACGCGGGGCACCACGCAGTTGATGATGTTACTTTTCTCGCGCCCATCAGTGTTTCATGCAAGGCCCTCGAGTGTACGTGCAAGGCCCTCGTCGTGCAAGGCCCTCGTGTGCGGCTTGCCCTGTACAGCATGAAATACTGCCAGGAGAACTGGCTTGCTTGTACATGCATGGCAGCAGAAGGCAAGCAGACATGTGTAATATATCTATGTATCTATGTATCTATGCGCACAGCCAGCCAGCCCGTGCAAATTGTTTCGATTGAATATACCTGCCTCCTCGTCTGTCTATCCGTCCGTTCTGGCTGGTCTTAGGGTCCTCGGCGGTATCCAGGGCCTTCGACGCGGAGGGCGGTGGGGCGTGCGTCTCGGATTGTGAATCGGCACGTGAATCCGGATGCCGGATCAATGTGCTAATTTTCATAACCTTGGCCCGAGGGAGTGCTGGATGCACCGTCAGTGGGAATGGGAATGGAGTTGGAATGGTCCTATGTTACGATGAACCTGGCAAACAACCTTCACTGCTCCAAAGATCCGGTTGTTCATTTAGTTGTTGTCTGTTGTTGCTGGTGACGGCTTCCCAAACCAGGTGCTCGTGCAGCAAGGGTTAGCTTGTTGAAAGTCTGATGTAAAATCTGTAAATATCTCTTACGTGTAGGTTTGGGGCTCGGGTGGCTCGAACCAACTTCGTGCGGTTTATGATCCCACCAGCTTATAAGCCAATCGTTGACACGGAGCCTATGCGGCCCCTCTACACCAGATGATGACCGGATACGGGGGGTCCTGGGGGGCGGTTGTCGTCGGTTGTCACCCACCAACTGATATAAACAAATTGTTTTGTGGGAACTTTCATATGCTGAAGGGGTGCTGTCAACGAACCGCTCCTTTCAACACTACCCGCTTTAAGGAATCACCCTGCTCGGTGAGCTCGCGATACGGCTGCTGTGCTAGGAATCGTCTGCAGCAACACATGCTATGCACACTACAAACATACGTGCTGTCAAACAATAGTTCGCCTATTGCACTTACTGCAACGTCAGTACGGTAATCTGGCGCGACAATAGAGCAGGAACCATCCCGGTCCTCACCCAGGTCCTTGCACTTCAGGCGTCTTACCCGGCAGGGACTGAGAAGGGCTTCTGGAGGGACTTAATGTACAGAGCCGCTGTGATCCCTCCCTCCCCTTCTGCCTGCGGGATATTGTGCATGGGCTCCTGGCTCCATTGACTCCTGGGCTGTATATTGGCTCCTCGCATTAGTTCGGCCCATAGCGGCTTTTTCTGCACTTCTCCATGCTCTGGGCAGAGACCTCCTTTCACTGCCCGCTGTTGTATCTATGTGATATATGTGTATCCGCCAAACGAATAGCAAAGGACCAATCGGAAGATTTCGAATTACTGGTCATCCTACCAGACATAAGCCGTGTGTAGATAGCCCCGGGATACGACACCTGCAGTCTGCGGGCTGACTGATACCCGGCATCTCACTGCGGCTTCCACTGCTTTCAGCTGCCAACCGTCATAAGCATTCTTGGCGGCTTTAGGTACTCCACTTCTTTCACTTTCGCCTCTGGCTACGAAAGCCCACTCGGCAATTTGGATGCAAACCGCCGCCTATTCGGCCAGTGACCTCGCGTCCCATGATACATAATAGGGTTGGGACATTACAGCTCTGGGCTTCCACTGCAGTTTTCTTCTTTCCGCTTTCCCCTCCCTCTCTTCTTTCCGCTTTCCCCTCCCTCTCTCCCCCTCCCCCGTCCGAGCTTTATGAACCCCTGCTGGCAGCCGATATCGCCCGCAACCGCATCTGCTCCACAAGCAGCTCACTCAGCTCCTCAGCTGCCTACGGGGAGTCACAGGAAAGAGGGGACAGGGGGGACTCTGACTGTGAACGTGAAGGCACCAAAAGGGGAGGGAGAGGGAGGGAGGAGGGGAAGGAAGGGAAGGAATGGGAGGGGATAGGGGGGAAGTGAGTGAAGTATCAGTACCACTGGGTAGAACCCCTGTGACTTGAGAACTGAGCCTTGGAGGTAAATGTTACGCGTCTGATGCAGTAATATAATAATAGGATGAAGGAGCAACCAGCCATATGAACGGTAACTGTACGGTAATCCTCGCATGTTCCTTAACATCTTCTGTACATTATACAGGCTAGATACGTAAACCACCGCTGCCCTATGGTAACCGAAGGACACCGTCCCTTGACATTTCGTCCGATATATGTGTTTAAGTTCTCTGGTAAGGCAATATGAGTACACGAACCGGTCGACTGCGTAGAGCCTGTGGGGCTCCGAGACACAGAGGGTGAGGTGTATTGGGCATCCGTGTGACACTTTCCCCCTCCTGGCCCCACCTTCCCCCCTCCTCGCCCCCTTCCTCCCCCCCTGGTCCCCCTCTCTCCAATTCGTTGGGTTTCCTCCGCACCTGTGCCTCTTGCGTCCAGCCCTCCAGACCGTGTCGCTTCACGTACTCGGAGGTCCACTGCAGGTGCCGGTGCGCCGCAATCACCAACGACTCGTAGCTGCTCTCATCCGGGGGCATGTGGGACAGGGGGGATGTGGGACAGGGGGGATGATACGATGCGCATCCAAGTCATCAGAAGAAACAAGGACAATGCCACCCCCGACTGGAGAGCGACAGAGGGGAGGGGAACGGGGGAGAGAGGGGGAACGAGGTCAACAGCGCGCAATGCTGTTTCCCACCCTCCCTTGCCTCACCTCCCCTCTGCGTTAGCCTGGCCGCCGCCTTGCCCCGCTCCCCCCCGCATCCGATGCAGCATGCGACCCAGACCGAAGGAGGCCATCAGGAAGTACGGCTCGTTGTCCTGGTCTACTCGATCTGGCATCGCCCCGGTTTCGGAGCTGGCGAAGGACCGCAGGAAGCGCTGATAGTACTTGGCGGAAGCAGCCGCAGCGGCGGCAACCTGGTGGCCCGTGGAGGGCACCGTGCCAGGTGAGGTGGGAACGCATCATAAGTACGAACATCCGACACAGGAAAAAGGACGAAGGCAGAGGGGATGGAGCTACCGCATGTAAAGGGGTTGGGGAAGCTTGGTAGTAACGTGCGTATGTGTGTATGTATGCAAATGTATGCGCGTGCGTGTGTGTATGCTTTCGTTTTCTCACACATACACCTGCGCTCGTACATCCCGTACCTTAGCTGCCGCTCCTCCCTGCAACTCCCGTACATCTGAGATCTCCCGGTACACGTGCGCCAGCTCCAGATCTATGGATCGACTCAGTCCGGGATAGTGGTCGGGGTTCAGCGCCCCAGATAGCGGCTCCAGCAGCTGGGCCCGGCAGCGGTGCATGGCAGCCGCCCGGGCGGGGTCGGCTTCAAAACCAGCCAGACACCTGACCGGGGGGGGGTGGCAGGACGAGCGGAAAAGAGATATCTAATGCAGGGTTCATGAAGTCTAACTTAACACTCAACCGTAAAACGAAAACGGTCATGACCAATGCTCCAGGAAAACCCGAAAGAAACGAAATCAGTTAGCTGGTTGTACAGCCGCACGGGGAAGGCATTACCGCTAATGCAAAAGTACAACCATTAAACGGAGAGAAATCAACTTCTAATTGCATGTTAACTTCCACGTCATACAATCCACATGAATTATCGGAAAGAGAACTTGTCCACATCTCACTCACCGTTTTCTCACCGACCATTTTCTGGACTTCTATCATCTTCTTCCCCTCTATCTGCAGCTGGAAGCTAGCTGCCCCCGAATCCGGATTCAGAAACCGAATACCAACGGAAGGCTCGGTGGTCACCTCACCGGCACCGGCCCCCTCCCTCCCCAGCTGCCCCGAATCGTCCCCCTTTGGACCTCCTTACAGGGTCAGCTCCCCTCCCTGGACCTACCTGTACATGTTGCTCATATCCATGACGATACCCACGTGGTCCGTCACCCAGCCATCCAGCTGGTAGTACGACAACGCGGCCTTGAAGTACGGCATGCCGGTATTGAGCAGCTCCCGTGCCGCCGCGAAGTCCGCTGCGAGAGCTTCCAAGCCCCAGGGGAAAAAGTCCGGGGAGGGGATGGACAGCCCCGAGAACCTGGTCAGAGCGAGGCGCGGCGATGCGGGGAAGTAAGACCGGTATTTGCTTTGTCGTACATATAGTCGTGCATGATCGATAATGCAATTACCGTACGCAGAAAGAAACACCAGGTTAGTTGAAGGGTTTGAAGAGGGGATGCAAAGGAGAGGAGGGATGGAAAGGTATGGTTGGGGGAAGAAGCTCCGAAACACACACACACACACACAGGCACACACACACACATACACAGGGGCACACACACATACACAGGCACAAACCAAGATTCACTTATGGAGCGAAAGATTGCGTGTTGCCTGGTGTTTCGAACACGGTTACGCGCCTCGGCCTAATAAGACCCATGGGTCAGTGTAAAGACCCACCTCAAATAGTCTGGAAAGTACGAAACATCGGGGTAGTGCATCTCAAGCTCCCTGCCCTCCACGTATTTGGAATGGCTGGCGGCCAATCGCATGTTGTACACACGTGCCGTAGCAAGCTGTTCGACAAGACCAGCACCAACAGCATCAACAGTGGCGGCCGCAACGAGGTTAGCGGAACAAAAGCAGCAGCTCCCTATGCAACTTAGAACGCACGTCGCGGTCAGCACGTATGAGCTGTTTTGAATCCAGTCCCATTTGATCGCTTGTCTGCTCCGAAATCAGGGTGTCATCGCGGAGATTGCCGTACGTCTCTCTGGGCGCGCACTGATAGACCAGGCTGTGCGCCGGTGCGCTCGGTGTCAGGAAGCGCCCCGCCCCCCATCCGGGGTATTACTTCTTTCTTTCTTGTCATTCTCTTTATACCTGTATCGCTCATCTCAACAATCACACCCGACCCACGTCTCCTCCCCCCTTCCTTTGCCCCCCTAGCGGTTCCTTTTCTGAGCTCCTTCTCTTCTCTTCCCTTCCCTTCCCTTCCCTTCCCTTCCCTTCCCTTCCCTTCCCCACCCAAAAGGCCTGAAACCGGATAGAGTACATCTCTTCCCCCCACCCATCGCTGTGCCCACCTCACCATCGGCCCACCTCACCGCACCTGGAGGTTCGCCGAAATGTCATCCCCCAGCACCGCCCCCGCAGCCGTGTCCCGATCCACCACTGCGACACAAGGCCCACGAGGACAACGGGAATAAGCTGCGTGCGGCGGTGACGTGTGAAGTAAGCAGAGGTACAACAGCTGCTGCAGCTGCTGCTTCTACTCCGGGGACCAAACGAGATATAAAGCAGCAACGGAAAGGGGACGACTGCAGTACCAGTCCCCGCCTCAGGGGGCCCCGTTACCGCACCAGTGAGAATGGAGGGGCGCTGTAGCGCTGATGTGGCCACGGTTGCAGTTTCCGTTGCGGTGGTCGTTACGGTTACATTAGTAACGGCCAAACGGCGATGAGGAGCGGAAAGCAGATCCCATCTGTGTCAAAACGCTGAAGCCGCCATGTAACAACTAACAACGGACATCACGACCGTACCAGGTACCGGCATAGACCTCGTTTGCCGTACGCCGTACATCCCTTTACCACCCTAGCCAACCTCGTTAGTCTTACCACATTCAAAATACGGCAGTCCACCCCTCCGAGCACACCTGCTTGAGCGGCTGCGTGGCAGTACATGGCCAGGCCGTACGCGTGAACCTTGGCGTAGTAACCGCCTAACTGAAGACAGTTGTTGACCCAGTCATCCAGATCGTACTTCCCTACGTTAACGGTACGGCAAGTACGGGCGACGGACCGGGGTGAATCTAGCCCCCTTGGCAGAGAGGTGCGATACTCCGCCCGGGGCAGCCCCCCTTCCTTTGAATCTTCCACGAGATCCAGAAATTGGTGCCCGACTGCATTCAATACGGAGTGTACGGATCTGGGAGCGCAGGTACTTCCGTACAAATGACCAGCTACAGTGCGTTGTCATACATATTGTCGCAAGATTGTAGAGCACAACTGAGTGCCCGACGCCGTACACAGCCAAGGATAACGTATCCTTAACCAACGTAATTACCCACCAACCGCTAACGGCCACCAACCTGAAGCCAACTGGCGGTAAAGTGTGGCTGCGCAGTACAGCGCTGAGCGGTCGGAGCTTTTCATATGGCCGTACACCTGAGCCAGGTAGTAGAGCGTCTTTGTGTATTGAGACTGTACGGCTTCCGTGTCGTTGTACGGCAACTGCTCGGCCAGCGGTGGCGACGACGCTGCTCCCGCTTCCTCCGCCAGCGGGAGGCCTTTCTCTGCCTCCACCGCCGCTGCTAGGGAATCTCGGGCCGCAGTGTGAGGCTCCGACGCATCGGCGACAGAAGCTGCCGCCGCCGCCACCGCCGTCCCCGCCGCCAGGCCCCTCTCCTCCTGATCTTCCCGCCGGCCTTCCCCCTCTTGGGGCGGCGGCAGCGCCTCCGTCCGCCGCTGCCCCTCCCTCTCCGTCGCTGGAAGCTCCGCGCCAGAGGTCTGATCCGCTTCCTCAGCCTCTGCCCGCGGCCCCTCCCCCTTCTCTTCCCTCTCCTCCCTCTGCCGCTGCCCGCCCTGCAGTCGCTCTCCTCCCTCCTCTGCGCCCCTCCCTGGACCCCTCCCGCTGACCGCCACCGGCAGCACCAGGTGGGCATGTCGGGTGCCTGTGCCCGTCATCCGGCGGTAGAGCTCCTCCGCCCGCTGCAGCCACTCGAGCGCAACTGACAGGTCCCCACGATCACTGCAGGGAGAGGGGGGGCGGGCGGAGGGACGTACGGCAACATTCGCGATGACACCCTGGTTTCGGAGCAGACAAGCGATCAAATGGGACTCGATTCAAAACAGCTCATACGTGCTGACCGCGACGTGCGTTCTAAGTTGCATAGGGAGCTGCTGCTTTTGTTCCGCTAACCTCGCAGGGCCCGGGGCGACATCGGCACGGCAGCAGCTGGTCGGGTCCCATCCGGTCGGGTCGTTCGTATGTGTATATATATATAGAGAGAGATGGATAGATGAATAGATAGATAGATAGATAGATAGATAGGAAATACAAATATACCCTCTAACGTTTTGATTGCGGTGCTCGTATGATATGTGGTATCCTGTTTCCGTACAAGTTGTAGGAGCAGTACTTGCCAGCAGCGTGCGTTTCCCCCTTCCGACAGGTGTGTGTGCACGTGTAAACGTAACGTTACTACAAATTTACATAATGACATGTCGTACAACGGCGCTTTCTTAGAGTCGTGGTGGGTTCAAGATGAAAGCAGGGCTGGAGGGCCCACGAGGGCGGCAACCTGCCCCCCGCCCTTGCCCTGCACATTCTTTGGGGCATAACGTGAAGCAATTCCAGTGCTCGTACACCTGACGTCATCTCCCACGTTGAGGTGCGTACCTGTACAGCGCACCTAGCGCATTGTACGACTCGATAAGCCAGGCAAGGTAATCTTCTGGGTTCTTTTCGAGGGGCTGCAAGCCTGCCTCGATGCTGGACTGGCCATCAGCTAAGAGGTCGGTCTCCAGAAGGATGAGACCGCAACGGATGCGCACTGCTGCCTCCGCAAGCTCAGCTTCCAATGGCCGCGACGTACTGAGCACTGCGCTGCTACTGCAACCTGCAACTGGAGAGCCTGAAGCAAATTTCTGCTGGACCGAAGATGAAGCGACTGACGAGGATTCATTTCCGCTGCTTTCTGCGCTGGGCGCGGGCTCATCTGCAGAAATTGCGCGCTCACCGAGAAGATTCTTTAGCAGGTCCACCGCTTCATATTTGTTTTTGTAAGGTTCTGCTTCATCTTCTTCACGGCAGCTAATTGAATAAGCCTGTCGAATGCCATCGACAAAGTCTTGCACCGTGGGCATGCTGTGGACGAATACACAGCGGAGCACGTCTGCAGGTTTTTATGGCCAAAAATATCAAAATATTTCAAAATCAATGAATTATGCTTCAGGATGGTGAGCATTGCACGCGACGGCATTGAAGAACGAAAATGGGTTCCGTAATGGCTCGCCAATTTGGCCCCATTCGTCACTTTTCGTCGGTAGAGATTGTTACTAATTTTTTACTTTTTTCCTACAAGAATAACATTATTCCTACACTTCGTAAAGCCTTTGCCTTTTTTCTATTGTGTACCGCACACCAGTCACCTACATCATCGGTTCACCGATATCCGCCACCGATTCTGTCGTATATAATTAACCACAGGGATCAATTTACTTTGTAGGATCTTGGGTAAGGGCTCGACTGGAGGTCAACCGACGTTCCGGTACCAAAACGCGTGTAGTGGTTCCCAGGCGCCATAATGAATCGCCCAGACCTTCCATACTCTCCTTTAGACGGAGGTCTTTCAACCTCTGATCGTGAATACAAGCTAAAGCCTCGACCGAGCAGCGCGAAGGATGGGCCATCGCTTAAGCGCGGCAACTCCTTATCCTACAAAGGCGTCTTAGGAAGCGAGCTGCCACAAGGAATAAGACAAAGAGATAAGGTAAAACGTGACGGTCATGCATGTCGCATCCCATCGTCCTCTCGCCTGCATTTCGCCAAGCTGCCGTCTCGCCGCGTTCGCAGTTTGTACCCTTACCTCTAGATAGCAGCAGGGGTGGATCTCCCGGTCGCGCGGATGAGGAGACGACGTTTAACGAAATCGCCTCAATAGGTCGGGGCACCTCCGGCCGTGCCAGGTGTGTGCTTGTCAGAGAGGCTCTTGCACTGCGGCCGCGTTTTTCCGATTACGATCGTCTTGTCACATTCCGCTCACCTAACAAACACAATCACACACAACCGCACACACATAAAAATGAAAGTAATGCCGCGGCTGTCACACCCACCATCTCTGCCGTTCCATCCACTCCCCACCCAAAGGAGGGCAATGCAACAGCTTCTGGCCATGCAGCCTGGGAAGCCTGAAAATCAGCCATGTGCGCCGTCCCCTTAACCTTTCTCCCCTTCGTGCCGTTTCCCACACTTTCTAGCAACTTCTCTACAGCAGTCGCAGGTCTCGTTCATTCGTCTTATTCGTCTTACCCTCATTCGCACTCGTGCCATAAGGCCCAAAGCCTCACCCTCCCCCATCCCACCCTCGAGCTATTTCCCTATTTCTCTATTTCACCGAATTCTGGAACCCCTCCGCACGCCGCTCCCCTCGACCTCTACTTGTGTGTGATTCGGGGAATCTGATGTTGCGCTAAGAAGCTACATCGTCGGGTTTGCTGTCCCCTATTCCCATCCCACCCTTTGCAATTTAGGATCACCGTGTACTGCATAGCGGAGTCCCTGGACCGAGAGAAGCTCGAGTCGTTGATCCGAATAAAGCACCCAGGTGAAGGACCGAGCGAGGAGAGAGAACTGAAGCTGTCTGGGGTTAGGGTCTAGGGTTAGGGTCTGGGGTTAAGTCCCGATCGTGTGCTTTGGTTGTTTGAAGCTGGATATGGAGTCGGGATTTTACCTCTGGCGGGAGGCGGGAGGATGAGGAAAGCAACGGGTACGCTCCAGCAGCCACGCAGGCGGATGTATTCTAATCAGTCGGGTTGAACCACTAGGAAGCAATGACACTGCACGTGGAGCGCGTCCTCCCACTTGGTTGGGCAGCGGGGTGGGGACTGCATCTGCTGTCGCCCCGGGGCTCAGCTGCACAGCTCCCCCCTCTGGCGGGTGCAGGGAGGGAGGGAGGGAGGGAGGGAGGGAGGAAGGGGCCCTCCTCTCTCCCTGGGTAAGGGAGACGCCCCTTCGGCGTCTGTCGCTGCACATGCGGTTGGTGGATGTGTGGCAGTTTGGAGGTTCAGCATACAAACGTCCACCCGACTAAGAGACTGACGGACATGTTTGTTGAGAGACAGGTAACTAGAGAGAGAGAGAGAGAGAGAGAGAGAGAGAGAGAGAGAGAGAGAGAGAGAGAGAGAGAGAGAGAGAGAGAGAGAGAGAGAGAGAGAGAGAGAGAGAGAGAGAGAGAGAGAGAGAGAGAGAGAGAGAGAGAGAGAGAGAGAGAGAGAGAGAGAGAGAGAGAGAGAGAAGCAGATAGATGTGGGATTAGTGCCGTCATTCCATTCCTAATACACCCCATCCCCTGGTCCCTGTGCGTGGCGGCACTGCAGCCTGGGAGACGCATACGTACCAGGATGTCGTACATGCGCGCCTGCCGGGCCCACTGACGGCCAGTGGTGGGTACGGCGGTACGGCGGGCGGTGTTGCCACGGACGAGTCAGCAGTGGTGTTGGCATCAACGTCAGGGGTCGGCACCTCGGGGATGTCAGCGGTGGGACCCCCGGATGTCTTCTTCTTCGATGTACGGTACTGCATTCATGGGTTTGGGAGGTGCTATGAGGGGGATGGGGAAGGGGACATTTATATGTTTACCATGTCGTACTTTGCGGTCACGCGGTGTTTGGTTTCTCGGTCTGCCTCATTGTGTGAAGATATTGGTGCAAACAACCGGGCGCTGTTAGCGGGTCAGCGGGTATAGTTATGAACCGCTATCATTATCGCCTGCCTCCTCTTATTCTTTTCTTTCCCCATCCACATCCCACCTTTTCGCGCCCATTTGAATTACCCTCATGATGACGTCTTTGTTGTTGTCCTAATGCAGTATGGAGTGGTGGCATTTTGGGGATTGCAGCAGCAGCAGCAGGTGCGGGTGGGCCAAGGGGGGGAGGCCGGCCAAGGAGGTGGTGAAGAGTACCACCTCTGTCTGGTGGTGAAGAGTACCACCTCTGTCTGGTGGTGAAGAGTACAGGGGGGGGGCCGCAGGAACCGGGAAGCGGAGAGCGCCACCTACTCGTCGAAAGCTGTTAAGGGTGCGGTGCCGGATGGCGGTCGAGAGGTCGTGTGGGTATCGGGAACCGACCCTCGGGTCGCTGCGGGTCAGAGCCGGCTGGTGCCGGGTTTCGGGTTTTTCCAGATTCCGTACAGCAACGAGCAATCTCAACATACGATGGCTTAGGGGACCGGAGGCGAGTTCCTTCTTGCAGGTCCTGGCTCGT
Organism: Volvox africanus; assembly: GCA_030268105.1. NCBI lineage: Eukaryota > Viridiplantae > Chlorophyta > Chlorophyceae > Chlamydomonadales > Volvocaceae > Volvox > Volvox africanus. The sequence goes on from BSDZ01000103.1 coordinate 2,502,421, forward strand.
CCGCTGACTCATCGTGTTCGAGAGAGTGTGTGTGTGTGTGTGTTTTCAGTGCCGTCCTCAGACATGGGGTGTGCCCCAACCCTCCCCTCGACCTTTTCCCCCCTCTTCGAGTCGCTAACATTATCTTTCCTACCACTGTACGACAGGAAGCGGCGATTTTGCGGTCCGTGGCGCGCGCCGCCGAGCGCGGCCCGCTGGCTCGGTACGACATGGACGAGTTTATCTTCAACATTAGTGTTTCGGAGCCGCCTCACATACAGAATGACACCATTACTATTAACCGGCGCCAGGCCACTGACCACCAGGTGGGTGGAGCCTTGGTGGGGGCGGTCCAAAGACCCCCTAGCTTCCCCCGTCCAGTGGTGCTCGGGGTGGTCGGTGGTGTGTGGCGCTTCTAAACAGCTCTACCACGTCTGGTCCACTCGCCTTTCCTCACTCCAGCTCCCCTCTTCCCCCCGCCTCATACTCACCCGTACATATTCACTTAAACTTCTCATTCAGGAGCGATCCTGGAAGTCCCAGGATCGATTCTGACTGAGAGCGGAATAAAATCCCTCAACTGGTTCGGTGTGCCCCCGATGTTGATGGACGGTGAGGACCCCGGTTATAATGACCTGCCAGCCGACCAGGAGTGGAGTTGAGGCCGCCGTTGATTCGGCAGATTCCACTGGATGCTGGCGGTGGGTGCTCAACCACCTACCTACCGGAACATCACTGGTTTCGGAGCAGTCAACATCCCTAGGGGTGAACGGATGAGGGTGCCCGAAATACAGGCAGGGGAAGGTAGGGACTGCCAGGTAGTGGCCACGGGTGAAGCAAACCCCACCTATCCCACACACACACATACACATAAGCGCCAGGGTGGCTGCCCCGTCCATCTCTTCCCCCCCGTCCCCTCCTTTCCCGCTGCCATTTCCAGGTCCGCCTCGCAATGAGCCACGCCCTGGCCCAGTCCACCAAACTCTCAGTGTACGAGGAGCGCGTGGTGGCGCTGGTAGAGGAATCACGACACCTGCCACAGGTAGGCACGGTGCCGTACGAGACGTACAAAATTTGACCCGATGTTTCATATTTTTGCCTTGGCAGCCCGTCTGGAGGCGTTGCCTCGTGGTGTAGGAATGCAGGCCTGTTGTGTTTGTGCGTGTGTGCGTTTGTGTGTGTACTTGCGTGTGTGTATGTGTGATTCGGACGGGTTGGATCCCCCTTTAACTTCGGCCGGGGATCGCCGTACGGCCTTACGAGGAACCCCCCGCACTCGGGCCCACCACGATCCTCCCCCCCTTCCCCCTTGGCCAGCTCCTCGCCGTGATGCAGCTCCCCACCCCTAACCTCTTCCGCTCCGGGCGGAGCCCCCGACTCGGGGCTGCCGTACAGTCCCCCTCCCTCCCCCCTGCTGCTCTTCCAAGCACCACAACAAACCACTCGCGCACTTACTCTGCCCACCTCACCTGATCCTCTCTGTTCTTGCCCATTGCGTCCTGCTCTTCGTCCGGCCCATCCCTCCGCCCTCCTATCCCTCCTGTCCTCCCCCCCATGGTCCAGGATCTCGCTCTGCACGGGCGCGTGTCCATGAGCACCAAGAATCTAGCCCAGCTGATCGGCAAGGTGTTTCTGCAGTCCTCCACCCTTAACCTGCTGTCTACAGTGATGGACACACCCGAGTTCTTCTGGAGCGCTCCCGACCAGCTGCAGGTGCGTGCGTGTACGGATGTGTATGGGTGGTGTTTAGGGGGCCGGGGGCAGGAGGAATGGGGCAGCGGTTCCGGAGGGAGGGGTTGGGGGGTGCGACGAGCTTCGGGGGTATGGAGGGTCGTGATGATAGTGCATGTGTATGTGTATGTGTGCATGTGTGTGCTTAGTGCTTAGGGTTTTAAATCCTATCGATGATTGCATGTACGGTAACCTTACAAATGGTGATCACGCAGGCCCTGTACGAACGCGCGTGCGAGTATTTGGAACTGGACACGCGGGCCGAAGTCCTCAACGCGCGGTTCCAGGTGCTTCAGGAGATGCTGGACATGCTCCGAGACCATAAGAACAACTCACATGCTGCGCGATTAGAATGGATCATCATTTGGTTGTTGATGGTGGATGTGATTCTGATGCTTTTCCAGTTGCTCAGCCTCTTCGGATTCGTATGATAGGCACGACGTGACGAGTAGGCTGAGAGCGGGGGGGGGAAGGAGGAGGCTGACGAGCAGTGGCCGGCTGGCTGTGATTGCTAGACAGGCGCTGTACGGTGCTGTACACGTGGCACACGGCGTAATAATGTGAATGGTCGCTTGGCAGTCCACCAGCCTGAGCAGGCCCATGGGTTAGGATTAATTAAAACCTCGTCGACCTTTTTATATTTGTCAGTATGTTTTAATTTCGCGTAGTGTTGCTCAAGAAGCGGCAGGAGTCCGGGCTCATCAATGCCAGCGTGTTGAGATTTGTTTGACCATGCTTCCAGTTCTCATTCAAACAGCAGCGTCAAAGAGGCCCTTGTCGACTTAGGGGTTTTCGCGAGCGGCTTTTCGTTTGGCAGAATCGGTTTGTTCGTACCGTCTAATGTGCGGGGTTTGACTGCCGTCCTCGCCAGGGGTGCAAGTCCCAAGGCTGGACGATACTGAGGGGGAGGGGAGGCGCTGTATACAATTAGAGAGCATATGATGCTCGAGCCGTGTCGTGTGCATGCAGTCCTGCGCTTTGTACAGGGCCTTTCTGTCCAGGCAGCAGTGGCAGGGCACCAGCACCAGCATTGGTATCTAGCATATGAATGGCCCCCAACATCTCCCAACCATCTCTGCTGCCTCCTACATTCTGATGGTGACAGCACCAGCAGATAACATGATGCATCAGTGGTATTTATGTGAATGCGTTGTGCCCCAACCATCTATCAGTCATACCTCGTACATGGGCAATCATCATAGACACGCCCACCGGTGTCCATAGCTATGGCGGCAGGACTTCCCCGGTTTAACGGCAACTTCCACCGGCATGAATTAATGCCTCTACCTACCTACCTACCTACCCTCCTCCTCCTCCTCCTCATCATCATCATCATCAAAGCGGGCGGGGCTGACATTCAAATATGTATGCTGATGACAGTGCACTGAACGAGAATCAACCTACCCCACTACAAAGCGCCAAAGCATGTTCTGACTCCCTCCCTCCATCCTCCCACTCCCCGTGGAGTGCGTGCGCTTTTGTCGTATAATGGTTGCCCTATAAGGCCCTTCATGACCACGATGTTCGACACATGTGTACGACCTCGCGAAGGGGAAAAGGGAATGGCCGAAGACAAAACACACTGCCCTCCAGTGTACTCCTCATTTCTTCCCTTCAAACCGCCTTAAACCTCTTTTCTTCGCAACTTCCCGCGCAAGAGGTCGGGCACTGCACTGCACTGTTGTGTTGCACCACGAAATATTTAGCTTACCGCAAATAAAAAGCGTGTAGTTTACACGTGTGAACGTATGTAAGTACGCACGTGGCTTATACGTACGTATGTTGAGAAGTACTGGATGTGTACGTCAAGCCAGTCTGACGCCATCCAGGCGTATGTAAGTCGTACGGTCACGACCCGTTGACAGCTTGCTGTTGGGCGGCGGCAGACCCAGAGGCGGCGGGGTGAAATAGCGCCTCCGCCTGCGTGATCAGCTCCGAAGCCGGTTGATGAACTAAACGCCGCCACAGCTCCGCCTGAAGCAGCCTGAGGTCATGGTGCCCTCCTCCCTGCGCGACAAAGACACACCGGCGGCAGGGAAAGCGAGAGATGAGGGGCCATGTGGATGGCCAGATAGCCAGCTGAAGGCAGTGACAAATCAAAAATCAAAACAACTCTCGCCACATCTCTCACGGATGTGGGAATGAGTGCCTGAGAACCGTAACGACACCCGGTGTGGGAAACGCGGAAATACCAGGCAGGAGGAGAGGAGAAGGGGTGGTCGGGGGGGGGGGAGGGTACGTGCGTCAAGGCATAGAAACCTAAAACTCGAGCCCAGAGTGTCCACGTGTGTGTGTGTATGGAAGGAAGGGGGAGAGGAGGGGGATGATACACATCGCACTCGCGGGCAGGCACCCTCTCAGGAGCGCGGGGGGGGGAGAGACACTCCAGGGAAACATCTAGGGAAGCATGTAGCGACCTTCTCCCACCAAAGGTATATACATACACACACGTTTGGGCGCGACACCCTCACTGGGCTTGCTGGGTTGCGGGAGGAAGGGGCCTGGCGGGGGAGTGCGTGGCCGGTTGGGATGTGGATATGGATGCAGTCCCAGAAACGGCACCTCGTGTTAGGGCCTCGTGTGAGGGCCAGTACCCCTCCCCCTCCCTCCCCCCCTTTCCTCCGCCATCGGCCGCAAAAGTCAGTCGTTGCGCTGTACGATACCGTTGTACGTTGATACGTTGTCGTACGCTATATACTGCTACTCATGTAACATCAACATTATCGCTGTACGACTACAACGTCGTCAACATGCACGATTTACCTGCAGCATGACCTGCATCTCCTGGATCCGCCGTACCAGATACGGCATGGCCTTGTTCACATCACCAACGGGACAGTACTTGTACACCCTGCGTGTGGGTCCCAGGCGGGTGTGCTTGCTGCCTAATATGCAACGACGTACAACGACGATACACTCGAAATGCCACTGGAATAGCCAGTGGGAAGCAGAGGCAGGACTCGTCCCAGCCGCCAACACTCCAACAAAATGAAGTATAATACAATATAATTTAATGTACGGCATGACATATCCAAACCAAAAGTAAAGTACATCTGCAACATAAAATAGAATCATTTGCATCACCCTGTTGCAGGACCGTACTGCGGCAGTTTGGTCGATTCCCGCCCCGCCCCACTCACTTGTACCCCTCCTTCCCCAATGTGAAGCTCAGCCGATCCGCCACTCCCAGCAGGTGCTGGAAGTACACGGGCGCCTCCCCGGCCTCCAAACCGACACGGACCATACCCGCCACCGCGGCCTCCACCACGGCCGGGCTGTGAGACCCCAGCACCAATTCGGCGCGCCGTGCTCGTGCAGCTCTCAGCAGGATCTCGATGGAATTGGCGTACGGCACACCCATCACGTGCGGCCCATCCACCTGCATGGCAGGTCCCAGGGTCGCGGCTCGGTGTCTCGGGCCCGTGTCCAGAGGGCACATGCTGGGCCACATCCTGCTCGCCGGAAAGGCCGAACCAGGCACGAGGCGGCCGTGCCAAACAGCAGCAGGCGCCTCCCAGGGACGAGCAGGGAAGCTAACGCGACAGGGGAAGCAACAGCTATAGCTGCAGAAGCCGGAGTGATAGAATGTAAGATCTACGGCTTAAAGGTGGTGGCAGTAGCAGCAGCAGTAGCAGCAGCGGCGGCCGCACGCACCAGCTTGACACCGAGCGTGTATCCCTCCCGCTCCGCGCGAGAGAGCTCCGCCCGCAGTCGCCGTGTCACATCGGCCACATCCCTGCCGGATGCCGTCGTACCACCGTACGACAGAAACACCACCGCCTCACCCGCCGAATTGGCGGAGGTACGATTGTACTTGCCCATCAGCCCGTACGCCAGGTGCTCCAGCGCAGGCCACAAGATGTGGGGTTCGGTACGGCCGTCCGCCTCGAACAGCAGCTTTACGCCCTTTAAAACACCGGGTGGAAGGGGGGGGGGCTGGGTTTGAGGGCGAGCACAGGGGTTTCAGCGCCTTCGGCGGTCCTAGTGATCACCGGTTTGCAGCACATGGGGTGTACGAGCTTTACGGTGACCCAACCAGGGTTCTTTCGTTCCCGTAACTTAAGGTATTTGGGGTACAGATGTACAGATGTACAGAAAATGCAATGAAGTACCGGAACACGGCTTTCACGTTATACCGTTATTTACAAACTCACGACTTGCAAGAAAGGCTAGGGGTGCTAGGGGGTCCACTAATACCGCCCTGTACCATGCATTACAAGCAATCAGCAGCCCAAGTCCCGACCAGTTCTCTTTCCTGGTTGGGTTTTCTGGATGCCGCTACGGATCTGTCCCACTGATATTCTTTTGGTTACAAAGGACAAGCCGAAGCTGGTTTTGTAAAAATCTGGATCCGACAATAGTACCAGATGATATACACTAGATGATGTGTACCACCTAAAACATACTACATGTACTCAAGATATTTACAACATATGTTCTTCTCTCCCACATCGAGAGGGGTGCAGCGAGGAATGAGAGCATCTTTTTCACACTGCACCCACACTCACATCCCGACACCCCCACACCCCTGGCTATTTGCTAGTGGTGCAAGTTATATTTAGTTTCGAGTGAACTTTCGACAGCTTCCTTCCCCTCACCTTCTCCTCCGCCCGCTCGACCAACCGCTCCAATCGGTTCTGCAGCCTTTCCAGTTGCTGCTGCTGCGTCGGTGTGATGGTCAGGGACGCGCTTCTGGAAGCGGTTGTCCTCCGCGATGCCGTCCCTGGAGTCCCTGGAGTCAGCAGCCATTGGGATATGGGGGCTTTGCAGTTTTGGGGCCTTGACTGACGTATCGTGGAGTTGTCAGTAGCTGATAAATAATCCAGTCGGACCAGCCCTGGCTGCACAACCGTCAACTGGCACACGATCACGCGACTAAGGGCGGGGAGAACAAGCTTGCACGTCCCAACCCAAATCGGTTTCAGTGCGAAGACATTGGCGGAGTGTCGCGGTGGCCCACCAGGGTGCCCTCGGCGCGCGTGACGCAGCACTTCCCGCAGTCAGGTGACCGAGGAGGTGACGGAGGACGACTAGGTATTATTACACGACACGTATGCATACACACACAATATATATATACACATATATACATGTATATATATATATGTACATATAACATCATATCATAGGGAAATGTGTGCACTCAATAGAGTGTAACAAGTCGGAATAATCTTGTGGACAAGATCCGAGTAACTTCTTCAAAGAGCCCCGCTAGATGAAGAGCGATGACTCCAGCTTCCTTGCCGCGCCTGTTCGCCTACCCGAGCTCGCCAGCTTGTCCTCCTCCCCCTCCTCCTCCTCGTCCCTCAGGTGCTGCAGCCCCTCAGCCAGCAGATGCAGGTGACGCAGCTTTACTTGACGACACCAGCTCACGTAATCCGCATGGGGGCCGTCCGAGCTGTCGGCATTAATGGCGGCGCTTGCCAAAGAGGGTAGGCCCCGGGGGACCCCCGCGTCATCGCTTATCGCAACTGCTTGCAGCCGCAGTACGGTGCAGTACAGCAATAAGACACTGGTCATGAGCACAGGGTAACCAGGTATTCGCGCATTGCTCAATATACAAAAGGGATGCTATGCTGTGCTATGCTGTGCTATGCTGTGCTGTGCTGAAATGCTCGTTGATCACTCAGTAATGATGATGCTGGGCACGCGGGCCTACCACCAACATAACGAGTACAGAAAATGACTAAGTATCCGGTAACTACCGAACACTACCGAACCCAAACATCCTACCAGCTAGCTTCCGGTAGCTCTCCTGGAAGGTTTCCCAACTAGCAATGCCGTACTCGACGTCACCAGTGCCGGTGTCTGTGTGCATACCCACGTCAGCCGGGTTGAACGTGGCAAAGGCCTGGCGCAGAACCGCAGATACGTGCTCCAGCAGCCTCGGGCTGCTCAGGGCCGGCACATGTACGACAACGAAACCCGTGCCGGGCATCGCCGTTGCCATGTCGACGGACGCAATCAGTGCGTCCACTCGCCGATCAAACTCATCCTCTGCCTTCAGCTCTTCATCATGCTGTTGGTAAGGTGTCGCAGCGCTGCCGGTTTCCTCCGGCGTCTCAACTAGGTCCAGGATGGCTGCCACGCCATGGGCTCGCAGACCGTTTGTTCTCGCCCAAACCTCCGAAGGGCTCCGACCGGCACAAAAATGCCTGTAGACAGCCTCGAGAAACCATGGCGGCACCATACGGGTGGCGACGGCAGCGGCAGCAGTGTCGCGACTTTCATTACGCTGTAGCAGCCACTCGCTGTGCTGTGCGAATGGGGAGAAGGAGCAGAACTGCAGGACCAGCAGAGACCACCAAATATCCTCGGTACTCTGGTGCTCGTAGACGACTTGGTGGTCCTGTTGACGACAGGATTACGACAATTTCTTATTCGGGAAAGGCCGAGATTGAGGATAGGAGTGGAAACGATGTCTTGACTCGTGATAAAGATTTCGAACTCGTAATTATGCTGTATATATGCGATGAGCAGGCTTAACTGGTCAACTTGACAACAATCTCCAACCTCCGGTACAAGATGGACAACGAAATCCTGACTATGAACATTCATCCAAAGATTGCAACGAATTTAAATTTTACCTTGAAATTCAAGCTGTTGATTTCTCGCCTAGGCAGGGACGCCCGCCCGGCAACCGGCGCGACTGAAGAGTGCCCGCGGCAGCCGATGGGTTGACGCCTTGCAAATGCGCAAAGCCCACCCGGATGGGGGCTGACCGACAATATGGCACGCATGTTTTTGTGATTCTAAGCACCGCTGGGGTTAAAGTTCTCGATGTTGGAACGTGCAAACCGTTAATCGCTAAAGTGTATTGTTTGGGAACCGTGGAATTGACCAGGACAAGCAATAGGGTGCCTGTATGGATTAAAAAAGTACTATAATGGGCAGCTTCACCCAGCAGACGGAGGGTTATTGATGTAAAGCGCCAATTACGAAAGGAGCCGCCGTATGAGTGACAACTGAAGTAAGAAGCTGGATAGCTAATTGTATAACATATATCGCTCGCTAAATGATTAGCCTTTCATCATTTGAAGATAATGTCGAACATGTCTACAAACCTAATCCCGGCATTATTCTAACTTCCAACGGCCGTACAGAGCACAGAGCACGTCACAGGGCCACTGGGCAGTTGTCAGAGCAATACCGTCGGCTGAGCTGTTCAGTTACTTTAAATAGTCCTAAATATATTATTGAAAGATGTCTTATGCAGGGCGTTTTCTGAGATGAGGTTTGGCCCATTCGTTTGGCCCATTTGCCAATCTCGTCCCATTCCGTGCTGAGGCGCAACAAACCCCAATCCCGAGGAAGATATACATGGTTGGAAGACCAACTACAATTTTCCAGAATCATTCATATCGCCCGTTAAAAACCCTTGTCGAGTGTGGGTAGGACCTACTCTTTCTTTCGCAGTTGTTTTCTTATACCTTGTTTCTGTTCTAGGTTATTTGTGTTCGTGTATCGCTTCTCAGATTTATTTTGCTCAAATGTGGCCTTTTGAGCCTCCTGGTTCGTCCAGGCCTTACAAGTCCTTGCGCGTTTGTAATCAATCGATTTGAATCCGCGGCCACAGCTGACCTACAACAATCCAGTCCTTAGACTTGTCATCACGATATGAGCCCTGAAGACGTGCTTGACAGGCTTCCATAGCTCCCGGAGCGTGTCGGAATCTTGGGCTTGCACGAACCGTTTTGACCAGTTCAAGCACGCAGGTCATTGCAACGCCAGTGCTCTCCAAATGTGTTAGATTATATTCCGAAAGCGTCCTGATGAACCTTGGACGGCCTCTCTGGGGGTGTCTTTTCATTTTGCGAAACGCCGCCGTTTCCGCCGGAACGCTTGCCTTTGGGGTGTAGCAGACAGACAGAGAACCGATCATGCACTATCAAAACACTTGCGGAAGTGAAAGATATATGTGCATTTATCTCTGCTGCAATCATGCATGCATGCGATCAGTTGCCCCTGGCGACAAACAGTTGCTTTAATTACGGTGACAAATGATGCACTGGGCTTCGCTACGTTTACGAAAAACATGCTACGCACCCGGCCTTTCCCCGGACCTTCTGACGTCGGTATCACAAACTCGCCGCATCTCGCATTTGGAAAGGATGGAAAGGCACCTGGCCAGCATGCCCTGAAGCCATCCGGATACGTTCCTAGATGCATCTAGATACGAGCAAAATCATGCAATTTAGGTACCGGTATGGGCCCCTGTTTGGGATATCTAGGTATGAGTGAAAGGATATCTATAACCAGGTGCTTAGCCGCATCTGATCCCTGTTCGGTTGATACCCCCCTGCAACACGCAATAGTGCTTCCAAGGTAGATTGAATCTCAAGCCCAGCCAGCTCAGCCGTACATGTGGTAACTGGATTATTATGCACTATTCAGGCGCTCATACACTGGCAGAGCCGCCCAAGCAAATCAACGAACAGCAGCAGACAGCACAAAGCAGCGACCACCCCTAGTCACTTATGCAGGAAAAGGATTATATTATCTTTTGTACAATTTTGTTCTTCACATGTGTTTTATTTATCAGATTAGTTACTCTGATAACCGAGGTTTCTCAAAGCCCCTATTGCTTTACAGGCCGTTGAAAAACCCATGTCGTGCTCCACGAAAGCTTATACGTATGATGCACATATTGTACGTACATAGTAGTGATGCAGGAAACAAAATGACTCAGAAACACACTCTTGGGTCATTTTGAGTCTAGCATTTAGAAGCCCACTCAGCAGGCCGAGACACTCGGACGGGTGGAACAGGACGGGTGGGACGGAACGGGACTGGTGAGTCGGGACGTGCAAACATGGGGCTGATGAAGTGTTTAGTTTACATCATGTGGTAATTACGTACGTATAATGTACGACTGTTATACTCCAAGTTTCTGTGCGTGAATGATATATTTGACCCTTCTTCTATCTGTTCTCGTCCTTAGGCTTACGTGTAAGGCCTGCCCAAGAGTAACTCAACGTCAGCCGCTGAGTGGGCGTGATCCATTCGGGTCATGAATCTCAGCTAAAACCTAGAGTCAGATAGGACTGGGTGGGGCCCCCAGCCCCCCTGGGCCGGCTGTCTGATGAGTCACCCAAGCGTGACTCAGCGGAGTGGGCAGTCCACTCAGCCGAGTCTGGAGCCCTGACTTAGAAACCAGTGATGAGTCCCAAACATCACCACAAATATTTTTGCACTATGCAAGTTAATCGGGGTAAATCTGGAACAGGAGGTGAGGGGAGCTAGGCAGCGGGCAGACACCCTTAAGAAAACGGCCATGCATAAAGACATGAATAGTTCCTTTCGCCTAACCAGCTCTCTCTCTCTCTCAGCCCAGCCAGCTCGCTCTGCCGTAGATACTAAATAAAGAAATCCAGCATGACGCGGCCTCAGGCGTCTTGCATCCTCTCTGCCACGGCCGCGGGGTCTTCCCCCTTCTGCTGCTTTACAGAGCCTCCACACTGCAGACAGCGCCGAAAAGGTGCCGGAAAGGTAGCCTGACCCAACCCGAGGGACTGGGCTCCTGCTGCGCTCCCTGCGGCACAACCGTTGCGCCAGAGGGTTTCGCTGGATGGAGTCCATTCGTCGCCGGCTGCTCCCTCCAGTGTTGTCAGTCCGCCAAAGCTGACAAGGTTGTTTCCTCCGGTGGTAGAGGCGCCAACCGCCGAGCACTGGTGTGAGCTGGACAGAGGCAGATGATGTCGGCACCCGGGGGCCGTGGGAAGACCGCCTCCACTGGAAGTCTAAGAACCTCTAAATCTACCTCAGAGGCTCAGGATCTTTTGTGTCTGAGCAGGCTTGGTGCAAGTAAGGTAGGTTAAATTAAATATTCACCTGAAACTGCACTTCATTTACAATGACGGAGCTAGGGTGAAGAAATTGGAAATGAGGATGGTGCGGCAGCATATATACGGGGCCCTGAAACGGCCTGCTGCAAATTTGAAGTTCACCTGTTTCAGCTCTGAGCGCTTTGAGGACCGTCAGCTGACTCTTGACTGACTCGCTCGCTCCTGACTGTACATGCGCAACCACTGCTCCCCCCCCCCAAATATTGCCGCTGTCACCGCGGGGCTCATCAGACACACACACACACACACACACACACACACACACACACACACACACACGGACAGACAAGGAAAAACGTTCGGTAACACGGTCCCCATGCATGCACCCCTCATCCAGCAGCCGGCGCTGGATACCACACCAAGTTCATCCAAATGATTCAGCGGTTTTGCCCCTAGTCATCCATGCAGGACGTAACATACACCACCAGCCACACAGCCAGCACCAGCTAACATGACGCACTGCCGATCCACTGGCACCTCCCTCATCGTCTGACGCCGCACTGTACGTGGATGGCTTACGAATTACGACTCTTACATCAATAAACGATGCCTGCATGCGGCAATTTCGGTAGCGTATTGAATGTGGGAGTACGTGTGATGCCTGGTGGAGGTTGCATTATGTAAATGATCGGGAGATAGATAGGATTAACGAGGCTTAACAAGGAAGGTCGTCAAGACTCCGAAGTACGCGTGAATCCAGCAGATGCCAACGTAATGAGGGCGTAAAATTATGCAAGGAGGGAGGATTTGTGATGCCTAAATAGGAGCAGTAGGTCGGTATGTATCTGCTGCTTGTGGGTGCGTGGAGCTAGCGAGGCAGACATAAACCCGGTGCCTGATGCCTGGTTCTAAAAGGTACCCCTGCGATCCAGCCGAGGCCGGCACGATGGATGGATGAACACAAGAATGTAACGAACGAGGTAAGTACGAGGTAGCATGTGTATTTGGAATGAGGATGAACCCTAAAGCATCTATCTCGAACCGACCTAGGTTTCCGAGCAGCCTCACCACCCTTCCTGAACCTAAGGCCAAACCCCAACGATATCATGACATGAAAATGCAAGTCGTACATGATACTTGGGGAAATACGTACGGCGACACCGACGCCAACCCCACCAACATAATGCGGCAAACATACCAAAGTAATAAGACCTGCCTGCCTGCGCAATCTGAAGAGCTCCTGGTGCGGGTTCAACAGCTATTTCCCTCAACAATCGATACCAAGACATCAGTGCGATGTCTCTTGATGCGAAAACTTCTAATTGCTTTTAGTTTATAGCTGCAAAAGCGCTCGCTTGCATACCCACGCACTCGCATTCCAGGGCGTTGCATGCCCTCGAGTTACGTGAACTTCTGTCATAATCTCCTCTGAGCACTGCTCATCAAGGCTGGCTGCTGTCCCCCAAGGCCACCGTCCTCATGTACAAAGCCCTCAGGGGTGCAGGCGCCCAGCTTGCTTGCTTGGAGTCAGGATTGCTGCCTGCCTCGAGCAGCAGCTCACAAGCGCATTTCACGCATTCGGTCAAGCAGTAGATTTTCCCCACGATTACGACGCGAGCATGGCCTCTCTCCGTGGCTCCTCCACAGCTGCCTCGGCCTTTCCTGGAGTACCTGCAGTCGCGGCTGTGGTCTCCGCGGCTGTGGCCTTCTCCGCTTCTGTGAACTGCACAGTGGGGGTGAACCAACCCACGCGCCGCAAAGGGGCCGACCGTATCCTTCAATTCACCATCCACAACACGGAAATAAACCCAGGCACTGTTGCCGGGCTCGCCATTGTGAGGCCCACGGTGACTGCTGGGGTGCCGAACGCGCCGAGCACCCAAGCGTGAAACCCGGAACCGGCAGCAGCGCATTTCATGCAGTTCACGATGTAACAGGACTGGGTACAGCTGTGCTGTGGGGCAGCCACCCACCTGCACCCACCCAACGCACTATCTGTCATGAACCAACGGTTCACGCTTCCACCCACGGATTTCCCAGCGTATAAGCACCTCGGCACGACCTGGCCTAAAAAGACACGCGGAATGCTCAGGTGCAGGCGTGACGACGCCCGGATAGTTCCTGCTCCAGCTGCTGCATGAGACCCCGCTCCTTCATTTGCCCAGACACGTGAAAGGCTACATTTGAGAACACCGGATGTCGACTTGAAGCTCCCTCTCGGAATCCGAAAGGACTGTAACACAAACAATCTGCCCCTCTCTCCATCGGATAGCTCGTATACCCACCTTGGTAGTTGGTACGCGTGGCATTTCCAGCTTCTCCTCGTCGGCGACCACCTCCTCCAACGCCGCCAGCTCCGCCTCTACCTTCAATACCGTGTAGGTGGTAGACCGAAGTTCAGGGAACGTCAACTCGGTTCAGGTCTCGTCTTACTTCAGTGGTCTGGAGAAGTGCAATAACGAAATAACGGAACGGGGAAGAGGCCGCCGCGATCCTGCGCAACTAACAGCGGCACTGCGCGTGTCTGCGTGTGTTTCACGTGTTTCAGGGATCAGCTCCCCTGGAGTGTGCCGCAAAGTACTTCCAAAAGTGGTGCTTCCTATAACCGGCAGTCATGCCGGTCTCAAAGGACCTGCATCAACGCAAACGTAACGTAGGTAGGGTAGGGGGCATCGCGCATCGCTCGCAAATGGAAATGCCCCCCTCGCACGCCCCAGCCCCTCCCTCCTCATCACCTCTGAGTTGTCCACGTCAGACAGCTGCTGTCCCAGCAGCGCTGCCAACTCCTCCTGGTACTGCTTTGCCTCCGTCGTGTCATCCAATAATCGCTGCACGTCCTCCAGCTTTACCTGCAGGCCAAAGCAATGCATATGATCCTGTTGCGGCGAGAGCAGTACATACATATACATATACATATACATATACATATACATATACGGTTATACGCATACATGCATACACACAGATAGATAGATAGATAGATAGATCCTTCCTTATAAACGCGACTGCGCGATGAATGGTCATGGTGCATTGCATCAATTGTCCATGAGGGCAAGTCTCATTATGGTTGGATGGGAGGAGTCCTAAGGTCCCGGAGGGGGGCCCGCGCCATTCGGGCAGCATCACGACATCCTATATCTGCGCGCCAAACGACCGTGCGTTGCGCATTTACCGCAAGCACCCGTTGGCCGCCCAAGTCTTGCAGATAATGTTTTTTAACATTATTTGCAGCCCGCGTCCCGCAAAGGAGGCCGCGCCTGGCCGGCGCATGGCTCTCGGCCGGCCCTTCCCTCCCTTCCCTCAAGCCGATGCTGCAGTCTCTCTCCTGCCCATGAGCGAGAACACCCACCTGAGCTTGCAGCTGCTTCAGCGCGGCGGTGCTGCTCTGGAGCGCCGCAAAGACGGCGGTTTGCTTCTTCATCATCTCGATGTTTGACAACTGGGGTGCGGCGGATGGCGGCGTAGTTCGGTGAAGAAGCCCCGGATACGGGGCACGTGGCGCCGCAAGTGAGAAGGGCCCCGGGGGAAGCAGGGTTTCGTGAACAAAGCGCAAACACACGTGCCTGGATGGCTGAATTGTAATAATTGGCATGGTGGATGAGACTTTGGGAGGGATTAGATGACGTGGCTTCTAGGTGCTGTGGCCCTAGCTACCTGTTCAACAAGGACCCTTCTATTCGTTCCCTATAAATCATGTGTACACATCTGATGTGCATATATATCGATACGTCATACCTCTGATGTGCATATATATATATATATATATATGAGGGTCTCTGCGGATACAGGGCATACATGATATGATGATATGTCTATGTATATATATAATACATATAATACATATAAACATAAACATATACACATAAACCATATCCGCAGAGACCCTCCGTTGAACAACAGGATTCGCTGGCATACCATTCGCTGCATATTCTAGGCAAAATATCGGCGGGACGATCCCCACTGCCAGTCAGTCAACCAGCAGAATCCCGTCCTCTACCCAAGTACCCACGCACCTACCCAAGCTGGCTGGGATCTTCTGACGCTCAGCCAACTCCTCCGTTTACGTCTCCGTCGACCCCAACCTACCGGCCTGCTGGACAACAGCCGGTATAACCTAGGCTAGGTGCCCTGTCCCGGAATTGCGCGTCCTTCCGCCCGACGGCCTGACGGCTAACCAAAATCGCTCTCGTGCACTCTACCCGCATACTGTTTTGGGGTATCAGCATTCAACATAAGCTCAAGAACTGCTGAGGAGAACCTCGTCTTTAACCCGACCCAGATCAGGCTGCTCACCATTTCCGCGACGTTGATGATCAATCCGTGCAGCTGCACGAGCTGCTTCTCGCTCAGCTTCTTCTTCTTCAGCACCAGCAGTGCCCGGTCTCGCCGTCCCTCCTTAGTCAGCTGGCTGGCTACCTCCGCGTGGCGACCAAGCCGCATGTTGAGCTGCAAAGCTCACCGGGGGGCAAGGGGGCAGGAAGACAGCGGACTCGATCAGCCGTCCGCCCTCACAGACGGAGTGGTATGACATGTGAGCGTGGAATGTCACTTGCATTATCCTGCTTGCGTAAGCGTATCCGCCCGCCCTAAAAAACGGGCTTTGGAACCACGGCTTGAGGGTCAGGTTTAATGAGAGGCGAGTACGTGGGGCAGCTTACCAGCTTCTCCTGGTCCTCAAGCTTCTTGCGCTGTGTCTTAAGACTGAGGATGGCTCGATCGACGTCAGTGATGGCCGGCCTGAATAGGGTGAAGTGACGCCCACGCGCAGCTAACGTCACGGGGTTCATACTACAAGCCCCAACCCCGGGTGGGTTATCACGCACCCTGTAGGCGCTTTACTCTTCTTGCTGTAAAGGTTTCCCATCGCGACTTCAGCTGAGGTAAACTAGACTTGTAAACGCCTCGTCGACACAGAAAAACCCTCGTGGTAGGACCTATAGCGCGAGAGTAATTATAGTCGTATCACAACCCAAATTTATTTAGCAATTTGGGTGAGTTAGATTTGGGCCGAATGCGCCTACGTCAGCTTGTAAAAGCACAGGCCTGCAGCAAACGACGCGCCCACATGACAACATCTATGCATGTAAGGTGCAAATAGCCTTTGAGAAATAATATATGATGTATGCTTTCAGTTCATTCGAGAGTACGGTAGGTCCGGTACTCGACTCACCCAAACAACTGAATGCAACGACTTCCGTGTACAAATAAGTATCACAATGTTCACGCAACATAACAAAATATATGAGGAACATTTTAGCAGTATAAAGGTATGAATTTGACATTGTAAATTATCATATTTGCAAAAGTGTTTCCACCTGGACTGGTTGAGGACTGATAAGGAATGTTATTTACTGACACCTAGTTACCTTGTAACAATGAGTCTTTTTCCAATAATTGGAGAGCAAGCGGGTAATCAACCACAGACAGACCGTGCGATCTCGGACAATCCAGCCGGATGGTTAAGTAACAACGCAAGCTATCAGCCCCACGACGTGCTGGAACCGCGTCACCCCTATGGCAGCTACGCAACTCAGGCAGAATTCTTGCGGGCTGCGGAAAGGTACTTAGAAAGCAGCAGCGACTCTGACCTCGACGGTGGCGGGGCATCCACAGCCCTCCCAACACAGGCGACCAAAAACAGGGTTCCCTTGGGAGGCCCACATGCTTCATCACAACCCGGGAGACCAGATACCCAGGCTGAAATTCGGCTAAGCCATCAGGGGCAACCCCATCGCAGCCACTCTGCACGCCGGAGCTCCAGCACCAGCAGTGAGACCGGCGACCGCGACCGCGACCGCGACCGGCGGCGCGGAGGTCGTAAGAAGCGTAAGCGCCGCTCTTCCCGCTCTCCTTCCAAATCCAAGCGGAGCCGAAAGCGAAGTGGTAGAGGTGGGGAATCGCGAGAGAGAGCAAAGAAGCTCCGAAAGCGATCACACCACCGATCCACGAGTAGCAGCACCAGGGATAGCGACAGTCCCAGCGACAGCGGGAGTGATGGCAACGGCAGCGAGCGGTTGAAGATCCTGCGCCTTGAGCGCACCGCCGCAGCAGCAGGTATAGCGCCACGTCAGGCCGCCACCCTTTCCGCCGGCAGACCCATCCTGAAGGGCACAGCACCGCAGCCTGGTGACGTATACTACGACACCCGTGGCGATCTAGACAATCTTGTGTACGAATGCCTGTACGGAAGCAATGTAGCGTCTTACCATCGTATAGACCCGCTGGGACTTGCGAAAGGCGCGCGCGCGCACCGTCTGCTTCCCGGGCAGATCACTCTAGCCGGATTGGCACGCGGCGGCGATGGCGATGATGGTTCGACCCGCGCTGCACTCCAGGCAACCCGGTATTTCGGTGCTAGGACAGTGGCGACGGAGCGAAGTCGGCGGCTGCGACGCGTGTTTGTGTCCGAGGCACCAGTGCTCCCGGGTACATCGGGCCCTCGGCGGGGTCGGGTGGCAGGTGGCGGCGGCTCGGAAGAGGCTAGCGGCGCCACGCTACATGGATCCATCGGGGCAGTGCGGCGCGGGTGGCTTTTCTCGCAGCTAGAGGGTCCTTCTGCTCAAGGCCGGTCAAGTGCAACGGCAGCTGGCGGCAGCGGCAGGGGCTTCAAGATAGCGATGCCGGTGCCGTCGTATCTCCCCTTGAAGGACCCAGTACTGACAGGAGGAGGTGGTGGCGGTGGAGGAGGAGGAGGAGGGGGAGGAGGAGGCGGGGGTTGGGAGCGGCGGCAGCTTGCAGAGGCACAGGCGGCGGCAGTGACGGCGGAGGCCGGGGGCGAGTCGGCGGAAGAGTGGGTGCTGCGGCGGACACGGGAGTTCAACACGGCCGTGCGGGAGGCGCCACAGGACGTAAAGGTGGGGTCCAGGATGTGGAGGTGGATTCGCTGAATGGAGAGCCCGGGTGACGTAACGGTGGTCCCGCGAGTGTGCTCTTTGCAGGGGGCTCTGCATCTCATCGCACCCACAAGAGGGGGGAAGGGGGAAGGGGGGGTTGGGAGGTGGAGGGGGGAGGGGTGAGGGGAAGGGGAGTGGAGGGGTGGAGGGTGGAGGGGGAGCGGGGAGGGAGGCTACTTTCTCCAGTTGCGGTCTGTGCTCCCGATTGTTTGCAGCCGACTCTTTAGCTTTTCCACCGCCATATCCTTGTAGCATCCGAACCATAATGTACTAATAGTAATGCTGGGAATGACCGTAATGAGTGAATGCGCCGGCATTCCTTGGTGAGGCGGGGTATGGGACATCTGCCTGGACTGACACTGGTTTGTGTACCGGTTGGTCCCGCCCTTCCTCCGCTCACACACACAGCTATGGTTGCGCTTTGCGGCGTTCCAGGACACTGTCGCGCGGCTGCTGGCACGGCGGGGCGCAGAAGTGGCAGGTGCAGCGGCGGAAAAGAAGCTTGCCATTTTGCAGGTGAGGTTGTGAGGCTGTGATAGGGACCATTTTCCCGTGTATGGAACCCCGGCTAGAGAAGTCCTAGTAGGCTAGACAACCTGGGGATGTCGGGTATATCACGGACCCATGAGACACATGAACTCAGGGGCGCAAATACGCATTTAAAACTGCATGTTTACCTGTTACCTGTTACCTGCTACGTTTTGAGGGCTGGCTGGGAATGGGCGATGCGACGAGGAATGACCCTCTGTAGGGAGCATACCTCGGCACATAACCCCGCGTGGGGTTGGGGAAGCGTTACCGGGATTAAGGTCCGCGGCGCGCTGAGGTCAGCGGCCCTTTGTCCGTATGGGATATGTTGGTTGGACGTGGTGGCGGGACCTACACGAGGAGCCTGCTCTCCTGGCCGGTACGCGTCTGTGCATGCGCTTTCTGACGCTGCTTCCCCCCCCTCATACGCCACCCTCCTTTAACCCCTTCCCTCCTTAAACTCCTCCCCGCCCCTCCCGTCAGCGCGCCCTGGAGGCTCACCCTGGCCACCCGGCACTGCTTCGGGCCATGATGGCCGCCAGCGAGCACCTGGTGGAGCCGGAAAACCTGCGGGACCGGTGGGGGAGGGGACGGCGTGTGCGTGGTGTGGGTATGTGTGTGTGTGTGTGCGTATATGTGTGTTGTGTTGGTATGTGCATGCGTGTGCGTGTATTGTGGGTTTATGCATGCGTGTATGTGTATGCGTGTGTGTGTGTGTGTGCAAGGAAGCCCAGAACCACACCCAGTGGGAGAGGGAGAGGGTGAGGACGAGACCTGGAAGGGGGGAGAGAGGGGGAGGGGGACAAGAAGGCATCTCGCAGGCAGGAGGGTCCAATGCAGGAGCCATAAATGCGTCTGCCGCTCGAGTAGTTGCATTTCAGAGGGGAGATGGCGACTCAGTTGTGGATAGGGAAAGCAGGAACTCCCGTCTGGACGTCCAGTTGCTTCTGGAGCAGTGCAGGGGTTTTCTAATCGGCTGGACGGAGGAAAGTCGCAACACATCATAGCTTGCAGGTTCGCGGGCATTTACCCAGTTTCCACCAATGATCCATCAAAGACCAAGTAATCGGCCTTTCCCTGTGTTGCCATAAAACCCTAAAAATCGTGAAAACCGTAAAACCCTAAAACCCTACATATAACTTTTAAGGACCACAACTAGGTGTATTTACGTAACACGTCCCGGCTGGCGAATGCGTTTCTTGCTGTGATCCACCTGCTGCGCGCCTTCCGCATCCCACACCGATCCGTGGGGGCCCCTGATCTCTGCTAGGTGGGAGAGGCTGCTGCGGCGCACTCCGGGCGAGCCAGCCCTCTGGCGGGACTACCTGGCTTGCCGCCGGAGCGCTTTCTCTTCGGCCAAGCTGTCGGGGCTGCAGGTGCGGTAGGGAAGGGAACCGAGCACCAGGCGGAGTCCACTCTTGACAATGAGCGATATGAGAGATATGGAAGGGGGAAGGCGAGGGCGAGGGCGAAAGAAGGAAGAAATAATACCGCGAGGGCGGGGGCGCTTTTCTTCATCATTTCAACATCCACATCATACCCCGAGAGGGTGCCAGTAGGAGTGGGAGCACATAATGACGCAACAGCTCATGGCATTCTTACTTCCTAATGCGCAAATGTTGTGCCCAGGGATGAAGGTTTTCAAATTTTAGAGTTGTTTTAGTTTTATTAGTTTTTAAGATGTTAAAGTTTTAAAATCATTTATGATTGCGCACACGGGTTTTGTGAATGTTGCCAGATGGAAACAAGCGGGTGGGTGTTTACAGACCGGCGATAGACTCAAGCCGCCGCCGAGTGAGGTCAGCATGGTGCGGTCCACAGGTTGCATCAGCTTACAAAGGAACCCTCCAAACCCGCACGCGCCTCACGCCCCACGCTCGCCCCATGGCCCCCCTTTCGGTCTCCCAAGGCGGCGTATGGCAATGCAATGCACGCGCTGGCTTCGGAGCGCGCACGACTGCAGCGGCAGGCGGCGACCGCGACTGCAGTTGAACGGCCAGCGGCGCTAGCCGTGGTTTCGGCGCTCGACAGGGAGCTTGTACGTCTGGTTTTGGAACTGATGGAGCTTGAGCTAGGGGCGGGTGCCAGCGAAGTGGCGATCGCGCGCATTCAGGCGCTTGTGGAATTCCATTGCTTCGCTCCAGGGGTGGGTAACGGCGTAGTCGCGTAAACAACCCCTAGTGACATGACCATTACGTAGGACGAATCCTTACGATTATGTAACAATATCTCCACTTCCATACGCCGCTTGGGGAGCAACTGAATGGCTGCGCGATAGCGTAATAAGGTGTACACGTCCTTCTGTTCAACATCCGGGTAGACGTGTCCGTCACAAGCAAGAAATGGGAAGCAAACACAGGCTACCTGTGACATGTGCGGCGGCCTCCAATAGCCAGGGCCACATCTTCTCCCCCCCCTCACCTCACCTCTTCTCTCGCCCTCTCTCATATTCGGTGAGGATTCCTCAATCCTGGGCTGCCCCTGGTCTACCCGCGGTAAGCCGCAGCGAGAAACCTTTCGTCCCACGGTGCTGCACCCTCATGGCCTTCCTATCCGCCGCCCTTGTCGCAGAGCCTTGACCGGGGCGCCTCAGCGTCAGGAGGCGGAATGGGGGCCGCTGGCGGCGGCGGCTTGCGTTTGTCCTCGGGGGCTCTTCTGCGACTTTTCGAAAACTTCTGGGAGGCGGGCGCGCCGCGTGCTGGGGAGGAGGGTGCTGTGGGGTGGGCCAAGTGGTGAGAGGCCTGGGCTGGATTGTGGGGCCGTGTGTTGGCGTCCGCCTCCCTCCGACGGGTGTTGAAGAGCCACGGCGATCAGGGCTGCGACATGCATCCTGGCCACCCGGGACATTGCCTGACCCCGATTCGAGTCCGGGGACAGTGTGGCGGCAGCGCGCATGCCAGTGTCTTGTAAGACGCGGGTACGAGGACGAGCAGTGCTGGACGCGGGCAGCGAGGTTTGGGGTAAAGGGATCATCAAGGGATCAAGTGGGGGATATGTATGGCTGCATTTGGATGTTACAAAGAGAATGCGACATGCGAGGGAGTGCTGGCAGCTGACGATAGTGGTATGGTGATTGCCGCAGGTACCGTAAGGAGAATGAAGCGCTATGGGTGGCTAAAACTGGCGCCGGCGACGACTCCGGAGGCCGGCGACGGGGCGAGTCGCGAAGGCAAGACGAGGACACTGACCCAGGGGACAGCGGCGGCGGTTGGACGGGGTGGATGGAGCTACCGCCGCTGTCAAGCGCGGGGCAGGCCCAGGGCGCTGAAGCACAGGATGCGGGGGCACAACATGAGCCAGCGGCGCCAGGCAGCAGCGGGGAGGAAGACGAGGGAGAGAACGAGGACGACGACGGCGCTACGGAGGACGAGGGCGTGCAGGTGCGGTGGCTGTAGAGGACTGGCCGTCCTGCAGGTCAACATACACCCGCGCCTTGTGATGACGGTTAAGTCAGCACTGTTAATCCTTACCCGCACCAATCATGCTGTTACTGTTGCTGTTGCTGCTGATATGGGTACTAGTGTTGAGGCTAATGCTGCTTGAATCGCCTCCTGCAGCTTACCGAGGAAGAGCTCCTGGCCCAGTTGGGGCTTAAGCTTGATGAGCAGCTGGAAGAGATGCAGCAGCAGGTGGGTGGGACGGTGGATGGCGGGAGAGGAGGTGAGGGGGCTACTGCATCTGTGCGGTGAGGCAATGGAGATTGCTTAGTGTCCAGGTTGCTTCGTCTATCAACTGACGCGGAGGGCGTGCAAAAGGGTGCGAAGGTGCGGGAGGGGTATCTGGCCCCAGGGGGCTTCTTCGTGATGGGGACATTGGGGCATGGAGGTCCCCGACAGGTGAGGGCTGTGGAGGCCTGGGGAGGGCTGTTGGGGGGCTGTTGGGGGGCTGGGGAGGGCGGGGAGGATCTGCTTCGCGGTCTTTCGTCGCCTCAAAGGCGCCTGCTGGCTCAGCTGGCCACTGCTCCTGCCCATAACTAACACCATCCCTTCTCATACTGCCTTGTACATAGCGATATATATTTTCGGTGTTTGATTTATGAATTCAAAAATCGGTGATTTGTTTTGATGGATGATCAAATCCACTTTGCAGCGCACAGCATGTAGCCTCACTCATCTGTTCAAATACACAAATATGATGTGCACCTGTAAGCGCTTTGGCGCCGTTTTGTTGAGGGCTGCACTGACCCTGGTCGGCTGCGCATCGGCCGCTCCTGCTCCTGCTCCTGCTCCTGCTTCTGCTGCATTTCAAGTTTACAGGTTTCCCTCTTGAAGCTCCTGATTCACTAAACAAACAAATACAATAAAACGATCCTCCCTGATACAGTATTGGCATTCGTTGGCCTTACCCTCTTTCTGGCATCTCTGCACACATCCTCTACCCCCGTCCATGCTTGACGCGACCCTCTCGTCAGGGTGTACCCCCGGGCATCTTAAGCCGCTGGCTGCGTACGGAACGGGAGCGGTCCGCCCGCTGCTGGAGGCCACTACGGCCGCCGCGAGTGGACTTCAGGCTATCGTCACCTCAGCACGGAAAAGGTGAAAGCGGAAGCGGAGGCGGAGGCGAAGGGGGAGGCGATCAAAGGGGGCCTGACGCACAGCAAGTGGTGCTGCTGGAGGAGATCCGCGACGGTATCTTCCCAATCGAAGATCTGGATCTTAAGCTGGATCTGATCTTGGGATGTTTCTGCCTGCTGGGAGTGCCGCTGGCACCTCCAGGGAACCCGACCGGCGACGGCGCTTGCGGCATTTGCGCAGTTCCATTGTTAAGTAGCTCCGCAGGTTGCCTTTCGCAGTCCTTCTTCAGGCTTCTTCCGCAACAGAGTGCGCTCGCGACGTGTCAGGCCTTCTTGCCTCCGGACCTAGCCGCTGCCGCTGACTCTGCAGCCGGCCGAGGCGGACGCGGTGGCCGTGTCGGTGGCGGCCCTGAGCGCTGGTACTTGCAGGACGAGTCACGGCGGGCCTTCGTGGCCCGAATGCTGCGGGGCCTGCTGGTAGATGGGCCCTATGCGGATCACCCGCAGGTGAGAACCCTCGCCTTAAAAAACCTTTGTTGAACCGGGTGCCAATCACATCTCGTCAATAATAATGATTTTGGTTTTAATGATTTTTCTTAATGATTTGTGCTTTGAAACACGAAAAAAATATGTTTCAAATGCTACTTGCTGCATCGCATTTCATTTATATCCTGCTCTCAATCTGCCCCGAAACTTACTACCACATCAACGACATTTCTTGACATGATGGCATCAACAGCTCTGCCTCGTCTATCTGCTCGTGGAGGCCTCCCAAGCGCTCGACGCTGACGCTGATAACGGCAGCGGCGGCGGCACTGCCACCGCTGCCGCCGCTGCCACCGCCTCTTTCACCTTTAAGCTGCTGTTGCCGCGCGCCGATCGCGCCCGCGAGGCGGCTCGGGGGCTTCTCAGTGAACGGCGCAACAGTCTAGCGATCCTGATGTCGCTGGCAGCATTCGAGGACGCGGCGGGGCAGCCCCGTGCGGCTCAGAGGTTCCGGGACGCGGCGCTCGTGGGAGCGGCAGCGCTGCCGTTAGCCGAACAGCGCCTGCTGCCGCTGCTTGTCAATCAGTACGCGGAAGTGGAACGGGCGTCGGCGTCGGCAGCAAGCTCCGCGGTTGCCTTAGAGTCGGCGCTCCGGGCGCACCATGTCCTACGCTGGTTCTTGGCGGCCTGGCTGCCGGCGCGGAGCGCCGGCGTCGGAGCATCGTTGTCGTCCTGTACGCCGTACAAGTCCGGACAGCAGATCACGCGGGAGGACGTAGCGGCAGCGCGGCGCGGCTTTGAGGCACGAATACCCAGCCTGCTGACAGCCGAGGTACGGTCTCCCGAAGGATAAGTACGGTGCAGTACAGTACGATATGGTACTGTACGGCACGGGGTCCTTATGGTATGGCACCGGGATTTAGTGGTGTGCCAGCTGCTGCCAGGTTCGTTGATCCGGTCCCAGCAGCACACCTTAGTCGGGTGATGTCGGGCTTCGGGTTTTAGGGTTTAGGGTTTGTCGGGCGATGTCTCGCATCTCAGTACAGTTCCCACATCCCCCATGCCTTCCGCTTGCACGGTGTGATGGGTGACTGCCTCCTACATACCGAGTTGTCCTTTGATGAGATAGACCGCCATAAATGGGTATACATATATGCCGGTATGCCCACCGTGGAAACACAATCGTGTCTGTGCGTTATTCATGTGAATGTCTCCCACCTGCTCAACAAAATTATATGCATAGGAGGTGCTCGAGTACCGCTTCCTTTGTCGGGACAGTCTCATACACACTCACACGTGTACGTGTTTGTATCCATGCCGTGGGTTGTGATGCCTGATTCACGTTCCACAACGGTCCTTGCCGCGCGCCGTGGCACGGGAGTCTTTTCCTGACCTTACCGCCCATTCTCATACCTGTCGGGGCTCCGAAACCGCTACTGACCTGAACTGCTAGGACGGTGCACTGGACGCCTACAGCGCCTCCTGCCTCTACCTTGGAGGCCTTTTTGAGACCCTGACCGGGCGCCTGTTCCCGGCGGCCGGCGGTGGACTGGCGGCGGCGCTGACGATCTACAAGCATGTCACCGCCGCCGCGCCAGTATCAGTACGGCAGTCAAGTGGATACCACGAGGCCTTGGCAGTAGCCTACTGTGGGCTAGTGGTTTCGGAGCTCAGCGCTGCGGCGGCCACAGGAAGCGGACTCGGGGGCGGCCGCGGCGGTGCGGGTGTTGGAGTGCAGCCGGCGAGGGCGCGAATGGCGGTCCTGCAGGTGGGAGATATTACAACGCCCGCAGAGAATCGAGAATCGTTCAGTCTTGTTTAATCACGACCAGACCAGATCAGATCAGACCAGGTCAATAACGATTAAGTCCCCATCATGCGACACCGATTGCAGGCCCTGGAGCTGTATCCCCACAACCCGCAGCTTCTTGCGTTGCGGCTGCAGTTGGGCCGCCTGGCGGGTGGCGGTGCACAGTGCCGCCTGCGTCGCGACCTGGCCGCCATGGCGGTGGCGCTTCGGAGGAGAGCGGAGGGCTCCCTGGAGGCTCTGGCTCTGGCGGAGGCGGATGGGGCGGACACGGTGACGGGTACGGGAGGAGGGGCACCAGCAGGTGCGTGCACGGAGAGCAAAGGCGCGTGTACGTTCCGTACATGACTGTACAGTTGCCTCCATGGGTTTCGCTCATTTTGAGGCTGTCTGCCAACTGTACGATGTGTATGTGTGCGTGTGCATGTGTATGTGAATTTGTATCTGTATGTGTGATTGCTTTGAAATAGAATGGATACACAAATATTTTTGTGTGCACAACTCGAGTGTATTAGCGTATTCTGCATAAAACTTAAATTCTATACAAACTAATAAATTACAAACACACGATTTATAAAATGAACTTATTTTCATATCATATCGTGATATACGTCTATGATGTGCGTCGCCGCATAATAAATGTGAATCTCTGCTGCATGTCCCATCTTGTAAGGATACGGATTACGGAGGGCATATGTGGTATCGATGGGTTGTCTTCGCAGGCCTAAGCAACTCGGCTTTCGCGGCGGCGATTGCGGCTGTGGTGTGGTGGGCTCAGTTAGCGGTGGAGGCAGCCCAGTCCCACGCTGACCCACGGGTCAGTGGCCTGCTGGAGCGCGCCGCAGCGGCGCGGCACCTGGCAAGATGTGCGCCTGTTTGGCATGCTTACCTGGCGCATGAGGCGGACGCCGGTCGGGGCGTCCATGCCAAGCGCGTGTTTCTCCGTGCTCTTCGAGAGGTGCCTCTGGCTAAGGACGTGTGGATGCTCGGCCTGTCGTTGCTGGGGCAAGGCCCTCCTGGCACGGAGACTGGAGGCACGGGGACCGATGTGGCAGAAGGGGGTAGTGTGGGCGCGGGTGCGGGCACGAGCGCCGGCAATACTCAGGCTGCTGGCTTGTTGACGTCACGAGAAGTCTCGGATCTTATGGGTGTGGCGGCGGACAAGGGCGTACGATTGCATACAGATGTGTACGAAATGATGTTGCAGCATTTGGCCGACCAGGAGTTGTAAACGGCGAGACTAACCTACAGCCACTGGCTACCGTACAGCTGGGGCGAGCATCGATTTTCATGGCGATAATAGGAACGGAGATGCAGCAAGAGACGCAGATAAGGATTGGCCGTCGTTTTCATGTTGCTGCCCGATGGGCGGGGATTGCAAGGATGGGTTTTGATGTAACCATTCACGAAACGCCTACCGCCGGAAGCCATCTCAGGATTGGAGATTGTTTACTCCAAAAAAATACTTTTATAGCTTAAATTTCTTTATGCCTCGGATGGCGTATGTTACGAATCTTCAACCAATAAATCGGGACTTCCCCTGGCAACTTCTGACCGCTTCTCATCCCTGCAGAAAATTTCAAACGGGATGAAGGAATGTTACCTACTGCCCAAAGGCCATCAGGGTTTCGTACCAGCTGCACTTTCATTCACCTGCAAATCATCCGTACACCCGACATCACCTTGAGAGGTATCGCAAAGTACATATCCCCTACATACTTCTGCACGTAAAATATATGAAGATTAGTGTATTTTGATAAAGTTACAAGTTCCGTTGATTGTGCTAGCACCTTCCTCGTTCAGTCTGAGGCGAGATTCATGTCTTGTTTGAAAGTTTCCTGAAGCGTTATAGATTAAACGCCTTCCAGCTTAAAACTCAATGGCGGACGAGCTTTTTGGTGATCTCCTAGGGCCAAAGCCCGGGTCTTCTGTCACGAGCAAACCTCCTGCAATGGTGCCTGTAAGCTCCACGAAAGCTGTCATCGAGGGTCATATTAAGAACAGGCCGTTAAACGGGTTCGATGATGAGGGATCCAGCGCTGGAACACCGCTGGGGTTGGCGGAAGCTAGTAAAGCGACAGTGACTCTCACTGCGGAGGAGCTGTCCAATTTGGTAGACAAGGGCATCCAGTCTGCACTAGAAGCTACCTTCAACAAATTTGTACGAAGCTTGCGCACAGTCCTGGAGGATATGACGCGACGCATCTCATCGCAAGAAGCAACCGTTTTGGAGCTGCGCGCTGCCATCGTCAACCTTGAAGATGTCGTCGAGTCTCAACCCGCCGATCTTCACGTGCGTTTCACAAACCTCGACATGGCAGTTAAGGAAGTGGAGCGCGGCGTGCAGGCGCTCCGAGATCGCCAGGAGCTCCAGGAAGCACAGGAGATGCTTGCGCGGATGTCCTCGGAGTCAACGCGGGCATCGAAGGCGGCGCAAGCCACGACCGCTGTGAGCTCTGCCGCCGCGGCACCGTCTGCTGTGACATCAGCGCCCGTAGAGGCCACGCCATCAGCCCCGCCACCGTCAACGGCCTCAGCCCCAGCCCCACCCCCAGCCGCATCGCCGGCGCCTAGTGTATCCGCTGCCCCGGCAATAGCTCCAGCTCCAGCTGCCGCAATAGCTCAACCAGCCGCTCCGACACCGGCAGCGGCTGCACCAATTGCATTGCAAGCCGTGCCAGCCCTACCGGCGCCGCAGCAGGCGGCCTATGGCTTGCCGATGCATTCGGGCCATCCCCAGCAGGCGCAGGTCCCTCCCCACATGGCACCCATGTATCCGGTAATCGGCCCGATGGGGATGCCGGGGGCGCCGCCGCTGCCCATGCCGCCGCAGCCTGCACTGGAGCTGCCGCCGCAGCAGCAGCAACAACCGCAGCAGCCTGCACTCCCCGTTCCCCAGCAGTACCAGTATGCGCCGCCGCTGCAGGTAAAGGGGGGTTGTTCTTTGGTTCTGTCATTTCACAGCGGGCTCCAACTCCCAATGAATCAAAGCATCATGATGAATCTGTTTTTTGTGGAGACCAGCGCACAGTAAAATATGCATTGTAAACTTAGCCAGGTTCATAAAGGCATTTGCAGGCATCTGTGACTACGGAAAAATGTCCTTAGAATTTGAAGTTACTTCCGGCGTGTTGCCAGATAACCATCCTCTGTGTCCATCTAAATGTTTACCACTTTGCCTCCGGGCATCATCATCATCATCGAGCTACCTTGCCAGCTTTATTTGCTGCGTCCAAGTGCACCGCTCACTGGACTGAAGAACTATCGTTGAAAAGCCCGCGTGCGCAAATTGCTTATTAATTGGCTATGTTAACGGCCTCAGCTTGCGTCATGTGGGTAGTAGGGCCCTGGTCGTAGGGCCCTTCAAGAAGGCTTTTAATTATCGTTACTGCAGCTGCTGCTGTGTTTTTAGCTACTGCTGCTCCTCTGGATCTTGTAACGCATCAGCTTTCCTGACAATGTGTGGCATCATCTGTTGGTAGGAGTTCTTCCCCGCGCTTAATTCTTTACGATTTCCTCATCTTCATCGGTTAATTCTTTACGATTTTCTCATCGGCTTACGATCGGGTAATGCCCATTTGGGTCATGGAGTCTCTTGGCTTCTCAATCCCGAGGCACAACACCGACACGGTACTCATCCTGCCTCTTATGCCATGCGCGTGCTCGACCTCCCTCCCACCACACCACACTGCAGGTTGGTGGTATGCAGCCGTCCAGCAGCGTGCCGCCGCAGCCAGATGTTGGGCATTACGGTGCTGTCCCGCCGCCGCAGCAGCAACAGCAACAGCTGCCGCAGCCGCAACAGCAGCAGCAGCAGCAGCCGGCTCACCCGATGCATGCGCCGGCTGCGTATGCGTCTCCTTACGGACCCATGCCCGGGATGGACGCAGCTCGCCCACCCAGTGTGTCCATTCCCCATGGGATGCCGCCGCAGAACCCTTCACTTCCAGGTCCGGGCGGGCTCTTGCATGCGCTCTCGGTGACGTGGTGATGGCTGCTCTTCCATTCTGATTAGCTGTCGGTGCGGCTGGGGGGGACTCTGGGTCCCCGCGCGTACGTATTTCGGATTTTCGATCGCTTTTTGAGAATAGGAAACGGATGTAAACGGAACGCGGACCTGACTGTCTGGGTTTCTCCCACCATGTTCGGTACTGTTCCGTAAAGGACAACGCAGCACAGCGGGAGGGTAGGGCAGGAGGCTAGGTCAAGATTATAAAGTCAATAATTTTTATGGTTTGGTTATTTTGGTTTCTTGGTGCGGAGCAGCGTCCTTCCTTCAACTCGATTATTATTATTCTTTATTCTTTATTATAGGGGGGTACATCACCCGTGGCCACTAACCTGGCAGTCCCTACCTTCCCCGGTGTTTCGGGGCACCCTCATCCAGTCTTCCATGCCGACTTCTCCGAAATCAGTGGTTTTCCCAGGTTCAGCACCCACCACCAGCATCCAGCGGAATCTGCCAAATCAACTAAGGCGTCAACTCCGCACCTGGTCAGCTCGCAGGTCACTTTAATTGGGGTCGTCACCGTCCATCGGCATGGGGGCACCCTGCCCTTAACTTTGGGTCTTTGGCCCGCTCTCGGTCGGGGTAGAACCTGGAACTCCAGGGGCTTATTAGTCGTGCCATAACAGTCGTGCCTGAACACATTATTATTATGTATTATTATCATATTAATTTCGATTCTTGTTCGGTTTGCTGGCCCGGTACTGGTGGTCATGGAGCTCTCGCCTAGATAATACTGGCTGAGCTCAACTTAAGTCCCTTGAAGCATGCATGGCGGAATCGATGACGCTCTGATGTTGCTGCCCTCGCCCGCCCTTTCTGCAGGTGGACCCGGCGTGAGCGCGCCAGGTGTAGTGGACCTCCGCGGGGGCCCTCCACCGCCGCAGATGGTCAGCTATCCGCCGCCGAGCGGCATACCCGCCTATCCTCCGCCCTCTTCCGTCGGCGTCTCCGTGCCAAGCATGTATGCGCGGGGAAACGCGCCGCCGAGTTACCGAGGTACTGCGCGGAATGATTTGTTTGATTTGTCCCCACATTACGTGAGCTGCAAAGTTCTTACGATGAGTGCGCGAGATCATTGAATAGCTGAGTATTGGGTTGCAGGCCTGCTGTGGCATATGGGCTGTGGAGGCGCGTGACGAGTGCAGCTCTAACATGATGAAAAAGGGGAGGGGAGACTGCAGCTGAACGAGATCGCGGTGTCATTATTATTATTATTGTTGTTGTTGTTGTCATTGTTGTTATTATATTGTTATTGTTATTCATCAGGGCCATCAGAGATAAACTGATGAGATATCCTTCCGGGTGTCACTTCTGGGCCAAAGTACGCGTCAGAAACACCCAGGTTGTGACTTCTCCGAAGAGGGGCTTCCTCATACAGAGATCCTCTCTGCAGCAATGTGCCGTTTTGCCGGGTACGGCATGATGTGTTTCAGCATATCGTTCCTTCGTCAGCTCAGGTCAGGTCAAGGTTGGGTTGTTCTGCATGTGTGTTCAGCACTCCCTCCGTACACTCCCTACTCCGTATACTCACCGATATAGAGGCAACCCTGTAACAATGTACTCTTCCATGCTTGTCGCCCTGTCTCTGACCGTCTTCTCCCGCGGCTTCTGCCTGTGCAGGCTCCGCGCCCTCGACCTCGGCCAGTGGCGCTGGTGGTGGCGTTAGTGGTGGCGCTGGCGGTGGTGGAACAGTCAGTCGCACGGTGCCGCTGGACAAGATCATTTCGGACATCACCCAGATGGGCTTCAGCCCGGCAGACGTACATGCGGCGGTGAACAACTTGCAGTCATCTGGCAAGGCACTCGACCTCAACACAATCATCGACAAACTAACGCGCGGCGGAACTGCTCTCTGAGAGCTGCGTCACTTAGGTTTTCAAGTAGCTGCTGCCGATAGCCGTGCGCCCGAGTCCCGCGACGTGGTATCCTGGCGAGGTGGTGCTCTGGGACATACATTCTGCATGCTGCTGACCTACCGCAAGTCGTGCGGCCGGGGGAGGCTGCATCTGTTTCTGGAACGGTCGTTCTTTTCGCGGCAAAGTGGGGTTTGTGGCAACCAGGCCAGTGTTGCAAAGTCGGTCTTAGTGGTGCGGTGGTGCAGTTACAAAGCGGCTGATGTTTTAAACTCTACGCATTGCCGGGTGCATGCCTCTCGCGGGGAGGGCCAGGAAAGGGCAGTGGACGTGCGGCAAGCAACGATGCGGTCGGGATATGAGGTGCCGCCGAGCACGCCATCCGCCGACCCCCGCGCAGCTGTCTCTGCACTTTGAGTTGGCGTTTTCCTGTGTGGCAGTGCGGCCGCCGGGTGCTGTGTACGCTGTGCTATCTTTTATAGCAGCGGTAGGAAGGTCTCCGGTTCTAACGTCTTGTCAGCGAACATGTTTCCACATTCAGTGAGGGGAGCTGGCGACCCAGTCGTGGACTGCCCAGCATGCCGGTTACGGTGTTGAAACGTCATGTCGCGACGTAAGTGGTACGTTCCTTTAATTACTTACTGAACCGTAACAAAAATTAATTCTTTCCTCCGCATGGGGGGGGCGGGAGTTGTTGGTAAGGCCCGCCTGGCGGATCGTTTGAGGGCCCCCTAGGTGATGGACGAACACCGAACTGCAGTTGCCATCGGTAGTTAGACGTGTTGTACGGCAAATATGCCTTACAGATGGGTGTTTATAGGTAGGTACGGCGTGCAAATTGTATGTATGTTTTAGCCGTCAAAGCTTCAGGTGCTGCTTCCCCGAATGTATTGCTAATTGCGATGAGATTATAATTAGGTTTGCTGGGGAACTGTTGCACGGCGGCTCCCGAAGCTTTAGAGATGGGGACGTGAACTCCCAAACTGAGATGTGAAGATATGAAAAGAGAGCGTCATCATTCCCTGCAGCAGAAGCAGCGGCGGCGGTGTACGGAAGATTATTGCATGGTGGATTCTTCCCCCCCCTTCCCCCCTAGCGGCAGCCCTGCGATTCTCCGCTAAGGGAGTACGCGGCTAAGTCAGCTGAATTCACTTGGGTGTTGGGCCATGGCTGGTATAATATTCTCACACAGCGCACGCAATCCACGATCGTAATCAAGCATCGTAGTGCGTATGGACAAATGGCACAACCGGTTGCCGCTGCGTGATGGAGCTGAACGCTTGGGGCGCCCCATCACGCAGCGCCCCAAGCGCCGTACATGCCGTACAGTCGCATGTACGGCGCACCGTCGCCTTTTGGGAACTAGTCGAAGGCGAGTGGGAATCGATCTCCTAATTAATAGATCCCGGCCAGAAAATTCCGGCCGGAAAGAAAAGGCAGCTGCTAGGGACCAGGTTTTAGAAAAGCCTTTGATTTGCACAGCGGTATCGTGGTGGATGACGTGCATCATGTAGGGGGGGCCGGGTTCAATTGTATGAAGCGTTTCTTTCAGATGATGCACGACAGCCTTTCCTTCCGCCTACTGTGACATATCAGAGCCGCTTTGCATGGACTCTGGCACATCCTTTTTCCCCGTCATGTCCTATGCGTTTTCCCGAGCCCCTTTCAATCCCATCTTCCCTGATTGGCACGGTCCCGGTAACTTAGGACCTGTAACTGAGTGCCTCCGTGTCTATTACATAACTTACTCCGATTGGACATCCCTGTCACGACGAACACCAACTGTCCCCTTGGCATGGCTTGAAGTACTCGTAAGGTGTTCAGTACCTCCCCCTTTTTAGCCTGTGCCGCTAACTTGTCGTACCGCAGACGCTGTAAGTATTTCTCGGATACATGCGCATGCATTTTCCGCCTGGGATTGCGCTGCCCGGATACCTTCAGTACAAATGCACAAATGCAGAGGATTTCATCTGGTGCTTTCAATTTGTGTGCAGCTTGTGACCTTGTATTCCTCATGCGGCACATCATTCCGCATGCTGCCATGATTGAACAGCATCGTGTGTGGCTGGATCAAATATACGATTTGTCATATACCTCCACCCGGCCCAGAATATTATGGGACGGCCATGCACGCCCCCTGCTCCCCCGAAGATGAAAGTAACGAGGATTAGCGCTAGGCCTAGCGGTTCGGCTTGAAAGTTACCACCATTTGATATAATATCGTTTGAAAACGCCTTCTTGTTGCTGTGCTTGACAAGAAACATTCGCGTTGCACTTTAATGATTTCCGCCGAAACAATCCGTTGCTCGCTGTAGTGTAATCGGATAATTAGTACGTTGCATGGCGCTGGCGTAGCTAATTGGATGAAGAAAAATAATGATTAGTATTTTTCACCATGAATAGATGGAAAGGGTCACAATCAGCGATTTAACCTGAGATGTAGGCGCTGGTACGACTCGTCTCATGTTCTGACTGCGAATACTACTGTATCACCCTGTTTCTCACATGTTTCTCATTAATCCGCGTGAACTTTACATATTATACATTGTCGTAAATAATCCTATGCTTTTAACTGAAACAGTTCCGCTCACTCACTTCATCATTTTTAGGGTATGCTAACTTCCGTAGGGCCCGAGTTGGGCAAAACCCTTGCTTGAAGCATTATTTAATTTAAAGAATCATGGGGAGGGGCTCCCCTTTCGGAGTAGACTGGTTCCATGGGGACTGCGGCGCTCTGCTGTTCTCAAAAGCGGGCGAGGAGCTTGAGGATTGCAACCAGCTTGCCAGTGGAATGTTTTCGAGTAAGCTGTACCTCTTGAAGATTCAAAACGCAAACGTGGTTTGTCATGCATTCGACAATACCGGTACCACAATCCCTACAGACGTCAAGTCGCTGCGTGACTTCCTCGGGCATGTGGTGCCGAACGGAACGAAAAACATCCTTGAAAGTCTTGAGCGTAACGGGGCTTGGAGTGCCAAGTAAGGCAGTGTTTTAGCTCCACCTATTAAAGTTTTTCGAATTGATTTAACGCGTGGATAAAATAATTCTATCTCTTAATTGTTTTATTTTGGTACTGGGACTTTGCAGATTTCTTAAAGATGTGTTTCGACCCTCTTCATGCCTCAGGGACTGCGGTGGTTGTGGCGTCGGAGGATCTAGTCGTCACCTCTCTATCTGGAGGCTATCGAATCCAATTGCTGACGATGAAGGAAGTTTATTGGTCCTTCTGAAGGGCTATGGCGGGAATGGCGAGGAGATATCGTCACAGGTATGAACCTGCTTAACGTATCCGTTTTCAAACGCAAGTTAATTGCACATCGACTCCGTAGCCTTGCATGATCAGTCTGAATCCTTATCGGGCCTACTTAACTTCACAGGTAGGAAAGGCTCCATGGGTCCAGATAGGGGCCGCCGAAGACCGGCTCCGGGAGCAGTTGCAAACCCTACAGCGCAAATTGCTCAACGTGGTGGCCGAAAACGAGGCCCTAAGCACACGCCTCACGGGCCTGCGATCGGTCTGCTTGGAACTGAAAGAGCAGCTTACTTCCGAAGAGATAGCCATGGAACCCGGGATGCAGCAGCATATGCTGCACCTGTGCAACACTGCCGCTAGCTACTGTGAGGTTGAGCCCTGTGCGGCGGCACTCGGGCGCTCCGGAAACTTGGGCAAAATGCAAGACCTGGACGATGACCTGGCCCACTTTGGGATCCCGGAAGGAGTCCTGGGATCCAACTGCACGACCGGACTGTCCACGGCGGCGGCGGAAGTTGCCGTCGCTGCGGCAGCAGCGGCCGCAGCAACGGCCCGCTTTACCTTGTCTGAAGGTGTGGAGCAGGCGGCGGCAACAACATCAGGAAATCCGGCCTCTGCTGCTATGGAAGCTTCGGTTATCAAGGCACTGGGGACCGATGTCGTGGCTGCCATGTCCTCCGAGCGTGACTACGCATCACTGATGCAGTCCTTTACCATGCTTATGGCATCTTACGATGACCTCTTGCAGCAGCAAGACATGACAGCGGGGTCAACACTCTTAGCGCATATGGCAACTGCTAACGGTAATACGGCTTCCACTACTGGTGCCCGGCGAAGCCGCCAACATGTGTCCAGCTTCCAGCCGAACGGGCAATCTGTCAGCGTGGCGCAGCTGGAGGTCTTGCCCGGTATCGTGTCGCAGTGCATCGACGACCTGGTGGGCACGTCCGCTCTGAGCGCTGATTACATGGCGGATAGCAGTATCTGTGACGAAATGAGCGATATGCGGCCAACCGATGTGGAGTTGGAGCGGCTGGCGGCACACGCACGCGCTCTAAAGGCCAGCTTTGATGTTATGCAGATGCAGCGGGACCAGGCCCTTAGTCGGGGTGCGGCGCAGAAGGCTCAGTTTGATAAGTCACTGGAGGCTGCAAAACAGGAAGCTGTGCAAGCTGTGGTGAGTACCGCCTGTCATAACCTGCGTGCTGCCTATTATTATATACAGATAGGGGTTAGGTGCAGATATTTGTATAGGCAGACGCGGTTTTGTCGAAGTTCATGGGAAAGAGAAGGGATGCGCGGGCTGGTAAAGTTAGCTTCGTTATTGCCGTGCTTCTCCTTAGTTGCTGCAGCTAGCATGAGTTGCTGCTTATGAGTTGTGGAGATGACGCCCACCCAGATCTCCATGAATGCTGCCACGCACGTAAGCTGGAATGAAGGTAAGAATCTGTGGCCAGCTTGGAGTTATCATGCAACGCGCCTTGCCATGAACGGTTACAGAGGGCCCGTCTGTACTTATTGCAGGAGTCGGCCACTGCTGCCAAGGCCCAGTTCGACAAGTTCGTGCTGGATAAGCTGGAGGAGAAGGCCGCCTTTGACTTAGTCCTGGAAAAGACTGTGGCCGATGCCGCTGCACAGAAGGCAATGGCGGACAAAGCGCTGGTGGACTTTGGGGAGTTGCAGGTTGGTCCGTCATGCATGCTTTTGTGGAATGTGCGTCGGGATATAGGCAACTTCACCTAAGTCGTCGAAAGACATCTTTCGTCGCCTCTAAATAAAGCGGCAACGACGGGGCATGCCTATTATGCTTGGGAACGAGCACGCTAGGCCAATAGGAAACTAATGAATTCCTTGCTTCTCTACTTACTCTAGAGTGCTACTCCACTCGATTGCAGGAGTCGGCCACTGCTGCTAAGGCCCAGTTCGACAAGTTCGTGCTGGACAAGACGGAGGAGAAGGCCGCCTACGATCTGGTGTTAGAGAAGACACTGGCAGACGCAGCTGCCACAAAGGTAACTGCCGATAAAGCGCTGACAGACTTCGGGTAGTTGCAGGTGCCTTATGATATTGATGTATATATATATATATGAATTTTAAGTGTTATTGTACCTGTTGCACACAAGCCCTATATATGCACACACATATATATGTATACATATAAAGAGCTTGTGTGCAACATATATATGCAATATGTATATGTATATGTCTCTGTATACATATATATATATACATATATATATGTATATATATATTTATATATATACGTCCAGGATTTCCGTCCTGGTATATATAGATGGCATGTGCAGAAATGTAACCATCATCATCGAGAAAAGGCACAATTGTCATACGATACGTGTGTGGGTGTTTAAATGGTCTCAATGCTATGTCATTTATGCAGGAGTCGGCCACTGCTGCCAAGGCCCAGTTCGACAAGTTCGTGCTGGATAAGCTGGAGGAGAAGGCCGCCTACGATCTGATGCTGGAGAACACTGTGGCTGATGCGGCGGCACAGAAGGCAATTGCGGACAAAGCGCTGACGGACTTCGGGGAGTTGCAGGTGCCTTATGATATTAATGTATATATATGAATTTTAAGTGTTATTGTACCTGTTGCACACAAGCCCTATATATGCACACACATATATATGTATATATATAAAGAGCTTGTGTGCAACATATATATATGCAATATGTATATGTATATGTATATGTATATATGTATCTATATATATATACACATATACATGTATATATATTTGTCCAGGATTTCCGTCCTGGTATATATAGATGGCATGTGCAGAAATGTAACCATCATCATGAGGAAAAGGCGCAATTGTCATACGATATGTCTGTGGGTGTTTAAAAGGTCTCAATGCTATGTCATTTATGCAGGAGTCGGCCACTGCTGCCAAGGCCCAGTTCGACAAGTTCGTGCTGGATAAGCTGGAGGAGAAGGCCGCCTACGATCTGGTGCTGGAGAACACTGTGGCTGATGCGGCGGCACAGAAGGCAATTGCGGACAAAGCGCTGACGGACTTCGGGGAGTTGCAGGTGCCTTATGATATTAATGTATATATATGAATTTTAGGTGTTATTGTACCTGTTGCACACAAGCCCTATATATGCACACACATATATATGTATATATATAAAGGGCTTGTGTGCAACATATATATGCAATATGTATATGTATATGTCTCTGTATACATATATATATATATACATATATATATGTTTATATATATTTATATATATACGTCCAGGATTTCCGTCCTGGTATATATAGATGGCATGTGCAGAAATGTAACCATCATCATCGAGAAAAGGCACAATTGTCATACGATACGTGTGTGGGTGTTTAAATGGTCTCAATGCTATGTCATTTATGCAGGAGTCGGCCACTGCTGCCAAGGCCCAGTTCGACAAGTTCGTGCTGGATAAGCTGGAGGAGAAGGCCGCCTACGATCTGATGCTGGAGAACACTGTGGCTGATGCGGCGGCACAGAAGGCAATTGCGGACAAAGCGCTGACGGACTTCGGGGAGTTGCAGGTGCCTTATGATATTAATGTATATATATGAATTTTAAGTGTTATTGTACCTGTTGCACACAAGCCCTATATATGCACACACATATATATGTATATATATAAAGAGCTTGTGTGCAACATATATATATGCAATATGTATATGTATATGTATATGTATATATGTATCTATATATATATACACATATACATGTATATATATACGTCCAGGATTTCCGTCCTGGTATATATAGATGGCATGTGCAGAAATGTAACCATCATCATGAGGAAAAGGCGCAATTGTCATACGATACGTGTGTGGGTGTTTAAAAGGTCTCAATGCTATGTCATTTATGCAGGAGTCGGCCACTGCTGCCAAGGCCCAGTTCGACAAGTTCGTGCTGGATAAGCTGGAGGAGAAGGCCGCCTACGATCTGGTGCTGGAGAACACTGTGGCTGATGCGGCGGCACAGAAGGCAATTGCGGACAAAGCGCTGACGGACTTCGGGGAGTTGCAGGTGCCTTATGATATTAATGTATATATATGAATTTTAAGTGTTATTGTACCTGTTGCACACAAGCCCTATATATGCACACACATATATATGTATATATATAAAGAGCTTGTGTGCAACATATATATGCAATATGTATATGTATATGTCTCTGTATACATATATGTCTCTGTATACATATATGTCCAGGATTCCGTCCTGGTATATATAATGTTTTAGGGAATAGATATATAAATTCTTAGATATATAGATGGCATGTGTAGAAATGTAACCATCATCATGAAGAAAAGGCACAATTGTCATACGATATGTCTGTGGGTGTTTAAAAGGTCTCAATGCTATGTCATTTATGCAGGAGTCGGCCACTGCTGCCAAGGCCCAGTTCGACAAGTTCGTGCTGGATAAGCTGGAGGAGAAGGCCGCCTACGATCTGATGCTGGAGAACACTGTGGCTGATGCGGCGGCACAGAAGGCAATTGCGGACAAAGCGCTGACGGACTTCGGGGAGTTGCAGGTGCCTTATGATATTAATGTATATATATGAATTTTAAGTGTTATTGTACCTGTTGCACACAAGCCCTATATATGCACACACATATATATGTATATATATAAAGGGCTTGTGTGCAACATATATATGCAATATGTATATGTATATGTCTCTGTATACATATATATATACATATATATATGTTTATATATATTTATATATATACGTCCAGGATTTCCGTCCTGGTATATATAGATGGCATGTGCAGAAATGTAACCATCATCATGAAGAAAAGGCACAATTGTCATACGATACGTGTGTGGGTGTTTAAATGGTCTCAATGCTATGTCATTTATGCAGGAGTCGGCCACTGCTGCCAAGGCCCAGTTCGACAAGTTCGTGCTGGATAAGCTGGAGGAGAAGGCCGCCTACGATCTGATGCTGGAGAACACTGTGGCTGATGCGGCGGCACAGAAGGCAATTGCGGACAAAGCGCTGACGGACTTCGGGGAGTTGCAGGTGCCTTATGATATTAATGTATATATATGAATTTTAAGTGTTATTGTACCTGTTGCACACAAGCCCTATATATGCACACACATATATATGTATATATATAAAGAGCTTGTGTGCAACATATATATATGCAATATGTATATGTATATGTATATGTATATATGTATCTATATATATATACACATATACATGTATATATATTTGTCCAGGATTTCCGTCCTGGTATATATAGATGGCATGTGCAGAAATGTAACCATCATCATGAGGAAAAGGCGCAATTGTCATACGATACGTGTGTGGGTGTTTAAAAGGTCTCAATGCTATGTCATTTATGCAGGAGTCGGCCACTGCTGCCAAGGCCCAGTTCGACAAGTTCGTGCTGGATAAGCTGGAGGAGAAGGCCGCCTACGATCTGGTGCTGGAGAACACTGTGGCTGATGCGGCGGCACAGAAGGCAATTGCGGACAAAGCGCTGACGGACTTCGGGGAGTTGCAGGTGCCTTATGATATTAATGTTTATATATGAATTTTAAGTGTTATTGTACCTGTTGCACACAAGCCCTATATATGCACACACATATATATGTATATATATAAAGAGCTTGTGTGCAACATATATATGCAATATGTATATGTATATGTCTCTGTATACATATATATATATACATATATATATGTTTATATATATTTATATATATACGTCCAGGATTTCCGTCCTGGTATATATAGATGGCATGTGCAGAAATGTAACCATCATCATCGAGAAAAGGCACAATTGTCATACGATACGTGTGTGGGTGTTTAAATGGTCTCAATGCTATGTCATTTATGCAGGAGTCGGCCACTGCTGCCAAGGCCCAGTTCGACAAGTTCGTGCTGGATAAGCTGGAGGAGAAGGCCGCCTACGATCTGATGCTGGAGAACACTGTGGCTGATGCGGCGGCACAGAAGGCAATTGCGGACAAAGCGCTGACGGACTTCGGGGAGTTGCAGGTGCCTTATGATATTGATGTATATATATGAATTTGAAGTGTTACTGTACCTGTTGCAAATAAGCCCTATATATGCACACACATATATATGTATATATATAAAGGGCTTGTGTGCAACATATATATATGCAATATGTATGTGTATATGTCTCTGTATACATATATATATGTATATATATATGTACAGGATTCCGCCCTGGTATATATAATGTTTTAGGGAATAGATATATAAATTCTTAGATATATACATGGCATGTGTAGAAATGTAACCATCATCATGAAGAA
Organism: Volvox africanus; assembly: GCA_030268105.1. Classification (NCBI taxonomy): domain Eukaryota; kingdom Viridiplantae; phylum Chlorophyta; class Chlorophyceae; order Chlamydomonadales; family Volvocaceae; genus Volvox; species Volvox africanus. The sequence continues at coordinate 2,543,581 of BSDZ01000103.1, forward strand.
AAGGCACAATTGTCATACGATACGTGTGTGGGTGTTTAAAAGGTCTCAATGCTATGTCATTTATGCAGGAGTCGGCCACTGCTGCCAAGGCCCAGTTCGACAAGTTCGTGCTGGATAAGCTGGAGGAGAAGGCCGCCTACGATCTGATGCTGGAGAACACTGTGGCTGATGCGGCGGCACAGAAGGCAATTGCGGACAAAGCGCTGACGGACTTCGGGGAGTTGCAGGTGCCTTATGATATTAATGTATATATATGAATTTTAAGTGTTATTGTACCTGTTGCACACAAGCCCTATATATGCACACACATATATATGTATATATATAAAGAGCTTGTGTGCAACATATATATATGCAATATGTATATGTATATGTATATGTATATATGTATCTATATATATATACACATATACATGTATATATATATGTCCAGGATTTCCGTCCTGGTATATATAGATGGCATGTGCAGAAATGTAACCATCATCATGAGGAAAAGGCGCAATTGTCATACGATACGTGTGTGGGTGTTTAAAAGGTCTCAATGCTATGTCATTTATGCAGGAGTCGGCCACTGCTGCCAAGGCCCAGTTCGACAAGTTCGTGCTGGATAAGCTGGAGGAGAAGGTCGCCTACGATCTGATGCTGGAGAACACTGTGGCTGATGCGGCGGCACAGAAGGCAATTGCGGACAAAGCGCTGACGGACTTCGGGGAGTTGCAGGTGCCTTATGATATTAATGTATATATATGAATTTTAAGTGTTATTGTACCTGTTGCACACAAGCCCTATATATGCACACACATATATATGTATATATATAAAGAGCTTGTGTGCAACATATATATATGCAATATGTATATGTATATGTATATGTATATATGTATCTATATATATATACACATATACATGTATATATATATGTCCAGGATTTCCGTCCTGGTATATATAGATGGCATGTGCAGAAATGTAACCATCATCATGAGGAAAAGGCGCAATTGTCATACGATACGTGTGTGGGTGTTTAAAAGGTCTCAATGCTATGTCATTTATGCAGGAGTCGGCCACTGCTGCCAAGGCCCAGTTCGACAAGTTCGTGCTGGATAAGCTGGAGGAGAAGGCCGCCTACGATCTGGTGCTGGAGAACACTGTGGCTGATGCGGCGGCACAGAAGGCAATTGCGGACAAAGCGCTGACGGACTTCGGGGAGTTGCAGGTGCCTTATGATATTAATGTTTATATATGAATTTTAGGTGTAATTGTACCTGTTGCACACAAGCCCTATATATGCACACACATATATATGTATATATATAAAGGGCTTGTGTGCAACATATATATATGCAATATATATGCAAGGTGTATATGTATATGTATATGTCTCTGTATACAAATATATGTATATAGATGTATATGTATATTTATATGTATATGTCTTTGTATACACATATATATGCATATATATATGTATATATGTATATATATGTCCAGGATTTCCGTCCTGGTATATGTAGATGGCATGTGCAGAAATGTAACCATCATCATCGAGAAAAGGCACAATTGTCATACGATACGTGTGTGGGTGTTTAAATGGTCTCAATGCTATGTCATTTATGCAGGAGTCGGCCACTGCTGCCAAGGCCCAGTTCGACAAGTTCGTGCTGGATAAGCTGGAGGAGAAGACCGCCTACGATCTGGTGCTGGAGAACACTGTGGCTGATGCGGCGGCACAGAAGGCAATTGCGGACAAAGCGCTGACGGACTTCGGGGAGTTACAGGTGCCTTATGATATTAATGTATATATATGAATTTTAGGTGTAATTGTACCTGTTGCACACAAGCCCTATATATGCACACACATATATATGTATATATATAAAGAGCTTGTGTGCAACATATATATATGCAATATGTATATGTATATGTCTCTGTATACATATATATATGTATATATATATGTCCAGGATTCCGTCCTGGTATATATAATGTTTTAGGGAATAGATATATAAATTCTTAGATATATAGATGGCATGTGTAGAAATGTAACCATCATCATGAAGAAAAGGCACAATTGTCATACGATATGTCTGTGGGTGTTTAAAAGGTCTCAATGCTATGTCATTTATGCAGGAGTCGGCCACTGCTGCCAAGGCCCAGTTCGACAAGTTCGTCCTGGACAAAACGGAGGAGAAGGCCGCCTATGATCTGGTGCTGGAGAACACTGTGGCTGATGCGGCGGCGCAGAAGGCAATTGCGGACAAAGCGCTGACGGACTTCGGGGAGTTACAGGTGCCTTATGATATTGATGTATATATATGAATTTTAAGTGCTATTGTACCTGTTGCACACAAGCCCTATATATGCACACACATATATATGTATATATATAAAGGGCTTGTGTGCAACATATATATATGCAATATATATGCAAGGTGTATATGTATATGTATATGTCTCTGTATACAAATATATGTATATAGATGTATATGTATATTTATATGTATATGTCTTTGTATACACATATATATGCATATATATATGTATATATGTATATATATGTCCAGGATTTCCGTCCTGGTATATGTAGATGGCATGTGCAGAAATGTAACCATCATCATCGAGAAAAGGCACAATTGTCATACGATACGTGTGTGGGTGTTTAAATGGTCTCAATGCTATGTCATTTATGCAGGAGTCGGCCACTGCTGCCAAGGCCCAGTTCGACAAGTTCGTGCTGGATAAGCTGGAGGAGAAGGCCGCCTACGATCTGGTGCTGGAGAACACTGTGGCTGATGCGGCGGCACAGAAGGCAATTGCGGACAAAGCGCTGACGGACTTCGGGGAGTTACAGGTGCCTTATGATATTGATGTATATGTATGAATTTTAAGTGTTATTGTACCTGTTGCAAATAAGCCCTATATATGCACACACATATATATGTATATATATAAAGAGCTTGTGTGCAACATATATATGCAATATGTATATGTATATGTCTCTGTATACATATATATATATATATTTATATATATATGTCCAGGATTTCCGTCCTGGTATATATAATGTTTTAGGGAATAGATATATAAATTCTTAGATATATAGATGGCATGTGTAGAAATGTAACCATCATCATGAAGAAAAGGCACAATTGTCATACGATACGTCTGTGGGTGTTTAAAAGGTCTCAATGCTATGTCATTTATGCAGGAGTCGGCCACTGCTGCCAAGGCCCAGTTCGACAAGTTCGTCCTGGATAAGCTGGAGGAGAAGGCCGCCTACGATCTGGTGCTGGAGAACACTGTGGCTGATGCGGCGGCACAGAAGGCAATCGCGGACAAAGCGCTTGTGGACTACTGCGACTTGCAGGTCTGCTTCCAATTGGGCTTTCTTTCAAGATTGGTATTTCTACGTCGCAGCACGTGTGGGAATGGGCCGGCCTTCAAAGTGCATTCTTTGCAATCTTGCATCCAGTCATCGAGGCAACGTACTATCCTGGGGATGGCTAATATCCGGGATGAATAGGAAACTGGACATCTTCCGATCGATCGGGCCTCAACTGTTTGGCGGATGTTAACACAATAGATACAACAGGCTACATTCAGCTACATAATGCTTACATGTTAAGATATTGGGAGCCAGTCATACCAGCCATACCGCACCTTAGCCATGCTTTTTCCCCGGTGTGAACGTTCGTGTATGTGACGACTTCTACAAGTTTTGGTAATAATTTATACATTAAAGGTTCTGATGCTCCTAGCTGGTGAGCGTGGCGCATGGCGCTGCGCATAATTCTTCTTAGAACATATCCCCGTCCTTCGTTAGATGGCATAACACCATCCGCAATCAAGAATGCAGATGAACGTAAGTGATCTGCTATTACTCTGTAGGAAAAAAGTTCTTCACCTGTAGCTTTTACTTTTAATAGCGATTCGGTATAGCCTATTATTTCTCGGAATAAATCAATATCATAATTATCATGTACGCCTTGTATTACTGCTGAGATTCGCTCAAGACCCATTCCAGTATCAACGGATTTTTTTGGCAATTCAATCCTAGTATCCTTATTTATCTGCTCAAACTGCATAAATACTAGATTCCAGATTTCAATATACCTATCCCCATCAGCGTTTTTTGTGCCCGGCAGGCCGCCAAATATTTTATCGCCATGGTCATAGAAAATTTCAGAACATGGTCCGCATGGGCCTGTCTCTCCCATTGACCAAAAATTATCATTTGTAGCAATTCTAATTATTCTTTCATCAGTTAAGTTAGCTATTTTGTTCCAGTAAATTACTGCTTCTTCGTCATCATGAAACACGGTAATAAATTTCTCTTTAGGAATTGAATAACTTTTAGTTAGTAGATTCCACGCATGACAAATAGCTTCTTCTTTAAAATATGTAACGTTTTCAACTTCTTCGCCTTGTAAATTAATTTTATTACTACCTGCGGATTGCATGGCTTACCAGTCATACCAGCCATACCGCACCTTAGCCATGCTTTTTCCCCGGTGTGAACGTTCGTGTATGTGAAGACAAGTTAGTTGGTTGAAATGGAAAGCGCCCCGCCCGCGCTCTCGTCGGTATACCTTCGTTCCTCATCCTGGACTTCTCTTATACATGGATCGCTCATCTCAACAGGCAGCAACAGACGCGTGCCAAAATGTGACAGCGCGTTCTGATCCTGTTGATCCTGTTGTTATCCATAGTGTGCTTCACAGCCGCTTCGGTCCCCTATTTAATTTGCAGGAGACTGCAAACGCTACCAAGGCCCAGTTCGACAAATTTGTAATAGACAAGGTGGAGGAGAAGGTGAAATTTGACCGGATGCTGGAGGAGGCTGAGGCCCAGGCGGCTCAACAGAAGGCCAATGCGGATAAGGCACTGGTCGATTTGGGCGAGCTGCAGGTATATATAGTCGTCGGTGTGTAGAAACTTGCATGGCAGGTTATTAATTGCTAGCGGCTATGCAATCGCGGTCAGCTTGCCTAGAGAAATCATCACCGTACCAGCTCAATTTATATGTCGATGGCTGGGGGAAGATAGTGATGCAGGTTAGGGTTGTAACTGTATGATTGTACGCCGCCCATCAAGGTAAGTCAGAACGGCAGGATATGCGAATAAAAAATGCGTCCCAATCGAAAATATTAGCCTCCTTCCTGGATAAACACGCGGTTGCATTTTGCAATGGCACTGCAGGAATCGGCCACTGCTGCCAAGGCCCAGTTCGACAAGTTCGTGCTGGATAAGCTGGAGGAGAAGGCCGCCTACGATCTGGTACTGGAGAACACTGTGGCAGATGCGGCGGCACAGAAGGCAATTGCGGACAAAGCCCTGGTGGACATGGATGAGATGCAGGTGAGTAGTCGGTACTAGTCAATCCCAGGTCCAGCCTAGCTGCAGAAGTTGCGGAGGTAAGCAGATGGAGTAACGCACAAATCGTGAAAGTATCGATCAATCCACCGGAATGTACATCGCGGAAGTGCTAGGTTGTGCAGTTCTCTCAACGCAAGGGTGCGTGCATGTCTGCGCTGTATGGGGCTGCACTTGTTTCCTCCGGCAATCTTTCAAAAGTTACTCTGTTTTAGAAAGATATTGGAGTACACCTTGCTGTGTCTAGTGAACCGGCGCTCCCAATGACATTCCACAATTCATAGCGTGGAGTGGCGCGAGGCGCACTCAGTGACTGGTGACTAAGCCCCCTTCCCGCTGACTTACCCATGGTCCTGCAGCAAAACGCGGCTGACGTGCAGGCCCAGTTCGACAAGTTCGTGCTGGACAAAGCTGAGGAGAAGGCCTCCTTTGACTTAGTCCTGGAAAAGACTGTGGCAGATGCAGTGCAACAGAAGGCTATCGCCGACAAGGCACTGGTGGATTTTTCGGAGCAGAAGGCCATCGCCGACAAAGCGATTGTGGACTACTGTGAATTGCAGGTAAGAGCCTTTTTGCATGCATGCAGCTATATGGCATGTTACTGCGATTGTGCCCGTCCCGGGCGCCAATGAGTGCGAATTGGCCTTGTGCGCATTTCATGTCCCGCTCTGAGGCCCATGGGGCTCATCCTTTATTTGACTCCTCGCGCTGCACGGCACCTTTGAGGCCGATTTTGCTGGGAGGCCCGTATCTTACCCCATGCTGGCCACCCGTGGTGCTCAGGAGTCCGCCGTCGCTTCCAAGGCCCAGTTCGATAAGTTCACAACCGACATGGCCAAGGAGAAGGCCGCTGTCGAGCTGGAATTGGATCACACTCAGGCAGCGGCCGCACATCACAAGGCCATTGCAGATAAGGCGCTGGTGGACTATGGCGATTTGCAGGTGAGTGCGATATGTGGCAGGTGGCGACTTCAGGGCCATATCGTAGATGCAGCAGCGGAACAAAACCATGGAAGAGAGCACAGAGAACACAGACAGTGTTTTTAATTTATAGAACGGCCTTGATAAAGCGCGACACGCAGGGACAGATGCTTATTTTCCAAGGGCATGGAGCACGGCCGTTCCCACCTTGGCCGCACCCCCCCTACGTAAACGCATTTGCTGGGTCTTCTGTACGCCCTTCCAACCCTCCTGGCTTGAGCCCATAGAATGTCTTCAAAGATTGGGCTGTTGTTGGTTCAGATAGGAGCTCCCTGGTAATCCGGCATGCCGTCCATTACGCGCGCCCCCATCTGGAACACGATGCTCCCCCATTTTATTTTCATTTTTTTGTCGCTTTTTGTGTTGTGTCTGATTTCTGCCTGAAGGCGTCTGCGGAAGCTGACAAAGCTGGCCATGAGAAGGCGCTGCTAGACCTGGTGGACCTCCAGGCGCGTCGCCAATATGTAATATGCATATCGTCATATAAACAAACCCTAAGAACATAGCCCTGTGCCGCTTGTCAACATTGCCCTTGTCGGCACTTTTAAGCTCCTACTGCCCTACTCGAGGGTCAGGGCTTTCAGCTGCGGGTGCAGCATAAAGCAAGATTTTCAACCCTGGACGCAATGTCCCATGGAGACATGATAGCTGCCGCGCACTCTCAGTCTATTCTTGAGGTCCTGGAGCAGTCCAATTAACCTGCATCGTCCTTGTCTTGTGGTGTTTTTTAGGGGTCAGTCCGGGGGCTTCAGCTTGCTGGCTATAGCCACCATACAGGTGGAATGCGGTGGATGGAACTGCTTTGCTTAGCAATTCTCGCATTCCACCTACATGCATCGGGAAGGCATTGCCGATGGGATGGTGCACCAGGGTAGCACAAGACTGTTTTCCGGGGGCTTGTAGTCTTTTCGGTCCTGTAATCGGATGCTGAGCACCTCAATGAGCACCTCCATAATCTTCCATAATCCTTGCAGGCATCCGCCGCAACCACCAAGGCCCAGTTCGACAAGTTCGTGCTGGACAAGACGGAGGAGAAGGCCGCCTACGATCTGGTACTGGAGAACACTGTGGCAGATGCGGCGGCACAGAAGGCAATTGCGGACAAAGCGCTGACGGACTTCGGGGAGTTGCAGGTGCCTGGATCCTATGCTTGGAATCTATCTCCTCTTAAGGGGTTGTTGAAAATTCCGAATTGCACTTAAAATTTGCCGTGATCATCATGTGACACAGCAGATTCCACATTTGGCACTGCAGGAATCTTCCGCCGCCACCAAGGCCCAGTTCGACAAGTTCGTGCTGGACAAGACGGAGGAAAAGGCCATGCTTGACCGCGCACTGGAACAGGCCGCTTGCGAGGCGGCACAGCACAAGGCTGTTGCAGATAAAACCCTGGTGGACTTCAGTGAGCTACAGGTAAGTCGGTTGCTTTCCCGGTACTTTTAACGTCGGCTGGAGGGCTGACGGCATGCTGCGGTTACGGTTCCTGTCGTTTGGGGCAGCGACACGCCCAGGTAAGTTGATCTCCGCAGATTCGCGCGTGGGTGAGGATCCATGCACTCACAAACTCCTTTCTTCGATGGACCTTGGCATCGCGCACTGCGGCGCTCCATGCCAATCCACGTCAGACGCCGAGAGCGAGCTGGGAAGGGTGTCAGCATGCAGCACCTCCGGGTTTGGGAGGCTTGAGGGATAGGCAGGGTATGGCCAGGCATGCTTGTCTAGGCCGGCCGCCACTTCATCTGGCTGATGGTTGCCTGGTCACCTCTGGCACCCGTGGCTGTCGGAAAGACAAAATAAGGCAAACCTCTATTGGACTTCCTTGACCTCTGATTTCCCATCCAAATTGTTTATAGATGGGCCTTATTGCTTCCATACTGGGATATTATATATACTGAGGTAGCCTCGGTTATTTGCTGATGGTCCTCAGGAGTCCGCCGCCGCCAATAAGGCCCAGTTCGACAAGTTCGTGCTGGACAAGGTGGAAGAGAAGGCGTCGTTTGACAAGATGTACGAGGAGTCAATTGCGTCGGCTTGTAAACACAAGGCCTTGGCGGATAAGACGCTGGTGGACCTGTCAGAGCTGCAGGTGGGCTTGAGAGTGTGGAGTGCGCGCGTGTGCGTGCATCCAGCAAACCGACGGGTTTAGGAGGTTTTAAGGTTTTTGAGGAACTGAGCCACGATGACTCGGAAGCCGAAGAAGCAAAGATGCCATCTTATATCTGCGGTCTGCATGAATCCGTGCCACGGTGCTCTGTGTCTCAGGGGCGGAGTTGACTATTCTAGCTCGCGACACGTATGCAGGCAAGCGCCGACGCGAATAAGGCCCAATTCGACAAGTTCGTCGAATACAAGGCGGAGGAGAAAGCGGCTTTCGATCTGGTGTTGGAGAAGACTGTAGCCGAGGCTGCACAGCACAAACTCGTCGCGGATAAAGTCATGGTCGACATAGACGAGATGCAGGTGGGAATAAGAACTTGAATCAAAGGAGCCAGTGGTAAAAACGGATGAGGGGGTTTCTAAACGACCATCCGGGGCGCCAAGATGGATCACACTAGCTAGGGAGCTGACGAGTAAGCCAACGACAGTCTTTTGCATCATCACATGGGGTAGATACCCAGCTACGGGTAGCTCCGTAACCCATAATGAGAATCTCTGCCAGGAGGGCACGCTGCTTTTGTAGGTCTTCCTGGCAGTGGCTCGAAGGTCGCTAGTTCCGATGCATTTGTGGCGCGCTGACCAGTGACCCGCCTGCCGAATCGTTTTACATCCACCGTGGCGCGCTCGTTAACCTACCCGCGCCCATGCCCAGTTGGCACTGGCCGCTTATGTTACTTATTCCTGTCCCGGCTTGCTTGGCCAATGCTTGTTCTCCCCAGCACGAGGTGGAGGCGTCGCGAGCCCAGTTTCAAAAGCTGCTGCAAGATAGAGCGGAAGAGAAGGCTACGTACGACGCCGTGCTTGAGAAGGCCGCTGCGGAGTCCAAGGCGCACAAGGAGCTGGCGGACGCGTTGAAGGTGCGGCTGGGCGACTTCTTCCTGTCCCCAACGGTGATGGGGTTATTAGGCTTGGCTAATGCTTTCATTGCATAAATCCGCATAATTTAATGTCCAGCCACCTTCCTTAGTTATAATTTTGATTACACTATTGCATTTATGCTATCGTGGGTATTTCCCTTGCCCCTAATATGCGGCCATAGCTTAATAAGATAGGGTGTCCGGAACAAAATCGGGATGCAAGGCTGAGTTCATAGTTGCGTCCATGCGCGCTCTCCCGTAGTTTTGTGATCACATCGTACTCCACCGTCTTTTGTGGCGGCTGTTGCTATCAGGCGGAGGCAAGCTCTGTGGCAGCACAGCTGGCTGTGGAGCGGCACACGTTGGACGACTTACAGGCGCAAAACGAGCGGCTGCTCAAGCAGCACGAGGTGTTGCAGGTGCGGCACGGTGGGACAGAACCAACCGCAGCGGCGCAGGCCGTCGCATACGGTGCCACAGATAATATGCACTGGAGGTGGAAGGTTCAATAATGCCAACGATGGATCGTGTTGCGCCGGTGACCAGACCTCTCACAGCTAGTCGCTGCTTGCTTATTTGCAAATGATGAACTGCTTCGGGTAAACAGCGGGTCGTTCTCCCGCCCCTCCCGCGCCTCTCGCCCTGCCTATCCTGCCCTTCCCTTGCAGGCCGAGCTGCAGATGGCGCTCAGTAACTATTCGCCGAAGGTGCGCACCAAGTCGCTCTCTTCCTGCATGGCTTATGAGCGAGGCTCACGTGCACTTGCGTGCTGCATGCACGTTGACGCGCACATTACAAACTGCGAGATTTCCGCTTGGCACCATGTGCACACATGTACGTGCACACATTGTGCTAACCCACGGTGGAATATTCTTGACATCCTCTTCTTTGTACTCATAAGGCCCTGTTCCTGATCCATTACACAGGCCGTCATCGACGCGGGGACCCCGGCCGATAAGATTCTGTCCATGATGACTGATCTACTGGATGGCTCACCACCCTCCATTCAGGTGGGGCGCGAGGAAGGATGGACCGTGGAAGTGATAAGGAGAAATGTTGGAAGGATTGATGTACCAACAGAGGATAAAGTTCAGTCCATTCATTAAAATTAATGGGTCAGTGTGTGAGGGTGTGTGACGAGAGGGGGAGGACGGCCGCGTCCGTGCTGCCCCACCGCGTGGCGGTCCCAGCAGCTTTTAACCCCAAATAGTTATTGCCCGTTGCAAGCTTTTCGAAATGTCAATGAGCTTCCCTCCTCTTTTGTCGCCTGTCTATTCCGCCTCCCTTTGCCTCCGAGGCCCCAGCCGAGAAATTCGGGACATGCATTCCTTCCGCTTGGGTTCGTCCTCGCATCGTCAACCATCATACTGGAACCATACCGTTTCCCTTGAAACCACAATGGTAGTTCCCCTCCGTCTCTTGGCGGCCATTCTCCCCGCAGGACATCCTACTGGTACAGTCTGCCATCTTGGAGGCCCATGATATCTATCTACCCATCAACCTGGGCAAGCAGCTGCTGCAGTCCAGTGCGCTGGACGTAAGTGATACCTGCAAACATGGGGCGGCGAAATATGCGGGTGCCGTGGCGCAGACACATAAGATGTGTTCTTTCGGATTTAGGAAAAGTGAACTGAACGAATTAGATGTCGGGAGTGGGTCTATTGATCAAGGCATCCAGAATGGGCCGATTTCAGCCTCCGCAAGTAAATCGTGGCGTCCCTGGCATGGACTTCTGACGGCGTCCGAACTGCGCGGGATGAGCTAAAGCTGCGCCCTTGATGAGATGCTGTACGTTGACAGTTCGAAGGGTGGTATGGTGCATGGAGGATTGCCACGCCACCATGGCATGTGGGCAAACCCGGCACATGCTACGTACTTGACCATCCGCGATTGCGGTTTGCAGTGCCGCTGCTGGGCCCCGCTCTGCGATCACCTGCCCTGAGCCCCGTTTGTGATACCGTCGCCCTACTCAACTTGCCCGCCTCCTCGCAGACAGACGTGGGTCTGGCACTGCTGCAGCAACTGGGCAGCGGCGATGAGGCACGTACGCTGACAAACGGCCCAGAGCTGACGCTGCGGGACTTCGGCACGCGAGACAGCTGCAACGGCAGGAGTATGCGGAGCTCCGGCAAAGGCATGGGAAGGTAAGATCACCGTCCCAGCTCCCAGCTAACTCAATTCACTGATGGCCATTCCGCCACCAAACCTTTCGATTTCCATACTGGACTGGTTATAGACATGGCGCAGGTGGCAAGGCTTTCCCCCAACATAGGCCCCGGCCTGCACTACCAGCACTGCCTGCACTGCCATAAAGGAGGCTTGAGATTGAACACTATTTGGATTTACTCATTACCCCGATTCCGTCATTGCACATTTGTTTGCGGTGATGTCCTTATCACTACTACCTGACATCTGCTGTATCTCTATGATAATACTCGCCAAACTAACAGCAAAGGCCCGACGTCACAAGGTTACTGGTCATCATCCCGGATATTAGCTGTGCGTAGTATTGGCCGTGCGTATCCTCAGGATATTGCAGCATCCCTGACTATCCGGTGCTCGCTCCGCTCTCAACAGGCCATGTAAACCCATGTGGGCTGTTTTCGACGGGCCACTTTCCCCCGACCCCACCTCGTCTTAATGTTCCAAATCTGGGTCTCGTGTCCTCAATAAATTAGCTCGTTTCCTCATCATACCTTTCCACGGAGTCAGACTTCGCTGCCGAAACGTCTCACCTAACTTTACGTCGCTCTGCTCCGCTCACCACTCCACCAACGTCGCCGCCGACAGCCCCATGAGCTCCAGCTCCAGCTTGATTGACGTGGCCAATGGAGACGCCGTTTGGAGCACCCTGGAGAGTGCCATCATTGCCCTGATGGCACCCGACAGTGCATTCGCCGATGCGTCTCGGGAGAATGTAGTCGTAAGCACCGGTAGCAACGGAGATGGCCGCGCCGTGTCGAACTTCAGTCGGGGCCTCCACGCTCGCGTCCGCAGCCAGAAGACGTGCCAGCCAGACGGTCGCGGCTGCTCTTCAGCACTTTTCTTGGATCGGGCGTTGACGTCAGGGTCCCTGACTCTGGAAGGGGAGGACGAGTTCCCGGAGTCACCCTTGTTCACTGAGGTACGGGGACAGAGACATGGGTCTCTGCGGGACGTGTCGTGTACATCCTCAAGGATGAATATATCTCGGTGAAGTTTGAGAGGAGAGAGGCCGAAAGGGGGCCGGAGGGGGGGGAGTTGCAAAAGAGTCGAAGATCGCGGGAGCGGAAGGTTGCATGTTCTTTGGGTTCTCATTTACAGGGGAGAGGGACAATATCGAGAAGGGGCGAATGGGCTGTGTGAAATCAAGAACCACGAAGGCGGCGAGGAACCCGCAACCACCTTACTAGATCTTATGATGGATTTTGAGAAGTATATTGCGGAGCGTTGACTTAACAGGGAACGGATTGATTTGCGATCGTGTTATGACACGGTCGTATTTCCCTTCTGATCCCCCCCCAGGTGGAGCGGCTGTTAGCTACAGCTAACAACTGGCAGTTCGACGTGTTCAAGCTGGCGGAGGCCACTCAGGACCACGCCCTCAGTACACTGTCCTTCTACCTCTTCCACCAGGCCGACCTCATGCGAAAATTCGACATCAAGCCACAGGTGCTGGCAAGGTGAGTGCCAGTGGTGAGTGGGTGGTGATGGTTGTTCGACACGGGTGGGTCTGTCGAAAAACGTCCGTGGCGAGAAAGGGGTCGTAAAAGAACAAATGCATCCCTGCCCCTGATTTCGGATCTCAGGTTCATGAGGCGTGTGGAGGAGGGCTACCGTCCCAACCCTTACCACTCCAAGACACACGCGGCGGACGTGTTGCAGGTGACGAGATATAACACACACAAAAAGGGGGATAGATCTGGATGTGGCGCGTGGTGGCGTGTGGTGGCGCGAGATTCTAATCACCTCTCTACTCACAGGGATTAAAGGGAATTAACCTCCTTTCCCCGACCCGACCCAACCCGACCCGGCCCGGCATGTCGCTTCTGTTCCACATCCCTGCCGCACTCGCCAACCTTGAACCTCCCCCATTCTGCGCCACCCCGAACCTCTCACAGACGCTTCACGTGATCATCCACCGTGGCGGCCTGGCCCCCGGTTACGTGGACACGCTCACACTCATGGCCTGCTACCTGGCCGCTCTGGTACACGACTACGAGCACGGCGGCCTTACAAACGACTACCTCATCAACAGCAGGTGGCATTGAAAACTGGGAAAGGGGGTTGCCGGTGGGACTAGCGTGCAGCTTGGCTTTGAACGCCTCTGGTTCCCCGCCAGCTCTAGCATGGAAATATTTTCCTGGTGCCGCTTTCTGGCTTCTCATCCATGTTTTACTCCTTTAATTATTGTTGTTGCCGCTGTTGTTCTTGCATGTCGGTTTTCCCAGTCCCATCCCTTCCCTTCTTTCCACAGGGCCTAAATTGCCTGCATATGCGTCATGTGCCGCCCTTATCCCCCCGCCGCTTACAACTCTTTGTGAATGCTTTCAAGCTTTCCTGTGCAAATTTCCTTTCGGATAATGTTTGCCACTGTTTACCACCACGACCACAGCATTGTCAACCCCCAACCCCGCTCTCACTCTCCCGCTTACGCTGAATATCCATCTTCCCCTCCCGCTCGCAGTGATCTGCTGGCACTGCGTTACAACGACCGCGCTCCCTTGGAGAACCACCACCTGGCGGCCTCCTTCACGTTGCTTAAGAAGCCCGAATACGCTTTTATGAGCCACCTGCCCAAAGCGGATATGGACCGTCTGAGGAAGATGGTAGGAAGCGGAGGAGGCAGAAGAGTGTACGGAGGGTAGAGGAGGGAAAGTATGGTTGTCAAGATGAAGGCAGCGATGAGGAAGATAGGGCTGGAGAGAATGGGAAAAGGACAACCGGAACGGGACTCACACACCATCATTACCAATCTATCGGCCCCCATGCCCTTTGCCCCTTGTTTTCCTGCTTCAGGGGCCAGCGAACTTTTATCTTCCGGCCTTAACTGTTGGAGGATTCCCCTTCCCCCCCCTCTCTTTCTTTCTTTTTTTCCGTTACCATTTTCATCTCTCATCGTCACCTTCGGCCAACATCCGCATCTAGGTGATCGAGCTTGTCCTGGCCACCGACATGAAACAGCACTTCGCCATTATGTCCCACTTCACCACGGTCCACCGCCTTGGGGCGGCCAACTCCGTCACGCCCTCGCTACTCAGTGGCACGGAACGGCGCAGGTGCGCGCAGCACCACTTCTGCTGTTCTGCATCGTCCGTCCATCATTTCCTGGCGCTAACGCCTCGCGCCCGTCGTCAACATGAGTGCACTCCGCTTGTAGTTGACTGGACTGGGCCAGCGGATCGGCGGAATTGTGGCTGATCGGCGGGAGGGCTGTGCCTTCTGCCTCCTGTGTTCATCGCCGTGCTCTTACTGCCGCTTTAGGGGCTGTCGTCATGCCGTCGCAACCCTCCTTTTCCGCTTCAGCTGCTGTGCACTCCCCACGTTCCTCTCCGTCACACCCTTCTCTGTCCCTGCTGCCCCCTATTATCTGTTATCGTTCAGGTCATCCTCCAACGCCTCCTCCATGAACTCTCTGGTTCACGGCGGCAGCGGCTGCCCGGTGGAGATCGACAAAATCGTGATTCCCTTGGATGAGAATGAGCGCATTCTCTCACTGCAAATGGCGCTCAAGTGCTCAGACCTTGGACACGTGAGTTATAGACTCCGCAATGGAGGGAGAGTCTGGGGGTAGGGGTTGTACATCAGGCTGCAGTACAGCGAGTTTGGGGGATTTAATGGGTAGGTACGTAGGTATCTGATTGGGCGTTGGCTGGTTGCAGGTTTATAGCGCTTCGAGTTCTCCGTTATTGCTGTTCTAATTAATTTTTTTCGCCTGCTCCCATTGCCTTGCCTTTTCCCTGCTTTTCCCCCCGCCTGCTCGCGAGTGTGCGTTCTGAAGACGTGGGCGCCTAAGGATGCGAGTTACCATGGCCCTGGTTGTGGCCCTGGTAGAGCGTGTTGATCGCATTACTATTATTATGCACTATGCCTTATTTTTTGCTCTCTTTCCGGAAACGTTCAACGAGGCGTCAAACCCGGCGCTGTGTGGACCACCACTTGAACCTTTTCACGCGCACCCGCAGGTGTCGGCATCGCTGCCGGTCCACTGCAGGTGGGTCCAGCTCCTGGAGGAGGAGTTCTTCCGTCAGGGCGATATGGAGAAGCAACACAGCCTGCCCGTCAGCCCACTGTTTGACCGCTGCAAACCGGGCATCACCAAAAGCCAGGTCCGTCCTCATGATTAGAGCCCTCGCGGTGTTTCAACTCATTCGGGCTGATTGCCGGTCTTAGGTTTCTGGTTGAGAATTCACTTATGGGGAGAAGGGAAGGGGGTTTTCGCAGCGTCGGATGGGACCGGCAAGTGGGGAACCAATAGATCGCTGTTTCGAGGAGGCGGCCGCTTTAGAGAGGCCGCTGCCTCCTGTCCTTGACTTGGGCAATATCAGATTATGTATGTCTCGTCCTGAGATTCACCATACAGGTCTTCTGCTCGGCTAAAACATGTGGCACACAACTCTCACGGCCGAAGCAGATGTGTTCTAGAAGGCCGCGGGCCCGCTAGTGCACTAGCGCTGCATTGGACTGCCTCTGTCGCTCAACTTGATCCTGATTGATTGCTTCCTTCATTTCCAGACTTCAACAGAGTTCACCCCTAACCTGTATGCGGAGCTTCAATCTGCTAATATGTACCCCAACCACGCCTTTCTTTCCCGCCGCAGATCGGATTTTTCGACATTGTCGTAATTCCGCTGCTGAATTGCTTCTCCCGTGTATTTTCCAATACCAAGCCGCTGCTCACCTACACAATGCGGAATTACAAGTACTGGGGTGAGCAACAGAAGCTGGAGCAGCAACTGGCCGCCAATGGCGCAAGCAGGCATGGCAAGTGATGAGAGGAAATCCACAGTGCCATCGCCACCACCTGTGAGTGTGGTGGGGCGCTGCATCGACTGAAGGGGCACGACGGACAAGAGGGCACCATATGGGAATGGGATCACTAGGTCACTAGGTGCCCTCACCCGCCGCGAAACGAATGGGCGAGGGACATCGTAGGTTTGACTCTCCCCAGAGAGGGGATCCTTCATTTGGTAACGCTGTGAAACCAAAGGTGATATGAGCTGTGCGGCAGGATTTATGGGTTTTGTGAGCCATTCCACTAAATAAGTCTACTACGCACTGGTAAGGACCCAGGTGTGGCGAATGTTGGCCAGCGCCTGTGGGAATGGCAGTAAATATTGCTTTCCGGATCCCATCGATTCTTGACGGTTTGATTCATCCACCCCACCCCACCTCATCCCCCCGTTTGACGGTTTGATCCTAATCTCCAGTCAGTGTGGGAGGGATGGGGTCGTATCGGGGATGGGAAGGATCATAGCACCATCGAGTCCGATGTTGAAAGGTGGTTAGGGCCTGCGTTCTAGAGGGCATGAATGATGCTCGGGGCTGGCAGGGACAATTGCAGGGTGATGGCGGGGGGCTATGCTGTCCCAGGACTCCCAGGGGCTGGCATTCCCAATGTGGACTAGAACAGACGGATGGACGGTGTTCACTTACAACAGCACTTCCATGCACTGCGCATATCCAGTAGTGGTATGTAGTGGCTGTGTGGTTATGAATGGGGCGCGGATGCGAATATGCAGCGAATGGTCAATGCTTTGCGTCCGCTTAAAAGTTTTTCGGGCGGTGAACTGCTTTCGCCGTGATATCGTGCCACACCGCGCCGTGCTCCCTTCCGGTAGCGCGGTAAATTGCGTTGCATCTGTTATGATGCATTCGTGCGTAGGTGCGTACCCGGTCGTAATGATGCTCATGTTTTGGTGATCATGACACCGGTGTGTGGGTATCCATGTATATAGGGCGTCAGTGGCCTTCTGCCTCCCCGTCCCGGGGTCCCGGGGTCCGGGATACTCGCGTATCCGATCGTGACCTCCGACCTGGTGGAGGCGTTTGGCGCAATCCCATCTCTCCAGGGCTGAACTTGTATTTTAACGTGCTTGCCACACTACTGCACTATCACCGTGACGTAACTGCACTAAATGTGGACGGCATTACATCGCAACATGCTTACCCAACTCGCCACATTTCTTCGCCGACTGTGTCAACGGGCAAAGAGGAGCTGGCGTGCGCCCCCGCGGGGCCGCATGTGTGTTTTCCCTCCACAACTGGATTGTGTAATGCACTGCAGCGCTGTTTGTGCTGCGTCATGGTATGTCATTTAGCTTTTCATCGTGTCGTATAATATCGTATTTTGCCACGTCATGTCGTGTCGGTTCGGTCCGGATGTGTTGCCCACGGGGATGATCTGTTATCGCAAGTGGGCCGAAGTGTCTGCATTTTGCTTAGGTCGGGGTCTGTGTACCGTCGATTTGTCTCTCCGTGTGGCAAGAGTCCTGGTCCACACATCCCTGCTTGGCCAGGTGCCCCGAGGACAGAGGGGCACCTGGCATGCTCTGTCATCCACCACTTCTTGTGCCAGCAAAGCAAAGCTAAGCGTGATGGCGCCCTCTAGCACACTTGCAGGCTATCCGATACGTTACACACGCGCGCACACCTTCACCTATGACGCTTAACTCGTGCAGTCCCGCTACGCACCGGCGTAGCGTTGTTCATTCGCATTACGGTGGTGATATTACAATTCATAACATCTGCGGCAGTGTGACTGCAGCGCAGCTCATGCACATGGAAGCGCGTGCGTGCACGTCCAACCCCCCTGGGTATGTCTCGCGCGTTGTGCACATTTCCTGTGCACGCATGTGGGAATTAGCGGCCTGGTTAAGTGAGTAAGTGTTGCTCTCCGTTTGCGGGAGAATACCAAGGCTAGTTGATTTAAAATCAACTAAGGCATCTCCTTTGACCGTGGACGGTGTGAGGCCAGATGTCGGTGCCGGTACTGAAAGGTGTGCCCTTGAATGAAAACACCAAGAAGACGAGGAATGCAATTCGCCACCTGGACAGAGATACAGGTCAATCTTGAATCTCATACTGCATGTGTCCGAGTTCAAGGCGAGGTAGAAGATAGATAAGAGTCCAGATATTCACAGCTGACAATCCAGAAGTGCATGTAAGGAATAGCTGCATTGGAGGTGGAGATGAGTGGCCGTGCGCCGGCACGGCTGCCAGCGACGCTGTCTTTATTTTTATATTGGGTGGCGCCGGTGCTGTCCTGGTGTTCAACCATCCAATATTCGTTTGGCTGGCGGATAGACTGCGCTGATGACTCAGACTCACGCTACGATAATTTGCGTTCGAGTGAGTGATTGGGCGGTTAGGGGTTGTGTGTGATTACACACATGTCTGTCATGGTGCATGCACGAGTAACGCACAGCGATGCTCACCGGCGCACCGGCCTTCTGCGTGTGCTGACCACACGAGAAAGGTGTATGAGCCGCAAGGGGCGGCAAGGGCCGGCGGACTGGAGCCGTACCCGGCTGATCTGGAGAAGCTGGTGTGGATCCTATACCTGTGCTTCTGAGGTGCACATATTCGGAAAGTGGGTCTCACTTGTATCTCTGTGGCTGGCGGGAGAGTTTCCAGAAGCACGTATCAATACCGGTCATGGCTGGCCAAGTGTGCACGGTGAGCCTCCCCACAGCTGCATTCACATGTCCTCTCTACATGTTTCTCTTCCCATGGTTTCAGCCTTTATGCAGCGGGAGCTGGATACGTCACGGGGCTTTTGATCTGCTCGTTGAGATCTTTCGTCATGTCATCTGCGTATCGTCACCTCAATGTCTCCACCGGTGTTCCCGTCATACCAGGTTATGTACGTTGAGGCACTCGCATCTCTGGCCATCGCCAAGTTTGCGTTTTGTTTGTTGTCGACCCATGACGGGGAACCTGGACGGGGAGCGGGGTGTCAAGTAGGTAGGCCTCAGCCAACTGGCGTTTGGAAAATGAAACATGTCCCTTATGTCACCGTCATGTAAGAGCTTGCACGCACTGACCCTCTTCCACCGTCCTTGCATCTTGCGACGAACATATGCGTGCTGAGACGCTTGTGTGTGCGGGAAGGTTGCGGAGAAGGTGGAGTTTTGTCTCGTATCCCGTTCAGGTTGATTTTGCAAATTCGCCTGTTGCTTCCGCATCAGCGGGCTGCCGCCACGCAGGTTCAAGGGGATGCGGTGTGGATTACTGGGTTGTTAGAAGGACTCTTAAGTCGTCAAAAGCGACGCAATCCAGACATGTGGGTTATGTGTGGGTTCTTCGTTTGGCTGTGGACCGGCCGGCGTTTTGGAAGAGAGTCTGTACCTAAGGGACCAGTGCCCACAGGCCACGTCATAGTCCTATATAAAGATGGGCGAGCGGATTGCGTGGATGCGTGTCTTCAGTCAGGCGTTGCGGACTTCGAAAGTTTTGGTATATTAGAGGAAAAAAGGGCAGGAGGCCATGTTACCTGAGGCGGCCCCCTGTTTGTAGGACTCGATTCATCCCTAGGGACAAGTTTTTGCGTGCACGCATCTGTGCGGGTCCCAGGACTGAAGCTCGTGGGAGTCAATCCTTATAATTTTTCTAAACCCTGGAGACACTGCAACAGTACGGAAAGTCTGTCTTTGCCTGCTACCGCCCTTGTGCGGTCAGGTGGTTGTGTTTTGCATGCGACTATTATGGCTGCGCCGGCGGGAAGCCCTAGGTGAACTGCATTCGAGATATCCACACTTCTTGCCGTTACGTCCGTTATTCTCGTCGCCTGGTTTTGCTGTGGTGCTAGTGATATGCCCTGAGGACAGTTGCGTTATGCGTTGCTTGCATAATTTTAGGACGATGAATAATCTTATTAACCAATTCTGGCGTGAATTTCACTGCAAAGTCTCGCATTAACAGCTGCGCAAATGCCTCTTCTGGAACGGAAATTTGGATCCGTAACCGCCGTGGCGCAGGAGGCCAAGAGCAAGAGCTCGTAATTGTCGGGGGACCTTGCATTGTCGTGCGTAATGTAATACTGAAAAATAACCAAAGAAGCTGACCTAGGTCTGTGTGCATGCGGTGGTACGTTGATGCCATCATTTTTCAGGGGCTTTGCCCCCAAACAAGTAACAAGCAAGCCTAAACCGCAGAGGTTGCATAAGTGAATTCAACACCAAGAACTTTGAATATGTATTTTGGACGGTATCAGTATAGCAGCAGTATACATAGTGTTCGAGTCCGACCACGCTTGGCGATTCCACGCTTTCGGCCCTCCCCGGTCGCCTTCGCCGCTGTGATCCAAGTCGACGAAATTCAAAAGTTTGATCATCAATCCGTCCTTGGGAATTGCTGGGCAACGATGTCAGCAGCTTCAGCAACGAATTGCGATGCGGTTTTAGCGGTGCTCGAAAGCGTGGACGCTGAAAGCTCTGCAATTTTGGTTGATTCCATTGTTAAAGCTCCTCATGCAACATGGTGCTACGCTTTCTTCTCTGGTACGTCGAGTTAGGGCTGCCTACAGGTTGAACACTTACAAATTGCAGCCTGCTTGGGTGTGATTAGCACTGCTGCTTCTTGTGGGTATGGGAAAATATTGTTCACGGATGCATATGCTGCGCTTTAGGGATATCTGGTAGGTATGGAATCCGAGCATTCCTTTTGCAACGGATGTTCCAGTCATTTTGAATTGGATGATATTGAGCTTAAAATTACTATATTATTCTCGTCTTGAGAAGTTGTTCGCCTCACTCTTCCGTCAGTTGGCATGCGTTGGCTTCCGTTGATGTTCAGGTGCGGCCTCCATATTTGGCCGTGAGGACGCAGTTGAAGTCACCGCTGGGGACATCAATTCCTTGGCATGTCTGCTGGATGCCATCGCTGTCAGCGATCAACCCCGCATGCGGTGCGTACCCCTTCTGGCAGCTGCTGGCTGGACACTTGGTAAGTATCGTCCACGACATCGGGTTCCGCTGGTCAGCAGTGACCTCAAAAAGGGGTATGTCAAAGAGTCTGACTGTAAAAAGCCATGTGGATAGCCCGCTGGGTCCGTCCGGATCTGCTGTCTGGGATGTTACCATCACCATTCACAACATTCCGTGGTCTGATTGCTCCGTACCTGTCGATCGCTTTTTCTATATTTGCTTGGTCGTCGGGATATCCAGATTGTATCGCCTCGTTGCCGTTGGTGAGCATGCTGCTGGTGCTGGTGCCGGCGCCCACATTGTGCCACCGGAGTCAGCGCCCTGTTGATGAAGCAGCGGGCAATCCTTGTATGCCGCAAGTGCAAGGTCTCGGTTGGGTTCCCGACAGCAGGGGCTCTGACACTGGCGCTGACATTGCCACCAGCCCCGCTGCCACCAGCTCGTGTGATATAGCTGAAGCTGACGCTGTCGACGCTCATCGTGTTATCACAGCTGCCGGAGGGCAATTTAAGGGGCCGATGGCTATCGCGTCGCAGCTTGAATGGCTGCGTCCGAAAGTCCTACCACGCTGGGCGACCCAGATCATGGTAATCCCTGCTGCCGAGAATAGAGGTGAAGGTTCAACAAGTGAGGGGGGCGGAGGATTCATGGATTCTGCATGTGACAATGGACGGCCCGGCCCCGAGCGACGAAATAATTCTGGAGCTGCCGTACTTTCAGAATTCAGGGCTGCGAGGCCGGGTCAGCCTGGTAACGCAGCTGCTGGGCCCGCTGCAGCACAGGCACAGAGCGGACATCAGCAACCAAATGAAATTTCTGGAGCAGGGCGGTTGCCGAAACACATCTACCAGTCGTCTTCATTTTCTGCTTCGCTGGCACGTTATGTAACTCTCGTTGATGACGTGCCCGCGCGGGCGGACGCACCGCTGGGGTTTGAGCGGGTGGCAGTAGGCGGCACTTTCGATAGGCTGCATGCTGGCCACGAACTTCTGCTGGCAGCAACGGCGCTGGTGGCGAAGAGGTTTGTGTTTGTGGGCGTGACAGGTGCGGACGGGCAAAACGGGTTTTCTATAAATGGCAGTTTTGGCCAGTGCCACGCGGCCTGCAGCATTTGTTGCTGCTTATCGCCGAAACGTTTAACTCTTGTTCCATTAGTCCACTACTACCGATTGTCATTGTGGCTTTCTGGTCGCCACACGAATAAGCCAGGTACTTCTCCAGGCATGCTTCAATAACGCACACTCTCCCTTGTCCTCAAATGGTGGTTTCTTTCTCCATTCCGTCGGCCTGGTATGGGCACTGGCCACAGCTGACGCACTTCTGGCCAACAAGTCGCATAAGGATTTGCTACAGTCGTATGAAACACGGGCTCGGGAAGCAATGTCTTATATGCAGGCCGTGCGGCCTGGACTACAGGTGCGCGGCTTTCGGTGGGGTTTTCGGTCTCCTCCGTGGTTGGGATATGCAGTTGCATGGTCATTTTCTTGGGCTGCGACATAGTTTGGGTCCTTGCACAGGCGTCACCTCCAATACGTCCGCTGCACAAGAGCGTGCTCTAAATGCTCTATCCCACGGCATTCAAAACTTAAATTAATAGACAGTACATCCCTGAACACTTGTAACGTTTCATCTGGCCATCGTACGCAGATCGAGGCGGGGCCACTTTCTGATCCTAAGGTATGATTTGTTCCACGTATAGTTACGACTAAAGTAGGTGGTGTCCTGAGGGCATGGACGGGTGGACAAGATGTGGGATACGGAGAGTTCCAAAGGCCTGGGGCGGATAATGACATGAACGTGGCACTTTATGTCCCGGTGGTGCACATTCCCGCTTTCTCTAACAGCTTGCAAGGGGGTACTGGCTAGTCAGTATATGAGAAATATCCTGCCAAGAGTGACGGCTCTCTGATGGACGAGAGAGCAAGGATTGAGGACTGAAGGCCCGAATGAACAAAGAAGCCAGCGAGTTCAGAGGCACAGGGACATATCCTATGGAATGATTTTTGGGATGTTTTGAGTAGACAATTGACCAGGTTGCTAACGGCTACCATTGCAAATAGTGCATCAGATGGGTTAACTTGCACACCCGGCCCTTACAATATGCGATACATTTGCATCGAAGTACTGAGGCGCGTCGCCATTTGCAAAGATTTCGGTGTATTGCAATGTTTTCAAGTTATTGCAATGACTATAACTTTGCTCAGGCTCCTACACTGGCAGAACTGGACCCCGATATGGAAGCCTTGGTTGTGTCCGTGGAGACACTGCCGGGCGCTGTAGCGATCAATGCTGGACGCCATGCCCGCGGCTTTCACCCCTTATCCGTTATTACAGTTCCTGTAATCGGTATCCACGGCAACCCAGAGGTGGAAAACACATCCGGCTTTCCTAACAAGCTGAGCTCATCGAAGCTGCGGGAGTTGGAGGCCAGAAAGAAAGCTGTTGATTCCGTTCAACCTGCCAGTGCACAGGAATATGGATATGATGAAGAGTGTTGATTTGATGCATTTGTTATACAAAGCAAGCATACCGCATGTTCGCAATCAGGTATTGTTGGGACTTTTCGTTCACTTGGCCTTCGATTGAAAGTCCATACGCCATCAGATCTGTAACGTAAATAATTCAAATGAGGGATATTTTTCTACCACTCGCCTTCGGATGGTATACTAAAACGTACACATTGAAATGTACTGGCTTGCAAACACAATTAATTTTCATACAATTCCGCGTAACATATCTCGCTCAATCCCTCAGAAGTGCCCTCAGAAGTAAATCATAAACTGTCGACATTGCGCACGAGGCACCTTATCCAGAATATTCCCCTCCATTTCGTAACCCGACGGTCTGCATCATACTCCCAAAAGACCCCCAGCCTAAACCCCGTGGTTTCGCACACATCATTCGTGCGAAACGCTTGAGTCACACCGCACAGATATCATTAGTCTTTGCTATCTCGCTCCTCTGACCTGCACTATACCTCTCCAGCAAAACGAACTCGGGCCGCAAAATGTCAAGGCTGCAAGGCTGCCGTTATGAAAGAAATGCAAACGTTCCAAAAATGCTCAACAAGAGGCCAATCCAAATATACGCACAAATTTGAAGCAGAGGCAATCAGAAAGCAAGCGCAAGAGAATGAAAATTCTTCGTTTCCTTCTACAGATGGCGTGAGACCTGCTCTGCCATGGTGAATGCGACCTCTTCCGCTTAACTCCCATGTGCCACACTGCCCTTACAAGGCAGCTTTCCTCACCGCACCAGATCCTACTTGCCACGCAAAAACCTCAACCCCACCGCTGCCACACCAAAGCAGCTCGGGGAGGAGCACGGGACAAGCAGTGGCTACGGAGATCTAGGCACAAACACGCGCGCCGTCAGCTACATATTACGTCGCCAAAGCAACTGCATGACCGTCGGATAGCGAGCGTGTTCAACCGCATTCGACCGCCGGTAATCGGTGTGCATGTCTGAGGCACACGCACATGCAATTGAATCAGTGACCTAACAGGTACATATATATACGCCAGCGGCAGACTGTGCACGGGTTTTCTACAAATTTCCCAGTATAAGTAGACCAGGTCAGCGGCCATCCCTGCATTTAGTTGCATGTAGGAAGGGGCCACGGTGTTTGGACTGGCTTAACTGGGCAGGTCTTCTCCCATGCCGCGTTGCAGCCCTGGAAGCTGAAAGGGTCGAAGACCTTTAGCGCTCGCAACCCGCAAGACGCATCCAGCAAGCCTCGATTAGCACCAGAAGCCACTGGCAGATCACATTGCATTGCCAGAAGGCGGCTTAGTACGTGGCCGAGTCGGGGATGATCTTGCGCTGGACGGCAAATAGGGTTTCCTCCTGCTTGAAATCGAACGGCTTATAATTGACCACCTCATCGTACACGTGGCACTCGGTGCAAATGTTCTTGACCACGCGCCAGTTGAACGTGCACTCCGTCATGTACTGTATCAGTCACGGCGGAGAGGGCAGGATGGCACCGGAAAGTCGTCATGAATTCAAGTTGGCGTGTCATAAGAAATTTGAAGCGTGTTGTGAATGGATCACGCCTACGTTGCGTAGACCGCTATGTTAGTGAATGGCGTGGCCACCCGCCACCTACCTCGCCCCAGTTCTGTCGGAGCGACTCCGTGGCCTTGCGCAGGTTGTACCATGGGATCTTGGATGAGACGTGGTGGGGCACATGCCAGGAGATGTCGTGCGTTAGGAACTCCACCCTGAGGGACACAGGAAACACCAATCCCAGGGTCAGGCAGCAGCAGGCTGACATACTGAAGTGAAATTTCCACGCAGTAATAAAAGTGGTGTAGATATATTTGGCACTAGGGGGAGCATGTGCAAGTGGAGTTCCAATACACCCATAATTAGGGTCAAGAAAGATGCGCTAAAGCCTTCATGGATTCCAGCGCCACCATATATTCTCGTCCCATCAAATAAATACATGAGTCAAATGGGGTGACCGGATGAGGGCGCCGCCCCAGCATGGATATTATGAACATTATACACCACCCATATAATTAAGACACCGACCGGACACGTCTCGTGGCCGCCCTCACGACGGCTAGATGTCTGATGGTAACCTCATGGCAAGTTCTCAAATCCGCTCAGCAGTTGAAGCAGCGAGGGAGGGGAATGTAAGGCTGAACCCCGGAAGATAGACCGTCCCTTCCATTCCATACAGGCTACGGCGTCTCGTTGGTCATCCTTACCATTCGGGGAAATCGCAGTGCACGGTACCGCTGAGCTGTGCCTTTGCGGCGTTCCACTTCTCCGCCTTCTTAAACGGAATATGCGGCGCCGTGTGGTGCACCACAGTGAATGTGGACATCCAGAAGTGGTAGCCCAGCCAGGGCATCAGCCAGTACTTCACAAAGCCCCACCAGCCCGTGTAGTAAACGAGCGCCGGGAAGGCAACGGCCATGAAGCCATACACCACTGCTAGGGAGATGACTATGCATCACGGCAACACGGGAAATCGCAGAAAGGTAACGGTCAAGCGTGCTATAAATCGGGAGAGGTATGTCCATGAATTAGCAGGAATACGGCACCTAAAATGAGCTGCAGTCCTAGCAGACCAAGTATTTAACGACCTTCCCCTTGTCACAAAATCGGCGTCCCCGAACAACACGGTCGCCAACACTAATCTAGCCATCAACCTCAATCTGGATCCACACACACAAGATGCAGATCAACAACATCTCCATGTACCAACTGTGTTCAGTCGTCGAAATCCTCAAGACTCAAATACTAGTTTGCAGGTCAGCAAGGAAGCAAAAGAAGCCGCTTCAGCAGGAGCTCGCCTCTCGACACTGGTGACTCAACCCAATCCCCAATCCCCATAGGTGCAAGATACTACCCACTGTACCATTTTTCTACATAGCAGGCGGCAGCACGGTTTACAGCCTTTGCTGTACAGCCCTTACAGCCCTCGCCATCGTTACAAGCCGCCATGCATGAGTACTTACCTTTACAGGCCCAGTCCCGTACCCCCATTCCCCCCCATTGAACTAGATCCTTCGTTTGAAGCCCAATCGCCCTCGGCATGCTGCCCTGGAGCAACTCACTAACGCGCGTCTGCTGCTTCGGCGTGTACTTTTTCAGGTCGAAATGCCAGACGAGCCAGTGGCCTACGGAAGCCCAGAGCTTCAGTGGGGTTCCCAGGAAAACCCTGAAGAAGGCGGCCGTCGTGGGGTCCCACTTGGCCATCTCGGCCTCCGTCACTGGGTGCCAGGCCGTGTCCTCGACCAGCCTGACCGGAGGAGCGGACATAGGCAGGTGCGATAACAACACGGCTGTGAGTGAGAGAGGTTCGTGCCGATAAGCAAATTATGAAATTGCCGTGAGCGCCACAAACAACAGTATCCGAGAAGAGGCATACGACAGAACTTGGAGCTAGTAATCTATTTCCGCACCGGACACATGCAACCAAGATGCCGTGGCACTGACGCAGCTGTGTCCCTTTCAACACGAGAGCAGACGAGTGTGTCAGGCTCGCATTGTATGTACCTGCCTTCCCCGAAATTTAAACACCTGAACTTTAATTGAAGTGAGCATCCTTGATCCTAGCCTTGTAACTCCCTGCGAACGCTAGCACAGCAAATTCTCCCATCCCCACTGCTTCCTGCTGGCAGCGAGACACCCGCTTAACAGACACATTCATCCCCGAGCCACGACATATCAGAGCTTGATTAGCCCGTGTCAGGGGCAGTGACGAGTGTGTGTCATGCATCCTAGAGCGAGCCTACACCTGAACCGTAGATGAAGAACCCACTTGTTTGTGTGCGCATGGTGGTGGTTGTGCTTGATCCGCCACGGCTCGAAGGGGTAGATTAGCGGCGCAAACATAACGTGGCCCACAATGTCCTCCACCAGGTTGTTCGTGTGAAAGCTGCGGTGGCCGCAGTCGTGGCCAACCACGAAGAACTGCACGCAGGACCCGTGAGCAGGACGCGAGTTCGTCCGGCAATTGTGTGGTGACTTACTCACCAACGAAGCTTAGGGTACGCGCGCTAGGGTTAATAGATATCATGACGAAATAATGATTGTTCGATATTCGTGGCTTATCTGGCTTAAGTTCGCAGTGCGCGACAATAACCCGTCTGCCCAAGTCAATCGAATAAAACCAGTCTAGCCGTGTGCATACTCACCCCAGTAAAGGCAGTTCCTGCCAAAGCCCAGGCAAATGGAAGCAAATACCAAGGGCTGATGCTGATGAGGTAAAGGCTGGCGGCCATGGCGGTGATGGAGACGAGGACGGCGCGCCAAGCCTTGCCATGGTCCAGCTCAAAGACCTTTAGAAGTATAAGAGCTTATTAACATAATTACACATATCAGCAAGAAGCAATTAGGAGACTCCGCACCTCGGACGGCATGGACTTCACAATGTCAGTAAGGGTGACATCGTCAGGAAGCTCGCGCCCGATCGATTTGTAGCCCAGTTCGCGAGCCAATTGCGCACGCTCCTCATCCGTCAACTGGTTGACGGGAACCGTCAGAGCCGCCGCGTTGGTTTGCACCTGTGGAAAGGCCGAACTGGTGAGCGTTGGCCACAAACGAGCGCCACGACAGCTTATCGCCTACCCGAGGGCGAGCTGCAATAGCCGGTACGCGTAGAAGACCAGGCTTCGCCACACGCACGCCTGCAGATGCAAATTGAAGGTAATCGGGTACAAGCCGGTACAAAGTCCCTATAACGGCCAAATTGCTTACTCGGTCCCCGCTGGGTGCTGACGGGGCGCTGCAAAATTAACAACCACACATAAAGTTAGTATACAAAATAAGGGAATGTTATGGGACTTTTATCATAATCTACCTACCAGAGCCCCTGGGCGAGCCAGGGCGAAAGACATTGCGCACGTTAACTATGTCTGGCCCAATTAACGGCCGGTGACTTGCGCTCTGAGCGCACTCGCAAAACAAATGTGTTAGATTGCACGAAAAGTGCTTTGTATGTCACAAGGCTTCCATTTGTCCTTGCGATTATCGACGGGCACGCCCTCCTGGAGCGCATGAATTGCCGATGCGCTATGCCAAGTGTACACCGTACGAACATTACGACTCTGCGATTACAAAGGATATTGGAACACACATAGATCGCGCCACAGGATCATGCCAGATGACGCTTCCGCAGGCTGTGTTGCGGTGTCCATAGTTGCGCGGCCCGTTTGGGGCCCGCGTTGTCGTTATGAATATGGCAACGACGTGCAGCGCTTTGGGCAGCTGTATTGTGAGGGTCGCTTTCAAGAACTGTTCACACTTGGTGTAGCATTGAGGGTAACTAACTATTCGGTTTCGACTGGATCAGTTGTTTCCGAGGTAAAAAGAACAAAGCCTTAGAATGGCTGTAATCATCATGATCCCAAGGTGCAATACAAGCTAAAGGAGTGAGCAGTTGAGACCATGATACGTGGTCCCTATTCTTCGCACATACAGTTTACAGCCTCCATGCAGCTGTGGACAAGCAGATTAAGATAATAACATATTTGCAGCATTTTCCATAGTAGCTCAGCCGCCAAACCTTTCAGTCACTGCGTCTCCCAGGGGTGACCCCTAATGACCTATGACCTGGGTAACCCTGATGTTGGCCTTGAATTTGTGATGACTAGCAGAAAACTTGTAGTTCAAATGCTTTACAAAGTCCTCGTTACATTCTCGTTACAAAGTTTTTAAGTCGTAAGGCCCAGGGGAGCCAGGGGGCTTTTAGGACAGCGCAAATGAGCGGAGGAAGTTGAGAACCTGGTAACGTAGTGTCGATTGAGAAGTAAAATATAGTGGACAAAGTTATGTGTAATGTTGCATACCTGGTATCTGTCTGAGGGATCCTTGGGTTAGCTTGACTGAGGGTTGGATAACTAGTATGCTATCCATTATAACCACTAGTCAAGCTTCAGTTTTGTAGAGTAACTGATTTATAAGCCCTGCTTCTGCAGATCCGAAACGAAAGCTAAGACATTCGTACACCACAGCTCGTCCCATGGCCGTCCCGTATGGCCATTCCCGCCATTTCGTGTCCTGAGGCTTGGAACTTCCTACGCTGTCGGATGGAGCTGGTGGGGCTAATGGAGCAATCTGTTACTCACCATTTGTCCATTCTGAGTCTGATACTTGCAAAGGCGACAGGGCGATCTGCTTGAGTAAAGTTTATTTGCTAAGGAAGGAATCATACAACCCAAGTACAAACTTCCTTTGATAGTGATGTCGTAAAGTTGCAGACCTTACACAAAGAAAGTAACAAAATCGAGATGGTGTGCAAAACATGAATTTCTTGGAAGATTCAGCTCAGGAATGATCTCGAAGAGATTAATTCGTCCTAACTGAGGAATCTCGAAGCGTCGGAAATGGTCACGGATGGATGAGGACACGGTATGCGGTACGGCTGTGACTCTCCCCGGAAGTTCTTCAAGTTATGCCACCATATTACCTACTTTCAGCATTCGTTTCATCTTATAATCAACTTGCAAAAAGAACTATAAAATCGACGTTTCTTTCGTTAGTTTCAGCCTGGCCTCGTCCTATTGCGGAAGCATACGACACAGGATTCCTTGCGTAGGAAATATACGACGTCGATTCTGCTCGAAACCACAGCCTGCAAAAAATTACCAAGTAACGGAGTAGTCTTCCGAGTCCAGAGGCACCCTGCCCCAGTCGCCCTGGCCCCCTTGCCGGTGTGGTGCCCGTGTTTGAAAGCGGCCGCAGCCAACGTCACCCCCCATATTTGGTCGTGGCTCTTTTGTGCAGGATGTGAGCGGCTCACCTGTCCCTGTTCCTGCCCATCTGACTATCAAGTGTGCATGCTGGACAACTATAAAAGTAATGGACACCAACCCATCCATCAGCACAGATAGGGACTTACTTGGTTCGCTTGCACAGCACTAATTTACAATAGCCTAGAAAGGGCAGGTCATCCAGTACCAGGCCAACACCTAAACTTATATTGGATTGCAATTTGGACTTTTGGTAAGAGAAGCTTACTTAGTGATGAAGTGCATGCTATGTGGGGGATCCGACGTACCGGTATCGTACAGTCCCCGTATAGCCCGACACCGACTCGACCAGAGACCCAGCTGACATCGCAGTATGTACTGGGCTGTAAGTATACGACGTTTGTCCGAGTGAAGCGCATCAGATAGCACCAGAGCAGAGGTCAAGGTCTGCTCTGGGCAACGCATTTCTCCAAGCTACCCGACTTACCAACATAATTAAACATCATTTGAGCAGCATTTCCTGGCTTCTGATGTGCCTGAATGGATGGATTCCCTTTGATATCCTTTACGTGCACATGAACATGGGGCACCAGTTATCATGATATCATCAACTTGGTCATTTGCCGTACAGGCTAGGCGGGGCCTGTCCATCGTATATCAGACTTTGCACTGATAGACTTCCCTCCTGCTGTTTTCCTTGCTTTTTCGGTGGACTTTCTTCCTGCTATCTGATACCACGTTATCATCTCATCTTCTTGTACCGGTCGTTCGCGCGGCCTATGAGCCTCCTGGCTCGCCCCCAGGCCTTATGAGCTCTTTCTACGATTTTGTAATAATCGTACAATCGTACAATCCCAGGGACATGCCGTGAACAAAGCAGGGGTCCAAGCCAATTAAAAAAGTTCACTAAGACGCAGCTTTCAGGAATGCATGGAGACGCCTGACTTAACCACTGCAATGGCCAGGCGATTAATTAGGCCAAGCCCATAACTCAAGCCCCACATAAATATCATCACCGTCACGGGGACACCAAATCCATTCCACGCCCAGTCGGGAGCTGGTCAGTCCGCCCCTTGGGTGGGTCCATGTCTCGCTATTGCGCTCACAGCCACAGCCTTGAGCAGCTCCACACTGCTTACCCAAAAAACACTCGACCACATCACTTTTCATCAAAGCGCTAATAATGGATAGGTTGCGCCGCACGCAGGAAGGGCACACCACCTATAGGGCCCTGACGAAAATGTACCCCATTTTGTTTCCCGCGGTAGCAATGGTACCGCGAACGTCTGGCTGCAAAATGCTGGACATCAGCCCCGCCCCGCCTCCTTGTCACCGTTTCAGCGTGCGGCGAAGCTTATGGGTGAGGAACAAGTCCGCACTGCTATTGCCACTATCACTACCACTGCCACTGCCACACATCACCAAATCGTCATCACAGCCCTCGGGGTGCGCCGCCGCTTAAATGGCCCAGTCCCATGTTTTGCAGCTGGTAGGGATCCAATTGCCCAGGGTCCAGCATGCGGGTCGCCTGGCCGTCCGAGGCAATCTGGTGGGTGTCGACCTCCGGGTGCCCCAAAACCAGCGACCGCCAGAAGTCGAATTTTGGCGCCAACGACTTGACTTGCTTCTCCAGTGATACAACGAGGACCTGCGGCGACGAGGCGGGTGGGCGGGAGGGGAGGGGGGAGGGGAGAGGGGGGAGGGGGAAGGGGGGAGAGGAGAGGGGGAAGGGGACGGGGGGAGGGAGGCGAATAAATGCGACATGATACCGCTGCATTGCCTGACCAACCGCAACGGGGCAGAAGAGGTGCGAGTCGAGCGGGGATCAAGGACGGGGAACTGACTGGCAGCGGCAGGACAGCATCTGCCGGCCGAGACAAGTACAAAGCAGCATTAGATCGCACTATATCCCAACGCACATTCGTTGCTTTCGGATGGAGATTGATTCATTCGTGGCTGTTAGTGCTGTTGCATGTACCGTACATCAATAATGGCAGCGAGGGGCGAGTGGAGGCATCTTTAGATTGATCGATCAATCGATCGATCGATAGATAGGGTTTCGTTCTTCTTGTCCACCATTCGTTCACACTCTGATAACAGAATGAAAGGCCCCCAGAAGCCGCACGGACCTCAGGTTCAATCATTCTGTGACATCAACAACCAACCGCCAACACCCATTTACAGTAAATCGCTCTCTTTCCATCCCCCTAACACATGGAACAGGAGCAGATGGATCACTGGGCACATAAACGATCGAAGACGGTTTGGCAGGACTACGATGGAGCCTGACGGGTGCTGGTCGAAGTCACAACCTGACAGACATACGGACCGACCGATACGCAGGGGCATAACCCGATGCCGGGCCACAGCTTGGCCCAACTCTCGTTCCTTAACATGTCGACTCCAACCAATCATCCAGATAACCAACCAACCGACTAATCAAAATAAAATTAATTTAAAAAGCGTATTCATATGACACAATATATGGCACAATATGGACTCTTGTATTGCGCGGGCTCCGCAGAGCACCTCGCTCGCCATCACATCCGCAAACCAAAACGGTCCGCGCCGCATTATTCAACGTACGGGATTGAGGCGGGTCGTGATCAAAACGGTGAAAGCAGTCGGTACGGTCTGCTGTTGCAGCCCGGCCTGCTGTTGTCCATTCCAGTCAGTTCACTCCATCAAACCCTCCCTTCGGGGCCCCCCTCTCACCATGTGGCCTCTCTCCCGCTCGACGTACCA
Organism: Volvox africanus; assembly: GCA_030268105.1. Lineage (NCBI taxonomy): Eukaryota > Viridiplantae > Chlorophyta > Chlorophyceae > Chlamydomonadales > Volvocaceae > Volvox > Volvox africanus. The sequence goes on from BSDZ01000103.1 coordinate 2,576,806, forward strand.
CGTAGAGCCGTTGCCAATACCACGCACGGTGCCGTACAGCTCCCCATCCAGCAGCACCTTATCCCGGAAGTTGACCATTATGGAGTCTGGTTTAAGCGCCAAGCTCACATCTTTCTTGGTCGCATTTGGAGGCAGCTGAGGACGGGGCAAATGGGGTGCCGGGCGGGGGGTGAGGTAATACGAAATCTCCGCACGGGGGTGGAATTGGGGGAAGCCGAAAAGCCGAATGGTAGTGCTGATCCTGAAGGATCGAGGGCGAACCAGCGTGAGGTCGGAGGATGGCTGACGTCCAAAGTCAGGAAAGTGGAAACGAGCTGTGATGTAAACTGACTAGGTAGTCGCCAAGGCCGCGAATTAAAGCAGTAAAAAGATGAAGAGAAACCGCAATTATGTGTATTATCGGCCTTATTGCTGGCGACGAAGTGCAAGACGTGTTGAGTCCGAGGCAAAGCTGGCCTGACCGCTGTCGCTGCCGCTGTCATGCGAGTGCTCCTCACGACCCACTTGTAAAGCGAACCTACACAACAACCCATCCACCCAACCCGGCCAGCTTGAAGCGCGCGCTTGTACCGACCGAACCGAGCGCGGTTCCGCGCGAACCCACTCACCTGGGACCACGACGGCAGTAGCAGTCGTTGTAGCAAGGACGTGCGCGTGCGGGAGGAAGAAGAAGAGTAAGCGCAGAGACAGGGAAAGACAGAGAAAGGTGAGTAAGGAATGGGGGGGTTAGGAATTGGGGGTAGGAGATAGGGGGAGAGCGGAAGATCAGTCAATACCTGCGACTTGCAACGGAGCTTCTCGACACAGAACCCCGTTGTGGGTCGAGTTCTCGTCTCACCTCCCCCTCACCTTTCCTCCCGCCACACCTCCCCGTTCGGATGCAGCACAGAGAGAAGCGCTACAACGCGTCTCTCCACCCGCCTTCCCGCCTCCCCCTCACTCCTCCCGCCACATTACGGAACCCCCTTCTCCCGCACCGACGGCTGATTCTCTGGCACCTTTTCATCCGCGAAAGCACCGCCACTCCTCCAACTCATTCAGCCTGTCTGCAATCCCTCCTCTGCCCCTCTTATCACCCACACATTGCAACAACTCCCAAATCGTCCATGCTGTAGAGCCGCAAGCTTAATAGACTCCCTAACAGCTACTCCAGCTGCTCAGTCCGTACAGCCATCTAATTGCAATATTCTACTTTCCAGCAGCCATGAGGCCGAACTCACTTTGAAGTTGATACAGACCTCTGAGGCGGTTTGCGTCCAGCTGTACGACTCATCAGACCCACCGGGGCCGTACCCGCCTCCATCAGCCACCGTCGGATCCAGCTTTGTACGACCGGGCACGGGCTCGGTCCACCTGTGTATGTGTATGTGTGTGTATGTGTGTGTGTATGTGTATGTGTATGTGTATGTGTATGTGTATGTGTATGTGTATGTGTATGTGTATGTGTATGTGTGTGTATGTGTGTGTATGTGTGTGTATGTGTGTGTATGTGTATGTGTATGTGTGTGTATGTGTATGTGTATGTGTATGTGTATGTGTATGTGTATGTGTATGTGTATGTGTATGTGTATGTGTATGTATGTGTGTGTATGTGTGTGTGTATGTGTGTGTGTGTGTATGTGTATGTGTATGTGTATGTGTATGTGTATGTGTATGTGTATGTGTATGTGTGTGTGTATGTGTGTGTGTGTGTGTGTATGTGTATGTGTATGTGTATGTGTATGTGTATGTGTATGTGTATGTGTATGTGTATGTGTATGTGTGTGTATGTGTGTGTATGTGTATGTGTATGTGTATGTGTGTGTATGTGTATGTGTATGTGTATGTGTATGTGTATGTGTGTGTATGTGTATGTGTATGTGTATGTGTATGTGTATGTGTATGTGTATGTGTATGTGTATGTGTATGTGTGTGTATGTGTGTGTATGTGTATGTGTATGTGTATGTGTGTGTATGTGTATGTGTGTGTATGTGTGTGTATGTGTGTGTATGTGTGTGTATGTGTGTGTATGTGTATGTAACAGCTGCAACACAACAAACGCAGATACGCAACGTTGGGGGGTTTAGGTCGGAACACGCATCCAAACCCGCTGGGATTCGGAGCTCACCCGCTGCATCCGCGGTGGTTCCATGCTCGTACACGGAACTGGTACGGCGTATCGGGTTTGAGTCGTGCAACAGTGCGCGCCGTGAGGTCGCTTTTGCTGCGGATCAGGGGCCCCACGGGAAGCGCGTGAGAGGGGGAGCGGGGGAGCGGGGGAGAGGGGGATTTTAGCCAGTCACCACATATCCAGTACGTGAATGGTTGCGGCGGGTTGAGTGAAATCATGCGCCGGGACCACCTGAAAGCAGCCGCCATCCGGCTTCCTAGGCTCAGACCCAGTGATATAACATTGCTGCTGCTGTTGTAGTAGTTGTAGTAGTAGTTGTTGCTACACTGTGGGCGACTTGCCCTGAAAGGTCAAACACCAGGGGCCCTGACCGGGTTGTTGTTGTTGTTGTTGTTGTCGAAGACTCCCAAGTCCCGACTCCACGTCCCCTCCCCCCCGGCCAAGCCCCTACCCGCCTCACCCCACCGTCGTCCACTCAGTTGGAGGATCTCCTTCGGGCCGCCACTCCACCTCAAACTCCTCCACGTTGAACGGCGAAGAGTACGACGAATCGATCTGCAGCCGAATCTACGGCAGGAAGGGTACGGCTCCGATTAGGGATCAAAAGACATCCGAAAATGGGCCCGGTTCGTGCGCACTGCCATCTGCCATCTGATATCCAACGACATCAGGATACCCGTAAGTTAGGAGGAGAAAAGCCGTACAGTTGCATTACGCAACGTATCTTTAATTCTCTTTCAATTCTTTTTCTCGTTACACTCGTGCCGCATATAAGCTACAGTATCGTTTGCCCTACCCGCTTGCATCTGATGTCCTTAACCGCCAGTTTTGGGGGGTTGGGCCGCCTAGGGGAGTGAAGCAAGGGGCGCCGAGGCATGGCGCGAGGGGCATGGATGTCTGAGTATCGACGCGTAAGGCTGTGGCGGTGGCAGTGGTATGTACATGTTTAAGCTGACGAGAAACAGTGAAGCGACCACAAAACTGCCATCCGTACGGAAATGGGGCCCCGGTGCAGTAGTAGTAATTCGGCACCATGTACCGGAATTTTAGACCCCGTTGAGGGGGCTAACATGTGCCCCGGACATGTCGCAGGGGCCAGGTCGCACCAGGAGCATATGAAGAAGGCGAAACTTTCCATTTGTCGCCACCAGCTTTGGGGCCCGTGATCCGATGGAATGACTGTGGTGGCGCATACACCCTCGTCCCACAACCCCCTGCAAACCTATGGTTACAAACCTTCTCTCCCGTCTAAATTTGTCCTCCCGAAACGAGGCGCACGTCCTACGCTGAGCAATTACTTGTACTTGCCTGCTTAGGTACCGCTTTGTGAAGGGCAGGGTAAGGTCATAGAGCTGTTGCTTGACATAATTTATTGAAAATATAACTAAATCAATGTAAAACAACTTCATCTCTGTCAGCTCCCGGAAAAGCTTCCGCCGGAGGCGGCGATAATTCGGAAGCCACGCCATGCAGGGGAACCCTTGCCACGAAGTGCTCGATAAATAAGGTTAATGGCCTCGTCAAATGGCCGGCCAAATGGATACGTTCGCAGAAACGCTGACGGGCGAAACTCTGTTTTCGCTGTCGCGATTGATTTCTAAAATGGGACATTACGTCAACTGTTCCATTGCGCCACCAGGAGCATATGCAAGCCTCATATTTCTGGTGCTTGCAGGAGAATAAAGAATGAGGTATTAGTCTCGAACCCTCCATGAGCTCGTACAGGCATAACGTGAGCTATGAGCCGATTATAAGCAATTTACTTGTGGGCCTGCCGCTGCCGTCACAGCAAACTCTCCAAAACAAACAAATTGCTAACCTTAGAGACATTTACCGTAAATATAACTTCCAGTATTGTGAACTGTGCTTTATTGTAGTGAAGGGCTTGCCTTTACTTCACAGCGTTACCATTCCGTGTCGCAACTTCCCTGGCGGTGTTGTTTAGCGCAACCGGCTAGGTCATGGAGGATTTGGGGCTTGGGGATCCGCTGGGCTCCTTGGGATCAGACTTAGCCGGCTACCTTGAAGGTGCCGGCTTCGTGGGCGTGGGCTTAGAGCAGCCATTCTTGGGTAAGATAGAATGATATCAGCCACATAGGCTGCTGGAACAGCTAGGCTGAAGACTAACGAACTTGCACGTTTGGGTTGGGTTTGTTGACGCCGTAGGCGAGTTGGAGGCCATAGCAACCCGGCTTGAAATGCCACAATCTTTTACTGAGCAACCTGAAACCAAGTAAGTGCTACTCTTCTCGGCGGTCTCATGACCTTTCAGTTTTTTCAACAAGACAATATTTTGGCACCGCTTTCCTACCACGCAGCTTGGAGCTTTGGTCCTTGCATTTAACCGGTTGCATTTTTTGTTCGATTGCAACCAGGAGTGAGGAGTTGCCCACAACGAGCGCGGCAGCCATTCTCTCCCAAGATGACGATGACGATACCTTTCGCGCGGGCCAAAGTGGGCCCAAGCGCCGTCGGCGGACACGCACCGAGCGGCAGCAGCATTTAAATCGGCTAGCACAGCAGCGATACCGGTGAGCACCACGGCCGGTCGCGCGGGTTTGCAGGGAACGCATATCTTTCCTGTCTTAAATGGTTTTATGGAACTGAGGGAAATATAAAGCGGCCCCCTTCCTATGTCCTACGCTTGGTTGTGCCCTGACCCCACTAACTGACCTTACCCTCTTTCCCCTCCCCTCCATGCTAAGTACTTCGTACTCTCACTCACTCATTAACACTCGTAACATCCCCCATCCTTTCCTTCGTCTGTTGTTGAAAGGCAACGGAAGAAGGAGAAGGTCCAGGCGCTGCAGTCCACAGTCGGGACTCTTCAGAGCCAGCTGGACCGCCTCTCTCTGCTGGAAGCAGAAAACGCTGAGCTGCGCGCCACGACACAGCAGATGGGGGAGCAGATGGGTGCCAAGGACGCGGCGCTGCTCCATATGCAGCAGCAGCTGCGCCAGACGTGTGTGGCTCTTCGGGCTCAGCAGGAGAGGTGCGCGGCGCAGGAGCGGCAGATAACAGAGGCGCAGCAGACCCTAGAGGCGCAGCGGCAGCAGCTGCGATCTTCAACCCTCGCGGGGTTGGACCCCCAGGTGCTCAGCGACAGGCTGCTCGCGATTATCAAGGAGGCACTTGCAGACGTGCAGGCGGACAGCGGCAACGTCAGTGCGGGCGGCAGTGGCGTGCAGGGCCAGCATTCCGTGCAACCCATATCGCTTATGTCGGATACGGTCGTACAACGCATTAGCCGTACATTGACATCATGCTGCAGGGAGCTAGTGTACTCGACGAAGGTCAAGCAGGCGGCAACGACGGACGCGCCGTCAGCCATACCCGTATCGTGCTGCTGAGGGGCGGGCACTCAAGAGAGGGTTTTAAGCGCAGTCGCCTTATGCTTCGGAGAACTGGTCTAAGCGTAATATCTTCCAAGGGGACACATTTTGGGAGTGCTCGTTCATGCACGTTTACATGGTGCTTTGTTCTTGTTGCTCATTGCTTTGACCACCTGCTCTGCAGCTCTGTGCTTATCACCGAAGTTTGTTTGTGGTGGTGGCATGACGTGCACATGCCCCGGCGTGGCGCGATGCTTGCTGGTGGTGTTTGGTGCTGCAGCTACCTTTGTTTCGATTATGTTCGTTGTCGTTGTGGGATGTGCGATGTAGTCGTTGAACGGCAAGCGAAGGGCTGTCCTTCTGTGCAACTGAATTGGTATCGCTTCTGGCTGCGGCCCGGGGTTGTTTGCGCCCAAGGTGACTGTGGGTACTTCAGCAGCTAGGAGAAGGCATAACGTCGTTTCGCGAGCACGGCCAAACTTATCAATCGAAATGGGCTTGTAGATTATGCCTGGGCGGACATATGGTTAGGCGGATTGCCCCACGTTCCGCATACCAGCGCAACAGTGGATTGCTGAGCTGTCCTCTGCTGCAAACTTAATCCTTCTACGATGATGCTTCCTTATGCGGTGCTGCCTCGTGCTGTGCCACTTTAGGAGGTTGTGTCGAATACAGCAAGTGTGCACGGTGCACAAAAGTATTGCTAGGTAGCTCGGTTTTATGTCTCTTTTTGTCGGTATTGAGTCGGCGTGCAGCGTGCAGCAGCCAAGGATTTTTACCGCTGCCTGCATGTGTATGTGGCATCTTCCATAACATTACGCTTCCGGGGTATATAAAGAAACACGGGCACAGAACGCCAGCGCTTTTGAATGCGGCGTGGAGGAATTTCTGTGCGTGTGAGGTTTGCAAAGCCGGAAACGAGCTGTATATTAACTGGCCGGCTATCTGCTGGCAACCTTTCAATCATGCACCACGTTCGATTGTGTTAAAAAAGTTTCTACCAAGTTTGACGATACCTGGGTAACTGTTGGACACACCGTGGCATGGAGGATGGATCAATATTGGCGTGCTGATGGGCTATGTAAGCGGTATACACTTGTGGGATGCGAGTGTGCCAATTTGTGTGGTGGGCCGGACTAGATGCGTTGACACCGCATAGATTGATGCAACAAAAGCTGTGTCTCTGTGCTCCCATCTTAGCGAGATTTGAACAGAATTTTGCGTGTAACCTTGCCTAAGGCCTCAACACCGTAGCCTCAAAGCGGTGGACTACCATATCCGGGGGTGAGCTCCTCTGTGCAATCATTGGGCGTCCTGAAATGGCCAATTGTAGGGCGATCATAGAGGCGTGGGGGCACAACCTATAACAGGAAAGGTCTCTCTCCGGAGAAACGGTCCCTGGTTGCAAACCTGACAATAGAACACGTGTATAGTAGTCCACGCCTCAATGAAGCCCTGATGCGAATTAGTGGTCAGTCTAAAGCCTGACGCCTCTCAGAGCCTCTGCAGCCCACACCGAAGCAATTGGCTGCTGCCCTGGTCGCCCTGTGCCGAATCGCGCCACCTCGCATCGAACACCGTATCAGTTCCGACTCTATAACGCCACGTGCTACACTATGTAATTGCTTTGCCTTACGGCGCCAATGGACCCCTAGTCCACAAGCCCCGCGCAACAACGTGTATGGCTGACTGCTAGTGCATAGGAGCACTGCGTACCGGTCTCTCGCAAGAAACTAGACAATTGCAGACTTCTCTCTTGAGACGTGTGGCGGTCCAGGTTCACACTGCGGCGCTCTCTTGCTGCTGCAAGAAATTCGACTTGATACCCGACAAAGGAAGGATTTTTGCTAACATGACAATGGCATGACACAACCAATCCATGACAGCAGAGACAAGCACTGATGGGGGCACACCTTCTCTTTCCATTTGGCCGCTTTCCTCACTCCGCTGTGTCTCCAGCTCCTGTGCACAGATTATGAAACTGAAGCTGGAGGCACAGCGGAACTCCTAAGAAAATGGCCAAAGGGAAAAGGAGGTGTGTCTCCATCGGGGTGCTGATTGTTGTCTGTGCTAGCTGGTATTGGTTGTGTCATGCCATTGACATATCAGGGCACACATACCTCCTTTATCAGGCTTCAAATCGATGAGCTAGCAGCAGCAAGAGAGCGCCGCAGTGTGAGGCGCGTGAAGCCGAACCGCCACAAGCCTCAAGAGACAAGTGATCATAGTAGTAACGATTAATATAATCAGCTATCTGATCATATAGCACAGAGCCAACATATACTTGAGAACGCCACGAAGACCTCATTAGTCTTAGTCTGGCTTCTTGTCGAATCTCTTGCAGCAGCAAGGGAGCTGGTGATAACCGCCACAGAGCCTGAAGAAACACTTTGATCAAAGACGTTATAGTGACAATTATTACAATCAGCTATCTAATCAAACCGCATAGAGCAAATGGCATATCGTCTCCTAGGTCTTTAACAACCCAAGACCCCCAGCAGCTACCAATAGGCCTCAACGGCTACCTTCTTTCAGGTGCATAAACACATCTTTCCTCTGCCCCGATTGCTCGGCACTTTCTCCCCCTGATAGGCTGAGAAAGTGCAGAGAAGCAGGGCAATTTCAACCGCTCTCACCCAGAGGGTTAGGGTGTTCATCACCGAATTCGACCTGTGAGGTCTGCAGCTTTCGAGACGGTGTGGAATGGATGCTGCTGTGTGACAGCTGCGGGAGGGTGTTGGCAAAAATAAAAATTAGAATATTTAAGAAGCATTAATGCTATCCAGTAATCAGAGTAGGATTGATGTTCAATGCGCGTATGAATAAAAGGGTTGCTTGGTTTATCTTCCGGCTGTTTATCATTTGTAACGAGAAAACCAGATCGCTTAGGTTGTTTTTTAGGGATTCTTTGACAAAGCTTTCCTTTTCTAATTTTATGGTAGAGAGGATATTATTACTAATAATTATTACGTATAAAATTTTTGTTAGGTGAATGGGTTTGGCCACCTTGTGAGGCTCAGTGACTTGCAAACGGTGGGTTCTGGCCCATCACCTGGCAGCGGTGGACCGCTGCCTATATACCTTCAGGAGTTGCAGGGAGCAGCAATCATGCAGAGTCAAGAGGCCATGGATGACGTGGTACGACACATCTTGGAGTAGCATCGTACACGGGTAGGCAAGGTTGTGCTCATCGTTTTCAAATTATTTATGACGATGGTTTGGTGAACGTATTGGGGGTTCGCCGGGCTCCCAAGCATCCACCCAATGAGTCAGGTGCAAGTACAGGCTAGTCAGGCGCAGGTGCCGTCAACCTGGCTGGGGCCCACAAGAGGTTGAGGCCATTGTAAAGGTGCGTTGACCGGTAAACCAAGGGAGCACGGCAATTTTATGCCATAAGCGCTGGGTACTGCAGTTTCACTTCGGACGGATCTGTTTGTACCCTGTGACAGTGCGGAAAGTTAACGCGTTCTTGGATGCTGTGGCGATGGAGAGTGCTCTGAGAGTCGAGTTTTACAGCAAGGTAGGTCTGAGGCGTGTACTTACGGTCCCAGATTTTTGCTATGCATAGTTTTGCATTGTAACGATGGGTTGTGACTAGTTCCAGAAATGATCGGCGATGTCCTGAGATGGTACACGGCTGAACAAATTGCGGCCATCCTACCAAGTTCTAGTTTTTTTCGGGTTCTCGGTATCGTAGGGTGTTTAAGCGGCCTCGCACCTTGCTCTCAGTACTTCCAATATATAGAGAGCAAGCCAGGATGCGGCACGCTTAGGAGGTGAGGGGATCGACGCTGTTATGGCATGTGACCCAAGGGCCTTATCACCCCATGCAAAGAGATTGCCGGAGCCCTCATGGTCCGTCTGTCCATTGTGTTCCTCAGGGACAGGTGCACACCTCTGCCAGGATTGCAGCCTGCACCCGACTTCCCACCACAACCACAACCGGTGAGGAATTTACCCCCCGATGTCGTAAACATCAAAACATGCTCATCTACATCTCTAGGCGTCACGGTGTACATCCCGCAAAGCTGCACAAACCTCCCGCATGCTCCAGGGAAGATGCTGATAAATGTCAGCGCCAAATACGCCAAGTGCCCATACCAGTTTATGCGAGCCGAGCCCAAAGTGTAAAGAGATCTCTCGTGCTTACGCATTTCACGTACACAGAGTTATAGTGTAGCCATTCACTCAGTTGTTGACACGGCACAGAGGCCGCCTACAGTTGCATTTGCACATTAAGTTTTCCAACGTGGACATGCCAACAGGTCGGTGCTGCCCCTGCCGCCCAGAGCAGGAGCGCGTTAACTCACATTCCTCGGTGGCTGTGAAGGAGGCGGCTTCGCAAGCGGGATCCGTAATGCACTCCTTTCGCTCCTCTGCTGGGCACAGACAATCCACACGGTCACGCACCACTGCAGCTTGCCAAATCCCACTCGGAGTCGGCCTCAAGGCTACACGCCCAGTAATCTAAACCTGCCTGCACGCAATGCGACGCGCTACTCACACTACCCAAATGCTCCACGGATCATGGATCGATTCTTAATGGCATGCGACTTCCTTTCGATACTGAGCTTTTTCTGCTCCTTTACGCCGACATCCCGGGGGGCGACACAATCTGGCTCTTCCATCCACTATTCTCCCTAGTTCCCTAGCCGGCTCATTCTGCTATTGCCGCTGCTGCTGCGCGTGTCGAATCGCTGCCCCCCTAAGGCCATCCCTGTTTAAGGACACTGCCATCCACCGAAGCCGCCGTGGCTATCCTCACTACTGCTATGGCCGTGGCAAGTTCTTGACCAGCGCCATGCCATGACCACTGCTACTGCTACTGCGCTATTGCCACGCTCCGGCGCCCAGCTCCTCCACCTGCGCTGAGCGGTCAGACAGAGGCGTGGGCTCCAACCCAAACGTTTTGCGGACCTTCCAGATCTGCTGCTTCTTAGCCATCTCCGCCTGCAGCTGACGAGCCTCCTTGGGTGCGATGGGCGCTGCAGTGCCGGCCGTGCGGCCGCCCATGCCCCAGCCCACGCCGGCCGCGGAGACGGTTGTGCCTGCGTGCACGTAAGGTCGAGATACTGAAGACTGGATCTCGGAGCTCTGAGACGGTCCTGGAAATTTTGGAAAGGGCCCAACGGATTGCCAGTTGGCATGAACTCACACACACACACACACACACACACACAAACACAAACACAAACACGTGCGTCAAATGGACGGCATCATGAAGCCCATATCTGAAAGGATGATTTCGAGGAAAACGTAAGTCACGAGGCAAGAGCCTTTGTGCGTGCAACCCCATTGGCACCTCCCTAACAAAACCTGCGCCTTCACCCCCTGGCCGTGGCCCCGCTCTGCCCACACGCACCCTCGGCCTTGCGGCTGGCTTTGACCACCACCACCTTCCTGCCGCTCTCCGTCTCAAACTCCTGCAGGCCGGACGGACCCCCAAGTACCACGCCGCCACCGCGACTCCCTTGTTGTAGTTCCTCTATCACCTCCCCATCCAGCTCGCCCGCTGTCTGGGCCGCTCCGTGTATGACTGTCATGGTGTTTCGAGCTGATGATGACCCACTGCCGGCCCCGCCGCTGCTCAAGGCCGGTGCGAGGTCGGCCACAGGCTCCGCGCCGTGTATAACGGGCATCGCGTTGCGACCTGCAGCAGCAGTCCCGCAGCCAGAGCCCAGCCCGAGCGGCAGATCTGCTCCCAGGTCGGACCCGGGCTGCTGCTGCTCCTGCTGCTGTGACGCACCAGGTCCTGTGAGCTGCTGAATCCCGGGTACATGCACCGTGCCGGAGGGGTGCAGACCTGCTGCCGACACCCCCTCGTCCGCCGCTGTGGAGGAAGGCATTCCCCCTCCGGTGCCTTTGTTACCAGAGCGTAAGTGTCCAGACTGCGGCGACGTCCCAGTCGTTACAGACACGGCCGACGTTGACGGTGTTGCTTGCGTTACAGCAATGGCCGCGCCGGCAGCGGTGGTGGGTCCTTCAGTGGACAGCCTGCGCGTCGATCCCGTGCTGTTGGGGGAGATGGAGGACGCGCGGGAGCGGTTGGCTGAGCTGGACCGGGATGCGCTGCTGGGGCGGGCTCCAGGGGAGGGGGAGCTGATGGACGATGTGCCGTGTGGGGGCGCGACTGCGAGCAGGAGGTCGCATCAAAGCACGCGATGCGGAGATGAGAACGACTATGAACATTCCAGCGCTGAATCGGGTGACACCCGTGCATCAATGTTTGTTACCACCTTTTGTGGAGGATGACACGTACTGACACGCAGCTTGCAGTTCAACACACGACGCGGGAGTCCTATCTAACGACTGTTTATTCACTAGGAAAACAGCCGACAACCGGCCACAGAAATCCATCACCGGCATCCACTGACGTTTGCAAATGATGTTCAAAATTTTCGTTGGGTTCAGGTTACGTTTCTGGTGTTCTGCCTGATGGGCGCTTGTGCGCTTTCCCTGGCAAGGGCCTTATCTCTTCATGCTTTGCAGGGCCTGACTTGTCATTAGCCGTAATGGCATCCCACTCATGTGTATCTCATTCCCTTTTTGGCTTTCTGTCCTGTATCCTTGGATCCTTCGCCGGAGGAAACACTGGGGCACGCGATTTGGTAGTCCAATGTGTCTAAGGCATCAATGTCATGCACCATGTCGGACATACGTAGGGACACTATGATGCCAGAAGAGAGACCTGCAGGTCCCCAGCCCCTGTCCCCAGTCCCCAGCCCAAGTCCATTCTTCTCATTTCCAGAGGGGTCAACGCTTCCAAGGGGGGTTTGATTGCGTTCACGTCCGTATATTCTCCCAGAGCGCCGCTGCCCTGCTTTTGCATCGTATAGGACATGCGGGTATATCCCACCTGGGGGTAACTTGTTCGATTTATCTGAAGCCCTGCCTGCAAGTACTGGTGGCCGGCCCCGGGACGCACTAGGTGCCCTCGGCGGCTGCCCCGTCCCCGGAACTGTTCCCGGACTCGGACTGCCGCCGCTGCCACCGCTAGTGCTGGTGCTGGTGCTGACGCTACTGGAGCCGTTCGGAGTCCCCAGCGCCGCTGGGACCCCAGAGGGTGTTGGGGAGGCTAGGGAAGCCGAGGGAGTGCTCTCTAGGGTTCTGCTTGAATGTTGAGAGGTCGTGGACGTGCGGAGGCTGGGAGCTGCGGAGGAAGACGCGGCAGAAGCAGCGCTATCGGAGAGGGACGCTAGGAGAGTGGAACGACCTGAGGAACCAGAGGAGGAAGGGGACCGCGGTTACGATTGTTAAAATGATTGGGGTCACCTCAGGTGTGTTCAGGGTGCGAGTGAATGTCTGCGGGTTCACCATGCGCAAGGATGATTCAAGTGGATTGCCGCCAAACTTCGCAAGTCGAGCTATATGGGGCTGGCGAACGGCCAAGTGTTTTACCTGTGTGTGGTCGCAGGACCTTCGGAGGGGCTGATGCTGGCATCACTGCAAGGACATCGCGGGCGGTTGCGGCAATGTCCTGATCCTTCGTTGCCTGCCGAGCCAGCGCCTCCGCTGCCCGTCGACGTGCCGCTTCAATGTCCCGGTCCAGCCGTAACTCCTCTTGTGCAAGAAAAGAAATCCGATTCATTATAGCCTGTATTCCAAGGCAGTTTCACAGTGTTGTGAAAATGCGGTTTTGCGCAGGAGAATGACTGCATGGTACTGTAAGAAATGCGCACACAAAAGGTCGCCCGGATCATTTATATTTGATTTCAAAGAAAGTACCTGAAGCTGTTCATCCGTTTCTTTTCGTTGCCTCCTCGCGTCGAGCAGCTGTGCTTCATGCACCTTTGTCGAGCTCTGCTGCTTAAGGACCTGCTCCGCGCCCTTGTAACCGTTCATTATGAGCGACTCCTTATATTAAAAATTGGTACATCAAAACTACTTCAAGCAGGAGGAATCCTATCACCTATCGGTTTGCTTCATCTAACGGTGAGTCGCTCAGTACAAGTACATGATTAGTGATGAAAATACCAAGATATAACAGCAAGGCGACAACACAACCTTCCTGGCATTGAAGAACCGGTGCCCAATTACTATGTCATAAGCCTGCGAAACATGAACATCGTTGTGGTTTTTTACCTCTGTAGGCAATTATAAGTATGTATTCTGCATCCCATCTGCATCTTCGCGTCACAGTACGCAACAACGGGATGCACCCTGCTGTACCGTTATTAATACCAACCGTCGAAGTCTTGATGGACGGCGCGATGGTTTGCAGCTAACCTTGAGAGGAGCTGTCGTGAAACGCAGTCTTATCAGTTATACAACAATGTCTCTACCTGCCACCTTTCACAGGTTAGACGGATATCCCAGCCGGACTGTGCACAATACGGAGGCGTCATCGAAGCTTTGCACCACGGACCCTACGCATGTCCACATGTCCGCTTCCGTACCACTTTTATCCGGCACTCTGTGTGAAACGGTTAGCGCGTTAGCCACATGCGACGTCGCACAAACCTGGCTGCTGTCGTCCTTCCTTCAGTTCAAAACCGGGCATGGCGCAACTGTCATGCAAGCATTGATAATACACTGAACCCAGCCCTGCCCAGGGACCTTTGCATAATTAATGAGTAGCCTTCAAGCCCATAAAGCCCCTCTGCTCGCCGCTGGGAACCCACCAAGTCCCTGTAATGCACTCAAAGGGCGACAGCATGTGTAGAGGTATCAGCATGCTCGGCACCCATGTATGTCGATGAACAATTGAACATATTTTCAGACACTTTACATTTCGTTGAACGCCTTCGGTTGAGCCACAACAGCATGTGCCGCCAGCAGCTGCTGGATCGACAATTCTTCACTGCTTGGCTCCACATACTCGGGTAAGGACGTGCTTGTGCCGCCACCAGCCGCTGGGTGCATACAGGTACACAGGCCCGGAACGTGCCATACCCCTCTTCTCCCACTCCTACTCCCATATGCGAGTTCTTTCCTTACGCTCATGTACGATGGGAGCCGCCCAGACGACTGCGGGCTTTCTAATGCCCGAATGCCATGATGCATATGTGGAGTCTTGGTTGGGTGTGTACTGGGTAGGTAGTATTCAAAGATTCAGCTTGGCTGCTGTGCTGATCTGCCATCTTTGCCGCTCGCGAGGTCTTTTCCCTTCCTAGCTAGGTAGGGTGGAAACGACAGGGCAGCAGGCCACTCAACACCCTAAATTTTCCCTTCATCCCCTTGAAATTTATGTACACTTCAAAAATGCCAGCCTCCTGCCACCTACCACACCCTCCGCCACACCCTCGTCGCGCTTCCGCTTCGTGGCTTGATGAGGGTATGACGTACTCGACTAATGGTTGGACGTTTAAGGTACAAATGGCACCTGCTTCCCCCATGGGAGCGGAAAAACACCTTCAGGGGCCCCTCACACCTCCACTGCAGGGCGTGCAAAGCCGGAATTACCGTACAGACGAGATCGCCGTGATCATCTCCCGCCGTGCCCGAGATCTGAGTGACGATCATCATTGAGCGACTGCCACGCACAACGACTCCAATCACGCCAACGCCGCCAAGCGGCTGTAGCAATGCTCCAGCAGAGCCTTAAACTCTTCAGCCATCGCCGCTTCACACCAGGCGGTCAACACGACATCTCTACTCCGCGCCGCCTCGCTGCAGGCCGCCACCCACTTCGCCGGTGACAGCACTTCACCGTGGCTAGCAGCAAACCCCTCCAGCCGCCTGTCTCGGGCAGCGTGCCGCTGCATGGCCTCCAGCACGCGTGCTTGAACGGGGTGCGGACCCGTTGCTGCGTACCCTGTAGGCGCCGTACACGGTAAGGGGAACCGGCCGAATCGCCACACTTGTCCACGGTGCCACTTGAGGTTTATCGGCAGCGGCTGTATTAAGCGTGAGAGGATTACCGAAGATTATCAACAGGACCTGCTATACTTTCAGAACCACGCAGTTTATAAGTTATATGTTTTTTTTTATCGAATATGCGTCCCGGTCGACACTACAATTCAACAGTACTACGATAATGTTCGAGCCCTAGTTGAGCAATCTGTGCCTTTATGCCGCCCCCTAAACCAGACTCAACCCTGCCCCATTGATGCCGTACGACAAGCTCGCAATTCTTCGATATTCTTATGGGTTATACATCATACGGCAATACAAGGCATTATTTGTTGTTGTGGATGTCATGAATACTCACAGTAGTTGGCATTAGAGAAGCCAGACCCGAACTCGCCGTCATTCAGGCCCTGGAGGCAAGGCGTGTGCGCAGACAGACAGACAGGCAGGCAGACAGGCAGGGATGGAGCGCCCAGCAGGCGACCAGTTAGGTTCCATGTAGCCAAGGTAGGCAGACAGGCAGGTTCCATTTGGGGGAATGTATGGGCGCGGCTGGTCGATCAGGATGCGGTGCCTTCGCAAAACTGTGATCACATGGGGGACATGATGCGGCACATACAGCCATGTTATGGTCCACACTCTTCAGCTAGCCGTGTACCGCGCGGCTGCATCCAAAGCCATCGCAAGCAGACCTGCGCCACTGATTGCATCATTCCTTGCGCCGCGGGAATTACATCGAATACCGGCTCACTCGCTCACTCGCTCATTCACTCACTCGTTCACTCGTTCATTCACTCACTCGCTCACTCGCTCCTACCTCCGATCGGTGTAACAGCGCGTGGACGTACGATGCGTCTTGCGCTGCAGGACTGCCCGTAATGGGTTTCCCCGCGTACGGTGTGGGCGCGCCCCAGCACAGGGGAGTTACCAAGTTGTGGGCCTGGTCCAGACCGCTGCAGTCACAAAGGTTCCGGAGCAGGTAGACGTGGGGAGAGAAGCAGGGGTGGGGACGCGGAGCTGACCGGGGGCTCGTTTGGCTGATTGCTGAAGCAGGGAGCTTTAGGGCAGGGGGGAGCTTCAGGACGGCAGGGGTTTACGAAGGTCGGGTTGAGTATAGAGTTAACGGGTTTGGTCGGCGGCGTGGACTTAAAGAATTATAATACATGTAATATTGTATTTTAGTTAACCACTAAGTTGTTAATAGAATATATTCTAGTTAAATGTCTGGAGTGCTGGATACGTGGTGGAAGTGTCCCCACGTTCCGTCAGAAGGGTGCGAGAGACGTATGCGGGAGACGTGCTCAGGGGTTAGGAGTCAGTAAGAAGTTGAATTGGTTAGAATTCTTGGGTTAGTTGGGTAGTCAGTAGATGGACCACCCGCACCACATGGCCGTTCAGAATCATGGATTTGACCAAATCATGATTTGGTTCGACGGTTCGTGCTCGGAGGCCGATCAGCATCAGCATCAGCATCAGCGATTCAGCATCAGCATCAGCATCAGCATCAGCATCAGCATCAGCATCAGCATCAGCATCAGCGATTCAGCATCAGCGTTAGCAACGCTGTTAAAAGCGCGATGAGGCCACCGGGGTATATTGGCCTCCATATATCGGAAACTACGCGGTAACCTAGGGGGGCCCGGGTCGACCAGGATTGGGCCAACATCTCCCCTAGGTGCCTCGCTGTTTCATCGAGGAATGCACCCTCAATTTCCTCAATTGATCCCAACTGACCCACATGCCACGTACAGAAGCCCTGCCACCACGCGTGCAAAATGATCCGCTGCCACAGCGTCGGTGCTCCGTCGCTGAGACGGCGGCGGCATGACATCAGCGGGCGTAAGGCCCTGTATGACAGCTGGCAGGTGCCCTGACGACACGTCCGCCTCGTACATCTGCAATCGGAGAGGCCAGGGGGTCGAATGGGAAGGCAAGTGCGGCGCGTTCCGAGGGGAGTTCCATTCTTCAGATTCCTGAGCTTCAGCTGTAAGCAGCTCTCACGGCGCCTGCTCGTACCTATCCAACTTTTGAATGAGTAGACAACCAGACCACGTGTGGGAGGAGCAAACAGTGCCAGGACTTTATGGAAGGAGGGGGAGTAGTGGTAAGATTCGGGGCGTGACAAACTCTGTCTAGTTGCGATCGCCGCATGGCACGAGGCTTCTTTTGTTGGCTTGTCACACTGGCTCCCTTTTACGAAGGAATTCCATTGTCCCACTCCGTGGGCACATTACATTCTCCGTTGGAGTCCAGTTCGTTATTTGACGATCAAGCGTTACCCACCATCGGGATTGACTGAAGCCGCATTGGGTTTGCTTCCAGGTAGTTCAGGATAGCGAGGACGCGTTCAGGATAAACGGGCGTAGGTGCCTGCTTGCCCTTCGGCGTTGTCCTCGCTGCACCCGCAGCTGAAGGCGACACAACGTCTGAAGCTTGAGCCATAACCGTAAGGGTAACGAGGCGAGTTGCCGAGGCAACTAACTTGGCAGCAACTGACTTCGGAACATGCAAAGTAGAGCGCTTCACATGCGGACTTGAATACATTTTGTCTATGGTATTTGGGTGGATTAATCCAAGGTTCATGCGAAGCGCTTTTGTGTTCGCACCTGCGAAACCACTCAAAGCGGTTTGTTCGTGAAGATCTACTAAGAAATATTCATGTCGAATTTATATCGCAATGTTGTCGCCGATTTAGTGCATTCTAATTCTATTCGTTGTTTTTTCGTAGCGGGGTAGATTCCGCATACGGCCTAGACCGCCTTACCTGCAGCTTTGTTTCCAGCCGAGGACTTCGAATCAATTCCTCTTATAACGTAGAACTATGGCAGACATAACATCTAGGCAGCGTCAGCAATCCGGGGCTGGCGGCCACGGCCAACCGATATCCACACAGCCCACAAATGGGACAACAGCGAATGATGCAGACGACAGCGGAACAGATACAGATGATGAAGGCCGTCTCATTCAACAGGTGCTGCTTTTACCTCTTGGCGTCCTCGTCGTGCGGACTAGCTGTTGGCGGACGCACGGCAGTCGTAAGCCATCTCTTTCACTATTCCCCTATGCAGGCCACGGCCACTGCCAAAGCCCGGGGCTCTGAGCCCCCTTCCAGTGAGCCCGCGCCTTTGAAGCCTTTCAGCAGCGGCCAGACCTCGGCGGCGGCAGCAACACCCCTGGCAGCAGCAACAATTGTAGCGGCTCTTCCGCCACCGCTGCCGGAGCGCATTGCGCCGCAGCCGGCTCCGCCGCCGCGAGGACTTTTGGCAACCGTCCCCAGAGGCAAAGCGCCACCAAAGCGCCCTGCGGGTGCAATTACGTTGCGGACACTGCTGGATGCGGGCTTCGTGGTGCCAGGAAGCAAAGTCTTATATGTGGAGTACAAGGGCCTTATCACGTGGGCCGATCTCACGGAGGAGGGGTCCATTGTTTGTGACGGTGCGTCTCATGTGTATGTCTATGTGTATGTATGTGTGTATGTACGTGTGTATGTGTATGTATGTGCACGTCCGTACTCATTTCCCTTCATCCGGAAATGCCTGCCTGAAATGTCACACAAGAGCCCTTCTGCCTGAGCGCATTTGTGGCCCCTGTCGGTGCCCTTTAAGAAAGGGGTAACGTACACCGGGCAATCTCTAGAAGAGCAGGTAGTGGTCCGTTTTAGTCGCGGGCACTCCGGGCCGGGCGAGCGAATGGATGGGTAGTTTGTGTGGCCCCCATGTGAATGGGCGGATGAGTGACTTGGGTGGGTTCTGCAGGCTCCCGGGGTTTGATCGCAACGGCATCTTGACCAGGGTGATGGATGGGTGGGTTGCGCAACACACGGGTGTCAATACATCAGAACGCCCCAAGAGGCGCACAGCCGCCGTGGTGCCACGCAGGCCAATCATTTGAGTCACCGTCGGCGTTCTCGATTTACGTGAAGCGGAAACTAAATCCTGAACGGAAAGCGGACGACGGTTGGAAAGCGGTCAAGTACGCGGGAAAGTGAGTAATGCTGCATTTTGCCGACCAGGGGCCGGAGTGAGCTAAGATGAAAATGGCGGGGATAAGGTTAGGAATGTAACCAGTTTTGCGGGTGGTAACTGCTAACTGCTAAATGGTAACCTGGCATGTCATCTTTCAGCGCTCGTAGCGCGAGCAGCGCAGGAGTGCCCCCTGAGAGGTGCAGTCCTTGACGCCGGGGCGGGATGAAAGGTTGGAAGGCTTTAAGCTTGCGTGCGGCTCGCATGAGGTAGTAGCAGCGCTCGCAGAATGAACATGTGGATTACACGACTAAGGGAGTCCTAGTCCCCGCCAGCCATTGCTACTGATGCGGTCGCATTCACCCTCCGCATCCCACCAGCGCATCCTGCGTGAAAGCACCTCCCATCTCTCTGGTCGTGCGTCTCTGGTCTCATCTTTCCATGAGCCTAGTTCCACGCTCTTCCGTCTCGTGTGCTAGTCTATGAACTTATAAATCATATGGTCCCAGTCCCGATATCGATATCGATACTGATACCGATACCAATACCTATTGTGGTCCCGCCCGGGATTAGGCTCCTCGAGTACTTTAAGGAGCTGTATCTGCGACAGCAGCTGGCGGCATCAGGCCTAGGGAGCGGCAGCATCCGAGGAGCTACACCCACGGGCTCCTTATGTGGTGGCGTCGGGGTGGGTCCGTCGCCTCACTCGAGCACGCACCCGTCACCGCTGCGGCAAGGAGGAGGGGAGGCCATCAACGGAGCGGAAGAAGGTGCGCGGAGAGGCGTTGGTGGGTAGAGAGATTGAGTTGCGGTAGGGGACATCGAAGGGCAGGGCAGAACCCCAACAAAATGGCCACAACCAGCGCAAACGCGGCTACTTTCCTATTGGTTTATGCGGGGTGGTGGCGGCGACGCTGGTAGAGATGTTGCACATTTCCCATTATTGTGCCTACCTTCACGTAAGCTTTGGGCGTGCTGCTGTGTGTGCAGATGGGCCGCCCAGTAAGCGGCAGCGTGTGGATGAGGAGGCAGATGAGGCTCCTGCGCTCAGCGGCGGCGGGGCGGGGCGGCCAGGCCTCAAGATTAAAATCAAGCTCAAGGTGCGGTATTCTGGGTCTGGGTCTGGGGGAGAGACGAATGGGAATGGGAATGGGAATGTCGCGTCATCGTTCTAATGGGCCGCCTATTGAAGTGTCCATCACGTTCATGACGTTCTTTGGATCCCCCTTACAACCTGAAGGGGTTGCCTTATTGATTGTCATTCTATTAGGCATTGGATTGCGGTTGCGGTTGTACACGAATCGTAACTCCCTCCTATGCGTAGTCTTTGCATGTCATGGGACCTTCCTTCCGTGACCTTTTGCTGCAGCCCGCCGCGCCAGCCTCTGCACGGCCAGGGCCGCTGCTGCCCTTGCCTGCGCCGCCGGTCGCTACGGTCCCTTGCGGCAGTTACGCCGGAGCCGGTGCGGCTGGAAGTGGGAAAGCTGGAGCTCAGCCCTTCCGTCTGCTGGTCTCTGATATGTACGTTAGGGCGACTAGGCGACAGATGACGGGGAGGATGAGGAGGAAGTGGCTCTTGGGGATGGGGGAGGATGTGGGACAGAGGAGGGGGAGGCGAATGGGGATAGAAAGGGAGTGACGTGATGCCCATCACCTCGCCCACATCTACCCGCACATGGCGCCCCCCCACACACACCAACACCAACACCAACACCAACACTTGCCGGTGCTGCACTGTAGGGTGGTCATCATGATGGACTTCCACGCGCACTGCTCCTCAGCTGAGGTTGGCGGCCTGCTAGCTGGGGCATATGACGCAGCGGCTCACACACTAAGCGTCAAAAGGGCCTTCCCGGTGCTGGAGTTGCAAGACACCTCTACGAGTCAGGCCACTGGCGGGGAGGCGGGGCGGCCGCCGGTGGCGGTGGAGTTCGACCCCACGGACTTCGCGCGGGTATGACCACAACGGGGTGAGGGGCGCAATTGTGAATTCCCACCCGCTGTGCGTGGTTGCCTTGACTACACTATGGTGGCTCGGAAGGAAACAGGGCGGGGCCTGTAAGACAATGCCTTCGCAATGAACATTGCCTGCTGTTCCTACGCTATGGCGGCTTTTGCTCCTGCTATAGCTCCTGCTATTGCTACTGCCGCATCACCGCTTCCCCTGCAGCTGCTATTGCAACTGCTACAACTTCATTTCTTACTTCGCTGTCCGCATACTTCTCCGACTCTGTCCCTGTCCCTGTCCACAACAGTGACCCCTGCCCCTGCGCCTGGCGAATGCCGCCTTGCCACATATACAGGTCATGGCGGTGATCCGCAGCTGGGGCCTTACGTGCGTTGGATCGTACCGCTCACATCCCGCTTATCCCGCCACGCCCAACATTCTGGATGTGCTGTACGCTGCTCGCGCGCAAGAGGCAGCGCGAACAGCAGACGGCACGGAGCCGAGCGTGTGCGCCGTTGTGGCGCCGTACGGTTCTGCATTGGGTACGTCGTACTGTGATATGCATGGCATGTTACCTTGGGCTTGACGCGTGCGGCGATGCTTCAGGACATACCAGGGCAGCGTCATACCAAGCTGTTGGAAATCTCATTACGCGAGGAAGCGTTTCCCTGATTTCATGTTATGCGCATAGGGAGGCGCTGGCGCCGATAGTGGTTTCTGCACGAGCACTAAAATTATTAAGAGGCACCTCTCTGTGTCGCACTTCTTTTTCTCGTGTTCATGTGGGTGCTGCGCCCTATGTGACCACTCGTCTGCAGTTGGTGCTGCTTCCAGCGCCATCACTTGGTTCCACGTGGAGTACGACAAGTCGAAGCCGGTGCCGATGCCGCCAGTTTCTTCAGGTGGCATCGCTCCCTCGGTTTCGCCGCCGCCACCGGCAGGCTTCCAGCCTATGGCCCTCGAGGTGGAAACGGCGGAGAACCCCACATCACACATGGACATTATGAGCCTTGTATCGACCCAGTTCCATGTGGGTCGGCGCAGCTGACGGGTCTTAGCTGAAGTAGCGCCGTTTATTAGCAGCGGCGCTCACTCTGTTTCCGTTACTCCGTCATCGCCCGCAATGTTACTACAGCCAGCGCGTATCCTAATCCCTTATCAGCCTTGCCTAGCGTTTGTTTTCTGTGGCATCGTCGCGTGCTGGCGGCGTGTCGGAGCCAATCAAGCCATGCAGATCTCTTCCGCCTTCGGCATCTCTCAGTGTCCTTTGCCTCCTTTCTGGTCCTTTTGTACATAATCCTGGTCTGTCTGGTATATAAATATGGGTTGCTTTGAAACTACCAGCCATGAAACGCTAGAGGAAAAGGCGTCATGCTTTCATCCGCGTTCGAGGACACTTGCGTTGCCCAGCATCGCTCTAGCTTATTCTTTTATACTCTCATCCCGCTCTTACTCGGAACGCTGTCAGCATTATAACGGCTTTCTTCTTATCCCGCCATCCTAACTTCCCTGTTTTCCTTTCCCGGCTCCCATTTGCAGCACACCGCGCGCACCTACGCAGCGCGCCCCACGCGTGCTCCCATGGGTCTGCCATGGCGACCTGCTTCTGTTGCCGGTGCCGCTTCAGTCGCACGTCCACAACAGACGTGCCTGGACAAGCTCGTGGCCTCAGTGGTGTCACGACTGCCGGACATGTTTGAGGGGGATTTGCGGATCACGTACGGCACTATGGTACGGGATATGGTGCAGCACGAGTTCGCGCAGGCTGGGCGGGTGGGTCTGGCGCGTGCCGCTGGTGGCACCGATGACGGCGTGTGGGGCCCCGGGGTTGGCGGTGGGGCCAGCTTGGCAACTGGGAGGTCGCGGCGGACGGTGCGGAGTAACGGCGCAGTGGCAGCAGCAGTTCGGTGTCATAGTGATGATGAGGAGACGGAGGAGGAGGACGATGTGCAGCTGGATGACGAGGAGGAGGCGGCTGGAGATCACGAGATTTGAGCCGCTGGGGAGCAGGGCGTCGATAATTACGCTGGTGAGGCTGGCAAAGCCATGCGGTAGAGGCACCTGGGATGGAGAGACACTTGCTGTGTGTGTCTGTCAGTCTGCTTTTTTATCCGTCTGTCTATCTTTTCATTTGTCTGTCAGTCTGTCCGAAGCGAAGGGGCTCTTGCTATCGGCCTGCTCGACTTGGAGCATGCCGAGATTGAAAACAAAGACTAGCAGTGAGTGGCGAGTTGCTTGGCGGTGGAGCTTCGCAGGTCGCTTGGCTTTCATTTGGCTTGAGTTGGAGATACTTGGCTGGAATGAAATGCCGTGGGATGTCTGCGCTAGTGGTTTTGCATGGCAGGATGATCAAGTCAGGAGGGCAGGGGTAATAGCGCTGCATGTTGGATGACGGATGATCTCACCGCGCGGTTGTTTGGAAGCCCAACACATCAGCAACCTGATTGATAAAGGAACCTAGGATTGCGGACTGATTCTTCCTTGCAGCTGTTTCATCGCTATGGTAGTTATGGGCGCCAAATTTACCTTTTGCCAGAAGTTTAGCCTTTGGCTTGTGTGTTGATTCTTTGTTCTTTGTGCCGCGTAAAGGCACTCTCCCGTGCTGGTCCCTCCCCCAAGGCAAACCTGAAGAGGTTCGCATTGCACACGTATATGACTCCTATATGTTTGTGTGCTTTGTTTTGAGTTTTTATGGGCTTTCCTAAAGGCCGCTTGTTGTGCAACATCGCGTTGTAAGACTGACGCTCACTTATATGAATGACAACCACGATATCATTTTTTCTCTTATGTTTTAGCTTGTGATAAAGGTAACCTTTTTGGCCTTCGTGGATCTGCAGTAGCTCGTTAGCTGTGGATCTCATGACCGGGAGAGCCTCTACCTGGTGATATGCTGATTGTTTTTATAAGGGCAACGGGCGAATAGGCGAAGCTGAAGGCTGTTTGAAAATTTCCTCGATAGTCGAAGGTACGTGTTTCTAGTTACGAAGCTACGTGGACACCTGCGGAAGGCGGACATATTGAAGGACGGACTGTCGGATCCGATTGTGCGGGTACTTGCGCTTTTGGTGTCTTGGGTCATGCGAGCTACCTGCAGCACTGGATTTCTGGATAACTCTCATGGAACTAGTAATTTTGAAGAAATAATACGCCAGGAATTGATCGTCGAGTACCGTACAATGATGCCTGGCCTGAATGGCTCGTCTGATTGCTCGAATGCTCCAATCAATGTACCATAGGTTTAATGATTTAAATTAGCCAGCTTTTTTGATCTTGTAGTTGGAATAATTAACCAGGGCCTATTCAAACAAGTAAGGACAGATATATCCAACGAACTACATTTCTACATGAGCAAACACGTGCCTCTTCCTGTCTTATTTGTAACTGTTAGGGACAAGGCTCGGACGCACTAGTGTCCAGTCCATGGTCGTATAGCACGAAGGCTCTGTTTCGTATTTCTATTAGGGCCCTGATGCGGCCCACCATATTATAACAAGAAAGTGTTCAATAGAACAGACGACATCTGGAATGGAAGGAATTGAGGTGAGATGTGAGCGCGAGCAGTGTACGCTGAAGGAGCATCGAAAATGGCTACGTTTGCCAACAGGTGGACGACATGGAGCTGGATGCAGATGATATGGAGGTTGATCAGGGCCGCCGAAAACATGCGTCCCAGAAGCTTGTCACTCGGCTTGGCGCTGTGGGGGGAGCAATTGATAAGGCGATGACCGAAGCGCAAGCCAGGGACATCCTTAGGCAAGCTACCGAACTATCTTGTGGAAACAAGATTAGTGTTAATAATGCTTTCGACCTTCTTGGGATTGATGCTCTCAGGGTAAGCCACAACCAGGGCCCCAAACCCGCTTAGTACAACTTGGTCATTCCTAACCCCTTCTACCCCTCTCCCAGACTTTGGTTTTCAGCAGCAAATCAAGGGACAGCATTCGTTGCAACGAGGGACAATTCTTCCAGAGCGCAGGATTCGGCCTGGAAGCTGGCACAAAGATATACTGTAAACGTGTAGACGCCGTCTACAACCTTGCAAACTCCATTAATTATGGCCAGGCGGCCCCAACGGCTAATGGTGAGGGCCTGAAACACACCTCGCAACGTACAGCACAATAAGTTGCACGGCATGCCAGGGTGCCGCCCACCCTCATTAAGCTAGTAGATTTCTGGATTCCAATCCTATCACGGACCATCAATGATTTCTGGATTAGAGGACAAGCCGATCACAGCTCATGATATCCAGCTTGCTTTTGGTACCCCATAGACGACGATGGTGATGGGCAAGATCAAGACGGCGAAGGTGGCACGCAAGGGGGCGGCGGCGAGGATGGTGGCGAATGTGCTGTAAAACCCAAAAAGCGGCAGAGTGCCGCAAGCGCAGATGCGACGCTGGCAGAGGACGCAGAGCTTAAGCAACGCATAAAGGTAAACCTGCAACATAATGGATCCAGCGCAACACGATTTATTGGACGTGGTAGAAACACGTCGCCGTGCTTATCTTCTACATATGAGCTGCGCGATGCGGATACCACGCACGCATTGCCTCGTCAACGTTTTCATAGCCGACCTCTAGGATTACACTGCACAGCTGCAAGTGGCAGAGGCCGTGATCATGTGCCCTGCGAAAGATATTCTATGGCGCTTGCCCTCGCGTGCCATCGTGTACAGGAGCCAACCTTCGACGCAGATCCTTTTTTTGTCCGGACATCCCGGCTTATTGACGAAAACAGTCCGCAAGGTGAGATGCGCAATAATGCCAAACGAAAGGGCCAGGGTCAAGAGGCTATTAGGAAGCAACTGGTGACAAGTGATAGGGATTGGCATGAATGAGGATGTTCGTGTACTGCTGACATGAGTGTTCATAATAACTGGTACGTCGACCCTTTTTCTCTAACGGCTACCTGGGCGCCAATCGTTACCAATCGTTAGTGTGCAAAGTTGCAACATCTCATGATGGCCCCCTGTCTGCAGGGCTGCTATTGTACAATCTGCCTGTATTCATCAGCAGCGACATAACCTTTGATTCAAGCGCCAGGCACGTGGGTGGCGAGTCAGGGGCAGTCAAAACTTCAGTCAGGGACATGTTCGTGGCTTTCAGGCCTCAGGTGCATGGGGGGAGGGAGGAAACAGACTTTCCCCGTTTTCAACCCCCAAACACTGAACTAATGGATGAAGGCAGGCCATCCAGGGCTCCTGGGCATTTATGATAATCGATCTGATTCAAGGAACGATTACAGACGGGTTACTAGTGCGCGTGACGGCTTTTAGGACTTCCTCCTGGCTTACATCCGTACGCATAACGTGCTGCGTGGCTGCATGCTGCAACGCTGTGCACTGCAGGCCCCAGGCGCTGTTAGAGCGGGCGCGTGAAAGTGCGAGCGTGGCAGGGCTGACCAACGATGTAATGGTGCGTGCTTCATGGCATCCAGGGCTTGCTAGAAGTGGTGCCTTTAAACCGCCTAGACCTCTGATACGAATGCATCTGACTGACTCGGCTAGGAGTGCTCTGTAATAGCACGGGTGCCTGAGTACGTATTCTGTACCGCCAATATTGATACCCGTTCTCTTGCCGCGCAAGACTTAGCCTTTTTCCTTAAAACCCTAAGCATTGAATCATGACGCTTTACGGACCTTAGCTGCATGCTGCTGCGATGCAACCTGCTGCGTCGCAGTCCACTTTGGCGTCCGCCGACCTTAGCTCAACGCTCCTGCAAATAAATTTTACTGGTCCTTGCCCCTTCGTGAGCCGCTCCGCTGCTTTACTCGCCTTGCAGGTGGACCTCACGCAGCTTCCGACGGTACAGGAGTGCCTGGCTGCCGCAGTATCTGAGATAGCGCCTATCAGCCCGGGCATTGAGCGGCTGTGCGCCTTATTGCAGGTGGGTGCAGTTCGTAGCTGGCGGGTTTTTGGTGGTGTCTTGCTGTGAGGCCTAGCCGCGCAACAATTACAAATTTATCCCACGATAGCGGGTAAATCTGGGAATGGGGCCAGGCGATAGTCCGAGCAGTCCTTGCTCACCTCCGTGTGGATTGTGCTGCATTTTTTTTCCTATTGGCCTGGGCCCTTCCGCAGCCAAGGCAAGATTATCCAGGTCTGAAGGGCGCAAGAGATATGGATCCGGAACAGCTGATGGGCCGTGCCTGGGGTAAGTGCACAGTTATGTGCAGCGTCAGCGGCGGCGCACTGTATTTGCTCCTACGAAAGGAAAAAACCGAGCCGACGGGGTGGCATTTGGCGGTGCATGCACTTGAGCCTGGCTAGGGAACGCTTGTTAGTTTCACTGCGCACATGCCTGTATATGAATTCGACTCCCCATGCCGGGAATGCGTTTCCTGAGGTATTCCTGAGAAGTGCTCGCTTCTCGCGAAGCCATTCAAACAAGCAACAAGCAAGTTGAGCAATATAACAGTTCACAATGTAAGTGGGCCATCCGCGAGTCTAAGGCCCTGAAGTAGGACTGCCAATACAGTCAGTATTGACGAATTGTGCCTTCCTTTCGTTGTTGTTATGCCTCTTTTAATATATTTGCCCTTTTCGTGCAACCGCCATGCCACGCTACCTACTGTCGCACCTACTTTCTCGCGCGATGCGGATGTGGCGGTGTTTTCTTCGCTTCGGTCCCGAGGACAGCTGCGAACGAGGGCGCAAGGGCGGAGGAGATCCGGCGGGCGACCGAGCGGCATGCCGTCATCCAGGCCGAGAACATGATGGATGTTGATATGGATGACGGTGCCGGCATGAACCAGAGGGACGCTACTTTCCAAGGCACTGTGAGCGAAGTTAGGTCTCAGCAACCCAACTGGGACGATGGTGACGGCGGTGTTGGTGATGGTGGCGCCGAAGGCACTTCCTACGGCGGGTATGGGTTAGACGGCGACGGGTATGGCATGGAGGGTAGTGATGACGGTGTTGACGACAATCCACCAGATGGCCCTGGCGATTCCCAACGCGACGGCGTCGACAACGACTTCGACAATCCGGTACGGCTCTGGCAGAGCGCTGTCTCAATGATGAATGCAGTATACGTCATGGATACACAGGACAAATTCTGATTGCTCTTGTGCAGTAATGTTTCGGCCCAGCCACGCACGTTTGCGCCACGTTTCCGGTTCACCTTGCGTAATTACGAAGTGACATTGAGATTCGGTCGTTTTCTGTCGAGAAAGCACTCGTGCTCGAAGTGATGAAATATGTGGTGTATCGATGTGCAACCCCTTCCTTCCAAAGCACGTAGCTCAATTACGCGGTAGCAGAGAAGCTGGAGACGACCTGGGCGGATCGGGCGACGAGTCAAGTCTACTCAGCCTGCTTGATAGAGCGGCCAACAGCCAGGCTGGCAGCTCGGCGGCTATGCAGTCGCCATGGTGGAAGAGCCTCGCTCGGAAGGCGGCAGCGGCAGGGACGAAGCCTAGAGCGCGCAAGTAAGGAGGTGCCACGAAGGTGTCAATCTGACAGGAGCCATTACAGCCAATAAAGCTGTTTATGGTTTTCCGCCTTCTTGTAACGATGGTTCAGTTAGGCTACAGCCTTTCCAATACGGGGCCCAGTCCCTTACCTGTGCGCGTCAAGGAGTTGTTCTCATATGCATGGTGTGCGTTATTATTGATTGTCATGAACGCGGCATTTCGCAAGTCGTGCGATGCACACTTGCGTTCTGCACCTGTGGAACAATAGCTCTTACATCATCCGCGGCATACTTCCCCGTGGTAAGGTTTTGCTATGCATTCTTCGACCAGGGGAAGGTCGTACCCCCAAATGCCCCGTTAAGCCGAGTCCAGAACCCTCTTGCTATCAGCCCTTTGCCACCTCTTGCTTTCCGGTTATTATCGGATCCGCGTTGCTCATCCGTTGCCGCTGCCCAACACCCTTCCCTGACTGCACCGACCTGTGGTGCGTTGCAGGCCCAAGCCTGAACCGGAGCCCCTTGATTGGCGCGCCTCTCCCCAGCCGCAGCTGGAGGCCGTCCAACTCCACGTTTACAAGACCGCTCGTCGCGACGCGTCGGCAAAGCTGTGCCTTACGCAAGAGGAGCCGTCACGGCCAGATGCCCTGCACTGTTACTTCTCTGCCACTCCGGCGGTCGCGAATCTGGACCTCTACGTTAGGGGCTGCGGCGCCAGCGCCTTGGCAAAGGCTGGCGGTCAGGCCACGATGTGCTCAGTGAAGGAGACCTGGCGCATGTTGCTCCTCGCCGACTACCAAAGTGACCGTCAGCTGCGCCGAGGTGTTGCTCGGAAGTCGATTGGTAATGGATTGGCCACGACCGCAATGCCTGCAGGGCCTCAGCTTGACGGGCCATCGGCGAGTGGAACGGACAGCCAGTACATCCCATCCGATGGCGGTGAAGAATGCAACACGGCATCGCAGCATTACGATAGGGGTGGATATGACGACGCTGGTGGGTACACATGAGGAGCAACATTTACCTAGGGATCCTCGCAACGGTCGGGGGTGCTTCCTGGGACGGCTTCCCTGAAAGGTCTGTAAAGTAATACCCGTTGGCTTGGGAAGGCGAAGAACCAGTTCAGAGCTGAATAGTCGCGCACCGAAGTCGTCTCATTGATGATGCCTGGACACCGGTACCTGGACCTGCACTAAGCAGTTAACTAGGACGCCTTCCCGCTTCCAGGGCACTCGGATGCTGGTGCAGATGGTGGTTATTATGACGACGATGATGACGATATTGGTCCAGGCGGCAGCCATGGTGAGCCGGTTGTCCCCTATTCCATCCAAGACGTACGAGGTCCAACACTAGAGGAGCTCCTGCAGCCACCAAGGCGTGTACGGCGCCTGACCGTTAAGTACGATAAAACAGCTGGCGTGGCGGACGTAGCGACGCTAAAGGCCAAAATTGAGCTTTCGCTCAGGTATGTACTTAACAACACCAGTCTTCTGTGGGACGCGGTTGCACATTTGCGCGTCGTGGTTACAATGGGACTGCATGTGTGATGGTGCCTTCGCACATCTACCATGCCGTTTGCTTTGCCCTTGCCTGCTCATGAAACCCGATCACACCTTTCCTTGCAAGTTTTTATCCGAGATTACCTAATGCTTACACATATTGAGCGCATCCTGTCCACTCGTCCCTCAGGGAAGTGGCAGCTGCCTCAGCCTCAAAACGAAGGCTGTCCGCGCCGCTGGATCCATCACCGCTGTCTTTCCAGACCGTGCTGGACCAGGTGTCAGCCCATGCTTTGGGCAAGGCCGGGGGCGGGTCCACACCGCGAGCGCCCGGCAAGAGCCCTGGCTCCTTCCTAACCGGCGTCAGCACTCACTTGGCCTTCATCTGCCTGCTGCATCTCGCTAACGAGAAAGGACTGGCACTGCGCAACTCGGACCAGCTGGATGCACTGATAATTACAGGGCTAGGTGACCTGGCTGCGTCCCAGTGAGGCGTTACATGGAATACAATGTGGGCGGAACGAAGAACTCTGGATTGTCAAAGTGTGTGAGCGACTTGTTTGCACAAGGTGCGTGCAGTGTAACACTACACATCCCTTTCACAAGTACGACGCATTAAGTACAGCCATCGCTGTACTGAATTAGCAGGTGTGTTACAAATCGCTAACGCTCACAACATATTGTCATGAAGCAAGGTCCAATTACGGGCTCAACTAAACATCCTAGATTGCAAAAGTGGGAATAGACCTACTATTATTGCCTACTAACCATCGTAACGTTCAGATGTGGCGCATAACATGTGCCTTCTCCTGACAAGCACAACCTGAACATGTAAGTTCATGACCCCTACCTTACTCGTCCTACTGACGAGTTTTGGTAGTTTAATACGGCAGTTTCACATTCCTGCATGGGCGCAGTAGTCAGTCCCTTCCACCGGCTGTGCTGGCGCACGCTTCCCTTACGTAATGGCGACTAGGGCACATGGGCTGAGCCATGAAAGGCAGTAGACAGACGCCCATACAAAACGTCGAACCAGCGCAAATATCAAAAACAACTTCATTTCACTTCATACCTGCGCAGATATGAACGAAACCTTATACAGCAATAGTCCAGTTGCAGCGGAGCTAAATATGGTGTTTGCATGGCCAAAACGTCCTAAACGAGAACTAAAAGAAAGAAGGGCACCCCCTTGTCACGAAGATAATCATATATGAGATGGTTTTGCGATGATGTGTTCACCGTTTCGGGTTTCGAAGATGGCAGTACCCTATGCCGCAACACGTATAAACGAACAAGTTCTCAGCGAATTGTACGTCACGCACGGAACAACTCAACCGTTCAGTTCGTGCATCTTCCTCGTACGGCCCCGACACGAACAGCTTACATTCCCGTCTTTGTGCGTACATCTATTCGTCCTCCTTGCAGATGTCTACTTAAATACATCCCACATGCCTCAGCAGACCTCTCTGCTTCACATCACTTCACATGCGTCAGCATCATCCTTAAGCATCCACCCCATCACAGCAAAATTGGTATCTTCTTCCTTACCCCGGATGGAGAATGGAGAACGCATATTCACTTCACCGAGGCATCGCGGGTTGAAGTAACTGAAGTCCCTGACGATATTCAGTTGTGTCGTTTGAATATCGGGGTGCTACTTCAGGAGCCCGTCACGCATATCCATACTATACCCTATGATCAGGAATATAACCATATATTGCAAAATCACCACCCTTGCGGCAACAACAGCTGCCTGGCAATCCCGCTGGTGCTTTAACTGCAGCCCGGGATTTAAAGCACGTACCTGGTAAGGGATAGATCTTGCATTAGGTGCCTCTTTTCCAGCCTTTCCGTGCACCTGGACTTCCACCCTTCTAAGTAGCCCACATGCAGAGTTATAGCTACGTGCGCATTTCGTAGCTCCAGTGCTGTGGCCTCAAAACTTCACACTTTCTCGGACAATTTCGCTCAGGCCGTCTTTGGAGGCAGCACTGCAGTGAAACAGGGTGCAGCACATACAGTGGGAGCGAGTCCACGTGGACTTCCGTCAACTCAACGGACATATTTGCAGAAGGGGCAGCTAGAGGATCAACTGTGCGAATTATTGCAAAGTAGCTCTTGACGGACATATGAACAAAAAACGGCAGGCAGACAGAAGCAGGCATCGGCATTGCGTGGCAGCCTAATTATACTTAATGCCTACCAAATCCTCACAACGCGCCAAGCAACCCACTAAATAAGTGCACTCACTCATCAAAAGTCCCCATTAGCCACCCGCCCCAGGACCCTACCGTTGAAGAGGAAGGCGAAGTCGCCCTTCTGATTGCCAGGGCCGCTGAAGCGGCAAACCACGAAGGTGCAGGGGCTGTAGAACCCTATCGTGGACTTCTGCACACCACAGCCTACGAAGTAGGAGGCTCGCCATACCAGCTGCGAGGCAGTCACATTCATTGAAAAAGTCCGTGTTGGAACCCGCGATACGATCATAACATGGTTTGAAGCCCCTCTGACTCAGTGCAGTACCGCCTCATCATATCTGTACGTTGGGGGCCGGAGAACAGGTACCTCTGCCCTAATGCAGAAAACCTGGTGTGCACCTACTGTGGTTTGGTGGGACGTATTGTGCCACGGAGGATCCCTCTGTTGCCGTCGGTCTTCAGGACGGCCCACTAGGCCGCCGGGAAGACTTGCCTCCCAATACCCCTCAGGTAAACCACCCATACTAACCCGCACGATAACGGAAGTCACTCGGATCCGCTCAACATGAGCAGCAGACCATACATTCCCATAGGCACAAACCGCCATGGCGGTCACGAAACCCCAAATTTCCAGTTTGGCCGTATTGTCGAAATTGACTCAGCTGACCCAAGGGTCAATACCCACAGACTGTGTGAGCGTCTTTTGCTCATCGTCTTTCACTGCAGTCCTCAAGTGCTCACCGCCGAATGGCCAGAGCACCGAATCGCCAGAGCCCTGACCCGCCAGCCCTAACTGCCAGGCGATGCAAAATCGGAAGGACGCACCTGTGTAAAGTGACTGACGTCGTTATTGTTTTTTAGGACGTTGTCAGTGAACGGTGTTTGGGTATTGAAGTTGTACACGCCCTCCTGAGGAGCCCTCAAGACGGGGAAGGAGGGGAGGCGGAGGAGGGGGCGAACCAGTTAAGAGAGCAAAGTCCGCGCCAGACTATAAGCGTGTCACAGGCCATCGTTTGTTTGTGATTTTGGTGGGGAAAGGAGGTGGGAAGAGGGGGCCCCTTCTCCTGGGATCAGGCGTCATGTTATGTCAACACGGCACACGGCAACATGTGGTTTTCGTGGTATTGGGGCGAGTGCACGGTGGGCCGCTGCACTCTACCATGCGTTGAGCTCAGAAGCCACATAGTTGGCAGGGGACAAGGAACGATTGGGGGTATGTGGATGCTTCACGAAACATGCGGGGTGAGTAGCTTGGTCCTTTAGCAGCTTCCGGACCTATTCTTATATTATAATGGAAGCGTGAACCCTCATATAATTTGTTCTTAACCAGCCTCTCCCACCTCGCTGTACCAATCCGTCACCGCATATCTGCACATCCATGTGGCCCCCGTCTGCCAGTACAGCAGCTCCCCGAGGGAGGAGTGCACCAGGGGCGCCGTGCAGCCAATGCCCGCCAGCGTGTTGGCGTAGCCCTGTGCTGCCGCCGCTAGACCCGAGCTCCATCGCAATGGATTTGCCTGATGCAGTGCACGCAGGCGGTTGATCTTGTCTAGCGTCACCTGCGCGTCGGCACACATGCCCCCGTCAAAGGCGGCGGAGGCGTTAACGTACGGGGGCGGCGCATGCGTGGGTGACGGCGGTGAGCGCCCCGGCGTGTACGGCGTGTCTGGCCATGCCGGTCCTTCCGGAGAGGTTGGGGCCAGGAGTTGCAGTGGTGGGGGAAAGGGGAAGCGGTCAGCTGGAGCCGCAGGCTGGAGGGGGAAGGTGGGGTAGTCGGAGTTCTGTAATCCAAAACTCGAATCTGTATTTGGATCCAGACTG
The DNA here is from genome assembly GCA_030268105.1 of Volvox africanus. Taxonomy (NCBI): domain Eukaryota; kingdom Viridiplantae; phylum Chlorophyta; class Chlorophyceae; order Chlamydomonadales; family Volvocaceae; genus Volvox; species Volvox africanus. The sequence continues at coordinate 2,610,875 of BSDZ01000103.1, forward strand.
GAACCTTGATCCGGTGAACCAGGAGGAGGAGGGGGAAGAGGAGGGCCTGACAGCCCGTTCCTGTTTCCGCCGTTGTCGCTATCGACACCGTATGAGTACTCGTCGTCATCCCCGCTACCCATTTGGTTGTGCCACCCTGTGCCACTGCCGTCGCCGGCATCATTGGCTTCATTGCCTTCGTTGCCACTGTCACCCCCATTATCACCCTTATCACCAGCTGCCGCGGCGTCATGGCCACCGCTGTCACCGTCGTCATAACTTCCTGTACTAGTGTTGTGGCTTGCCAAAACGACGGGCGGAAGGGCCGGTGGAAGCGCTCTGGTCCCATGCTCCCGCTCTTGCTCCCGCTCCTGCTCCGGAGGCGGCGAACGCGGCGCAAGTTGCGTAATGGAGTAACACTCCACAGGGACCACTGGTGAACCTGGTGACTGCGGCACGGTAGGCACGGTAGGCAGCGGCAACTGTGGGTTGGCGCTTTCCAAGGCGGGGGAGGACAGCGGACCTTCAGGTAAGGAGGTGGAGAAGTCCGGATCCCTTGCGGCAGGTGCGGGTGACTCTGGCATGAGAGGGGAATGTGGGTGCATGGCGTCATTGGGACCAGCTGCAAGGTGGACTGCTGGTGTTGGAGATGAACCCAGATGTGAGGGAAAGGGATAGGGGTTGGGTGCCGGGGGCCTGGGCGCCGGGGGGTTAGGTGAGGGTGAAGGACGTAGAATAGGGGGTCGGGGCTGTGGGGGCCGGGGGCTTTTGCGGGGGAAGGGTGGAGAGGAGGGCGGAGGCGGAGGCCGTGGGCGTGGCGGGGAGGGTCGTGGGGGGGAACGGGGAGGGCGAAGCGGAGGGCGGGGAGGAAGGCGAGGTTGAGGAGAGGGAGGGCATGGTGACGGGCATGGGGGAGATGGGGACCTCGGGCGCTTCTTCCGCGAGCGGGGAGCCAGCAGGAACCGTTGATAAGGAGATGAAGGGCCAGGCGAACGCCGTATTGGCTTGTGGTGCTCATGTGGTGGAGGCGGCGGCGGCGGCGGCGGTGGTGGTGGTGGGGACAGTGGTTGTAACCCCGGTGGGGAAGACGCTCGGGCAGCTGTACGAGGGCCGGTCAGGCGCTCACTCGGTGACAGTACTGATGTTGGTGCTGGGCCGGAGGTCACCGAGTTAGGTTGCGGAACGGCAGGGAGCGGAGGTAGAGGTGGAGGTGCAGGTGGAGCGTCTTCCAAAGCAGTGGCAGCATCAGCAGCCACAATACTAGCAGCAGCAGCAGCGGAGCGGAGCAGCTGATGACCAGCCTGGTTAGCTGGTGGTGATGCCGGCAGAGGAACCTCAGCCACCCGCCCCGCCATCACCACCACCACCTGTGGGTCCTGTTGCGGGGGCGGGCTCACGGGACCCCCTTCGACCTCGATTGTGGCGCTGCTGCTGAATTGGGGCAGTTCTCCGAGTGGCGGTGGCGCCAGCGGAACGGCCTGTGCGCCAGCCACCGGTGGAGAGAGCGACAGTACTGGCGACGCCACAGCCGGGAGGGGTCTCCAAGGCAATTGGCGGGTCAGCCGCGGCGGGGCGGGGGATGTGGCTAGCGGGCCATGCTGATGCAATCCGGTAGTGGCAGGAGAGGTGGCTATGCCGTATGGATCCGGATTTCGGATTAGCTGCAGCTGATCCTGCTGTGCTGAGGCTGTGTGAGGGGGAGCTCCAGCCTCACATGGACGGGGTGGGGGAGGCGGAGGGGAGCTCATTGCGGACTGCGGTGACTGTTGCTGCGGAGACATCGGCTGCAGTGGTAGCTGGCCAGGCCGCGGCGTATGCATGCTCTTACTTTGCAGGCTTGGTTGGATCATAGGTGGGTTACGATCCGTGGCCGTGGTGGCTGGGATCAACGCGAGGGAGGCGTTGGATGGGGGAGAATCTTGCACGGTACCCGCAGGATCGCCGCCGCTGCCGTCTGCTGGGGTGTGTGGCTCAACAGAACGTTCGTTGGGTGATGGCAACGTCTGTCCGGTTTGCGGCTTGTCATCCCCAGGTGACATGAAGAGCTCCGGGGCTGCTGTGGGACGTGATAGAGGGTTTTGTGGTGGAGCCCCTTGTGTCACCGGAGGTGAACATCGCGCAGATGGCATTTCATTATGGCGCGAAAATGCGATCAACTGTAGAGAGCTATCTTTTAGTGCTGAAGAATCGACAATTGTTCCTAGTTCGCTTGACTGTGCTGACTGGAGAGTTTTGATTGGCGATGGCGCAGCCTTCGGAATTGCCACGCTGGCACTCGGACCAATTCCAAACAGCCTTCGCGAACCTGTAAGTGTGCCTGTACCTGTCAGTATATGAAGATAAGATTTACATCGTCTCATAGTGTAATAGCCACTAAGGTGTGAGAGGGTCCCCGACAACGCATGCCAACAGCACTAAACGTATTACATTAGGTAATTGAATTATAGAACTGACTTTCAAAATATTTACAAAAACGCTGTGTTAATAACCTTATCAGTTCACACATCTAGTCCAGCTGTATCGATAATCCAAAGCGGCAGTTAAGATGACATCCACCTCACCTGCTGGGAAATCCAAGGTCCGGGGGCTGCAGCTTACTTCTCGTACGCAAATATTAAATAGCAAGCAAAAGGAGAGGGTTGCTGCGGTCATGCTTGCTCGCTGACTGGTATTGAGACGAATAAGTCGACCCCCAGTCGCCATCAAAGTTAATGTTATCAGGTCGAAGATTTGATCAGAGTAATCTATTAAGCTATATTTTTGACATGACAGGTGGTAACGCCTGAAAAAACTTGGTGTATGCATCAATGATTCGTGAATCGGTTTTTTGGCTGAGGTTTTTTAAGCTGGATCCAAAGTTGTGGAACCTAAAACACGTAGTATATACAGCTATGCGGAGGTTTATGGGGGGTGACATACCTGGCCTCCTTGCTTGGATGGCGGGCTGATGCGTAATCGAACGCGGGTGAGCGGGCGAGTACAATTTAAGATGACGTTTGTTTGTTCACATATGAAACATCATATTGATAATCTCAGGAGTCCAATAACTGATGATCTCATGCTGCCCCTACCTGGTGCTCACCTCGCTGTCACCATGCGCACGCGGCCATTGTGGGCTTCACAGCAATATCAGAAGCGCGCCGCAGCACGCGCAAAGCGGTGGACAATTGAGTATGTGGGGTCAACGATGCCATTTGGATGGTTTGGGCCATGCCGTACAAATTAAGGTTCCTGTGCAGCTCTTGGGTGTACTGCGGGAGACGATGCACGCATTTGACTATCGAGTTGGGTGACCAACAGTGTGTTCGAGGACTTGAGTGCGTGTCTATATGGGCGCGGGCTTCTGTCCTTGCTAATTCGGAGGGTAGCGGGGAGCGGTAAAAAATGCACATGTGCAGCCTAACGCACAGTGCACGCACTTTGTCGCTTGCTAGTCATATGGACTGCTATTCATATGATTCATGCCATACATATGGAGCGAGGGTGACGCAGGAAGACAGGGGACGGACCCCTGCAGGAAGACATCCAAGATAGCTCGCTTGCTTGCTGCTTCTTGCTTGGGTCCATTATTAAAGTAGGTCGTCGCGATTAGACAGCGATCCAGTCTCATCAACTTCCATTCTGACAAAATCTGGCGGTATGGCAGTATGATGATGATACATTCTGAAACAACAAGTAACATCCTGTCAAAGTGACTGTGTCGTTATATATCTATACCTAATAAGATGTCGAAAATAATTAGTCTTTCTGATTGCAAAACAAGGAACGTCGTCGGACAAGAAGTTCGTAAAGTTTGTTTCCGTACATATACCTGGGATAAATAGGCTGGGCCTGCCTAACACAATTAACAAAGCTGCCAACTTTGCATGCTATCACTGTTCTGTTATGCTGATTTCCACAAATCTTAATTAAGTCTTCCTTACCTGAATTATCTCAGCCAGTAGCGATATCCAGTTATTAGATGTCCATGGAGCGCTCCGGAGTGTACTGTCGCCAGTATTCCGTGTCGGAAGCACAACGCATGTAAGTATATGCTCTACGTTTACCTATAGATGAATCCACGAATGAGATTGGCGACTCGCTTCGGTACTAGGTGTTTGGATGGCCATCGATGGCATGGCGACCCAGCAACTGCAGGTGCTTTTGCGATTGTCTAATCTTGCCAGCATGCTACCACGCGCAGAGCATGTATTACAACCGAGGAGCATCTGCGTGCTCTCATGGACTCCGAGGCTTTCCAGGCTTACCAGCGCCTGAAGAGCAAACGCGCGTTCTGGGCCGGTAAGTCGGGCTTTCCAACTCTGTCTGAAAGAAGCTGATTTGATGTTTATTGTGCTTAGGTTTGCTGTTTCTCATAGTTTGCCGACTGTGACTGCACGCAGGCTTGTGGCGGCGGACTTCCTGCAACATTATTATTGTGTGTAGGATAGGGGGGTACATCACCCGTGGCCACTAACCTGGCAGTCCCTACCTTCCCCGGTGTTTCGGGGCTCCCTCAGTCTCCCATGCCGACTTCTCCGAAATTAGTGGTTTTCCCAGGTTCAGCACCCACCATCAGCATCCAGCGGAATCTGCTGAATCAACTAAGGCGTCAACCCCGCTACTGGTGCTCGCAGGTCACTATAATTGGGGTCGTCACCGTCCATTGACATGGGGGCACCCTGCCCTTAACATTAGGGTCTTTGACCCGCTCTCGGTCGGGGTAGAACCTGGAACTCCAGGGGCATATTAGCCGTGCCATAACAGTCGTGCCTGAAAACGTATATTATATTATTGTGTTGTTGTTCGTTCTCGGGGTCCTCGGGACCTTCAGCTGGATGCCCAGTCTTAATCAGAAGGACCAGGCACCTGCACAGCAGGTATGTCGGTGTATGTAGGTGAAACGAGTAATGGATCGGTCGTCATCATCGAATTCACTACTCCATCGAGCGATCATCCGTCCTGCTGCCTGCCTGCTGGTGCCTTCCGTATATCGACGTGCTTATAGTTAAAAGCCCGCTTTCATTTATTCTTTCGCTTTTCAACAATCACCCCAGGCGGCCTCGGCGGACGACTCCTATCCTATGACGGCCCTCCTTCTGCCCACAGCAGCGGATACGGTGCTATTAACTGTTGTTTCCTCAAGCGAACCACCACCACCAGCAGTTCATCTGTCAGTTGTGACCACTGATGCGGCTGTGGCTGACGAGCCAAATCATCACGCTGATAACGACAACGCCATTATCACTGCTGCTAGCGCCAACAACTACAACGCCACGGCGAAGATGCCTGACGATGACCGGGACCGCCATGACCGCTGGATCAACAACCTCGAGAGCGTTGAAGCGGCTGCCAAGGTACGTGGGTGCGCTTCGTTGTTACTGCTGGCGGCCTGGTCCGCAGCTTTCCCCTGCCTGTGTAGTATAGTGGGGTATCTACGGGCAGTGTCAAACGATCCTGGACCTTCGATGTTCATCCATCCCATCGGGCCTTTGTTGGTCGACACAACAGAGATACATCATTGGTATCGTCCAGGTTCGAATCCCTCCACCTACGGGACGGTGAGGGCGGTTCAGACTGGTAGATGACTCGGGAAACCATCACCAGGCCGTGAGGGATCGAATCTGTCAGACTACAGACTAGGTTGAGGGCTGGCCCCTAGACTGTAGGATGCGAGGACGCACCCTCTCTGAGGGGGAATACTTGTAGTATCCTGGGGTGTCTACGGGCAGTATCAAAGGATCCTGGACCTTAAATGGTCATCCTTCCGATCGGGCCTTTGTTGGCCGACACAACAGAGATACAACAGCCTGCCAAGCGACCGGGTGGATGCGTGGGGGTGTATTTAAGTACGTGCTTGTATACGGTCCTGCACGCATGCAAATAGAGGTACATCATGATGGTAATAGTCCCGGCTGCCTACATGAAGATAACCTACGCATATGAAGGTGATGTGAGCAATGATGCATATATTCAGTCTCGCTGCTTTATGCATTTTACACTTACACTCGCACAGGCCTGGGACCGTATTTGGTACGTTGTTGGGACGGCCCAAGCATCCAGGAGTGTGCACTGCCACCACCGCCACCGCAACCGCAAGCGCCACCGCCACCGCTGCTATTTCACGTGAGCCGCAGCCAGCAGCAACATCCCATCAGCAGTCTTCAGAGGTGGCTGATGAGGCCATCTGGCCTTTTGAAGATGGCGACAGCAGCTTCACTGGCAACAGCAACGTGACATGTCAAGATATTATAATTATTATTAAGGTATATACGCACCATATATATATATATGGTGCGTGATGTTTGTTTTCGAAGTAGTATCCATGTACATCCTGCTGTGTGGACCATCTATCCAAGCGCTCGATCACTTAGGTCATGGTATTTTACATTGATGCTTTGCCTTTTTCGTTCGCATGCACTGGACGACTTCTTTATGACCGCTTTTGGAAGGCCCAAGATGACGACGGTCTGCGCCGCCGCTATTGTCGTCCCATGTATGACTGCCATGTCGATTGACATCCAGGTCTGACAACCGCACAAAACTCTAATCCATGGACAACTCCATGCGCCAAGTGCAAGGCCAAGTGCAAGGCCAAGCTTTCAACAACAACGGATTCCGACTCCATTATCTTTCTGTGAGCGTACGGCTTCATAAACGTCCTGGTAAGTGTGTAGCGGAAGTTATTAAATATCTGCATTAGGTAGGCCAGTCTTTGCGTGTATGCATGCATTCTGCATGTATGCATGTATGCATCAGGATGCATGGCTGCATGCATACATGCATGCATGCATGCATGTTTTGCTTTTCATTCCGGATGTTCTATCCTAAGTATATAACCTGCTGCTAGTTGTCGATTCCGAATGCCTGTTGACTGGTTTAGTTATATGTTAACATGCATCATCTGCACTTTAGCCATGCATCTTACGGGCGGTGGGGACGGAGTGAGGTCGGGGTAGAGAGATGGTGCTCACCGATCGACAGCAGGCGGTGGTTGCTATCTAGATGCTCGTTGCTTTGCTTGTCAGCATTTCCAACATACATACGGCATGTTACATCGTTTGTGCATTATTATAGTAACATATAATTTACTTAATTATTAATGCACGGAACTAATGCATACAATTGCAGGCTTTCGGGGTGCTGGTCTGTCTTCGGTGCACCCCAGCCGATGATGAGCCGCAGATGCGGCAGCCTCTCATCCTAGACAGAACATATACCTACATGCGTTATGCTTTCGACAATACTGAGTGCTGACGACAGTATACTCAGGAGCGCTCCATGGTTGTCTACGGTAATTGATAACTGGATACTGGTACCGGCTGACATATTTTAGGTAACGGAAACTTAATAAAGATTTATGGAAATCAGCATAACATAATTAAGAAAGCTGTCAACCTTGCTTGTTATCACTGTTGTGTTATGAGGATTCCCATGAATCTTTATCAAGTTTTTGTTATCGGAGTTAACTCAGCCAGTACCGGTATCCAGTTATCATTTACCCTAGACAACCATGGAGCGCTCCCGAGTATACTGTCACCAGTATTCCGTGTCAGAAGCGCAACACATGTAAGTATATGTTCTGTCCAGGATGAGAGGCTGCCGTGTCTGCGGCTCATCATCGTTGGGGTGGACCGAAGACAGACCAGCACCCTGATATTGTATGTGGGATAGGGGGGTACAGCTTCACCCGTGGCCACTAACCTGGCAGTCCCTACCTTCCCCAGTATTTCAGGGAACCCTCATCAGGTCTCCCATGCCAACTTCTCCGAATTCAGTGCTCTTCCCGGGTTCAGCACCCACCACCAGCATCCAGCGGAATCTGCTGAATCAACTAAGGCGTCAACTCCGCTCCTGGTCAGCTCGCAGGTCACTATAATCGGGTCCTTCACCATCCATCGATATGGGGGCACCCATGATATTGTATGCATTAGACCCTACGAGCAGTATGAGGAAGGGACTGATCCATGGACTGACCCATCTGGTCCCATCTACAATGGTGCCTGGAGGATTCCATGGAAAAGACGGATATATATGGGCAAGAAGTCGTGGGTGAGATGCACGATGTGTTCTTCAATGTATTTAATGGCGATTGTATGGGAAACGCATTTGGCCAAGAGAACTAGAAGGGTACTACTGTGTTGCTGCTACTGCTGCTGGTGAAGGCGAGTGATTACGTAGATAGGACGCCATACTCATGCCACCACTTCCTTGGAACACCAGACTCAGCCAACATCGTCCGCATTTTATCCAACAAGGTGCGGTTAAGACGCTCAGCCTTACCATTCTGCTGCGGCGTGTAAGGGGCGGACAGCTCATGCTTAACGCCAAGGTGCGTGCAAAATTCCTTCACCCGCGCATTAACAAAATCACCCCTATTGTCCGTACGAATGCACTTTAACTGCCTTCCACACTGTAGCAGCACAATGCCCTTCTTGGTGAAATCGGGCACATCGGACTTAAACCTAATAGGCTGCACAACAGAAATGCCGGAATAGTCGTCCAGCATCATGACAAAGAAACGATGCCCCTTCTCTAAATCAGGCAACGGCCCACACACATACAGGTGGAACAGCTGAAGAGGGCGCTCAGTCACCCTTTCTGAGCTCGGAAAAGGGTCATGGCTATGCTTGCCTAATATGCATGGCTTGCAAACCTTGCCCTCCAACTCTCGCAACTACAAAAGTGATAAGTCAAGCCCCTTGACCAAACCCTCCTCCACCAACCTCTTCAGGCCTGGATGGCCGAGGTGCCCCAGTCGGTGATGCCACAAGACTGCCATCTCAAAATTGGGGACCTTAATGTGCAGCACGGGCATAACAGGCTTAACACAGGGCTCAGAAAGATCATGGACAGCAGAGGTAACACTGCTCATGAACTTATACAATCCAGTTGGGGACTTGATTGCGGAGATGGTGATATTCCCTATCGTGACCTTTGCACAATCACCATCAAGCAGGACGCTGCATCCTTTGTCTGTCAGGGCCGACACGGACACCACGTTCTGCCTAAAACCCGGCACGTAGACCATGCCCTCAATTTTCACATTTGGGGCAAGGGTCGGCACAACATACTCCAAAACGCTTTGCCCACAACACGTCCAGATTGCGCACATGAATGGAGGTTCCCAAACCTGAAGCCAGATACTTGTAATTGTGTAAGACAGATGGATCACCTAAGGTGAAATTTATATCTGGAATTCAGATACCAAGGATTCGAAGCCCCATCACAGCACATAATGTTATTTGGCAGCTCAGTTGATCGATCCTGGGTGGAAAGTAAGGATAACGCAACTATCTCAGGCTTACCCTCTCCGGTCTTGGGCTAGCCCTGCTTCTTCCGGAAGCACCTCTCTCACCACCTCGCCTCAACATGTCCAGGTTTTCCACACCAACCGAACTGTACACTCAACCTGACCGCAGCCGTACACGGTCCACTGGACAAGTGACCCAAGCCTGAGGACGTGGACAAACTGCCCTTATGGGGACAGTCACGGGTCAGGTGATCTCCACCACAGATGTAACATCCACTGAATTTAGCGCCACCGCCGCACCCAGCATAAAGGGTTGTTGCAGGCTCGGACTGAACCTTGCACTTGGCCAGCTTTTCCACCTCAATGGAGAGAAGTTTTTCCGTCAGGTCGTCGAAGTCCTTTGGTTGGGAGTAAGTAATGACCACCTTCTCAGTTGCATACAAACTGTCATCAAGGCCTATGTGCAGACTGAGCGGATTGGTATTAATCAATCCGCTCAGTCTGCACATAGTCCTTGTGTTTGGACAACTTATGGAACATCTCCAATGTGTTGATTGTGTGGGATAGGGGGGTACATCACCCGTGGCCACTAACCTGGCAGTCCCTACCTTCCCCGGTATTTCGGGGCACCCTCATCCAGTCTCCCATGCCGACTTCTCCGAAATCAGTGCTTTTCCCAGGTTCAGCACCCACCGCCGGCATCCAGCCAAATCTTCTAAGGCGTCAACTCCGCACCTGGTCAGCTCGCAGGTCACTTTAATTGGGGTCGTCACTGTCCATTGACATGGGGGCACCTTGCCCTCAACCTAGGGTCTTTGGCCCACTCTCAGTCGGGGAAGAACCTGGAACTCCAGGGGTGTACTTGTCGTGCCATAACAGTCATGCCTGAACACATCTCCAATGTGTTGTATGTCGGTTCAATCACCACTTATGTCGAAGTAGGCTGGAATTCATCTGAGCACTACCGAGCATGATATAAGCATATTAGCATGATATATTCGAATATATCTAGATAATTCAAAGCACGTCACATTATCATTCACGACATCACGCTGTCGGTCAACATGTTTGACTCGAGGCTGATATCAATGCGCGAATCCACTATTGGCATAATATACCACGTAATAATATTTCAAATATTATTACCTCATTCGTATCATGAACCACACGCATATGCGGAAACGCGACGATCGTGATGGTTGGGTCGGCAACTGAATATCAATATTCGGACCTTCGCATGTTGCATAGTTGCATCCATTAATATCACAAATTACGCAATATTTAGGACAGTGCTATAATAGTAATAATAATAATAGTAGTACGCCGGCCGGAGCCTGGCGTGTGTTAAGGGGGTGGGGAACTGAGGGGCAGCATTACCGTCCCTGTATGCCCACACCACCGTGGGGAACCGTTTTGGTTTTACCGGTTATTTGGCTGCACCCTCTAGTGCTCGCCGCGTCCGTATGATGGCGCCCACAGTTTCGATTGTTTGCCGGTGTAGGTGCAGGCAGGTCTTCTGGGCATGCTCCGCGGAAGAGCCAAGCCTGCACAGCAGCAGTTTTAGCGTGTTGGTTAGGGTCCCTGTGCTGCCCAGGGTGACGATTTGCGCCTCAGTGTAGTGCACCTTCCAGCCTGCTTTCGTGAGTTTCTCTGTTAGCCGTGCGTGTTGTGCAGTTTTCTGCTCGAGTTTGTCAGTGTGTTGCAGGTCGCTAGTGTAGCCCACTTCGACAATGTACACATTGTGCATGAGCTTGCATTCCGGTCCCTGGTACCGTTTGCGCTGGGTTGTGCGCGTGGGGAGGTTGGGAATGAACATGATGTCTGGGCGGAGGCGGCGGATTTCCTCGTCTCCTAGGTGTGGCAGCATCCATTTGGGGACGCGCGTCCCACTACAGTACGGTGGGAGATCCACTTCTTTACCGGCGTCCATAATCATGAAGCCACCACCGTTACGGCCCCCGTGGACGCAGTCGGCAATAGTGCGCGTCGCTTGGTTATGCCGGTTGATGTACATGCCTTTCATGGTTGGGTGGGGGCATCCGCCGAGTATGTGGGCTCCTGAGTCGGGTGTGGGGCCGGTCGTTCCACAGCTGCGGCAAATAGGGCAGTTTCCGTCTCCACGACGTCCGTAAAGTTTCTGCAGCTTAGCATTGAACAGTAGTCCGTATCGAGCTTTCAGTATTTGCAGTTTGAGCCAGTGGGGTGTTGTATCCTTCCTTCTTCAACCATGCACTGAATCTGCACGTCTGGATGTTAGCTAAGTGCACACCAAGCTTACGAACAGCAAGGCGATTTAATGCGAGTAGTGGACAGCGGAAGACTCAACAATAAGGAAAGATTCAACTTACAATGTTCTTCAATTGCAAATTAGAAGTCTGCCGTCAGACCCCGCGGGCAATGTTCATCACTCGGCTGCAGATGAGATGCTAGAATAGCTCAGGCCGAATATAAATGAGTATAACGTATGTATGCAAATTAGATAGAGTTAAGTACACGGGTACTTAGTCCAAAATAGCATTGAGCCAACTTCGGTCTCTAGGCGGCCATCCTTGCACCTATCACGTCGCGTGTACAGGTCTCACTGGATTCCGATCTCAAGTGTGAGTACCTTCGTAGCACTGTTCTAAATATCGTGTCATTCATGATATTAATGGATGCAACGCATGCAACATGCAAAGGTCCGAATATTGATATTCGGTTGCTGACCCAACCATCGCGATTGTCGCCTTCTCGCATACACGTATGGTCTATGACGTAAATGAGGTAATAGTATTTAAAGTATTATTACGTGATATAAAATGCCAATGGATAGATCACGCATTAATTATCAACCTCGAGTCAAACATGTTGACTGACAGCGTGATATTGTAGATGATAATGCAACATGCCTGATTAGCTAGATATACTCGAATATATCATGCTAAAATAATCATATCATGCTTCATAATGCTCAAATGGGTTACAGTCCACTCTGGTATAAACGGCGATCGAACCGGCGTACAACAACTATCCCCCCTCCCATATGCAGCGTCCTCGCTGCATCGAACAGCATCGACTGCAGAGATCATTGGGTCTGCGTGGCACATAAACGAGCTTCCTCCAATAGGGGCTTCATTTCTGGCAAGAAATTACGTGTCGGCTCCCAAGAGTTATGCTCGCTAGAATAACCAGTCCACTTGACCAGATATTCGTGCACTTTCAGCTTTCGTCATTGTCGACCTATACGGCGAACCCGATAATCCAGTATCCGCTCCACATCATACACCTTTTGCTTGCCTGCGATCCAGGTCCCGGGACCGGGGTCCATTACTGCAGGGGCATCAGTGTTGTTTGTAACGGGCTCCGTGCCGCGATAAGGACGGATGAGGGAGATATGAAATGTGGGATGAATATTCATGTCGGAGGGTAGGAATAGCTCCACAGCTACATTCCCTACCATGCGAACAACGGAATATGGATCAATCCAGCGAGGTAGCAATTTTCGAGAACCGTCGGCGAGCGAACGCAGGTTCTTAGTGCTCAATAACACCATCTGTCCCACCAAAAATGTTACGTCTCGTTTGGATTTATTATAGTAGTCCATCGTCCATTGTTGTGCCGCGTCCAAGCATGCCTTCGCATCTGTCATGCGGGATAAGAACGACTGGGCAAAGGTTTTAGCCGCCGGGATATTTATCTCCAACTCTCGCCACACGGGTAGCGCAGGATGAAATCCATAATTCAGAAAGAAGGGGCTTTGACCTGTTGAGCGGTTAACAGCATTGTTAAGTGCAAATCCTGCCAAAGTCAGAAACGTATCCCAAACAGAAGGTGTGCGTCCCGTGAAATTTCGTAACATATCGCCCAACGTACGATTTGTGCGTTCAGTTTGCCCATCGGATTGTGGATGATATGCTGTGCTCAAATGAACGCGCATACCGACGAGTTGACATAGCGCTTCCCAAAACTTAGACGTGAATTGACTGCCGCGATCGGATATCACATTTTTAGGAATGCCATGCAATCGGACCACATTATAGAAAAATAATCATGCTGTTTGCTCAGCGATGCAAGACGAGGTGCAGGGGGCTAAGTGAACCATCTTGGTCAAGCGATCGACCATTACGAACACCAAGTCGTATCCCCCCTCAGTTTTGGGTTGCGCGACTACGAAGTCCATTGAAACACTTTCCCAAGGGGCATCTGGTATAGGTAAAGGTTGTAATAAACCCTGGCCCTTACCAGATAGTGCTTTATTGCGCTGACATAAACTGCACCTTTGCACGAAGTTTTCCGCATCCTTCACCGTGCGCGGCCACCAAAACAAGCATCGTACTAGCTCTGCCAAACGCGTCCTTCCAGGATGTCCTGCTAACGGGTCCTCGTGGAACCACGCAAGAATATCGTAGCTCAAAGCGTCGTCGTTGGGCACGACGATTTGTGTGGTCGAACCATCCTTCCGTAGCCACAAATCGTTGCACTTGTGCAAATGTTCCACATTACTTGGTGAAGCAACCATGGATCGGCCTGATACGCCATCTTGAGTCGTTGCGTGAGATCCGCTGCTATCGGCACCTCCTGACTGTGCGAACGAGTAATCGGTGCTGCCAGAATCGCAGTATGTAATGATGGATGTCGACTGAGGGCGTCAGCGATATTAATTCTGCCGGCGATATACTCCTACGTACAGTCAAAACGAGATAGATATTCCATCCACCGGGCTTATTGTCGGTTAAACGTGGGGACACTCTGCAAGAATGTCAGCGGTTTGTGGTCGGTCTTCAATGTAAAAGGGCGGCCTTCGAGGTAATAGCGCCATTCATTCAAAGCATGTAGAGCCGCCAACAGCTCCTGCTCTCCGGTCGTATATCGGGTCTCCGCACCCGAAAACTTTTTACTCATGAAGGCGATCGGTCATCCTTCCTGCAACAATACAGTGTCGCTTCCATGCAAGAAAGCATCCGACACAACTTCAACACGGAATGGCAACGAGTAATCAGGGAAAGAAAGTGTAACGTCATCAGCGACGATTCACTTGAGCTCTTTGAATGCCCGTTGACACGCAGGTGTCCAGGCCTCTAGCGACGCGAAACCTCCTTTCCAGCAAGGCGATTTAATGCGAGTAGTGGACAGCGGAAGACTCAACAATAAGGAAAGATTCAACTTACAATGTTCTTCAATTGCAAATTAGAAGTCTGCCGTCAGACCCCGCGGGCAATGTTCATCACTCGGCTGCAGATGAGATGCTAGAATAGCTCAGGCCGAATATAAATGAGTATAACGTATGTATGCAAATTAGATAGAGTTAAGTACACGGGTACTTAGTCCAAAATAGCATTGAGCCAACTTCGGTCTCTAGGCGGCCATCCTTGCACCTATCACGTCGCGTGTACAGGTCTCACTGGATTCCGATCTCAAGTGTGAGTACCTTCGTAGCACTGTTCTAAATATCGTGTCATTCATGATATTAATGGATGCAACGCATGCAACATGCAAAGGTCCGAATATTGATATTCGGTTGCTGACCCAACCATCGCGATTGTCGCCTTCTCGCATACACGTATGGTCTATGACGTAAATGAGGTAATAGTATTTAAAGTATTATTACGTGATATAAAATGCCAATGGATAGATCACGCATTAATTATCAACCTCGAGTCAAACATGTTGACTGACAGCGTGATATTGTAGATGATAATGCAACATGCCTGATTAGCTAGATATACTCGAATATATCATGCTAAAATAATCATATCATGCTTCATAATGCTCAAATGGGTTACAGTCCACTCTGGTATAAACGGCGATCGAACCGGCGTACAACAACTATCCCCCCTCCCATATGCAGCGTCCTCGCTGCATCGAACAGCATCGACTGCAGAGATCATTGGGTCTGCGTGGCACATAAACGAGCTTCCTCCAATAGGGGCTTCATTTCTGGCAAGAAATTACGTGTCGGCTCCCAAGAGTTATGCTCGCTAGAATAACCAGTCCACTTGACCAGATATTCGTGCACTTTCAGCTTTCGTCATTGTCGACCTATACGGCGAACCCGATAATCCAGTATCCGCTCCACATCATACACCTTTTGCTTGCCTGCGATCCAGGTCCCGGGACCGGGGTCCATTACTGCAGGGGCATCAGTGTTGTTTGTAACGGGCTCCGTGCCGCGATAAGGACGGATGAGGGAGATATGAAATGTGGGATGAATATTCATGTCGGAGGGTAGGAATAGCTCCACAGCTACATTCCCTACCATGCGAACAACGGAATATGGATCAATCCAGCGAGGTAGCAATTTTCGAGAACCGTCGGCGAGCGAACGCAGGTTCTTAGTGCTCAATAACACCATCTGTCCCACCGAAAATGTTACGTCTCGTTTGGATTTATTATAGTAGTCCATCGTCCATTGTTGTGCCGCGTCCAAGCATGCCTTCGCATCTGTCATGCGGGATAAGAACGACTGGGCAAAGGTTTTAGCCGCCGGGATATTTATCTCCAACTCTCGCCACACGGGTAGCGCAGGATGAAATCCATAATTCAGAAAGAAGGGGCTTTGACCTGTTGAGCGGTTAACAGCATTGTTAAGTGCAAATCCTGCCAAAGTCAGAAACGTATCCCAAACAGAAGGTGTGCGTCCCGTGAAATTTCGTAACATATCGCCCAACGTACGATTTGTGCGTTCAGTTTGCCCATCGGATTGTGGATGATATGCTGTGCTCAAATGAACGCGCATACCGACGAGTTGACATAGCGCTTCCCAAAACTTAGACGTGAATTGACTGCCGCGATCGGATATCACATTTTTAGGAATGCCATGCAATCGGACCACATTATAGAAAAATAATCATGCTGTTTGCTCAGCGATGCAAGACGAGGTGCAGGGGGCTAAGTGAACCATCTTGGTCAAGCGATCGACCATTACGAACACCAAGTCGTATCCCCCCTCAGTTTTGGGTTGCGCGACTACGAAGTCCATTGAAACACTTTCCCAAGGGGCATCTGGTATAGGTAAAGGTTGTAATAAACCCTGGCCCTTACCAGATAGTGCTTTATTGCGCTGACATAAACTGCACCTTTGCACGAAGTTTTCCGCATCCTTCACCGTGCGCGGCCACCAAAACAAGCATCGTACTAGCTCTGCCAAACGCGTCCTTCCAGGATGTCCTGCTAACGGGTCCTCGTGGAACCACGCAAGAATATCGTAGCTCAAAGCGTCGTCGTTGGGCACGACGATTTGTGTGGTCGAACCATCCTTCCGTAGCCACAAATCGTTGCACTTGTGCAAATGTTCCACATTACTTGGTGAAGCAACCATGGATCGGCCTGATACGCCATCTTGAGTCGTTGCGTGAGATCCGCTGCTATCGGCACCTCCTGACTGTGCGAACGAGTAATCGGTGCTGCCAGAATCGCAGTATGTAATGATGGATGTCGACTGAGGGCGTCAGCGATATTAATTCTGCCGGCGATATACTCCTACGTACAGTCAAAACGAGATAGATATTCCATCCACCGGGCTTATTGTCGGTTAAACGTGGGGACACTCTGCAAGAATGTCAGCGGTTTGTGGTCGGTCTTCAATGTAAAAGGGCGGCCTTCGAGGTAATAGCGCCATTCATTCAAAGCATGTAGAGCCGCCAACAGCTCCTGCTCTCCGGTCGTATATCGGGTCTCCGCACCCGAAAACTTTTTACTCATGAAGGCGATCGGTCATCCTTCCTGCAACAATACAGTGTCGCTTCCATGCAAGAAAGCATCCGACACAACTTCAACACGGAATGGCAACGAGTAATCAGGGAAAGAAAGTGTAACGTCATCAGCGACGATTCACTTGAGCTCTTTGAATGCCCGTTGACACGCAGGTGTCCAGGCCTCTAGCGACGCGAAACCTCCTTTCCTCTTTAGATTTGTAAGAGGGGTGTTGTGCTACGGTTCATTTCCCGCCGACGCGTAGGTCGACGCGATCCTATAAGGCGAAGTGCTATTGTGATGAACGCATTACATATGAATGAATCTGCATGATATAAATGTATTCGCATACATTTATATATGCATTTGGCATGTTGTCATTATCCATCGCGACATTGCATCATGGCAAATCCGCCTAGCATGCATGAAAGACCGAATCATTGAAGTGCGCATTATGCTCGTGCTACGAAACGATAAGTAATATTATCTGATATAATATTACTTCATTAAAGCACACGTTGAGAGCGCCGCACTCGTCGCGATGCATGCCCTGCAACCGGATATTGTTATCCGGACCCTTGCATCATGCGAATGCCGGAAAGGCTTACACGTTATGCGTAGACATCGCCTATACGCAGTAGGGTTGTCACATCTAGGATCGGCCTCCTGATGTGAATCGTACGGCATTGCGATGCTGCGAGTATAACAGATGCGAGGACGGCTAAGCAAGACAAGACATCCGATACCGGAGAACACTCGTGTGTTCTAAATTACTAATTCTATACACTATTCTACTTAGCCCGAGCTAAGCCTGAACTTCGCTAATCACCGCCGCGTGATGATTGCTTGCTTCCGGCGCTGACGGCGATTTCGTCCATTGCATCGTTCTGATCCGTAAAACTGTAAGTTATATCTCTCTTCGTCTTGAAGTCTTCCGCTGTCTCTGTTTGCTCTCGCTTGCCTTGCTGTACTTGCAAGTGCTCGCGCATCGGTGTCGATAGTCTCCAGACGTGCAGATACTTATGAGCAAACGCGAACGAGAGGTACAACAATTTGGTATCGAGACAGGTTCGTTGCCTAACTGTCTCTCTTTGTCTAATCGGAAGTAGGTTCTTTCTATGGCGAGTTCCAGCGACGAACCACGAGGACCGCTAGATACTTTTGCCGAAGACTTAGGCCGCGCCGTTTTGGACGCCGCCGCTTCCGGTTTGTAATTGTTTAATTGCTTTTGTTTAGATTGCTGCACTTGTTGTGTAAGTGTACGCTCTGAGTCGCAGGTACACTATAACAAGGAATTCGTGCGTTAGCTCGCGTTAGGCTCGCGTTAGGGACCCCTAACGCAAGCCTAACGCAAGCTTAACGCGAACTAACGCGAGCTAACGCAAAGCCTAACGCAAATCAAACGCATTGCGTTATTGCTTGCGTATCGCTAACGCAATCCTAACGCACCTAACGCAATCGCAAATAAACTTTTTTGGGAGGGAACGAAAATGTTTGCGTTTACTTTGCGTTAGCTAACGCAACCTAACGCGAACTTACGCAATGTCAAACGCACCCACATAGATTCTAAGGTGTGCGTTAGGCCTAACGCAACGCAAGCGTTAGAGACCCATACGCAAGCAAAAATACATAGCGTGCATGGAAGTTAAAGTTCTCTAACGCACAATATACGCACGCCTAACGCGCATTAACGCGCATTAACGCATGCTTGCGTATGCTGCGAATAATGCGTACACAGGTAGCAGTTGTGGGTTGCGTAAAAGTTTTAAACGCATGTAACTAACATATTCGCACGCTTTCGCAAGGTCTTACGCGTGCGATAGCAACATTCGCGCCACTTTCGCTTTGCGTACGAGGCAGCCTCGCATTCTTGCTCACTGCAACTACTTTTGGTCGTTCTGGTTATTTCTTTACTGTTTCAGTTCTCGTTCCTGTTATTGTTTGCTGTTTTGCCCACCCGCTGCAGAATTATTTTTGTGTGTACGGAAACTATCCTGTCATAATGTACGTAGCTGTTATGAAGAATATCAATAGGATTTCAGTTTTGATGGATGAAAATATTCCAGGCAATAATTTACAGTTCAATATTCGGATAGCATCCAGGTAAGCAGCCATTGGTGAGTACGCATTAATTCAACGAAACAATCAAATTTCTACACATCCAATCCTGCCAATCAAATTTGTTTATGAGTTCAATAATCATTTGTACCATGCACCAATCATTTCAATCATCATTAGGTACATACATCCTAACTTCATCTGCCACCGCACATTTAGCAGCCCGCTCTAATATAAGCTTAGAAACAAACATGTTAGATGTTAGTTCTATCTAATAGTATTCTATTTCACTCTCTCTGTTGTCGTCCTCCTCTGGCGCAGTGGTGGCGTCATCCTGCTCGTCCTCAATCTTCTGGTCCTCGCTCACCTCCTCCTCAAGCAACTCCTGAAAAGTTTAGAAAAGGAAAATTATACTTATTTACATACATATGTATAAATGTAAATTAAGCTGTCACCACTCAGCAATTATCACTTCCGGTTACAATAATCTTAATCATGTCTAGGGTGGGCAGTGCTTTTAAGTACCACTAATCATTCTAAAAGCATAGTCTTTCATTTGCTGTACTATGTACTTGGACACTTTGTTACCTGTTTCTGCTAACTCCCTGAGCTCCTACGTTGACGTAGTGCCCGTGTACATCGCACACCTTCCGAAACACTCTTGACCTTTATCAGTCAAAACAACACATATTATAATTATACATTCAAACATGAAGGAAGTTTAGATAATAAGCTGAACTAAGGAAATTACCTTCTGTCCCTGGTGGTCGTAACTGTCATCGTCATCCGTAGACTTGTCTTCCAACGGCACCTGCTGGTCCAAAATACGTGAAGGGACTTGGTAGTAATAAAAAGGTTATATTAAAAAGTAAGTAATGTCTGACCTCAATATTTCGTACCTTTCTTTTGGTGCCCGTGCTTGGTCGCCTCACTTTCATGGATGGCCGCACATCGTCATCGTTCGTTACCTTCAAGGGCCGACGTTAGCATACATATATGATTTGAGAAATTACAAGCTTACAATTTCTATCAAAAAAGAGAAAAATAAATCGACATATGGCACATCAAACGACAAAGCACACAGCAAATGAAAAGAATATAACGAAACATAAAATTACAGCTCAATAAAACAGGAAGACAGGATGAATGGGCTGTACCTTTTTTGCTGCCGCCTTGCTTGAGTTCCTAGCTTTCCTGCTGGAGTTCCTTGTCGTAGAGGGCTGTGAACTCTTTGCCTACATAAAAAGGAAGTACGTTTGGGGAGAATAGGAACAATTACATAAAAGACAGAAAGGAGAAAACAGGTTAAAGGACATTAATGATCTGTACATCCCTGTATATGAGATCCGTAATGTACATCACCCATCCAGCAATAATTTTGCTAAGCGCGCCTGGTAATTTGCACACCCCATCATCCACTCTCCGTACTACTAGTATTTGCACTAACCTGTCAGTGTCTAGCGGCCTTGACCTCCTTCTCCTTCTGATGTATGCTAGCTGCGTTGGCAGCCAGCGCCATCATCGATGCATCTTCACCATGCGCGGGCTGCTTTTGGCCTTTGCTAGGGCGCCCATTATGAGTTCCTAATGGCACGTCATTTCGGCCGTTTTTCTGCGGGTTGGTGGCAATAAAGTATTTCGTACACGACAAAAATAAACGCAGGAAAAAAACTTATTCTTTTACTAGTTAAAGTAAAATACAAATCTTATGCATACTTACTACTTAAAAGCGAAGAGTAGTGCTTCCGTACTCCGTCCAGGGTTGTGCGGCTGCCAATCAATCCCATGTAAGCAACAATGTTTCGAAACCCTGCTTTACAACATCCTTTATATGTACATTTAATGCCACCCATTGTACACAGTCGTCAGGTCGTCCATGTCATACAGTAGCAGTTCTATTGGACAACCTTGCTTGCGCAGGCAGCATACGTATAATTTCTGCAGCATCAACAGCTAATCATATATTTGTAAAGAAATAATAATTGCTTCAGTAACGAATGGAGCCGCCTTCTGCTTATGATGGAAAGTCCCGTATGAAACTCTTTACATCCCGAAAACACTTTTCCCCTGAAAGTCAGGAACATTTTCAGTGTGTCATGCCTGGAAGGGAACCACTAGAAGGCAACATTGCATCGGATGTGCTAGATGGCATCGACCAAGGCAGCAGCCGCTTGGCTCAAAGCTTGGCTCTTCCTGGTTTTAGTAGCAATGAGAAGTGACTTCATTGTGACGAGGATGTTTAGAATCACCATTGCAACGTTTGTACTAGAGATGCCCCGTCTATGTGCCCCGTCTTGGGAGCCAGGGCCAGCGGGATGGGATGGAAGGCAAGGGTTCTGGGCAGCCCTCAGTACAGCGCCGTCATCGGCTTAGGCACGTGCTTGGAGTTTCTGGAGCCATGAAACAATTCTGGTTAGGAATGTGCATGACGTTTTTGATGCAATAACAAAATAATGACCGTGCTGAAAATTGTAGCGTGAATCCGTTGAACTATTCATTCCCGTGCATTCCCGTGCAGCGATTGAACTATTCTGCATTGCAATATGTCTGTATTGGGGAAGCCTTGGGGTCATAGAGTACCTCTCACACATGCTCGTTTTCATGGTCAATTTTCACACATACGCCAAGCTGCTATGATGCTTGCCAGACAAGGCTATCTAATTTTTGGGGCCTGCTCGATGTGTAACTGTGGCTCTTGGTGACTTTGTTTGGGTCTCCATCTGGAAAGATTGTTGCCTGGCTACTGTGTAAGGTTTGCTGTTTCCAAATTTCCTCGGTCCTTACCCACACTTGCTAACTCCGGCAGCTTGCTGCTCAATAATTAGAAAGCCTTCCATAATTAGAAAGGTAGCCCTGAACAGCCATGTGTGGCACTTCAGAGTTCTATGTTATAAAGTAAGCCACATGTACAGATTCTAAATTCGTATAATGGTAGCGATTTAGCGATGTTAACAAGCGTTCACCAGAGCAATCTCTTGTACAACGACTAGTATTCATAGCGCTATCCTAAATTGAAATTAACTTTGAAGATATTTTATGCACAAAGTCTCGAGACTACTGCACAATAAGAGCAAGTAAGCAAACTAAATAAATCCGGCAAACCCGTGCTCCGAACATTATTATGCGCTATCTACATAAACTTTGAGTAAACTGCGTTACAGTGCGTTACGTGCGTATCGTAACGCACTGTACGCAAGATATACGCAAGCTGTTTGCGTAAAGTTAACGCGTGCGTTAGGTTTGCGATCGCGTGCGTTAGGTTTGCGTTAGGCTCGCGTTAGAACATACGCAAGCCCCCGATTTTCGAGCACCACGAAACGTAATAAAAATTACAGGGAACTTTTATAATCATTATAAATATTGTTTTCATTTAAACGAACTTGAAAACGACGCACTATAACAGACGTTCTGTCCAGTTTTCTATTTCTTTGCGTTAGGCTCGCGTTAGGCTAACGCAACCGCTAACGCACAAAACGCACACATACGCGCCCTAACGCAGCCTAACGCGAGCCTAACGCACGAATCTGTTGTTATAGTGGTAATCTCAGTGCACCGGCATTGCTTGCCGCGGCGACTGAGACCGGCGTTCGTCCGGACCAGTTGGCGACTCTCATTGCCCAAACTACGGAGATCAGGACTCAGCTGGGCAATTACTTGCTGAGTTTGCTGAATCTTCTCAAGAGTACTGTCGGTAGGCTCACCGAATCGCTTTATACTCTTGCCTTTGCGATAGAAGTCGGCTTCTATTACGCAAACTTAGGGTATCGTTTCGTGCTTCATGTCCGCGGAACACGATGATACACCGCACACTAGCCTAGCTAGCCAACCCGATTTTGTTGTGGCTGCTAGAGCACCGGATAGAGGTCTTGAGACTGTTGGCGTGCGAGCCACTCAAGAGCCCCTTTTCCTTCAGACCCCTGCTCACTTAATTGTGCCGCATTCAGCAGTGAACACGAATATGGACAACACTGCTGGACCAAGGGTTCTGCCATTACCTCAAGCTCGAGGGCATGATGACATCCCTGAGGTGATGAGATTGTCGATTCCCGTTCCTAGGCTCAATATTTCGCTGACCGACAAGACACCAGGGCATAGCATAGCCGATGCAACTCGTGCGTACGTGCGTGACGCTAAAAAGTACCTCCAAGCTGTTCATGGTGGCAATAATGACGGTATCAGGTGTCTCTTCGTTGGTAACACCCTCGAGGGCGCAGCGAAGGACTGGTATCGCAATTGGACCAACGCCCGGGGCAGCTATACTTTTGACGAGTTAGTCGCCGCTTTGCTCGCACGATTCGCTACTGAGGTTCAAGCACGCGATGTGGAAGCTCGTAACGTTTTGGCAGCCGGTAGCTACCACATGCGTCGGGATGAAAATGTACCTGCGTACCAGTCACGCTTCGAAGCACTTGTGACTCCCATTGCTGACCTCACCGAATCTGAGCGTGTCTTTTGGTTTAGGCGAGGCCTAACGAAACTTTTGGCTAAATGGTGCGCCACTGACTTGGTTGGAGCGCAGATCAAGTCGTATGACGCGTTGGTCGCTTTTGCTAAGGGCGCGGAGATACGACTTCTTGCCGGCGAGGAAGAAGTCAAGTCTGCCCCTCGTGCAAATGCCGTGCAAGTGCAGGATCCGCTTGGGGAAGCTGTGGCTCTCGACCAGGACCTCGGCGCGACCCGCCCCACGCCTACTGCCGCGACGCGACGCAGCAACGGGCAACGCAAGGCGCGCGGGGGCGCTAGCTCGGGTGTCCGTGGTACAGTAGGAGCAGGTCCGAGCTCGGACCCAGCTAGGAACAGGAAGCGTGGTGGTGCGCCGTCGTCGGCAGCCGCACAGCGTTCCGACCCCAACGCGAAGCGTACTCGTACGGACGACACATTTATGCCAAAATGGAATTGCAATCGTTCCGAATTCGAGCGTCGGAAATTGGCCAATGTTTGTCTACGGTGTGCGGAGAATCATTCCACGAAGGATTGCCCTCTAATGCCGCCGTTTGTACCTCAGCCGAAATAGGGGCTTGCCCGGGTTCCTGCGGAGGGGGCACCACCTGGGATTTCTGAACTAACGCGTGGTCGGTGGTCATCCTTACGGCCAGCCGTTAAGGCATTGTTGCCTTGTGTACTTGGACACATCGAGCGAGTCATTGCGCGACGCATCACGCTTGACGGACGCACGGGACTTCTCTGCTTCGACCCGTTGTGTAATTTGTTTACACCTCGCCGTCCCCTGTCGTCTATCGATCTGTCTAACCACGTGGTTTTGTTCATCCCCTCGTCTCTGCGTGAGATGTCGGAACAGTTGGCCATATACAGGAGATGTAGGCGTCAATATCCAGGCACTGCCGCATGTGTATTACTCCCTGCTTTCTGTCGGCGCAAGGCAGAGGCATCGTTAAGGGGTATGCGGCATGTCCACCGGTTCGAGCCGGGCACCGTTTTGTTTAATGGTGTGGATCGGGAGGGTACGCTGGCTCCGTGGCCACACCTATCCTACTCGGTTGACGTTTGGTACGAAGCTCCTGATGGGGGTGCCGTTGGTTACGGACCCGCCTTAAGTGCACTGACGTTGTCTGCTGGGCAGTCGCTCGTAGATAACCGTGTCCCTGTGGTTCAGATCGGTTTGAATGGCCGTACTCTGAAGGCACTTGTTGACACCGGTGCCAGCGACGACTTCATCTCTGTCGCAGAGGTGAATGCGCTGGGGTTGTCCCCAGAGTCGTCTGATTGTCCACAGGTTACCCTTGCTGACGGGGGTAAGCATCCCATCGTGGGCAGGATTACCCTTAGCCTATCGTTAGGCCCTTTGCGTGTTGTGACCCGGCCGTACGTGCTGCAGGGCTTAGCAGAGACTGCACCGTACATAATGGGGTCGTCGACATTACGACAGTACCGCGCGCGCATCGACATGGAGACCGCAACCCTGCATATGTGCAAGGGTACTCTGTCGATTAAGGTACCTTTCCTGTCGTTCGAACATGTCACACCAAAGGAGGGCGAAACTGAGGCAGTGCCTATGGTTAATTTCGCTGTGACCGCAATGGCCGCGCGAATCGAACCAGAGCTAGTCGGGCGTAAGGAGGCCGTCCGTTTGTTACGGAAGGGTGCCCACGGACTGCTTTTAAGGCCGCGGGTGAGCTGTTGTGTCACCACCGCGCAGATTTCTGCGGATCCTGAGGTTGAGGCCCTACTGTCGCAGTATGAGGACGTCTTTAAAGATATCCCCGGCCTACCACCTATGCGTCCTATTGATCACACAATCCCTCTCATGCCTGGAGCGCAGCCTACAGCCCGGCCAATGTACAGGTTGAGTCCATTGGAGCTGGATGAGGTAAAGCGCCAGGTGACGGATTTACTCGCGAAGGGTATGATACGCCCCAGCACATCCCCGTTTTCTGCACCGATTTTGTTTGTCGGTAAGAAGGATGGGACCTTGCGCATGTGCATCGATTACCGGGGGTTAAATGCGAATACGGTGAAAAATCGCTACCCTTTGCCACGCGTTGACGACCTGTTGGATAAGCTGAAGGGTTCGGCTTATTTTTCCTCAATTGACTTACAACAGGGCTACAATCAGATTCGCATCGCTGCCTCTGATATCCCGAAAACCGCTTTTCGGACGCCCTTCGGTCACTTTGAGTATACGGTCCTATCATTTGGTTTGACTAATGCCCCTGCGACGTTTCAGGCGGTTATGGACCGAATGTTTAGGCCGTTTATCGACAGGTTCGTTGTTTGCTACCTGGATGACATCTTGGTATATTCTAAAACGCGCGAGGAGCACTTGGAGCATCTTCGGCTCATGCTCGACGTTATGAGGCGGGAGCAATTGTTTGCTAAACGCGCCAAATGCTTTTGGGCGCAGCCTCAGGTGGAATATTTGGGCCACATTGTGTCGGCCACCGGTGTGAAGATGGACCCGCGGAAGGTCGCCGTGGTTCGCGATTGGCCCGCGCCTCAGAACCTCACGGAGCTGCGTAAGTTCCTTGGCTTGACCAATTATTTCCGGAAGTTCATTGAAAAATATTCCATCATTGCGGCCCCGCTTACTAACTTAACTCGCAAAGGCGTTTTCGTTTCGCTCGAGTCGTGGACGTCGCAATGCCAGCGGGCATTCGAAGAGCTCAAACGAATCGTTACCGAAGATGTCACCCTTGCATTCCCTGATTACTCGTTGCCATTTCGTGTTGAGGTAGTGTCTGATGCCTCAATATTTGGAAGCGGCGCTGTATTGTTACAGGAAGGGCGACCGATCGCCTTCACGAGTAAGAAGTTTTCTGGTGCAGAAATTCGCTACACCACCGGGGAACAGGAGCTTCTGGCCGTGCTGCATGCTTTAAAGGAATGGCGCTGTTACCTCGAGGGACGCCCGTTTACTTTAAAGACTGACCATAAGCCCCTAACGTTTTTGCAAAGCGTTCCGACGTTGAACCGCCGTCAAGCTAGGTGGATGGAATATCTAGCTAGGTTCAACTGCACCTGGGAGTATATTTCTGGTAAATTGAATATTGCCGATGCTCTCAGTCGACATCCGTCGCTACACGCTGCAATTTTGGCAGTGCCCGTCGTGCGGCCGCGTAGCGAGGAGGTACCGATCGCGACGGACCTCGCGGAGCGGTTGAAGGTTGCCTACAACGCAGACGCCTGGTTCGCGGACCCGGCTAATGTAGAAAACCTTCGCAAGCAGAATGGCCTTTGGCTACGGATGGAGGGTGCAGCTACGCAAATCGTCGTTCCGAACGACGACGCGCTACGCTACGACATCCTTGCGCGGTTCCACGAGGACCCGTTAGCAGGACACCCTGGTAGCAAGCGATTGATCGACTTGGTGCAACGTTCCTTTTGGTGGCCTCGTTTGGCTAAGGATGCGGCGAACTTCGTCCAGACATGCAGTCTGTGCCAGCGCAATAAGGCTTTGTCCGGTAAGGGCCATGGGTTGTTGCAACCGTTGCCTGTCCCGGATGCGCCTTGGGAAAGTGTTTCCATGGACTTCGTAGTCGCGCTGCCCAAAACTGAGGGGGGATACGATGCGGTGTTCGTAATGGTCGATCGTCTGACTAAGATGGTTCACCTAGCACCATGCACATCATCCTGCACGGCTGAGCAAACCGCACGTTTGTTTTTCGATAATGTGGTTCGGTTACACGGGGTTCCCAAAAATGTGATCTCGGACCGCGGTGGACAGTTCACGTCTAAGTTTTGGGAAGCGCTCTGCAAACTAGTTGGCATGCGCGTCAACCTGAGCACGGCGTATCACCCGCAGACTGATGGTCAAACCGAACGCACAAATCGCACGTTGGGTGATATGTTACGCAATTATGCTGGTCGCACACCACTTGTTTGGGATACATATTTGACTGCGGCAGAATTCGCGCTTAACAATGCTGTTAACCGCTCTACAGGCAAAAGTCCGTTCTTTCTTAACTACGGGTTTCATCCCGCGCTACCCGTGTGGCGTGAGTTGGAAGTGAACGTGCCTGCTGCTAAACTTTTTGCCAAGTCTTTTATGTCCCGAATCACAGACGCGAAGTCGTGTTTGGACGCGGCGCAGCAACGAACGACGGAATACTACAACAAATCCAAGCAGGATGTGACGTTTTCGGAAGGGCAACTCGTGTTGCTAAGCACCAAGAACTTGCGTTCCTTGGCCGACGGATCCTGAAAACTCTTACCCCGCTGGATTGGTCCGTATCCTGTCGTGCGCATGGTTGGGAATGTGGCTGTGGAGCTTGCATTGCCCACTGATATGACCATTCACCCCACGTTTCACGTATCGCTTGTTCGTCCGTATCGTAGTACGGAACCCGTCCCTGAGCCTGCTAACGCCCCCGCAGCGATCGAACCAGTTCCCGAGACCTGGATCGCTGGTAAACAGAAGTTTTACGATGTGGAGCGGGTGTTAGATTATCGCGCGCGTCGTGTGGGCCGACACCGACGTAAGCGGACAGTACACGAGTACTTGGTTAAGTGGACAGGGTATACCGACGAGCACAACTCATGGGAACCGGCACGCAACTTCTCACAGGACATGAAACCCCTGCTCGAAGAAGCCCGCAAACGTGCCACGCAAGCCCAATGACCCCTGCAGTCGATGCTGTATGATGCAGCGAGGACGCTGCATACGGGAGGGGGGATAATTGTTGTGCTACGGTTCATTTCCCGCCGACGCGTAGGTCGACGCGATCCTATAAGGCGAAGTGCTATTGTGATGAACGCATTACATATGAATGAATCTGCATGATATAAATGTATTCGCATACATTTATATATGCATTTGGCATGTTGTCATTATCCATCGCGACATTGCATCATGGCAAATCCGCCTAGCATGCATGAAAGACCGAATCATTGAAGTGCGCATTATGCTCGTGCTACGAAACGATAAGTAATATTATCTGATATAATATTACTTCATTAAAGCACACGTTGAGAGCGCCGCACTCGTCGCGATGCATGCCCTGCAACCGGATATTGTTATCCGGACCCTTGCATCATGCGAATGCCGGAAAGGCTTACACGTTATGCGTAGACATCGCCTATACGCAGTAGGGTTGTCACATCTAGGATCGGCCTCCTGATGTGAATCGTACGGCATTGCGATGCTGCGAGTATAACAGATGCGAGGACGGCTAAGCAAGACAAGACATCCGATACCGGAGAACACTCGTGTGTTCTAAATTACTAATTCTATACACTATTCTACTTAGCCCGAGCTAAGCCTGAACTTCGCTAATCACCGCCGCGTGATGATTGCTTGCTTCCGGCGCTGACGGCGATTTCGTCCATTGCATCGTTCTGATCCGTAAAACTGTAAGTTATATCTCTCTTCGTCTTGAAGTCTTCCGCTGTCTCTGTTTGCTCTCGCTTGCCTTGCTGTACTTGCAAGTGCTCGCGCATCGGTGTCGATAGTCTCCAGACGTGCAGATACTTATGAGCAAACGCGAACGAGAGGTACAACAAGGGGCCGCAAGGATAGAGTATTTATTAATAAACTTACGGAAGTAGTTGGTCAAACCTAAGAACTGGTGTAGTTCAGTGAGGTTCTGAGGTGCGGGCCATTCGCGAACCACAGCTACCTTCCGTGGTCCATCCTTATTCCAGTGGCCGACACGATGTGGCCCAAATACTCCACCTGAGGCTGCGCCCAAAAATACTTGGCGCGTTTAGCAAACAATTGCTCCCACTTCATCACCTCAAGCACGAGCTCGAGATGCTTCAGGTGCTCCTCGCGTGTTTTGGAATATATTAAAATATCGTCCAAATAACAGACGACGAACCTGTCGATATACGGTCTGAACATGCGATCCATCACTGCTTGAAATGTGGCGGGTGCATTAGTAAGTCCAAACGACAAGACCGTGTACTTGAAGTGACCAAAAAGGGGGTCCGGAAAGCAGTTTTCGGAATATCAGAAGCAGCAATGCGTATCTGATTATATCCCTGTTGAAGGTCAATCGAGGAAAAATAAGTTGAGCCTTTCAACTTATCGAACAGGTCATCGACACACGGCAAAGGGTAGCGACTTTTAATCATGTTCACATTCAACCCCCGATAATCGATGCACATGCGCAACGTCCCATCTGTTGTATTACGGTACCGGCCTTAGCTCCTTGCTAAGTAGCCAGTGGCTACACCCTCTATATGCAAATATAGAGGCTAAGGGTTGCATGCCCTAGTGCAACTGTGACATGGTCACTGGTAGACTCAGTTGAGTTCGGTTTCACTGGTTGATCATATGTATTTCCTTAATACATATCCACGTTTTCTCTTCCTTAGAGATTACGGCTCTTTATGGAGGCTTTCCGTACTGAGCTCAGAGTACCTATGCTCTGCTCTTCCTATCAACCGGTAGTTATCACTACCACTAGTTTGGGGTGATACAACAAAACTGGTATCAAGACGGTCTTTCTGGACACTTCTTTCTGTGCCTTTCGATAATCATGGACATGGACGTTAGTCTGAACTTAGATGCGATTAAAGCTACACTTTACTCTGGTAAATAGAGTATTCCACAACATATTTATTACTGTGAAATTTAGGCTTCGTCGCGCTCCTTGCAGACGACGGCGAGATTTCGCCTACTTCTTATCACGAAGAACAAACACCTTTGTTGCACAATCTCAGACGCTCCAGTGGAGTGGACATTGCAACACAAACGTTCTTTACGTTTGAGAAGGGTACGTTTCTGGGTCCTTCCTGGAAAGTAACCTCCAATGGCATCTCTCTTTGCCTTGGCTGGAGGACGTAATCGTGTGAATACCTATTCCGGATTACCTAGTCCTCGTCCTATTGCGGTTGCAATGGCTTCTGGTTCTCAAGCTCAGCAAGCTGTGCCAGTTGTTGGTACATTGCATGATGCTGTTGACCAACACACGGGTCACCTTGACGCCATAGCCAATAGTGGCAATGGAACCACTTTAAATCGCATTCCTTCTATGGGAATTGCTAATGAACCTGTGAACGTTTTTGCTGCTGCGTCGCCTGTGCTAGCCACGCAAACGCCTAGCAGGCGCACGCGCGACGGGCAACCTATTTTGCCTATTGCGGAGCAGAGTCCGTCTACGACTCACTCGGCTGCAGAGCTTCCGCGGGTCAGTTTGCCGACTCCAGTGTTGATGCTGGATGACAAACTAGATGCTAAGAAGATTTCCGCCCGGGTTCGTGCTTTTATACGGGATGTTAACCTACTCTTTGGGGTCATTCCGTGGGGCCAGGACCAGCGTTCCTGCTGTCTGTTCCTGTCTCAGGCATTGCGTGGCAATGCTAAGGTCTGGTATGATGAGTGGTCGCTCTCTCAGACTCAGCTCACCGGGGAATCTATCCTAGAGAATTTGCGCATTCGTTTTGCACCACAAATTCTGTCGGTTGAGCAGGAGGCTCGTCAGAAGCTTGCTGACAAGTCCTTCTATATGTGGACTGGTGAAAATGTCCCTGCATATCATGCCCGCCTTGAGGCATTATTCCAGGATATCCCTGATATCCACCCTCGTGAGAAACTGTTTTGGTTTCAGCAAGGTCTGTCCGGTGTCCTGCAACCTAAGTGTGCAGCTGACGAGAAGGGAAGACCCTTCACCAGCTATGATGACCTTGTGCGTCATGCCTCTGGTGAAGAGGCCCGCATCCTCGCTGAACGCCGGTTCCGTTCTGGTGTTTGCTCTAAGGTTCTGCCATCACTATGCAGGATGTGGTTGGATATGACGCTATGGAGGCCTCTGATGGAGAGCCCCCAGCTAAGCGTGTGCGTGCTCACGCACCGCAGGCTGCCGCTGCCGCCGTAGGCACCGGTCCTTCCTCAGCGTCCCGTCCCCGTCAGTGTGACAAGCGTCCTAGTTCGGGAGGCAGGGGAAATGCACGTGGGGGCCGCCGTGGTCACCAGCCAGGTCGTGGTGGAGGTATTAAACCGCAGTCCTTGACGGTGGACCAGGAGCGTGAGCTCACCCGGTTTTATAACTGTTATGGTCGCCAGCTCACCCGTGGTGACTTGAGGGATTTGCGTCAGGAGGCAGGGGGCAACGTTTGCTTTTGCTGCCGGGCTGCCGGCCACTCATATGATGAGTGCACGTTGCGTCCCCCTGAGGCTCGTGCCGCCGTGGCACAAGGCAATGGCCACTAGGGCCTTGCCCAGGCTAGTGCTGAGGAGAGCTTGCCTGGGTTTTCTAAGTCCGGACAGATAGGTTCGGGTGTGCGTAGCTTTGTGCGCGCCTTGCGCCCAGAGGTCCTTGCTGGCCTTGAGACCGCTGTTGGTCGCCGGTTTTCATTTGATGCCTTGGCCGTCAAGGCTGGGTTTGATTCCACGTGTAACCTTCTGGCACCTCGTGGACGTTCCCTTTCATCGGCTGACCTTGGTGGGCACACCGTCCTTCTGATTCCCTCCTCACTTCATCATTTAAGGGCCTTGCTCAGTCATTACCGCACCTGCAAGCAGCATAGACCTGATACAGCAGCTGGTATTCTTTTGCCACAGCATGTAGCTCGTCTGGCCTCTGCTGAACTTGTAGGTATGCGCAAGGTTCAGTCCTTTCCAAAAGGTACTGGTCTCTTTAATGGTCTTGACCTTTCAGGCCAGCAGGTTGCTTTACCTGGCATCCCGTATCCTGCAGAGGTATGGTTTGATGCGCCGCAGCCATACACACCTGTGTCACCTGATCCTTTCACTTCTGCCCTTTTGGTAGCTGCATCTGGTGCTATGACTGCTGGATCGGCTCTTCCCCTTATTTCTCTGGCAACGGCTGGACTCAGTTTCACTGCCTTGGTGGACTCGGGTGCTACCCACGACTTTATCAGTGAGTCACTGGTTCAGCGCTTGCATTTACCTGTTCGCTCTTGCCCGTGGTCTTCGGTTTCCTTAGCCGACGGGGGAAAGCAAGCCATCTTGGGGCAGGTGTCCTTGCGGGTGTCTGCAGGCTCTTTTCGTGCTTGCTTGCAGCCCTATGTGCTGCCAACCCTCACAGATGCCGCATCTTTCATTTTAGGCTCTGCCTCACTCCAGAAGCATGCTGCTGCGTTTGACTATGAGGAACGCACCCTTCGCCTGTCTAAGGGTTCAGCAACTTGTGTGCTTCGCTGGCTGCCTACAGCCGCAGAGGAGGCTGTTCCTAATGACACTCCTCAGATCAATCACGTTATCACTGCCATGCGTGAAACCAAGAATACCCCAGAGTCTGTTGGCCGTAAAGCAGCTGTCCGTATGCTGCGTAAGGGTGCTCATGGCCTTCTAGTGCGCCCCTCTCTTCGGCTCAACTCTGTTGGTGCTCAGACTTCCATGCAGGACCCTGAAGTCTCTGCGTCGCTCACGGAGTATGCAGATGTGTTCCACTACCTTCCAGGGATTCCGCCGGAACGACCGGTGGATCACACCATTCCTTTGGTGTCTGGCGCGCAACCTGTCTCACGCCCCATGTACTGTCTCAGCCCGTTAGAGCTTGATGAGGTAAAGCGGCAGGTTACTGACTTGCTTGCTAAGGGCTTGATCCGTCCGAGCACTTCCCCTTACTCCGCGCCTATCTTGTTTGTGGGTAAGAAGGATGGCACACTGCGCATGTGCATTGACTATCGTGGCCTTAATGCCGTTACGGTCAAAAACAGGTATCCTTTACCCCGGATCGATGACCTGCTTGATAAGCTACGTGGCTCTGCCTACTTCAGCTCTATTGACCTGCAGCAGGGCTATAATCAGATCCGTATCTTGGAATCTGACATTCCTAAGACAGCTTTCCGTACCCCTTTTGGTCATTTCGAGTTTACGGTCCTGAGCTTTGGTTTGGCTAATGCCCCTGCGACCTTTCAAGCTGTCATTGACCGTATGTTCAGGCCCTACATCGACAAGTTTGTCGTGTGTTACCTGGACGATATCCTGATCTACTCAAAGACTAAGGAGGAACATCTTAAGCATCTACGTCAGGTGCTGGAGGTCTTACGGCGTGAGCAGCTGTATGCCAAGCAGTCCAAGTGCCACTGGGCTCTTTCTCAGGTGGAATACTTGGGACATGTGGTGTCTGCCGATGGCATCCGCATGGACCCCCGTAAGACTGCTGCCGTAAAGGACTGGCCGACTCCGACCTCTTTGCCGGAGCTGCGCAAGTTTTTGGGCCTTACCAATTACTTTCGTAAGTTTATCTCTGGGTACTCCTCCCTCGCTGCACCTCTCACGTCACTCACTCACAAAGACGCTTTTCAGTCTCCTGAGGCTTGGACCCCTGGTTGCCAAGCTGCGTTTGATGCGATCAAGCACGCTGTTGCTAATGACGTGGTGCTGCATTTTCCCTGATTACTCCTTGCCCTTTCGTGTCGAGCTCATCTCTGATGCCTCGCTGCAAGGATCAGGCGCCGTTCTGGTGCAGAATGGACGTCCCATTGCGTTCACCAGTAAGAAGTTCGCTCCGGCGGAGCGGGGCTACACTACTGGTGAGCAAGAGCTTCTGGCTATCATTCATGCCTTGCGTGAATGGCGCTGTTACCTGGAGGGCCGTCCCTTCGTGGTAAAGACAGACCATAAACCTTTGACCTTCCTTCAGGGTGTCCCTACCCTTAACCGCCGTCAGGCGCATTGGTTAGAATACATGGCACGTTTCAACTTCACTTGGGAGCATCTCTCCGGATCCCTCAATGTTGCCGATGCATTGAGTCGCCATCCATCCCTGCATGCCGTGATCCTTTCTGTGGTCACTCGGCGTCAATCTGATGCCTCTGAGGTCACTACCTCTGGCTTTGCACAGCGCATTGTGCAGGGATATGTCTCTGACTCCTGGTTTAAGGATGCCCGCAATATTGAGCCCTATAAGCAGGAGCGTGGCCTATGGATCCGTACTGATGGTGAATGTCGCCAGATTGTCGTGCCTAACGACGACCTTCTTCGCCGGGATATCCTTGCTCGCTTGCATAAGGACCCCCTAGCTGGACACGTGGGTGTTACCCGCTTGGTGGAGCTAGCACGTCGCCATTTCTGGTGGTCCTCCTTGGCCCAGGATGCTGCTCACTTTGTGCAGCAGTGTGACTATTGCCAACGCTCTAAGCCCCTTTCCGGTAAACAAGCAGGGTTGCTTCAACCCTTGTCGATTCCGGTGGCTCCCTGGGAAAGCATTTCCCTTGATTTTGTTGTTGGTCTTCCTCCGTCTGAGGGGGGGAACGATGCCGTGCTCGTCATGGTTGATCGTTTGACCAAGATGGTGCACCTTGCACCTACCACCACCTCGGTGACTGCAGAGCAGATGGCTCGTCTGTTCTTTGATAATGTTGTGCGTTTGCATGGCATACCCAAGTCGGTCATTTCTGATCGTGGGCCCCAGTTCGGTGGCAAGTTCTGGGCATCCCTGGGTGACCTTTTCAATGTTCGCGTAAACCTTTCCACTGCATACCATCCCCAAACGGATGGGCAGACGGAACACATGAACCGCACCTTTGGTGACATGCTGCGTACTTACGCTGGCAATAACCCTCGCGCGTGGGATACTTTCCTATCTGCTGCTGAGTTTGCCATGAACAATGCTGTTAACCGGTCTACGGGACAGTCTCCGTTCTTCTTGAACTATGGCTTCGACCCCGCAATTCCACTGGCTCGGGAGTTGGATGTGCCTGCCCCAGCTGCCAAAACTTTCGTGAGGTCATACAATGACCGCATGACTGAAGCTAAGCACCTTCTTGAGGTTGCACAGCAGCGTACCACTGCGTACTACAACCGTGGTAAGAAGGAAAGCACCTTCAAGCCTGGTGATTCTGTACTCCTCAGTACTAAAAACCTACGGCAACTTGCCACAGGTCCGCGCAAACTTTTGCCGCGTTGGGTGGGACCTTACCCTGTGAAACTCATGGTTGGTCAGGCAGCGGCCAAGCTTGTCCTTCCCACGAATATGCGTGTTCACCCCACCTTCCACGTGTCTCTGCTGCGTCCTTACAGGGCAGTACCAGATACGTTGGTTACCAATGGATCCAATATTTCCTCTGGAAATTCCGGGACCAGTCCTGATGGACTGATACCAGTAGATTGGTTGAACAACGAACCACTCTACTCGGTTGAGCGCATTCTTGACTACCGTGCTCGCCGTATCGGGAAGAAACAGAAACGGCTGGTGCACGAGTACCTTGTCAAGTGGAAGGGTTATTCTTCCGACCAAAACAGCTGGGAACCTGCGCAGAACTTTACCCCTGACCTGATCCCTGATCTTGAAGCAGCTCGAGCCCGTGCACGAGGGCGCTGCGAGGACGCCGCGTCCTTAAGGGGGAATAGTTGTTGTATTACGGTACCGGCCTTAGCTCCTTGCTAAGTAAGTAGCCAGTGGCTATGTGCAAATATAGAGGCTAAGGGTTGCATGCCCTAGTGCAACTGTGACATGGTCACTGGTAGACTCAGTTGAGTTCGGTTTCACTGGTTGATCATATGTATTTCCTTAATACATATCCACGTTTTCTCTTCCTTAGAGATTACGGCTCTTTATGGAGGCTTTCCGTACTGAGCTCAGAGTACCTATGCTCTGCTCTTCCTATCAACCAGTAGTTATCACTACCACTAGTTTGGGGTGATACAACACCATCCTTCTTACCGACAAACAATATCAGCGCAGAATATGGCGATGTGCGGGGCCGAATCATACCCTTTGCGAGCAGATCCCCACTTGCCGCTTCATCCGCTCAATTTTGGCAGTCTAACCTGTATATAGGTTGTGAAACGGGTTGTGCTCGAGCACAAAGGGGATCGTATAGTCAGCAGGTAACATAGGTGGGAGCCCCAGGATGACAAATGCATCGGTATAATTTGGCAATAAGGGGGCTGCGACCTCAGAATCTTTCACAAGAGACTGTGCGGTGGTAGCAATCGATTGCACCCAAGGCCTCGCAAGCAATTCATGGATGCCTTCCTTATGATTTGATAAGCTGCTCTTACATCCTTCAAGCTTGGGTTCTTTATTTCGGCGGACGAACGCCGCTAAACGAAATTAACCATAGGCTCCGCACAGTTCCACCCTCCTCTGGTGTGACATCTTATTACGACAGACAAGGTACCTTAGGCGATAGGTTCCCTTTTGCACAATGGCCAATTGTGCCGGACTCCATATCGATGCGCACGCGGTACTGTCGTTACGTCACGGCACCCAATGTCCATGTAGTGCTGTCTCCAAGAGAATTTATTGCACTCATTGGGCCCTAACACACAAAGGGTCTCACGTCGACTAAGGGTGATCTGCCCACGATGGGATGCTTACCCTCATCAACGAGGGTAACCTGAACGATTAGACGACTATGGGATCAACCCCATCACGTTTATCACTTCTCAAGATAAGGTCGTCAGTGACACCTGTAGCACATAGGTGTCCCGAGATTCCGATCAACAAAATCGACTTCGTTACCATCCAAAGGAGTCAGACGTGGTGTACCTCCGCATCCTTCCTACAATCCATGATGCTCAACAGAGAAGGATTCGTTAGAAACACAGAATTGCTAATCATTGAGTTATCTAGTCAAGAGTAACAAAAGATCTCCTCATACCAACATTGCTGGATACACTCAAGGTTAATGCAAGTCAGTACATAATTCGGAACTCCATATCAGCTATCATTCGCATGTTAACGTGGGCTGAGTGTTCAGGCAATATCAACGGAAGTCGTGTCAGGTGTTTCGTCCGTCAAACGTGGCCCCGCGGCTAACGGGGGTAGAAGCGGGCAGTCCCTCGTAGGGTTGTTTGATGCGCACCGAAGACAAACTCCCAATTGTCGTCGCTGCGCAAACTCCGCTTGCGTACATCCCCACTTGGTAAGCCATCGGTTTTGTGTTCTTGACCGCTTCAATTCTGATGCAGCTCCGCGTGACTCGGCGGTATTTTGTAGCACATCCTTCCTTTTCCGCATACTCCGAGTCATCTGAGAATCTCTTGGAATTACTTCTTGGGTACCAGGGGTACGAGCGTGATCGGTCGAAGGAATATCACCATGGCGCATAGGAGCCGGAGGTAGAGGAATACCAGTAGTCTCAGGTGCTGGATCAGTCTCGTCAGTAATATCTTGCATCGTGTCAATTGATAGCGGTGCCAAAGATGTCGGACGTTCTTGTCCCGTTCTAAGGTGAACTTCATCGTCACGAACGATCTGAACCCATCGCGTGTACGATCTCGTCCCTTCCAGTGTCAGGTCCATAGTGCTCGCTCGGGCTAATTGAAGCGAGAGACCATGTTGAAACCAATAAATGTAGTCTCCTTCTGAGAAGCCAATCATGGGTGTTGTCAGTCCTTCAAAACGCAACCGGTAGTCCTCCACGGACTCATTAGGTCGCATTCGATAAGTACCTGCGTGTAATTCTCGGTACATGGCAGCCACTTGCGATTGATTTCCGGGAGCGAAATGAGTAATAAGTCCGTTAATTAGCTCTTCGAACGTAAAGTGCTCCTGCACAGTGGTCCAATGCTCATACCATTCCCTCGCGACGCCGCTTAGTGTGGCCCCGATGAATAGACATCGTCTATTCACTTCGTCGTGATCACCACCCTTTACCAACTTCAGATACCTCTTAGCGTCACGGACATAGGAGCGGGTGGCACTTGCAATAATCTTGGGTTCGGCGTCGTGATGAATATGGAGTTAAGGTGTTGGGACTACGAAACCGGGGACCCCACCTTCATCCATAAGTTGCTGCAGTGATACCATCGCTGGGTTCTGCTCCGCCTCGGTGGGAATCACAGAATCTGGCGTCTCAAGATGATCCTGAGCTGGATAAGGGTAGTTCGACTGGGGAACTTCTGGTTGGGGATTATATAAGTTATCAACGTTTGGTGTGGCCTCCGGTCCTTCATCATAGACACTAATACTAGCCTGTTCACTCTCCCCTGTAGTTGGTGGATACTGATTACACGACATGTATTCCAATTAGTACCTTACAAGGATAAAGAGATAAAGGTAGGACTATACCTTAGGAATTTTCTCTCGTGTACCGTTCACACTCGAGTAAACTCCGACGCGAACAGGACTGTAACCCACCAACGCGTTGTAACCTTCAAATGGGTATATTCTTAGTAGCTGGTCCTGTCAGATATCCAACTTTATCGAGGAAGCGATTCCGAGTATGATAGCGAAGAAATTCCTTCTGTGGACTTAAGACTTTTTTGGGTAGTGAAAGTATGATTAGTATTAACAGACAGATATTATATCAAAAGTTCAGGGAGAGGATAATACAATACCGACTTTCCGACGAGGTTATCCCGTGATGCCCCTCACCGCCGTTCGCTTGTGCGAGAATCTACTTCTCCAATGGCGATGATGAGACAGCCGTGAGTTGAACCGTCTCGCTACCAAATTTGTTGTATCCTTCCTTCTTCAACCATGCACTGAATCTGCACGTCTGGATGTTAGCTAAGTGCACACCAAGCTTACGAACAGCAAGGCAATTCAATGTGAGTAGTGGACAGTGGAAGACTCAACAATAAGGAAAGATTCAACTTACAATGTTCTTCAATTGCAAATTAGAAGTCTGCCGTCAGACCCCGCGGGCAATGTTCATCACTCGGCTGCAGATGAGATGCTAGAATAGCTCAGGCCGAATATAAATGAGTATAACGTATGTATACGAATTAGATAGAGTTAAGTACACGGGTACTTAGTCCAAAATAGCATTGAGCCAACTTCGGTCTCTAGTCTCAAGTGTGAGTACCTTCGTAGCACTGTTCTAAATATCGTGTCATCCATGATATTAATGGATGCAACGCATGCAACATGCGAAGGTCCGAATATCGATATTCGGTTGCCGACCCAACCATCGCGATCATAGCCTTCTCGCATACACGTATGGTCTATGACGTAAATGAGGTAATAATATTTAAAGTATTATTACGTGATATAAAATGCCAATGGATAGATCGCGCATTAATTATCAACCTCGAGTCAAACATGTTGACTGACAGCGTGATATTGTAGATGATAATGCGACATGCCTGATTAGCTAGATATACTCGAATATATCATGCTAAAATAATCATATCATGCTTCATGATGCTCAAATGGGTTACAGTCCACTCTGGTATAAACGGTGATCGAACCGGCGTACAACATGGGGCGTCTTTGGGTTGCTAAGGAAGGCATTGCTGGTTTTGGGGTCTAACTTCGAGGCGGTATTACGCCATTTTTCAGTTAGAATAGTGTCGTTTGTACAGCCTGCGAAGGTATCCTGCTGGAGACACTTATAGAGGCCTTTGTTCAGGTCACTAATGTAAAAGCAAGTGTCAAGCTGTTTTAGCCAGAACACTTTATCGAACGGGACGCTGTCTGCCTTTTCAGTAAAAGTTGCCGGAATCTCGCCTTGTGCGACAGATATTGCTCCCTTGTCAGCTTTGTCATTACCATCAAGGCCGGTATGCGATTTCACTTTCAAGAAGTGGACGGTTATGTTCTGGTGGGCGTAGTCGTACAGTAGTTTGGCGATATCCATGAGTAAGGCTTTGTGCTTGGAAATGTGCAGTTTACTCGGATCGTTTATTGCTCTTTTGATAAGATCCAGTGATGCTTGTGAATCAGTGGCAATTGTTAGGGCGCTGTTCACTTCCTTTTACGTATTGCCGCCAGCTCTGCCCGTTGAATGGTATTGGTGCATCCAACGCCTGCTAGGTCGATTTACAATGTTTTTCCGGTGGGTCCACAGTACGCAGCCGCACCCAACTTGTTCGGGCCGTTGTTTTCAGCCGGTTTAATGCAGCTACCGTCAGTCCAGATGATATCTTGTGGGTACACGCGGAGTGGTATTTGTCCGGAGGCCATCATTTTGCGCATGATCTGAGCAGCTTTGCTTGGGTAGGGACGCTGGATGTCGACGTATTGGGTGCCCTCGGGCGTGTCCCGCATGCGCAGATGTTTTTTGGGGAGGCCGACGGCGTCCATCGCTTTGAGTTCGGTTAGGAGCGCCTTCATGGAGCGGGCATTTATTCCTCGGATCACCGTGTCGTTGGCCACCACGACGAGGTTCAGGCCTCCCTTGTAGCCAGGGATTTGGTCGTCAGTTCCCGTCCCGCTGGTGAGCATGCACGCTTCACCGCGGCTCAGTCGCTCGAGATGGAAGACGTACGGTGTGTTGTAAAGCTATGTGTGGGGACCGGTCCGGCTGTGCGGGACAATGAGTAGTGTGGCGGTGGGCAATGCAGATGTCATTGTGTGTGATGCGCCTGCGATTGCCCACATTACCGCCTTTTTGACGCTGGTGGGGTCGGGGTTCGGGTGTGCTATCGAGAGGCCTGTAAATGGCTGGGAGAATGCATCTATGTTCGCCCCGAAGAGTTGGTCTTCTGCATGGGCGCTGAAGTAGTATTGCACCTCTTCGCCGCAGTTAAGCGGGGATGAAAACCTTTCGACAGCTGGGCCGGCGTCTAGGGTGTGCAGGGCGTCAACCAACGTGCGGCGCAGTTGTCTATTCATGGTCGCCTGCGACCGCAGCGGGTCTTTTGACTCTCGCCCGTTGGGGTCCTTTCTGTACCGCAGAAGAAGGCATGCGACGTCTTTGGTGAAGTCGCCCTGGGGGGATAAGCTTCTGTGTACCTCCGGGTAGGTTTCGATCGTGTGTTGGTATCGCATTCTGAGGGTCCCTAAGCGTTGCAGGGTGAGGGTGCCCACGCATTTCCCTCTCGGGTCATAGGCAAAGGCCACATTCTCTTCGGTCGAGCTGCCCTCTTTGGTTAGCAGTCCTATCTGGATTCAGTACTTTCCCGTGGGGCGCGTGTCCGTGTATGGATTGCATGGCGCGGTCTCAAAGGTCGCCTTTGGTCCGTTGGGCAACCTTCCGAGTTGTGTTGCGGGGATATCAGTCGGCTCCCATATTACTCTGCGGAAGTGGCGGTCGATCCGCGTGCCATAGAGGCCTGTCACTGGCAAGAGCTGCTTGGGCACGTATCCCATACTGGAATATGCGCCGACGATAGACTTCGGGGTAATAGTGTCTTTCCAGCGAACCGTGTAATATTGTTCATGGGTTGAGGTCGTATCTGCCCCAGTTTTCCGTTTCCTCGGGGGTTTCACCTTTGAGGGGACGGTACGTTTTGTGATTGGGCCCGCAAGTATTTCCGCGATGTCCTCTGCGTCGTTGTATAGGTCGTAAACTATCTGTTATTGCCCCGTTGTGTCCTTTGCTTGTCCTTTTCCAGGCTTCCAGGGTATCCGGTCTTCCAGGATTTGATCGCGGGTAACCTTCCATCGAGGTCTCCACCATTGTGGGGTGAGGTGCTCTGGTGGCTTCGGTGTCCCTGGTAGCACTCCGGCTGGTTCGGGTGTAGGTGGGTGACCGGCGTATTTCCTGGCGGTGATGCTCGATCCAGCCCCTGTCGCACCCGTGCCTGTGCTGGCGCGGGAGTGACGTGGCGCTACCGGCGTGCAGTCAAGTCCCTTTTCAGCGAGGTATGCCAGCACGGGGTTTGGGGTGCCGGTTTCTCCTGGCACGGGGG
Organism: Volvox africanus; assembly: GCA_030268105.1. NCBI lineage: Eukaryota > Viridiplantae > Chlorophyta > Chlorophyceae > Chlamydomonadales > Volvocaceae > Volvox > Volvox africanus. Next base: position 2,652,712 of record BSDZ01000103.1, read on the forward strand.
TCATACCGATGTTTAGTGTGCGACGGGTTTGCCGGCTTGGCCCCTGGATGATAGGCCCGGAAGGGTTTCCTAGGTTGGGTACACTCCTGCGGGTGTCTTTTTGCAGGGCTGCCATTGTAGGAAACTACATTTACCTTAGAGAAATAGGCCCAGATAAAGCGGTAGGCAATCATGCAATAAGCATGATGCCTAACCAAAAACTAACTACGAGTAAACTTCACGATTTGCAAAGAAGATTGCCGTACATCTTGGCTAGGTGAGCCAATGTTAAAGTCACCCAGGTGAAGAGCTAAGGCCTGACATTTTAGTATCACACTACTAATTGTTCGGAGTTCAAGACTCCGCTGTCACCGATTATTCCCAATAGATGTACAATTTCGCGACGCTAACTTACTTGCGAGCTATCTCTAAATCTACAAAAGCTACGCTTCCGCACAAATCTAGTAGCATACTGAAAGGGGCTGCTACAATTGGTAGCGAGGGTCTGAGCAACGATCCTCCTCAGGTGAGATAAACTTGCGCAATGCCACGCGACACTCCCACCACAACCACAAATCCTCCGCAGCAAAAGCGCGGAAGGAACTCTTACGTTTTAAACGTAAAAATCTCAATAAAATTTTGCGACTAGAGCGTTTAGCCGCCATAGCCGCCAATCGACGACCACATCGGATAAACATTGAAGCTACGGAAACGGTGCCTTCGGCTCCAGTAATTCCCACCAATAACTTTAATAATAATATTCCTATTATCCGCGGGTCCCAAGAACCAATGCCGGATGAAGGAGATGTCGCGTTACCTCCCAATGGCCTTCCGCAGCGCACACCAGAACAAACGCACGCGGCCCAACACGTCGCAGAAACAATGCGCAACGCAACACATAATCGTGTTGTTGCATTAGAAAGCGAAATCACGCACCTTAAGGAGTCCTTCGAAAATCAGATGGGTGCCCTCCGCGCGGATACGGACCGCACGCGAGCCCTATTAGAACAGATTTTCGAACGCCTTTCGGAGCGTTCACAATCATCTGAAGCGGCCGACTCACGCAAAAAAGCGATCCTAGATATTATTTCCACAATCGCTGGGTCGAGCATCGCAACCCTTTTGCCTAAGGATGCCCTCCAGCAAACAACGCTGCAAGCCATCCTAGAGAAACACCTAGTTCCGGTGCCAACACTCGAGGAGGTTCAGTCCCTCTGGGTGGAGGCAACCGCACACCTAGCTGGGGGTAGCGATTCTCAGACAACCGCCCCAAAATCCAGCTGGCCAAGTGAGGGCTGGCAGTCCGTGAGCAAGAAGCCCCGGACCGACCACACTTCTGACAAGCCTCCTAGTACCCGGTGCCGCTATTGCCATGGCTTTAAGAAGCCAGGCCAGTCTTGGCCGGACCACGTAGTGGACTGTTCCAAGGCGATCAAGGCTGAGGCGGAAAAGAAGTTGGCGCTTGCTGCCCGGCTCGAATCTAAAATGCACGAATAGGACCCTGGCAAGCGTGTGGAGGAATGTGAACCAGTTAAACTGGTTGCACCAGATGGAGAGTTTGTGTTGCCCATGACCGACAGCCCTCAGACTGCTCGGATGTTCCGGCCTGATGAATTCCGTCAGGTTGAGACCCAACTCGGCCGTCAATTTACCTTTGACGCCACATGTAACGATTCAGGCAATAATAGTCTCTGTCCACGTTTTGCCTCTCCATCAAACCCATTTGCGACCCATAATCTTGTGGGTGAGTTTGCTTGGATTAATCCTCCTTACAATCACATTGCTCAATGGCAAAAACACTATATCTCCTGCAAACACAAAGATCCAGAAAATACCTCTGCAGTCTTTGTAGTCCCCAAGTGGAGCTCAATAGAGCACAGTATGCGAGCAGCAGGCTTTCGCCTGATCAAAACATATGCACCAGGGAAACGATTGTTCCTGAAGAAAAGTTGCACAGGAGTACGGGAGCTTATGCCCGGTGTCCCATGGCCTCTCCAGCTATGGTATGACCGACCGTCCACTACCGTGCACTTGAACTCCATAGTTGGTTCTACACCTTCTATGATCTTTGATGCTCAACTGTGCCAAACGGCCTGCAAAGTCTTGGCCGATTCCGGTGCCAATTGTAAAGGTACCGCAGACGGGTTTATATCCCTAACAGCCGTCAAGGAAATGGCCCTTGCTCTCAAACCCACACTTACCAGCTCAGTTAAAGTGGCTAATGGCAACACAGAACTGATTGAGGGCTCAGTTGTTACCAATCTTCAAATTGACAAGTTCCACGACACAGTCAAACTCCTTGTTCTAAAGCAAGATGTCCCAGGTGTTGATATTATCCTGGCCAATGACTGGTTAGGAAAACGAAAAGCCACAATGTGCTGGGCAACTCATACCCTGACAGTGTATAAGAAGCCAAATGATGCGTATACGTTTACGCCATCCCTTTGGTCTTCCCCGGGTATCAACGCTAACCTTGATGCGATTACCCTCATGAACTATGTCACTGCAACACTTTAAGCAGCGACTACTGTCGAGACGGTATCTGCGAAAGCAGCAGGCAAACGAATTGCTAAAGGAGCACGGAGTTATCTCCTACTTGTGCAAGCAGAGGAGCACACTCCAACTCCTGACCCCAGTTCCGGTGGGAACAATCTCCTAGCTAATTCGAAGTTATCAGAATTACTGGAGGAATACAAGGATGTATTCGAGGACCTTCAAGGCCTCCCCCCGACCGGGACATTGGTCACACGATTCCTTTAGTGGATGGTGCCATACCACCCGCTAAACGAGCCTATAGGCTCACCCAACTGGAGCAACAAGAGGTCAAAAAGCAAGTTACCGAACTGCTCAATAAGGGATATATCGAACCCTCTACCTCACCCTATGGGGCTCCAGTTCTCTTTGTCGAAAAGGCAAATGGGCAAGGACTACGCATGGTCTTAGACTACCATGCGCTTAATAAACTGACCATCAAACGGCGGTATCCCATGCCCAATATTACGGACCTTTTCGACCAACTCCAAGGAGCTACCATTTTCAGCTCCCTGGACTTACAGCAGGGGTATCATCAAATACTGATCTCTCCACAGGATGTGGAGAAAACGGCCTTCATAGCCCCAGGCATGGGCCAGTTTCAGTTGAAGGTACTTTGCTTTGGACTTACCAATGCCCGTGCAACGTTCCAAGCAGTGATGAATCGTGTCTTCACTGACTACATTGGCAAATTTGTGCTAGTGTACTTGGACGATATACTGGTCTTTAGTAAGACCCCGGCCGAGCATGAACAGCACCTCCGTTTGGTACTGTCCTTGCTCCGAAAGCACCAATTCAAGGCAAAATTGTCGAAGTGTCAGTTCAACCGGTTCGAACTGCACTTCCTTGGCCACAAAGTAAGCCAAGAAGGCTTAAAGGTGGACGACCGCAAAGTAACAGTCATTAAAGACTGGCCTGTCCCCACGGATATTAAGCGACTGCGGGCGTTCCTTGGCTTAGCCAATTATTTCAGGAGGTTTATTCAGGGTTATTCCTCCCTTGTGGCCCCCCTCACAACCCTTACCAGTGAGAAAGTGCCCTTCCACTGGACCGAAGCCTGCGAGGCAGCCTTCCAGGGTGTGAAGCATGCCTTGACAAATGCACCAGTACTTAAACTCCCCGAGCTTGATAAACCGTTCACGGTTTGGTCTGATGCCTCAATACATGGCACAGGAGCCGTCCTCTTGCAGGATGACCACCCTGTCGCCTATACCAGTTCTAAATTCAATAAGGCAGAGTACAACTACTCAACAACAGACCAAGAGTGCCTCGGCACTGTCTTAGCCCTGGAAGAGTGGCGTTGTTACCTTGAAGGCGCCAGTGATGTAACGTTGATCACGGATCACCAACCACTGGTATACCTCCAAGAACAGAAAAGCGCGGATAAGCTATCCCGCCGCCAAGCTCGTTGGATGGAACGATTATCACGTTTCACATTTAAATGGGAGTATCGCCCTGGTCGGGTGAACGTAGCTGACCCTATCAGTCGGGTCCACGACGTGGTGCTCAACTTGCTTTCTGCCGCGCTGATTGACAGCGACTTAGGACACCGAATCATCCGCGGGTATGACGGTGATCCCAATCTCACGAAAACTAAGGTAGCAAAGCTGCGGCTCAAAAAGAAGGGTAACTTCTGGTACAATGGGTCCCAGATTTACATCCCTAATCACGCTGACTTACGACGGGTCATCATGAAAGAGTATCATGATACCCCATGCGCTGGCCACCGCGGCATTGACCGCACCAAACAAGCGATCGCACAAACGTACTGGTGGCCTGGACTAGATACTGACGTGAAGGCCTACGTCAAGTCTTGTCCTCAATGTCAGCATAACAAACCAACCAACACTAAGCCGGGTGGTTTGCTGCAGCCGCTCCCCATACCTTCTTCCGTGTGGGAGAGCATATCAATGGATTTGATAACCCAGCTACCAACAACTCGCAATGGGCATGATGCGATCGTAGTGTTTGTGGACCGGCTGAGCAAAATGACGCACTTTGCTCCCACACACACGACCGCAGGAGCGGAAGAGTTGGCTCGCCTTTTTGTAGCCACTGTATTCCGGCAGCACGGCCTTCCAAAGAACATTATCTCTGACCGGGACCCACGCTTTACAAGCAATTTCTGGAAGGAAATATTTCGCCTATTGGGCACCCACCTCCATATGAGCACAGCCTTCCATCCACAAACAGATGGACAAACAGAGCGAATGAACCGCTTACTGGAAGAGACATTACGGCACTATATCTCCCCTAATCAGGATGATTGGGATGATCACTTACCGTTGATTGAGTTTGCTATCAATAACTCCAAACAACGTTCGACAGGTATGACACCATTTTTGCTTAATGGTGTCCAGCAACCGCGTGTGCCGGTTGACCTGCATATACCCTCGAAAGTGCCAGCTGCTGATGAGTACTCCACCATCATGCGCAAGCGATTGCAACTCGCTAAAACTTGTCTCCAGGCTGCGCAATCTAGACAAAAACAGGATGCTGACTCTTCTCGGCGCCCCGTGCGTTATGAGGTTGGGCAAAAAGTGCTGTTAAGTACCAAGAATATTAACCTTAAAAAACCTGGAACTAAGAAGCTGATGCCAAAATTCATCGGCCCATATACAGTTGTCGCTAATATCGGTGAAACAGCAGTAAAACTTGGCTTACCAGCTGAATCTCGCCTACACCCGGTCTTTCATGTGTCACTCCTGAAACCATTCAAGGAGGACGCTCAGCAACAACCACCCTCACCACTCGTTATTGAGGGTGAACCATTCTACATGGTTGAAGCCATTGTAGATCATCGGGATGTCTCAATCCGTGGGGGCAGAGGTAAAACTCGTCGAGAGTACCTTATCAAGTGGGAAGGATATGATTCCACTCACAATACATATGAAACCGAGGCATCACTGAAAGAATCAGATCCTCTGGTGGAAGCCATCGAGGAATATGAGCGAAGACTCAAAGCCAAAGGGCCGAGACCCACTGAGAAAGGAACCTCATCCAAGAGGAGACGGTGACGCTCCCGGGACGTTTCACTTCAGAGGGGGGGGGAATGTAGGAAACTACATTTACCTTAGAGAAATAGGCCCAGATAAAGCGGTAGGCAATCATGCAATAAGCATGATGCCTAACCGAAAACTAACTACAAGTAAACTTCGCGATTTGCAAAGAAGATTGCCGTACATCTTGGCTAGGTGAGCCAATATTAAAGTCACCCAGGTGAAGAGCTAAGGCCTGACATTTTAGTATCACACTACTAATTGTTCGGAGTTCAAGACTCCGCTGTCACCGATTATTCCCAATAGATGTACAATTTCGCGACGCTAACTTACTTGCGAGCTATCTCTAAATCTACAAAAGCTACGCTTCCGCACAAATCTAGTAGCATACTGAAAGGGGCTGCTACAGCCATGACGCGTCTCACTTCTATATACGACGTGCATTGTGGGGCCGGGTCTCGGAGTTGCGCGCCGTGGATGGCTGCAGAATCCGTTCTCACGTTGCTGTTAACACAGCGTGTATTGTTGTTGATGAAGTCCTGTTGCCGCTGATAGGCGGATCTTGTGCGCTTCCGTCCTGTGCATGCTGGATCCACAGGGCGGCTCGGCGGCGCTGGCGGGTCGCTCTTCATGTCGTCTGGCTTGGTGTGGGGATGGTGTGGTTTCTGCGTGGTCTTACACCACACGATAGGTGTATAACGGCGTACATGCGGGTCGAGGGATGGTGCTAGTATTGGGTTGGGGAGACTTGATTTGTGCCGGAGGCCGGTGAATGGCGGGTCGCTGGGAATCTCACGGAGGCATCTGTCTTCCAGAGGTAGCACGGACGACCAGCAACGCGGGTCATGTGCCTTCGTGTGTGGGGCTTAGGGGCATTGGGCACTTATCGCTAGGCTTAGTCGATTCAGGGCAATCTTGTGCCGGTGTTGCACCTTGCCCCGGGGGAAAGCTTCTGGAGTTCGGTGGTGGTGATGAGGTGTTGTGTTGTGTTCTTGTCAATGAGCGCGTGCATGCCTAAGCCCAGCTCTGTTAAGGGGAGCAGGCACCGGAACGGCAGAGTTCCGGGCTTTGTGTCCTGCCGTGCGTTGATGACGGAGGCGGCCGTCATGAGAGTGTTTAGGGATGTGTTGTACGGCATCCCCTTGTCTGTGATCGTGATGCCGTGGTCTCGCGCCAGGGTCAGCTGTTTTAAGGTGGTATAAAAACTGCTCTCACGTTTCAACATGTGCATCCTGGTGTCGGCCGTCAGACAACACTGCAGCTCAAGCATGGCTCTTATCACGACGCCTAGCCGGCCTTCATCATTTAGTGATAAGACCAGCGCGCGTACTGCCATGCGCACGTAGATCGGTAGCAGGGACCCAACTCCCAATTCATACTGTTCCGCTGGTAGCAGCACGGCACGTGTGGGGAAACTGGTGGGCAAGCCGTAGCAGCGTCGGGCTACGCGTGCTATCATCGCGTCCAAAAGTTTGATATCGTTAGGTGTGTATGCCATGGTGGGGAAGCTGTACGACACTACCGGTTGTATACAATTCTGTATGATTCTGATGCATTGGTCCGGCGATGCTAGGGAGCCCTGAAGTAGGTCACCCTTGTCCCTCACCGTCTTGCAGACATGGGACATCTGTGCACTCCAGTTGAGAGTCATCGTCACGTGTACCCCAAGGTATTTGTAGGGCTCCGTGGGGGGTAGGTACGGCACTGCCTGGCCGCTTACCTTGATTTTTTCCTCCAGGGCTGACTTGAGTGTGCGTGTACAAGTGGGTCCGTTCAGGCCTCGGTCAGCCCAAGCTCTGTGGTGCAGGATGCCCGTCACTGCGCTTTTTTTGTGGTTTACGTACTGGCCCGCCCATTTTGAGTACAAGCTGATTTTGTCGCATTGCATTTGTAGGTCTTGTGCGTTGTTGGTCATCACAGCGAGGTCGTCGGCGTATGCGGCTGAGCTTCCGTGGTATCTGGCGTTCAAGCTGTCAGAGAGGCAGCCATATTTGTACCCTCGTCCGCCTGCACGGAGCCATCGGAGGAGTGGTTCGAGGAAGATGATGAATAGCACCGGTGAAAGCGTGTCTCCCTGAACCGTGCCGCATTCGATCATTATTGGTGCTGTGTGGCCGTGCTCTGTCCGTATAGTGGTCCGTGCCTGGCTGTAAAGGTCCCGTACGACATAGATGAGGTCTTCGGGTAGCCCCAAGTCGTACATGATCTGTAGCAGCAGGTCGTGGTTAATGGTGTTGAATGCCGAGGAGAAGTCGACATATAGCAAGTAGAGATCTTTGCGTGTGAGGCCAGCATCCTCAATCACATGGAGCAGGTTTTGGATTTGCCTTTCCGTGTTTCTGTACCGGAGGAACCCTTCTTGCACCTCACTGAAGAATGCGAGTTCGGGAGCGACGTCCCCGATGGACACTGTGACGAGGCTAGTCCATAGCTTATAAAGGGTGTTGGCGAGGGCAATGGGTCTCTTGTTGCTCAAGAGGAGCGCATCCCCTGCTTTCGGTAGGAGGACCGTGACGGATTCAGTCCATGTCTTCGGTGTGCGGGCCTGGACCCACATAACTTTCAGGAGGTCATGGATGGTGGTCTGTAAGGTAGCAGGCAATGCCCTCAGCAACTCGTTAGGTAGTCCATCTGGTCCCGGCGTCTTATAACGGGCTAGGTGTTGGATACATTTGTTAAAGTTAAACGAGTCGGCGATGCTGCAAAGCAAGACTTTATCCGTGGCCTGTCTCGGGCTGGTTAGGGAGAAGGCGTCTGGTGCGGTGTTCTGCAGGAATGGGTACGATCGTGGGATTTCCTCGGGGCGGTACCGTCCAGTCTTTGGGGCGCTAATGGGGGCGGCCTGCTTCTGGTAGTACTGGTGTACAGCTTCAAGGATGGATTCGGGTTCCGTGCACACTTTTCCTGAGACTGGGTGTTTCACCGCAGGTAGGCCACATTCGAGTTCGTCCTTGCTGAAGATACTTTGGTGAGCCCGACGAGGGCGTGTGGCAATCAGATGTTGGGTTCTGTTGTACGCGGGTTCAATCACCGTTTACATTTATGAAGGCCGCAATGCATTCAGATATCATGAAGCATAATACAATCATATTAGCATGATATACTCGAGTATATCTAGCTAATCAGGCATGTCGCATCATCATTCACGACATCACGCTGTCGGTCAACATGTTTGACTCGAGGCTGATAATTAATGCGCGACCTATCCATTGGCATATTATATCACGTAATAATACTTTGAATAGTATTACCTCATCTGTGTCATAAACCATACGCGTATGCAAGAATGCGACGATTGTGATGGTTGGGTCGGCAACCGAATATCGATATTCGGACCTTTGCATATTGCATGCGTTGCATCCAATAATATCACGAATGACACGATATTTAGAGCAGTCTTACCAAGGTACTCACACTTGAGATCGTAATCCAGTGAGACCTGTACTGCACATCGGTATCACGACGTGATAGGTGCGAGGACGGCCGCCTAGAGACCGAAGTCGGCGCAACGCTAACTTTGGACCAAGTATTCGAGTACTTAACTCTATTCGATACGCATACATACGATATAATAATTTACATTCGGCCTGAGCTATTCTAGCATTCCATCTGCAGCCGAGTGATGAACATTGCCCACGGGGTCTGACGGCAGACTGTAATTCTGTAACTGAAGAACATTGTAAGTTGAATCTTTTCTTGCTATTGAGTCTTCCGCTGTCTACTATTCGCATTGGCTTGCCTTGCTGTTCGTAAGCTTGGTACGCACGCAGCTAACACCTAGACGTGCAGAGCTAATACATGATTGAAGAAGGAAGGATACAACAAGTTTGGTAGCAAGACGGTTCGACTCACGGCTGTCTCATTGTCACTAGCAAAGAGTAGGTTCTCGCACGGGCGAGCGACGGCGAAGAGTATCACGAGATAACCTCGCCGGAAAGCTGATACGGTACTATCCTCTACCTGAACTCCTGATACAATATCGGTCTGTTAAATAACAACCATACTTTTGTTACCCACAAGGTCTTAAGTCCGCAGAAGAAATTCTGTTGCCATCACACTTGAAATCGCCCCCTCGATAGAGTTGGGTATCGGACAGGATCAGTTGCCGAAGAGATATCAATTTGAAGGTGACAACATACTGGTGGGTTACGTTACCGTCCACGTCGGAGTTTTACTCGGGTGAGAATGGTACACGAGAGGAAATCCCTAAGGTACAGTTTTACCTCCAGCTATTTTCCTTGTGAAGTCTTAATTGAATTACATGTCGCATAATCAATATTCCCCATCTACGGGAGGGAGTGAACGGGCCAGTGTTGGAGCCCATAATGAAGGACCGGAGATCCCACCAAATACTGATAATTTACATAATCCCCAGCCCGACGTTCCCCAGCCAAATGGTCCTTATCCAATTCAGGGCCCCACTGGGACGTCAGATCACGCGGGGCCCCCCGAAACGGAGCCGGACCTGGCAATGGTATCACTGCAACAAGTTATGGATGAAGGCGGAGTCCCCGGTTTCGTCGTTCCCACACCTCAATTTCATATTCCTCCCATCGTGGAACCCAAGACTATCCCAAGCGCTGCCCGCTCATATGTTCGCGATGCTAAAAGATATTTGAAGTTGGTAAAAGGTGGTGATCGCGACGAGGTAAAGTGTTTATTTATTGGGGCCACGCTAAGCGGCGTTGCGAGGGAATGGTATGACCATTGGACCACTATACAGGAGCACTTTACGTTTGAAGCACTAATTAACGCACTGCTTACTCGATTCGCTCCCGGAAATCAATCACAAGTGGCTGCCATGTACCGAGAACCACATGCAGGCACCTACCGAATGCGATCTGACGAGTCTGTGGAGGACTACCAGTTGCGGTTTGAAGGTCTGACGGCACCTATGATCGGTTTTTCAGAAGGAGACTACATTTATTGGTTCCAACGTGGTCTCCCTCTCCAGTTGGCCAGAGCGAGTATTACGGATCCGGCGCTGGAAAGGACAAGATCGTATACGTGATGGGTTCAGATCGTTCACGACGCCGAAGCTCGCCTCAGGACGGGACAAGAGCACCCGACAGCCTTAGCACCATTACCAGTGGACACGACGCAAGATACCTCCAATGAGACTGACCCAGCACCTGAGACTACTGGCATTCCGCTACCGCCTGCACCTATGTGTCGGGCTGGCGCCCCTTCGACCAGTCGCGTCCATGTTTCTGGCAGCCGGGGATTAAGTCCACGAAATCCGCAAGTAACTCGGGATGTACGGAAGAGGAGAGACGCGCCACAGAATACCGTCGCATCACGTGGAGCTGCATCGGAATCGAAGCGGTCGAGGACAGAAAATCGATGGCTTGCTAAATGGGGATGCACCCAGACGGAGTTCGCACAGCGACGACAATTGGGAGTTTGTCTTCGGTGCGCATCAAACCATCTTACAAGGAACTGCCCACTTCTACCTCCGTTAGCTGCAGAACTACACCCGATGGACGAAGTACAGGGCACGATTTCTGTCGATGTAGTCGGGTCACCCAGGTCGCATTAGTAAGGGACTGATACCCGACGAGGAGTTAGGCCTTATGTGTTAACCACTACTACTCCTAATTGTATCCAGTGATTCTGGCATGAAGAAGACTCTCCACTGCCGTTGATTAGATGATCAGATGGCTGGTAGATATGCGTTCTTAACGAATCCGTATCTGTGGAGCATCGTGGGTCGCAGGAGCGTAGCGGGGGTTCACTACGTTTGACTCTACCAATGACGATGAAGTCATTTTGATCCTTGAAATTCCGGACACCCGTGCGCTATAGGTGTCACTGACGACCTTATTGCTATTATGAAGAGCGATAAGCATTATGAGGTTGGCCCCTAGTCGTCTGAGCGGTCAGGTTACCCTCGCTAATGAGGGTAAGCATCCCATCGTGGGCAGAATCAGCCTTAGTCGTCGAAGGACCCTCTGTGTGTTAGGGCCCAATGAGTGCACCAAGGTCTCCCGGAGACAGCACTACATGGATATTGGGTGCCGCGACATAACGACAGTACCGCGCACGCATCGATATGGAGTCCAGCACAATTGGCCATTGTGCAAAAGGGAACCTATCGCCTAAGGTACCTTGTCTGTCGTACCAAGATGTCACACCAGAGGAGGGCGGAACTGTTGCGGAGCCTATGGTTAATTTCACTTAGCGGCGTTCGTCCGCCGAAATAAAGAACCCAAGCTTGAGGGGTGTAAGGCAATCTTATCAATGATAAGGAAAAACACCCATGAATTGCTTGTGAGGCCTTGGGTGCAACCGATTGCTACCACCGCACAGTCTCTTGTGAAAGATTCTGAGGTCGCAGTCCCCTATTGCCAAACTTATACTGATGCATTTGTCATCTTGGGGCTCCCACCTATGTTCCCTGCTGACTATAAGATCCCTCTTGTGCCCGAGCATTCCGTTTCACAACCTACGTACAGGCTAAGTCCGCTAAAGTTGAGCGGATGAAACGGCGAGTGAGGGATCTGCTCGCAAAGGGTATGATTCGGCCCAGCACATCGCCATATTCTGCACCGATACTGTTTGTTGGTAAGAAGGATGGGACGTTGCGTATGTGCATTGATTATAGGGGCTTGAATGCGACTACGATTAAAAATCGCTACCCTTTGCCGCGCGTCGATGACCTGCTCGATAAGCTGAAAGGCTCAGCTTATTTTTCCTCGATTGACCTTCAACAAGGGTATAATCAGATACGCATTGCTGCCTCTGATATCCCGAAAACCGCTTTCCGGACTCCCTTCGGTCACTTCGAGTACACGGTCTTGTCGTTTGGACTTACTAATGCGCCCGCCACATTTCAAGCAGTGATGGATCACATGTTCAGACCGTATATCGACAGGTTCGTCGTTTGCTATTTGGATGATATTTTAATATATTCCAAAACGCGCGAGGAGCACCTGAAGCATCTCGAGCTCGTGCTTGAGGTGATGAAGCGGGAGCAATTGTTTGCTAAACGCGCCAAGTATTTTTGGGCGCAGCCGCAAGTGGAGTATTTGGGCCACATCGTGTCGGCCACTGGGGTCAGGATGGACCCACGGAAGGTAGCTGTGGTTCGCGAATGACCCGTGCCTCAGAACCTCACCGAACTACGCCAGTTCTTGGGTTTGACTAACTACTTCCGTAAGTTTATTAAGAATTACTCCATTATTGCGGCCCCGCTTACGAATTTGACGAAGAAAGGAGGTTTCGTTTCTCTCGAAGCCTGGACATCCGCGTATCAGCGGGCATTCGAAGAGCTCAAGCGAATCATCGCCGACGACGTTACCCTTTCTTTCCCTGATCACTCGTTGCCATTCCGTGTTGAAGTTGTATTGGATGCTTCCTTGCATGGAAGCGGCGCTGTATTGTTGCAGGAAGGACGACTGATCGCCTTCATGAGTAAGAAATTCTCGGGTACGGAGACCCGATATACAACCGGAGAGCAGGAGCTGTTGGCAGCTCTACATGCTTTGAAGGAATGGTGTTGTTACCTCGAGGGCCGCCCTTTTACGCTGAAGACTGATCATAAGCCGCTGACATTCTTGCAGAGTGTCCCTACGCTTAACCGATGACAAGCCCGGTGGATGGAGTATCTGTCTCGTTTCGACTGTACGTGGGAGTATATCGCCGGCAGGATTAATATTGCTGACGCTCTCAGTCGACATCCATCATTACATGCTACAATTTTAGCAGCACTGGTTACTCGTTCACGCAGTCAGGAAGTGCCGATAGCAGCGGACCTTGCGCAGCGACTCAAGGTGGCGTATGAAGTGGATCCATGGTTCGCTTCGCCCAACAATGTGGAACATTTGCACAGGCGCAATGATTTGTGGATACGGCAGGATGGCACGACCACACAAATCGTCGTGCCAAACGACGACGCTCTGCGCTACGATATTCTTGCGTGGTTCCACGAGGACCCGTTGGCAGGACATCCTGGAAGCACGCGATTGGCAGAGCTTGTACGATGCTCATTCTGGTGGCCGCGCGTGGTGAAGGATGCGGAAAACTTCGTGCAAAGGTGCAGTTTATGCCAGCGCAATAAAGCACTATCCGGTAAGGGCCAGGGTTTATTACAACCTTTACCTATACCAGATGCCCCTTGGGAAAGTGTTTCTATGGACTTCGTAGTCGCGCTGCCCAAAACTGAGGGGGGATACGACTAGGTGTTCGTTATGGTCGATCGTTTGACCAAGATGGTTCATTTAGCCCCCTGCACCTTGTCTTGCACCGCTGAGCAAACAGCACGATTATTTTTCGATAATGTGGTCCGATTGCATGGCATTCCTAAAAATGTGATCTCCGATCGCGGCGGTCAATTCACGTCTAAGTTTTGGGAAGCGCTATGTCAACTCGTCGGTATGCGCGTTCATTTGAGCACAGCATATCATCCACAATCCGATGGGCAAACTGAACGCATAAATCGCACACTGGGCGACATGTTGAGGAAATTCGTGGGACGCACACCCTCTGTTTGGGATACGTTTCTGACTTCGGCAGAATTCGCGCTTAACAACGCTGTTAACCGCTCTACAGGTCAAAGCCCTTTCTTTCTGAATTATGGATTTCATCCTGCGCTACCCGTGTGGCGAGAATTGGAGATAAATATCCCTGCGGCTAAAACCTTTGCCAAGTCATTCCTATCCCGCATGACAGACGTGAAGGCATGCCTGGACGCGGCACAACAACGGACGACGGATTATTATAATAAATCTAAACAGGACGTAACATTTTCGTTGGGACAAATGGTATTACTGAGCACTAAGAACCTGCGTTCGCTCGCCGACGGTTCCCGTAAATTGTTACCTCGTTGGATCGGTCCATATCCCGTTGTTCGCATGGTAGGGAATGTAGCCGTGGAGCTATCCCTACCTTCCGACATGAATATCCATCCCACATTTCATATTTCTTTAATTCGCCCTTATCGCGGCACAGCACCTGTTACGAACGACACCGATGCCCCTGCAGTAATGGACCCCGGTCCCGAGACCTGGATCGCAGGCAAGCAAAACGTGTATGATGTGGAACGCATACTGGATTATCGGGTTCGTCGCATTGGTCGACAACGACGAAAGTGGAAGGTGCATGAATATCTGGTCAAGTGGACTGGCTATTCTAGCGAGCATAAATCGTGGGAGCCGATGTGTAACTTCTCGCCGGAAATGAAGCCCCTGTTGGAGGAAGCTCCTTTACGCGCCACGCAAACCCAATGATCCTTGCAGTCGATGCTGTTCGATGCAGCGAGGACGCTGCATACGGGAGGGGGGATAGTTGTTCTACACGGGTTCAATCACCGTTTACATTTATGAAGGCCGCAATGCATTCAGATATCATGAAGCATAATACAATCATATTAGCATGATATACTCGAGTATATCTAGCTAATCAGGCATGTCGCATCATCATTCACGACATCACGCTGTCGGTCAACATGTTTGACTCGAGGCTGATAATTAATGCGCGACCTATCCATTGGCATATTATATCACGTAATAATACTTTGAATAGTATTACCTCATCTGTGTCATAAACCATACGCGTATGCAAGAATGCGACGATTGTGATGGTTGGGTCGGCAACCGAATATCGATATTCGGACCTTTGCATATTGCATGCGTTGCATCCAATAATATCACGAATGACACGATATTTAGAGCAGTCTTACCAAGGCACTCACACTTGAGATCGTAATCCAGTGAGACCTGTACTGCACATCGGTATCACGACGTGATAGGTGCGAGGACGGCCGCCTAGAGACCGAAGTCGGCGCAACGCTAACTTTGGACCAAGTATTCGAGTACTTAACTCTATTCGATACGCATACATACGATATAATAATTTACATTCGGCCTGAGCTATTCTAGCATTCCATCTGCAGCCGAGTGATGAACATTGCCCACGGGGTCTGACGGCAGACTGTAATTCTGTAACTGAAGAACATTGTAAGTTGAATCTTTTCTTGCTATTGAGTCTTCCGCTGTCTACTATTCGCATTAGCTTGCCTTGCTGTTCGTAAGCTTGGTACGCACGCAGCTAACACCTAGACGTGCAGAGCTAATACATGATTGAAGAAGGAAGGATACAACAGGTTTGGCGCCGCGCTGCAGCTATGTCTTTCCGGCGTTCAATTGTTAGCGCCTGTCGTATTTGGCTACCGACCCATCGAATCGTGTCACGTAGTTGCTCCAGCAAGCCCCCCGCATCGGGAGGTGTGTGGGTGCTGCTCGATGCCGACCCATTATGGCTTGTTGAGTTATCCGCGCAATCAGGCTGTTGGTATCCAGGGGCGGCCTGCATCCGTAGTTCCCTTTCGTATTCGTGTTTGAACCGGGTGTGTTCTCTGTGTAGCTTTTTCAGTCCTCTGCTGACTGTGCGTTTTGTGTGTATTTTGCCCGTATGTGGCGGTTTCTGCGGGCACAGGTCTAGTAGGATGTCTAGTCCCTTGTTGAGGGTTGTTTGAAGCATTGCTGCCACAATCTCTACATTGACCGCCGTGATGCTGTCGTGGTCGCGAAGTAGTGTCATCAAGCGGGTGGCTGTCATATCAGTGGGGTCCTCGGTGTGTTTCGCAATGCCAGCCTCAATCTCATGGACGGCTGGGCGGAGGTATTTCTGGAGGCTGAGGATGTCCGACGTGAGCGAGGCATCCATCTTTGATTGCGCTGCATGGATTGTGGTGTTCGGAACCTGTAGTATCACGTTTTTCCATTTAATTCGGACCCCGTCTCCGTCTTGGTTCTTTTGGGGTCACCGGTCTCTTGGCGTCCCACAGGCGGATAGCGTCGATGGGCAGGCGGACATGTACGGGGTTATGGTCGAAGTTTCCTCCGGCGACAGAGACAGTGCAGTACGCTTGTGGTGTGTTCCCGTTTGCAGGTGTCCCCGCTTCTATGCTCTCGTGTAGAGCGGGGCACATCAGGATATCGTCTATTCGGCTTTGGTGTGTACAGCGTTCCTTGCTCCATTGTTTGAAGGACGGGTGGCGGGGGGAGCGGTTTTCAGGCACCAGTGTGAGCATGTTATCGGTGATGCATTTGAGGTGTAGTCGGTCTGCTGTGTCAAGCAGGCCTGTGCTGCGGTCATCAGGGTTCAGGACGGCGTTAAAGTCTCCGGCCAGGATTACATGTTCCCCGTTATTCTTGGCCTGTCTTAGAACTGTCTGGCAGTGCACGTATATGTTGGTTCGGACTAAGGTGTCTTCCGGACAGTAGATGCCCAGCACGTGTAGGGAGGTACTTGCTGACGTGGAGATCATGCATTGGCACAGGTGCCCATGTAGCGGGAGCGGCGGTGGTATGTGTGTCACTTGTCCTGCACGGGTGTAACAGGCACCGATCGCAATTGCGACACCTGATGTGAGGCGTTCCTTGCCAGAGTTACATGGTTTTGAACTGCATTAAAGTCTGTATCCCTGCGGCTCTTTGTGTAGGGCGTCTTTCATCCATCCGGTGCGGTTGCTGGTTTTAGTTTCGGTTAGAACAATGATATCGGCATCCCATGTCCACACATTACACAGTGTACTGAGGAGGTTCGTCCCCAGTCCTCGCACGTTGTGAGTGACGATGTGCATGTACCTGTGGTTTGTTCTATTGCGGCGTTCTGGGGGATTTGCGTTCTCCGGGTGTGAGGATGTGGTGCTTTTTACGGGGTTGGTCGACAGTCTTGGGCGCTGGGCACTGGGTTCACTGACGTTCCCACTTTCCCTTGTTGAGTGTGTCGTTTCCCCGGGGTGTTCAGCCCCGGCTGGGTTGGTGCGTTTGTTAGCCCGCCGTCGGAGATGGTCAGTGGTCGTCAGCGGTTTGGGTCTGTTGCATTGTGCGTCCGTGAGTTGGATATGCGGCGGAGTGTGCTTGGGATATCACTCTTGGCGGGGGCATTCGTGCGGGGCTCTCTCTAAGAGGGATGGGAGAGGCACGGCTGTCGGGTTGGGTGCTGGTGGATGGTAGTTGTCCTGTGCAGTTGGCTGTGGTCATGTGCGTGTTCCTGGTGGCTTGGTTAATGTTCTCCCCGTTTGGCGGGCTAGTTGTGTTGCACGTGGGTGTTTGATCTTCCGCCGCTTTTGGCCTTGTGGCAGTCTCGTTGTTGTGCATGTGGTCCCGTTGGTTGTTTGGATCTCCGTATACTCGGTGTGGTCTGTGCGCACCCATGTGTCCAGGGGTATTATGTCTCGCAGGTCCACATGCGTTGCCGTGGGTTCTGTGTGGCGCCGAAGATTTAGGGTGTATATTGCGCCAGGTTCACGTGGCCATGTGGCGTTTTCGTCACCGAGTTCCACAGGTTGCGGTTGCAGAAAGTCGTGGATGTACCACCGGTCCTTGTGTTTTCGTACTGCTATTGCATGGCCTGGGAGGTGTACGAGGAAGCCCCAGTTGCGTGCGTGTTCTGGCAGTTGGTGTAGTACGCTGCTTAACGTCACGTTGGGTTTTATTTGCTGTCCACTCCCTATGAAGGCAACATGCCGGTGTGCAGAGTCATTTCTTTGCTGTGCAGTTCGCACCGGCACGTTGTAGCGTAGGTATGGATTGATTGCCAGCGTTGAGAAGTTGCCTGTGTTTTGGTTGTGGGTTAGTCGCCATGTGGCGGCTGCATTGTGGAGTTCCCGGTCAGCCATGTGTTGCAGGATTGTATGACAGTATTGCAGTACATGCTGTGGGTCGATGTACGGTCCCCCTAGTAGGTTGTTTATGGCGTGGATCATGCAGAGCTCTTTCTGCTGTTGCTCGTGGTAAAGGGTGTCATCTGGGTTGTGCAGGTTTGTCATTATTGTTGTATGCCGGTTCGATCACCACTTGCACCGAAGTAGATCGCATTATATTCGAGCATTACGAAGCATGATATAATCATATTAGCATGATATATTTGAGTATATCTAGCTAATCAGGCATGTCACATTATCATCTATGACATCACGCTGTCGGTCAACATGTTTGACTCGATGCTGATATTAATGCGCAATCTATCCGTTGGTATAATATTCCGCGTAATAATGCTTTGAATATTATTACCTCATCTGTGTCATAAACCATACGCGTATGCAAGAATGCGATGATCGCGATGGTTGGGTCGGCAACCAAATATCGATATTCAGACCTTCGCATATTGCATGCGTTGCATTCATTAATATCACGGATTACGCGGTATTTAGAATAGTGCTACGAAGGTACTCACACTTGAGATCAAAATCCAGTGAGACCTGTACTGCACATCGGTATCACGACGTGATAGGTGCAAGGACGGCCGCCTAGAGACCGAAGTCGGCTCAATGCTACTTTGGACTAAGTACCCGAGTACTTAACTCAATCTAATTCGTATACATACGTTTTATGCATTTATATTCGGCCTGAGCTATTCTAGCATAGCATCTTCAGCCGGATGATGAACATTGCCTGCGGGGTCTGACGGCAGACTTCTAATTTGCAACTGAAGATCATTGTAAGTTGAATCTTTCCTTATCTTTAAGTCTTCCGCTGTCATGTTGCTTGCACTGAAGTGTCTTGCTGTTCGTAAGCACCATGCACGTGTAGTTAACGCTCAGACGTGCAGATTCAGTGCATGATTGAAGAAGGAAGGATACAACAAATTTGGTATCGAGACAGGTTCGTTGCCTGACTGTCTCATGGTGCTAAATCGGAAGTAAGTTCTCGCTTTGGTGGAAGTCCTCTAGACATCTTTGCCAAAGAACTTGGACGTGCCATTTTGGACACCGTTGCTTCTGGTTTGTGATTGTTGCTGTTCTTTTCTAGTTTCCTGCATTTGTTGTGGGAGCTTGCGCTCTGAGTTGCAGGTGAATTTAGCTGTCCGGCACTGCTTGCGATATTTCCTGGTTATAATCTACATTCTGATCAGTGGAGACTTTGATCGCACGGACTACTAAGATTGGGACCAGCTTAGCACGTATTCGCTATACTTGCTCGCCATCCTGAAGAGTACTGTCGCCACTACGACTATGGATGGAGCTGTGGATCAACAGGGTCTGCTGTCGCCTCAAATACAGGACCACACCAGTATCCCTGAGGTGATGAAACTCACGATCCCTGTGCCTAAGCTTCATATTGCGTATGATGAGAAGCCTAGGACCCCCGGACGTAGTGTTGCTGATGCAACTCGTGCATATGTGCGCGATACTAACAAGTACCTGCAGGCGGTCCATGGTGGTGGAAATGATGGTATTAAATGTCTCTTCGTTGGCAACACCCTCTCGGGCGCGGCGAAAGACTGGTATGACGAGTGGACCACTGCACGGAGTGACTTCACGTTCGATGAATTGATTGCTGCATTGCTTGCACGATTTGCTACTGAGGTACATGCACGTAATGTTGAGGCCCGTAAGGCATTAGCACAAGGCACATATTACATGCGTGCACATGAAAATGTACCTGCGTACCAGTCACGCTTCGAAGCACTAGTGACACCCATTGCGAACTTCTCCGAGGATGATCGCATCTTTTGGTTTCATCACGGCCTGACGAAGACTCTGTCAAAATGGTGTGCTGCTGATTTATCTGGAGAACCGTTCCAGACGTACGATGCCTTGGTAAAATTTGCTCGGGTAACTGAGGTACGTTTCCTCGCTGGTCAGGATGATTCTATACCTACCCCACGTGCAAATACTATGCAAGCACAGGATCCGACTGATGAAGCTGTAACCAACGATCATGACCTTGGTGCTGCGCGCCCTACGACGGCTGCGACGGTCATGCGCACAGAGCGGCGCCACGGTGCTCGTGGTGGTTCAGGCACCGGGGCCCGTGGATCAGCGGGCGCAGGCCCAAGCTCTGGTCCAGACAAGAGCAAAAAGCGGGGAGGTGCGCCGTCAGCGGCTGCAGTGCAAAACTCCCACCCCCGTGCAAAGCGGATGCGCACGGAGGACCCCTTCTTGCCGAAGTGGGATTGCAAGCGCTCTGAGCTGGAGCGTCGGAAGACGGCCAATGTGTGCTAAAGGTGTACGGCGGACCACCTCACGAAGGATTGCCCATTGTTGCCGCCTTTGGCCGTGTGACCAAGGTAGGGGATTGCCCGGATTGATGTGGAGTTGATTCCACCCGGAATGCTGAACAAACGTGTAGTTGGTGGTCGTTTGTATGACCAGCTATGAAGGCATTGTTGTCTTCTGGTCCTTGAAAGGTGCCGTTATGTTCATCCCCTCATCTTTATGTGAGCTGTTCGTACAGCTTACTTTGTACAGGAGTACACATCAATATCCAGACACCGCTGCATGTGTTTTGTTCCCTGCCTATATCCAGCGCAAGGCTGAGGCTCTGCTAAAGGGTGTGCAGCGTGTCTCCTGGTTTGCACCGGGCATCGTGCTGTTTGATGGTGTGGATATGGAGGGAATGCCAGTTCCGTTGCCCGGACTGTCCTATTCTACTGACGTTTGGTAGGAACCTCCTGCTGAGGGCTTTGCTAGCTTTCAGCCCGCCCTGGGAGTTCCGCTGTTGTCCGCAAAGTCGGTTCCAACATGTGATTGTGTCCCAGTTATTCAGGTCGGTCTTGCTGGCCGTACACTGAAGGCACTTGCCGTGCCATAGACGACTTCACCTATTATGCAGAGGTGAATGCAGTGGGATGCCCCCACACTCGTTGAATTGTCTCCCAGCTATTCAGGTCGGTCTTGCTGGCCGTACACTGAAGGCACTTGCCGTGCCATAGATGACTTCACCTATTATGCAGAGGTGAATGCAGTGGGATGCCCCCACAGTGGTCGGATTGGGTACAGGTTACTCTCATGTATGGGAGTAAATGTCCCGTTGCTGGGCAGGATTACCCTTAACCTGTTGCTAGGTCCTCTGCGTGTTGTGACCCATCCGTACGTGCTGAAAATCTTGCTGACACTGCGCCGTACATATTGGGGTCTTTGACATTACTGTAGTACCATGCGTGCTTCGACATTGCAGTCTGCCACCCTTATGCAAAGGGGACTCTGTCGAAGGGTACCAGATGTCACACGAGAGGGGGGCGGAACTGAGGCGGTGCCTATGGTTAACTTTGCTGCGACCGCAATGGGCGCGCAAACTGAACCCAAGCCAGTCATGTGTGAGGGAGCTGTTCGTATGCCACGACAGGGTGCCCATGGACTGCTTGTTAGGCCTTGGTTGCATTTGCAATGCCACCACTGCGCAGACTTCTGTGGATCCTGAGATCGAAGCCTTGCTGCATGGACATGCGAACATCTTTCATGATGTCCCTGTAGTATCCTGAGGTATCTACAGGTCATGTTAAAGATTGGACCGCCGACGGTCATCTTTCGATTGGGCCTTTGTAGGCTGACACAACAGTACCTGAAGTACAACCTGTAGCAAGACCCATGTACAAGTTGGGTCCACTACGATGGATGAAGTGCAGTGCCAGGCGACTGATTTGCCTGCTATGGGTATGCTTCACCCCACGTTCCATGTATCCCTCGTATGTCTTACTGTGGTACAGAACCTGCCCCTGAGCTTGCTAACACCCCTGCAGCGGTTTAACCAGTCCTGGAGACCTGGATCGCTGGTAAACGGAAGGTTTACAACGTGGAGCGGGTGTTAGATTATCGTACTTGCAGGTGCGAAGGTCCGAATATCGCTATTCTAACTAACTATCACAAGCATCGCATTCCCTTGTGCACGCCTTATCCATGATACGAATGATGCAATAATATATCGAATATTATTACCTGATGGATTATGCCATAATGATGTACTGCATCGATGTTGACTCTACGTCAAGCGTTCTGCGATGTGCTTCAGCGCGGCCTGGTTAGCTCAGTCGGTAGAGCGCAAGGCTCTTAACCTTGTGGTCGTGGGTTCGAGCTCCACATTGGGCGTGCGAGGGTGGAGAGAATGGAGAGATTGAGAGTGGACGACAGTTGGCGGATGCGAGGAGTATTGGAAGCACGAACACTTTTCAGCTAGGATGCAACCTCCTCTCACTGCCAGCTTGCCTACCTACCCCAGGGGGGGGGTAGGTAGGCAACAGGAACAGGACCTAAACATCCTCACCCTCTCAATAGGTTGGATACATAGGGTAAGAGGGACGACAACACCAGCTGAGGCAAAAGAGAGGCCACTCCGTGACCAGCGGCCTCAGTCTCTGATGGAACGAATACGTGAGGAGGTACAACATGTGGCAACTACCTAACAAACAAAGCAAGGATCCAGGTGGCAAACCAGTGACCAGCACGCAACACAGCGACCAGTGACCAGCACGCAACACAGCAAAGATTCATATTTTGATCAGCAGGAGGTATATAGAAAAATAAGTATAAATAAATATATACATATATGCATTACATAAATACATATAAGAGTTTAGGGATTTAGGGTTTTAAAAAAAGAAACCCAATACATACAATACATATACGATTTTACAAAGGTTGCATGGTGACTGTTTCGACATCCATCCCTGCAGGATGTCATTGACCACTGACGCTCTGCACACATGAGGCAGCAGTGTGCAGTACACAAGCTAAAGAACGCGACTGTGAGACAACCTGTGAGAGAACCTGCCTGCTGGGATATGTAGTAAATGTACATTAGCAGTGTGCAAGAGGTAGGGTGAGGGCTTGTGGCTGTAATATCCTGCCTGGGGGCTTTACGGGTTGTATCCAGGATGGTGTTGTATCCTTCCTTCTTCAATCATGCACTGAATCTGCACGTCTGGATGTTAGCTAAGTGCACAACAAGCTTACGAACAGCAAGGCGATCCAATGCGCGGAAAGTGACAGCGGTAGACTCAACAATAAGGAAAGATCCAACTTACAATAGTCTTCGTTACAAATGGGTAGTCTGCCGTCAGACCCCGCGGGCAATGTTCATCACTCGGCTGCAGATGAGATGCTAGAATAGCTCAGGCCGAATATAAATGAGTATAACGTATGTATGCGAATTAGATAGAGTTAAGTACACGGGTACTTAGTCCAAAATAGCATTGAGCCAACTTCGGTCTCTAGGCGGCCGTCCTTGCACCTATCACATCGCGATACCGATGCACAGTACAGGTCTCACTGGATTCCAATCTCAAGTGTGAGTACCTTTGTAGCACTGTTCTAAATATCGTGTCATCCATGATATTAATGGATGCAATGCATGCAACATGCGAAGGTCCGAATATCGATATTTGGTTGCCGACCCAACCATCGCGATCATAGCCTTCTCGCATACACGTATGGTCTATGACGAAAATGAGGTAATAATATTTAAAGTATTATTACGTGATATAAAATGCCAATGGATAGATCACGCATTAATTATCAACCACGAGTCAAACATGTTGACTGACAGCGCGATATTGTAGATGATAATGCGACATGCCTGATTAGCTAGATATACTCATGCTAAAATAATCATATCATGCTTCATGATGCTCAAATGGCTTACAGTCCACTCTGGTATAAACGGCGATCGAACCGGCGTACAACAACTATCCCCCCTCCCATATGCAGCGTCCTCACTGCATCAAACAGCATCGACTGCAGAGATCATTGGGTCTGCGTGGCACATAAACGAGCTTCCTCCAATAGGGGCTTCATTTCTGGCGAGAAATTACGCGTCGGCTCCCAAGAGTTATGCTCGCTAGAATAACCAGTCCACTTGACCAGATATTTGTGCACTTTCAGCTTTCGTCGTTGTCGACCTATACGGCAAACCCGATAATCCAGTATCCAAATCATACACCTTTTGCTTGCCTGCGATCCAGGTCTCGGGGCCGGGGTCCATTACCGCAGGGGCTTTGGTGTCGTTTGTGACAGGCGTTGTGCTGTGATAAGGACGGATGAGTGAAGTATGAAACGTGGGGTGGATATTCATGTCAGAGGGTAGGGATAGCTCCACAGCTACATTCCACAGCTACCATGTGAACAACGGGATATGGGCCAATCCAGCGAGGTAGCAATTTTCGGGAACCGTTGGCGAGCGAACGCAAATCCTTAGTGCTCAATAATACCATTTGCCCCACCGAAAATGTTACGTCTCGTTTGGATTTATTATAGTAGTCCATCGTCCGTTGTTGTGCCGCGTCCAAACATGCCTTCGCATCTGTCATGCGGGATAGGAACGACTTGGCAAAGGTTTTAGCCGCCAGAATTTTTATCTCCAACTCTCGCCACACGGGTAGCGCAGGATGGAATCCGTAATTTAGAAGAAGGGGCTTTGACCTGTTGTGCGGTTAACAGCATTGTTAAGCGCAAATTCTGCCGAAGTCAGAAACGTATCCCAAACAGAGGGTGTGTGTCCCGCGAAATTTCTCAACATATCGCCCAGCGTGCGATTGGTGTGTTCAGTTTGCCCATCAGATTGTGGATGATATGCTGTGCTCAAATGAATGCGCATACCGACGAGTTGACATAGCGCTTCCCAAAACTTAGACGTGAATTGACCACCGTGATCGGATATTACATTTTTAGGAACGCCGTGTAATCGGACCACGTTATCGAAAAAAAATCGTGCTGTTTGCTCAGCGGTGCAAAACGAGGTGCAGGGGGCTAAGTGAACCATCTTGGTCAAGCGATACTGCTTTATTTTGCTGACATAAACTGCACCTTTGCACAAAGTTTTCCGCATCCTTCACCACGCACGGCCACCAAACGAGCGCCGTACCAGCTCTGCCAATCGTGTGCTTCCAGGATGTCCTGCTAACGGGTCCTCGTGGAACCGAGCATGAATATCGTAGCGTAAAATCAAATCACACAAATCACACAAATCGTCGTTCGGCACGACGATTTGTGTGGTCGAACCATCCATCCGCAGCCACAAATCGTTGCACTTGTGCAAATGTTCCACATTGCTTGGAGAAGCAAACCATGGATCCACTTCATACGCCATCTTGAGTTGTTGCATGAGGTCCGCTGCTATCGGCACCTCCTGACTGCGCGAACGAGTAACCGGTGCTGCCAGAATTGCAGCATGTAATGAGGGGTGGCGACTGAGGGTGTCAGCAATATTAATTCTGCCGGCGATATACTCCCATGTACAGTCGAAACGAGATAGATACTCCATCCACCGGGCTTGTCGTCGGTTAAGCGTGGGGACACTCTGTAAGAATGTCAGCGGTTTGTGGTCGGTCTTCAATGTAAAAGGGCGGCCTTCGAGGTAACAGCGCCATTCCTTTAAAGCATGTAGAACTACCAACAGCTCCTGCTCTCCGGTCGTGTATCGGGTCTCTGCACCCGAGAATTTCTTACTCGTGACGATTCGCTTGAGCTCTTCGAATGCCCGCTGACACACGGGTGTCCAGGCCTCGAGGGAAGCAAAACCTCCTTTCTTCGTTAGATTAGTAAGCGGGGCCGCAATAATGGAGTATTTATTAATAAACTTACGGAAGTAGTTGGTCAAACCTAAGAACTGGCGTAGTTCGGTGAGGTTCTGAGGTGCGGGCCACTCGCGAACCACAGCTACCTTCCGTGGGTCCATCCTTATCCCAGTGGCCGACACGATGTGGCCCAAATACTCCACCTGAGGCTGCGCCCAAAAACACTTGGCACGTTTAGCAAACAATTGCTCCCACTTCATCACCTCAAGCACAAGCTTGAGATGCTTCAGGTGCTCCTCACGCGTTTTAGAATATATTAAAATATTGTCCAAATAACAGACGACGAACCTGTCGATATACAGTCTGAACATGCGATCCATCACTGCTTGAAATGTGGCGGGCGCATTAGTAAGTCCAAACTGATGTATCCTTCCTTCTTCAATCATGCATTAGATCTGCACGTCTGGATGTTAGCTGAGTGCATACCGAGCTTACGAACAGCAAGGCAATCCAATGCGAGTAATGGACAGCGGAAGACTTAATGATAAGGAAAGATTCAACTTACAATGTTCTTCAATTGCAAATTAGAAGTCTGCTGTCAGACCCCGCGGGCAATGTTCATCACTCAGCTGCAGATGGGATGCTAGAATAGCTCAGGCCGAATATAAATGAGTATAACGTATATATGCAAATTAGATAGAGTTAAGTACTCGGGTACTTAGTCCAAAGTAGCATCAAGCCAACTTCAGTCTCTAGGCGGCCGTCCTCACACCTATCATGTCGCGATACCGATGTGCAGTACAAGTCTCACTGGATTCCGATCTCAAGTGTGAGTACCTTTGTAGCACTGTTCTAAATACCGCGTAATCCGTGATATTATTGGATGCAACGCATGCAATATGCAAAGGTCCGCATATCGATATTCGGTTGCCGACCCAACCATCGCGATCGTCGCCTTCTCGCATACGCGTATGGTTTATGACGTAAATGAGGTAATAATATTTAAAGTATTATTACGTGATATAAAATGCCAATGGATAGATCGCACGTTAATTATCAGCTTCGAGTCAAACATGTTGACCGACAGTGCAATATCATAGATGATAATGCAGCATGCCTGATTAGCTAGATATACTCGTATATATCATGCTAATATGATTGTATTATGCTTCATAATGTTCGAATGCATTGCGGCCTATTTCGGTGCAAACGATGATTGAACTGGCGTACAACACAAACGACAAGACCCTGTACTCGAAGTGGCCAAAGGGGGTCCGAAAAGAGGTTTTCGGAATATCAGAAGCAGCAATGTGTATCTGATCATACCCTTGTTGAAGGTCAATCGAGGAAAAATAAGCTGAGCCTTTGAGCTTATTGAGCCGGTCATCGATGTGCTGCAAAGGGTAGCGATTTTTAATCGTGGTTGCGTTCAAGCCCCGATAATCAATGCACATGCGCAACGTCCCATCCTTCTTACCGACAAACAATATCGGCGCAGAAAATGGCGATGTGCTGGGCCGAATCATACCCTTTGCGAGCAGATCCCCCACTTGCCGCTTCACTTCATCCAGCTCCAACGGGCTTAACCTGTACATAGGTTGTGAAACGGGTTGTGCTCCGGGCACAAGAGGGATCGTATGGTCAACAGGTCGCATAGGTGGGAGCCCTGGGATGTCACCAAAGACATCAGCATATTTATGCAGGAGGGCTTCGACCTCAAGATCCTTCACGGTGGACTGCGCGGTGGTAGCATTCGATTGCACCTGTGGCCTCACAAGCAACACATGGGCGCCTTTCCGTATCATCCGATCGGTTTCTTTGCGCCCAATTAGCTTGGGTTCTTGATTTCGGCGGACAATCGCCGCCAAAGCGAAATTAACCTCAGGCTCCGCAACAGTTCCGCCCTCCTCTGGTGTGACATCTTGGTACGACAGTGTTGTATATGGTACCCACGAAGGGTGGTATCAAAAGATACCGGTTGTTGTGCCAGAGCCCGATTAAGTAGAGCCGCCGACTAGGTCGTACTTGAGAGACCATAAGGCCTCGAACCGGGCGTGACCTTCAGAAGTCACCATTACAACCGGAGATTCAGTGAACC
Organism: Volvox africanus; assembly: GCA_030268105.1. Lineage (NCBI taxonomy): Eukaryota > Viridiplantae > Chlorophyta > Chlorophyceae > Chlamydomonadales > Volvocaceae > Volvox > Volvox africanus. The sequence goes on from BSDZ01000103.1 coordinate 2,680,558, forward strand.
AGGAACCAGATGTTCCACCATTTACCATTCAGGCGGTAAATGGCCCATTCCATACAGGTTATGGAGTAACTGACAGGTTCGGATGTTTCAGGAAATCAGTTAGCATTGGTCGTCGACAGCCGAGACCAAATCCACAAATCGAATGCCAGATGGGAACATGAAACAGTTAATCTGATAATAAAATATATTATATCATTAAATATTAAACAGATAATTATTATACTTAATGAATTACCAAAATGCATTAAGGATACAACAATTGTTCCCCCTCTAGATGCAGCGTCCCGATGCATGAAACGAGAGCAGACAGGTTGAGGTAGGACAGCGTCAGAGAGGTCCGTCCTTAGACTGTGCCCGCAGCCTAGCTTCATCAAGCAGGGGTTTCATGTCAGGGGTGAAGTTACGTGCCGGTTCCCAGCTATTGTGCTCAGACGAATACCCAGACCACTTAACCAGGTACTCATGTACGTTACGCTTACGCCTGCCTTTGCCAACACGTCGTGCACGGTAATCCAGGATACGTTCGACAGCATACAGGGTCTGCTTACCTGATAACCAGGTAGAGGGATTAGCTTCCGTAACAGGAGGGATGCTATCGTTAGCCTCAGGCAGAGTACCCCGATATGGACGTATGAGAGATACATGAAATGTGGGATGAATGCGTAGGTCAGATGGGAGTTGTAACTCTACAGCCACCGACCCTACCATGCGTACGACAGGATAAGGCCCCACAAAGCGCGGTAATAACTTGCGAGACCCATCAGCCAGGGAACGAAGGTTCTTCGTGCTCAACATAACCAGCTGGCCCTTGGTGAACGTGACGTCCTTTTTGGACTTGTTATAATAGTCCATAGCCCGTTGCTGTGCAGCTTCCAGGCAAGCTTTAGCGTCAGTTAGACGGGACACGAAAGACTTAGCAAACGTTTTTGCAGCTGGAACATTTACGTCCAACTCCCGCCAAACAGGCAAAGCAGGGTTAAAACCGTAATTCAGGAAAAACGGACTATTACCAACGGACCGGTTAGTAGCATTATTAATGGCAAACTCAGCAGCGGTTAGGTAGGTATCCCATGCAGTAGGGGTGCGTCCTGCAAAGTTACGGAGCATATCACCCAGGACACGGTTAACACGCTCTGTTTGCCCATCAGATTGGGGGTGGTAGGCGGTGGACAGGTTCACCCGCATTCCTACCAGAGTCCCCAGGGCGCCCCAAAACTTACTTGCAAATTGAGTGCCGCGGTCAGATACCACGGACTTGGGGACCCCATGCAAACGTACCACATTGTCGAAAAATAGACGGGCCGTTTGCTCAGCTGTGCAGGATGATGTCGTGGGGGCCAGGTGGACCATCTTGGTGAAACGGTCGACCAGGACCAGCACGGCATCGTATCCTCCCTCAGTTTTGGGCAGCGCAACAATAAAGTCCATAGAGACGCCTTCCCACGGAGCGTCAGGAATAGGAAGAGGTTGGAGATGCCCATGTGCTTTACCAGACTGGGCCTTATTGCGCTGGCACAGGTCGCAACAGAGGACATAATTTTCGGTGTCCTTAGCCATGCGGGGCCACCAGAATTGACGCCGCAAAAGCTCTAGTAACCGCGTGCAGCCAGGATGCCCAGCAAGAGGGCCGTCATGAAAACGTGAGAGAAGTTCACGACGTAATGAATCGTCGTTAGGTATGACAATCTGACGGTGGGATCCTTCCGATCGGATCAATAAGCCATGCTCCTGTACCAAGTGCCCCGTGTTGTTGTGAATTGTGAACCACGGGTCGGCTGCATAAGCCTGTTTCAAGCGCTTGGTAAAATCGGAGGGCACGAAGTTAGGTTTTGCCTGAGACCTACTACGTGTGCTTACCGCCAGAATGGCTGCATGCAGTGAGGGGTGCCTACTGAGAGCATCAGCTATGTTAAGTGAGCCGCTCAGGTACTCCCAATCAAAGTTAAACCGTGCCAGGTATTCCATCCAGCGGGCCTGGCGTCGGTTAAGGGAGGGCACACCTTGCAGAAACGTAAGGGGTTTGTGATCAGTCTTGAGGGCAAAAGGCCGGCCCTCAAGGTAACATCGCCATTCCTTCAAGGCATGTAGGACCGCCAGAAATTCCTGTTCCCCAGTGGTATAACGGGTTTCAGCCCCCGAAAACTTCTTACTCGTGTATGCAATGGGGCGTCCCTGCTGCAACAGAACTGCCCCCGTCCCATGTATAGATGCATCAGTTATGACCTCTACACGGAACGGCAATGAGTAGTCAGGGAAGTGCAGGATAATATCATCAGAGATAGCACGCTTCAAAGCATCAAAAGCTTCTTGGCATGCGGGGGTCCAGGCCTCAGGTGAAGAGAAGGCTCCCTTACGTGTGAGGTTTGTTAGCGGTGCAGCAATGACTGAGTAGCGCTCTATGAACTTACGAAAGTAGTTGGTCAGGCCCAAAAACTTACGCAGTTCCTGAAGGTTGGAGGGCACTGGCCAATCCCGAACAACAGCAGTTTTCCGGGGGTCCATCCGTATGCCACCCTGAGACACTATATGCCCCAGATACTCCACCTGTGGTTGTGCCCAGTGGCACTTAGAACGCTTAGCATACAGCTGCTCACACCGCAGAACCTCAAAGACCAGGCGGAGGTGTTGTATGTGCTCCTCACGGGTCTGTGAAAACACCAGGATATCGTCCAGATAACAGATGACGAATTTGTCGATGTATGGCCTGAAGATGCGGTCCATGACGGCTTGGAACGTTGCAGGGGCGTTCGTCAGTCCGAAACTAAGGAAGGTATATTCAAAATGGCCAAACGGCGTACGGAAAGCCGTTTTAGGGATGTCAGATTCTGCTATACGAATCTGATTATACCCCTGCTGGAGGTCAATAGAGCTAAAGAATGCAGAATCTTTTAGCTTATCCAGCAGATCATCGACACGTGGGAGGGGGTAACGGTTCTTAACTGTTGCGGCATTTAACCCCCTATAGTCAATGCACATTCTCAGAGTCCCATCCTTCTTTCCCACAAACAGAATAGGGGCGGAGTATGGGGATGTGCTTGGCCGTATCATACCTTTTTTCAGCAGCTCAGTAACCTGTCGTTTGACCTCGTCCAGCTCCAAGGGGCTTAGCCGATACATGGGGCGGGAAACGGGTACTGCACCAGGCACCAAAGGTATGGTGTGATCCACAGGCCGCATTGGAGGCTTACCAGGGACCTCCTGGAATATATCTGCATATTCCTGTAACAGGGCCTCAAGCTCAGGGTCAGTGGCATCAGCTGAGATAGAAGTTGCATTCAGGTGCAACTTGGGCCGTACTAGTAAAGCATGAGCCCCCTTGCGAATCATGCGAACTGCTGCTTTTCTGCCAACAACTTCAGGTTCAGTGTGCTGACAGATAGCAGTGGTTGCATAATTAAAGCAAGGCGCAGGTGTCATCTGATCTGGTGGCTGTCCGGCAGTAGTAAAGGGTACCTTGCAAACTAAAGTCCCCTTGCGCAGGCGCAAAGACTTAGACTCATAGTCAAGGACAGCCCCATACTGTGCTAGGGTGGAAGAACCCAAGATATACGTGGCAGCATCAGTTAGCTCAGGCAACACGTATGGGCGGACATTTAACCTTAAAGGACCTGCAGATAGACGAAGATTAACCTGCCCCAAGATAGCCTGCTTACCCCCATCAGCAAGGGTAACTTCTGACCAGGAGCATGGGCTAGGTTTCAGGCCAAGCTGCGTAACCACTGATGCCGAAATGAAATCATCACTGGCTCCAGAGTCGGCTAGGGCGGTGAACGTACGACCTGCCGTACTTAAGGTGATCAGAGGTACGCCAGCACCTATCAGGGCAGCAGCTTTAGGCAAGCAGAGAACTGAAATACAGGGTTCAGTCTCAGGCAAGCCCTCCTGAACCGATTTAGGAGCAGCAAACCAGACGTCAACAGAGTATGGGCTTCCAGGGAGCTGAACGACCTCACCTGCCATATCAAGGCTATGGAAAAGAGCCGTCCCTGGATTAAACCTTAAGACCCGTTGCATTCCCGACAGAAAAGAAGGGTTGCGTCAGGACACATACTCAGGCAGCAAGATGCATGCTGAGGTATCAGGGTGTTGACGTTTGCATGCCCTAAAGTGAGCTAATTGCTTCTCTAGCTCGCAGAGTGAAGAGGGAGTGAACAAGATAGTATGCCCACCCAAGTTAGCGGAGGATAGGGGGCGACCTTGAGGCTCAAAAAGATTACAAAAGCCATCAAAGCCGGCACGGACAGTTCGTGCATCAAAAGAAAAACGTCTCCCTATCACCTGCTCCACTTGGTTTAAAACAGAGGGCAAAAGAGCCCGTACTGCACGGCACTTTGCTACCATCTGGCCCACAACAAAGACCCCAGGTGGTGATCCCTCTATACCAGCCTGGGCAAGTTCCTAGTGGTCCTTACCCTTATTTTTCTCCGCCCCCAGCATTGGGCAGGAGTCGACCCTATGTTGGTCGGAACCGCAACGGAGGCACATCCCATGTTGTTTACGAAAATGGAACTCCCGTCTAGTACATTTGAATGTGGTTAGATACTCCGCCAGGTTCTGCTTAGGCCCCTTCTTCTGCACGTGGCCCCCTTTTGGGGCCAAGTGCCTCCCCTGCTGTCCGCCGCCCCTCTTAGACTTACCGGCGCCCTTAATCTGCCGCGGCTGATCCTCGTGCCCGGTGATGCCTGGACGAACGGATGCAGCCCGCGGTTTTTTGGTCGGGGGCGCCGGGGTCTCCTCGTCAGGGTCGTCGCAGGCCATGTCCTGTACCGACAGCATGTTCATTTTGGGACGGGCCAGTTTGTCAGATTCCCGTCGGGCCAGTAACCTAAGTTCAGCTCCCAGGGAGAACTGAACCAAGTCTGTATATGACTTAAAGGTTTTACCCGACAGGTCAGTTGCACAGTCCCCACCAAGGTCGGATGAGAGGCCCTGCTGAAACCAAAACACACGCTCACTATCAGACAGGTCCGCAATGGGCGTGACAAGAGCCTCAAAGCGGCTCTGATAGGCAGAGACAGTTTCTCCAGGGCGCATGCGGTATTTGCCAGCATTTAATTTCAGGCGTGCCTCAGTGTCACGTGACTGGACCTGGGGTGCAAAACGGACAAGCAGTGCTTCTAGCAGTTCCTCAGATGTATAGGAATCCCTTGCGTTAGTCCATTGATCGTGCCATAATCTTGCCGCGCCTTCAAAGGCAGTGGCCAAGAAAAGACGGCGCGTAGAGTCCTGTTGACCCCCACGGGCTGTGGCAAAGTAGTTCCTAACATTACGGACAAAGGCCCGTGTTAGAGGCGCAGCAACTCGTCCTAAATCAGAAAGCTTAACATCCATAGGGATATTCAGCTTAGGCACTGCGATCGCTATTTTTATCACCTCGTCCTCATGTCCAGTATGAGGAGGCCCAGGTGGCCTGGAAAAGGTGCCCGCAACAGCAGCACAAGTTGTTGTGGCAGCAGCGGGAGCCATCCCAGGAATATCCACGGCACCAGGTGTCAAATGGTTTGACACTACAGCAGGGCCATGAACATAAAAAGGGGATGGGGCATAAATAGGTGATGTAGGTGCCTCAGGGGATGCTGTGCCGCCTTGCCTGGGAATAGGTGAAGGCTGGTTCGGAAGGTCGATACCACCTGCCACAGCAGCATTTGGTGGCTGTGTCAACCTAGAGAGCCATTCCCACCTATTCGCTTGGCTAGCATTAGCAGCAATCCGGCCAACAAACTGAAAGGTGTTGGCAGCAAGAGCCGAGACAGCATTCGCTAAGTTCGAGGCTTGCAAATTGTATGCCTGAAAGCCTAACAGATCGAACTGCGAGTGACTGTTCTGGCGAAAGGCAAAGCAAAGGCAAGGACCAGGGCCTACCCAACGCTTGGATGCCTTCGATGAACTTCAAAAATTTTGAAGTCCGCGCGTGAAGTTGATTTGCGATGGATCGGAGTGACTGGGCAGAAGTGCCGCTCCGACGGGTCTGAGGTGTTGGCACTGCAGAAGCACTCACGGCGGTTGGAACAAACACAATACCTTTCAAGTAATAGAGATATATATGTATTAGTGGAAGCCGAAGTGAATTCACGAAGTCGACTCCTCGTTGGATTCGATGTGAAGGTACTATCGAACCCGCAACTACAGGGATTCCTCAGCAAAACTGCAATACAAGTTCTAGATAGAAAGCAGTGTTGCAGGAAGATATTACCTAACAGAGAAGGCAGAATTGTCTAGGTCGCGAGCCACGTTGACCGCGACTAACTTAGAGATTGACTTTAACAGAAAGCACAGCCAAACTCACAGAGAGCAGGTTTTAAGTGTCACTAGACTAATTTCGTGAATATTACAGACCGGTGGTAGCCGCAGCGAAAATGGTGGCGCTCAGCTCCTCAGGCAATGTCTCCATGTCCAGAGGGATGTCGGCAGGAGGGAGATCGTGGTCGATGTCCATTTATAAAAGGGCAGCTTGAGTGGCTTGAGCGCGTTGCGCGGTTAGAGTGGCTTGAGCAGTTACCACAGAAAGACTTGAGAAGGCTTGAACGATTTCAGCGGAAGACTTGACGAGACGTCCCAGGGAGGAACAGTCTCGATACCAGCTTGTTGTATATGGTACCCACGAAGGGTGGTATCAAAAGATACCGGTTGTTGTGCCAGAGCCCGATTAAGTAGAGCCGCCGACTAGGTCGTACTTGAGAGACCATAAGGCCTCGAACCGGGCGTGACCTTCAGAAGTCACCACTACAACCGGAGATTCAGTCAACCAGGAACCAGATGTTCCACCATTTACCATTCAGGCGGTAAATGGCCCATTTCATACAGGTTATGCAGTAACCGACAGGTTCGGATGTTTCAGGAAATCGGTTAGCATTGGTCGTCGACAGCCGAGACCAAATCCACAAATCGAATGCCAGATGGGAACATGAAACAGTTAATCTGATAATTAAATATATTATATCATTAAATATTAAACAGATAATTATTATACTTAATGAATTACCAAAATGCATTAAGGATACAACAGACAGGAAAGGTACCTTAGTCAATAGGTTCCCTTTGCACAAACTAAGTGTGGTGGACTCCATATCGATGCGCGCGCGGTACTGCCGTAATGTCGCGGCACCCAAAATGTACTGTGCCGTCTCCGAGAGACCTTGTAGCACATACGGTTGGGCCCTAACACGCAGAGGGCCTATCGATAGGCTCAGGGTGATCCTGCCCATGATGGGATGCTTACCTCCATCAGCGAGGGTAACCTGTGCACAATCAGACGACTGAGGGGTCCACCCCAATGCGTTCACCTCCTTTGCCGAGATGAAGTCGTCGCTGGCGCCGGTATCCACGAGCGCCTTCATTAATCGACCACCGAGGCCGATCTCGATGATAGGGACACGATTCCCTGTCGGAGTCGACTCCGCAGAAAGTAGAAGTGACCCTATAGCAGGCTCGAACCTGGTAGAATCCAAAAGAGGGGCCTCAAACCAAACTTCAGCAGCATAAGATAGTTTGGGTAAGGTCGTCGGTTTACCCGTCACATCCACACCATTGAACAAAGCAGTGTCCGACTCGACTCGGAGGACACATTGCATACCTTCCAGCAGCGACGCGGCCTTGCGTTGACTAAAAGAAGGGATTAATATGCAAGCTGCAGTGTCCGGATTCTGACGGCGGTATCTCCTATACCTGGCGAGCTGTTTGCATAGCTCGTGAAAAGATGAAGGGATAAATAAAGTAACATGACCGGATAAATCGAGGGAAGAAAGAGGACAGCGCGGTGCAAACAAGTTACACAGCGAGTCAAAATGATTTAGTCCCGTGCGACCATCAAGCGAAAAACGTCGCCTGATAGCGTGCTCTATTTGTCCAAAAATGGAAGGTAAAAGAGCCTTCACAGCCGGACGCAACAACGGCCAGCGGCCACGTACACTTTCTTCAGACCCGGGAGGAGTCCCTTCCTCCGCATCCCGGGCAACTTCCTAAGTCATCTTAGGCACAAAAGGCAGTAACAGAGGGCAATCACGAGTAGGGTGCTCTCCCGCACACCTCAGGCAAAGATTAGCGAACGTCCGATGATCAAACTCCAAATGTCGGCATTCCCACTTTTGCATATATGGATCTTCGGTCCGGGGCTTTTTAACACTAGGAGCCGTGTTCTGCATTGTCACTACAGTTGGCGTGCTCCCTCTTCGTTTCCCTTTTGCGTGGCCCGAGCTTGGCCCAGCTCCTGCGGACCCACGGTTACTTGGGTTTTGGCGTCCGCGAGCATCATACCGTCGTTCCTTCCGAGCGGTAGTCGCGGCCACCACGGGGTGTTGACGATCAGGACCCTGGTCCATCGGTGTCGACTCCGAAGGTGGTTCCTGCGCTCGCATTGCATGAATGCGAGGATTAAGCTGTTTAACGTCTTTACCAGCCAAATTCCGAACCTCCGCACCTCTAGCAAAAGTTACTAAGGCATCATAAGACTGGAAAGGAACCCCACTAAGGTCGGTAGCGCACCATCGTGCGAGGGATTCGGTAAGACCACGATGAAACCAAAGGATGCGATCCTCCTCAGGGAAGTTAACAATAGGAGTTATCAGGGCCTCAAAACGCGACTGATAAGCAGGAACGGTTTCATGTGGACGCATATGGTATGTACCTTGCGCCAGCGTCTTACGAGCCTCATTACTACGCGAGTGAACTTCGGTAGCAAAGCGAGCGAGGAGAGCATCAATCAGATTATCGAACGTATACTTGACTCTAGCAGTTGTCCACTCGTCATACCAATCCTTCGCAGCACCCTCAAGGGTATTTCCAACGAACAGGCATTTAATGGAGTCGCATCCCCCACCGTGCACCGCTTGCAGATATTGCCTAGCGTCACGAACATAGGCCCGTGTCCTATCCGTGACACTATGTCCTGAACTCTTTGCCTTATCGTCAGTGGATATGTTAAGCTTAGGCACGGGGATGGTCAATTTTATTACCTCCGGTATTCCGACGGGTTCTTGAACCGCGGGTGTTACCGGAGCCCGTTGCACTCCAGCTCCTTCGCTCATTGTAGCCGCTGCCGACAGTGGTACAATCAAGTGCGACGGGGACTGGAGGACAATAGGATCTGACATAAGACGAGTCCTGACAGTATCGGGATCAACGAAAGCAGTTCTAGCGGCGAGACCGCCGTCAGGCTGACTTGCGGTGCCCAGATAAGAACTATCTTCGCGTCCTGACATGGAACACATGGAACTTATACTTATAAACAGGAATTTACTAAAAGACCTGTAAACAAGCTATCACAAGAGGAATTTTCGATTACTCATGTACCGACAGAACTCCCAAGTAATTCGAGAAGAAAGGCGATGTAATCCGTAAGGCCGTCTTTTATCTCAGTGGTTTTCTAAATCAGGGCCTTGATCTGTTCCGTGTTTAGATGTTGTCCAGCCAACACTGAGTCCAGCGATGGCGCACGTTCACCTGCAACTCACAGTGGAACCTCACAATGAGAATGCAGCAACTAGTTATCAACAGATGTCTAGGTTTACAAACCAGAAGCGGCAGCGTCCAAGACGGCACGGCCGAGATCCTCAGTGAAGGTGTCTAAAGGGCTGCGGTGAGTGTCGTCGTCGCTCGCCATCGTGAGAACCTACTTCCGATGAGGGACAATGAGACAGTCGTGAATTTACCCGTCTCGATACCGAATTTGTTGTATCCTTCCTTCTTCAATCATGCATTAGATCTGCACATCTGGATGTTAGCTGAGTGTATACCAAACTTACGAACAGCAAGGCAATCCAATGCGGGTAATGGACAGCGGAAGACTCAACGATAAGGAAAGATTCAACTTACAATGTTCTTCAATTGCAATTTAGAAGTCTGCCGTCAGACCCCGCGGGCAATGTTCATCACTCGGCTGCAAATGAGATGCTAGAATAGCTCAGGCCGAATATAAATGAGTATAACGTATGTATGCGAATTAGATAGAGTTAAGTACACGGGTACTTAGTCCAAAGTAGCATCGAGCCGACTTCGGTCTCTAGGCGGCCATCCTCGCACCTATCACATCGCGATACCAATGTGCAGTACAGGTCTCACTGGATTCCAATCTCAAGTGTGAGTACCTTTGTAGCACTGTTCTAAATACCGTGTAATCCGTGATATTAATGGATGTAGTGCATGCAATATGCGAAGGTCCGAATATCGATATTCGGTTGCCGACCCAACCATCACGATCGTCACATTCTCGCATACGCGTATGGTTTATGACGTAAATGAGGTAATAATATTTAAAGTATTATTACGTGATATAATATGCCAATGGATAGATCGCACGTTAATTATCAGCTTCGAGTCAAACATGTTGACCGACAGCGCGATGTTGTAGATGATAATGCAGCATGCCTGATTAGCTAGATATACTCAAGTATATCATGCTAATATGATTGTATTATGCTTCATAATGCTCGAATGCATTGCGACCTACTTCGGTGCAAACAGTGATTGAACCGGCGTACAACAACTATCCCCCCTCCCATATGCAGCGTCCTCGCTGCATCGGACAGCATCGACTGCAGAGATAATTGGGTCTGCGTGGCACGTAGGCGAGCTTCCTCCAATAGGGGCTTCATTTCTGGCGAGAAGGTACGCATCGGCTCCCATGTATTATGCTGGCTAGAATAGCCAGTCCATTTGACCAGATACTCGTGCACCTTCCGCTTTCGTCATTGTCAACCAATGCGACAAACCCGATAATCCAATATTCGTTCCACATCATACACTTTTTGCTTGCCTGCGATCCAGGTCTCGGGACCGGGGTCCATTACTGCACGGGCATCGGTGTCGTTTGTAACGGGCATCGTGCCGCGATAAGGGCGGATGAGGGAAATATGAAATGTGGGATGGATATTCATGTCAGAGGGTAGGGATAGCTCCACAGCTACATTCCCTACCATGCGAACAACGGGATATGGACCAATCCAGCAAGGTAGCAATTTACGGGAACAATCGGTGAGTGAACGCAAGTTCTTGGTGCTCAATAATACCATTTGCCCCACCGAAAATGTTATGTCTCGTTAGGATTTATTATAATAGTCCGTCGTCCGTTGTTGTGCCGCGTCCAAACATGCCTTCGCGTCTGTCATGCGGGATAGGTGTTGTACCTCTCCTTCGGTTTGCTCATAAGTATCTGCGCGTCTCAAGGCTTTCGACACCGATGCGCGAGCACTTGCAAGTACAGCAAGGCAAGCGAGAGCAAACAGAGACAGCGGACGACTTCAAGACAAAGAGAGATATAACTTACAGTCTTACAGATCGTAGCGATGCAATGGACGAAATCGCCATCAGCGCCGGAAGCAAGCAATCATCACGCGGCGGTGATAAGCGAAGTTTAGGCTTAGCTCGGGCTAAGTAGAAGAGCGTATAGCAATAATAGTATAGAACACACGAGTGTTCTCCGGTATCGAATGTCTTATCTTACTTAGCCGTCCTCGCATCTGTTATACTCGCAGCATCGCAATGTCATATGATTCACACTAGGAGGCCGATCCTAAGTGTGACAACCCTACTGCGTATAGGCGATGTCCAAGCACAACAACCGATAAGCCTTTCCGGCATTCGCATGATGCAAGGGTCCGGATAACGATATCCGGTTGCAGGGCATGTGTCGCGACGAGTGCGGCGCTCTCAACGTGTGCTGTAATGAAGTAATATTATATCAGATAATATTACTTATCGTTTCGTAGCACGAGCATAATGCGCACTTCAATGCTTCGGGCTTTCATGCATGCTAGGCGGATTTGCCATGATGCGATGTCGCGATGGATAATGACAACATGCCAAATGCATATATAAATGTACACGAATACATTTATATCATGCAAGTTCATTCATATGCATTGATCGTTTATGTGTTCATCAAAATAGCACTTCGCCTCGTACATCGCATTGACCTACACATCGGCGGGAAGCAAACCGTGGCACAACAATTATCCCCCCTCCCATATGCAGCGTCCTCGCTGCTTCATACAGCATCGACTGCAGGGGTCATTGGGCTTGCGTGGCACGTTTGCGGGCTTCTCCGAGCAGAGACTTCATGTCCTGCGAGAAGTTGTGTGCGGGTTCCCACGAGTTGTGCTCGCTGGTATACCCTGTCCACTTGACCAAGTACTCGTGTACTGTCCGCTTATGTCGGTGTTGGCCCACACGCCATAATCTAACACCCGCTCCACATCGTAAAACATCTGTTTACCAGTGATGCAGGTCTCAAGAACTGGTTCAATCACTGCAGGGGCGTTAGCAGGCTCAGGGATGGGTTCCGTACCATGATAAGGACGGACAAGCGATACGTGAAACGTGGGGTGAATGGTCATATCAGCGGGCAATGCAAGCTCAACAGCTACATTCCCGACCATGCGCATGACAGGATATGGACCAATCCAGGGGGGTAAGAGTTTTCGGGATTCATCGGCCAAGGTACGCGAATTCTTGGTGCTTAGCAACACGAGTTGCCCTTCCGAAAACGCTACATCCTGCTTGGATTTGTTGTAGTACTCCGTCGTTCGTTGCAGCGCTGCGTCCAAACACGCCTTCACGTCTGTGATACGGGACATAAAAGACTTGGCGAAGATCTTAGCAGCAGGCACGTTCACCTCCAACTCACTCCACACGGGTAGCGCAGGATGAAATCCGTAGTTAAGAAAGAACGGACTTTTGCCTGTGGAGCGGTTAACAGCGTTGTTAAGCGCGAATTCTGCCGCAGTCAAAAACGTATCCCAAACGAGGGGTGTGCGACCAGCATAATTGCGCAACATATCACCCAACGTGCGGTTTGGGCGTTCGGTTTGACCATCAGTCTGCGGGTGGTACACCGTGCTCAGGTTGACGCGCATGCCAACTAGCTTGCAGAGCGCTTCCCAAAACTTAGACGTGAACTGTCCACCGCGGTCCGAGATCACGTTTTTGGGAACACCGTGTTATCGAACCACATTGTCGAAAAACAATCATGCCGTTTGCTCAGCCGTGCAGGATGATGTGCATGGTGCTAGGTGGACCATCTTAGTCAGACGATCGACCATTACGAACACCGCATCATATCCCCCCTCAGTTTTGGGCAGCGTGACTTCGAAGTCCATGGAAACACTTTCCCAAGGCGCATCCGGGACAGGGAACGGTTGCAACAACCCATGGCCCTTACCGGACAAAGCCTTATTGTGCTGGCACAGACTGCATGTCTGTACGAAGTTCGCCGCATCCTTAGCCAAGCGAGACCACCAGAATGAACGTTGCACCAACTCGACCAACCGCTTGCTACCAGGGTGTCCTGCTAACGGGTCCTCGTGGAACCGCGCAAGGATATCGTAGCATAGCGCGTCGTCGTTCAGAACGACGATTTGTGTAGCTGCCCCCTCCGTCCGTAGCCAAAGGCCATTCTGCTTGCGAAGGTTTTCTACATTAGCCGGCTCCGAGAACCAGGGGTCTGTGTTGTAGGCAACCTTCAACCGCTTCGCGAGGTCCGTCGCGATCAGCACCTCCTCGTTACGCGGTCGCACGACGGGCGCTGCCAAAATTGCAGCGTGTAGCGACGGATGTCGACTGAGAGCATCGGCAATATTAAGTTTACCAGAAATGTACTCCCAGGTGCAGTCGAACCTAGCTAGGTATTCCATCCACCTAGCCTGACGGCGGTTCAACGTCAGAACGCTTTGCAAAAACGTTAGGGGCTTGTGGTCAGTCTTTAAAGTAAATGGGTGTCCCTCGAGGTAACAGCGCCATTCTTTTAAAGCATGCAGCACTGCCAGAAGCTCCTGTTCCCCGGTGGTGTAGCGAATCTACGCACCAGAAAACTTCTTACTCGTGAAGGCGATCGGTTGCCCTTCCTGTAACAATACAGCACAGCTTCCAAGTACTGAGGCATCAGACACCACCTCAACACGAAACGGCAACGAGTAATCAGGGAATGCAAGGGTGACATCTTCGGCAACGATTCGTTTGAGCTCTTCGAATGCCCGCTGGCATTGCGACGTCCACGACTTGAGCGAAACAAAAACGCCTTTGCGAGTTAAGTTAGTAAGCGGGGCCGCAATGATGGAATATTTTCAATGAACTTACGGAAATAATTGGTCAAGCCAAGGAACTTACGCAGCTCCGTGAGGTTCTGAGGCGCGGGCCAATCGTGAACCACGGCGACCTTCCGCGGATCCATCTTCACACCGGTGGCCGACACAATGTGGCCCAAATATTCCACCTGAGGCTGCGCCCAAAAGTATTTGGCGTGTTTAGCAAACAATTGCTCCCGCCTCATCACGTCGAGCACGAGCCGAAGATGCTCCAAGTGCTCCTCGCGCGTCTTAGAATAAACCAAGATGTCATCCAGGTAGCAAACAACAAACCTGTCGATAAACGGCCTAAACATTCGGTCCATGACCGCCTGAAACGTCGCAGGGGCATTAGTCAACCCAAACGATAGGACCGTATACTCGAAGTGACTGAAGGGCGTCCGAAAAGCGGTTTTCGGAATATCAGAGGCAGCGATGCGAATCTGATTATAGCCCTGTTGTAAGTCAATCGAGGAAAAATATGCCGAGCCCTTCAGCTTATCCAACAGGTCGTCAACGCGTGGCAAAGGGTAGCGATTTTTCACCGTACTCGCATTCAACCCCCGATAATCGATGCACATGCGCAAGGTCCCATCCTTCTTACTGACAAACAAATTCGGTGCAGAATACGGGGATGTACTGGGGCGTATCATACCCTTTGCGAGCAAATCCGTCACCTGGCGCTTCACCTCGTCCAGCTCCAATGGACTGGGCCGTAGGCTGCACTCCAGGCATGAGAGGGATTGTGTGATCAACAGGACGCATAGGTGGCAGCCCAGGGATATCTTTAAAGACGTCCTCATACTGCGACAGTAGGGCCTCAACCTCAGGATCCACAGAAGTCTGCACGGTGGTGGCATTGCACCCCACCCGTGGCCTCAAAAGCAGTCCGTGGGCACCCTTCTGTAACAAATGGACGGCTTCCTTACGCCCGGCTAGCTCCGGTTCGATTCGCGCGGCCATTGCGGTCACGGCGAAATTAACCATAGGCACTGCCTCAGCTTTGCCCTCCTTTGGTGTGACATGTTCGAACGACAGGAAAGGTACCTTAATCGACAGAGTACCCTTGCACATATGCAGGGTTGCGGTCTCCATGTCGATGCGCACGCGGTACTGTCATAATGTCGAAGACCCCATTATGTACGGTGCAGTCTCTGCTAAGCCCTGCAGCACGTACGGCCGGGTCACAACACGCAAAGGGCTTAACGATAGGCTAAGGGTGATCCTGCCCACGATGGGATGCTTACCCCCGTCGGCAAGGGTAACCTGTGGACAATCAGACGACTCTGGGGTCATCCCCAGCGCATTCACCTCTGCGACAGAGATGAAGTCGTCGCTGGCACCGGTGTCAACGAGTGCCTTCAGAGTACGGCCATTTAAACCGATCTGAACCAGCGACTGCCCGGCAGATAACGTCAGTGCACTTAGGGCGGGTTCGGAACTTACGGAACCCTCGTCAGGAGCTTCGTACCAAACGTCAACCGAGTAGGATATCCCTGGCCACGGAGCCAGCATACCCTCCCGATCCACACCGTTAAACAAAACGGTGCCCGGCTCGAACCGGTGGACACACCGCATACCCCTTAACGATGCCTCTGCCTTGCACCGACAGAAAGCAGGGAGTAATACACATGTGGCGGTGCCCGGATATTGACGCCTACACCTCATGCATACGGCCAACTGTTCCGACATCTCACGCAGAGACGAGGGGATGAACAAAACCACGTGATTAGACAGATCGATAGACGACAGGGGACGGCGTGGTGTAAACAAATTACACAACGGATCGAAGCAGAGAAGTCCCGTGCGTCCGTCAAGCGTGATGTGTCGCGCAATGACTCGCTCGATGTGACCAAGTACGCAAGGCAACAATGCCTTAATGGCTGGCAGTAAGGATGACCACCGACCACATGTTAGTTCAGAAATCCCGGGCGGTGCCCCCTCCGCAGGAACCCGGGCAAGCCCCTATTTCGGCTGAGGTACAAACGGCGGCAGCAACGGGCAATCCTTGGTAGGATGGCTCTCCGCGCACCGTAGACAAACATTGGCCGCTTTCCGACACTCGAACTCGGAACATAAACGAGTCGTCCGTGTGAGTCCGCTTCGCATTGGGGTCAGAGCGCTGTGCGGCTGCCGACGACGGCGCGCCCCCACGCTTCCTGCTTTTAGCTGGGTCCGAGCTCGGACCTGCTCCTCCTGACCCGTGGACACCTGAGCTAGCGCCCCTGCGCGCCTTGTGTTGCCGGCTGCTACGTCGCATCGTGGCAGTAGGCGCGGGGTGGGTAGCTCCAAGTTCCTGGTCCAGAGCTACAGCTTCCCCAAGCGGATCCTCAGGGATGGCAGCGTGCCCTTGTGATTGAGGTAATGGCAGAACCCGTGGTCCAGCAGTGTTGTCCATATTCGTATTAACGACAGTACTCTTGAGAAGATTCAGCAACCTCAGCAAGTACTGGCCCAGCTGAGTCCGAATCTCCGTAGTTTGGGCGATAAGAGTCGCCAACTGGTCCGGACGAAAGCCGGTCTCAGTCGTCGCGGCAAGCAATGCCGGAGCGCTGAGATTACCTGCGACCCAGAGCGTACACTCACACAACAAGTGCAGCAATCTAGACAAAAGCAAACAAACAATTACAAACCGGAAGCGGCCTAGGTCTTCGGTGAAGGTATCTAGCAGTCCTCGTGGTTCGTCGCTGGAACTCGCCATAGAGAGAACCTACTTCCGATTTGACACAAACAGACAGTTAGGCAACGAACCTGTCTCGATACCAATTTGTTGTACCTCTCCTTTGGGTTTGCTCATAAGTATCTGTGCGTCTGAAGGCTTTCGACACCGATGTGCGAGCACTTGCAAGTACAGCAAGGCAAGCGAGAGCAAACAGAGACAGCGGAAGACTTCAAGACAAGAAGAGATATAACTTACAATCTTACAGACCGAAGCGATGCAATGGACGTAATCGCCGTCAGCGCCGGAAGCAAGCAATCATCACGCGGCGGTGATAAGCGAAGTTTAGGCTTAGCTCGGGCTAAGTAGAAGAGCGTATAGCAATAATAGTATAGAACACACGAGTGTTCTCCGGTATCGAATGTCTTCTTTTGCTTAGCCGTCCTCGCATCTGTTATACTCGCAGCATCGCAATGTAATATGATTCACACTAGGAGGCCGATCCTAAGTGTGACAACCCTACTGCGTATAGGCGATGTCCAAGCATAACAACCGATAAGCCTTTCCGGCATTCGCATGATGCAAGGGTCCAAATAACGATATTTGGTTGCAAGGCATGTATCGCGACGGGTGCGGCGCTCTCAACATGTGCTGTAATTAAGTAATATTATCTCAAATAATATTACTTATCGTTTCGTAGCACGAGCATAATGCGCACTTAAATGGTTCAGGATTTCATGCATGCTAGGCGGATTTGCCATGATGCGATGTCGCAATGGATAATGGTGACATGCCAAATACATATATAAATGTATACGAATACATTTATATCATGCAAGTTCATTCATATGCATTGATCGTTTATGCATTCATCAAAATAGCACTTCTGCTCGTAGGGTCGCATCGACCTAGGCATCGGCGGGAAGCGAACTGTGGCACAACAATAGGAAAGACTTGGCAAAGGTTTTAGCCGCAGGGATATTTATCTCCAACTCTCGCCACACGGGTAGCGCAGGATGGAATCCATAATTCAGAAAGAAAGGGCTTTGACCTGTAGAGCGGTTAACAGCATTGTTAAGCGTGAATTCTGCAGAAGTCAGAAATGTATCCCAAACAGAGGGTGTGCGTCCCACGAAATTTTGTAACATATCGCCCAACGTGCGGTTTGTGCGTTCAGTTTGCCCATCGGATTGTGGATGATATGCTGTGCTCAAATGAACGCGCATGCCGACGAGTTGACATAGCGCTTCCCAAAACTTAGACGTTAATTGACCACCGCGATCGGATATCACATTTTTAGGAACGCCATGCAATTGTACCACGTTATTGAAAAATAATCGTGCTGTTTGCTCAGCGGTGCAAGACGAGGTGCAGGGGGCTACGTGAACCATCTTGGTCAAACGATCGACCATAACGAACACCTAGTCGTATCCCCCCTCAGTTTTGGGCAGCGCGACTACGAAGTCCATAGAAACACTTTCTCAAGGGGCATCTGGTATAGGTAAAGGTTGTAATAAACCCTGGCCCTTACCGGATAGTGCTTTATTGCGCTGGCATAAACTGCACCTTTGCACGAAGTTTTCCGCATCCTTCACCACGCGCAGCCACCAGAACGAGCGTCATACAAGCTCTGCCAGACGCGTACTTCCAGGATGTCCTGCTAACCGGTCCTCGAGGAACCGTGCAAGAATATTGTAGCGCAAAGCGTCGTCGTTTGGTACGACGATTTGTGTGATCGAGCCATCCTTCCGTAGCCACAAATCGTTGCGCTTGTGCAAATGTTCCACATTTCTTGGTGAAGCAAACCATGGATCGGCCTGATACGCCATCTTGAGTCGTTGCGCGAGATCCGTTGCCATCGGCACCTCCTGACTGCGCGAATGAGTAACCGGCGCTGCCAGAATCGCAGCATGTAATGATGGATGTCGACTAAGGGCGTCAGCAATATTAATTCTGCCAGCGATATACTCCCACGTACAGTTGAAACGAGACAGATATTCCATCCACCGGGCTTGTCATCGGTTAAGCGTGGGGACACTCTGCAAGAATGTCAGCGGTTTGTGGTCGGTCTTCAGTGTAAAAGGGCGGCCTTCGAGGTAACAGCGCCATTCCTTCAAAGCATGTAGAGCCGCCAACAGCTCTTGCTCTCCGGTCGTATATCGGGTCTCCGCACCCGAAAACGTTTTACTCGTGAAGGCGATTGGTCGTCCTTCCTGCAACAATACAGCGCCACTTCCATGCAAGGAAGCATCTGACACAACTTCAACACGAAACGGCAACGAGTAATCAAGGAAAGAAAGTGTAACGTCGTCGGCGACAATTCACTTGAGCTCTTCGAATGCCCGCTGACACGCAGGTGTCCAGGCCTCTAGCGACGCGAAACCTCCTTTCCTCGTTAGATTTGTAAGTGGGGCCGCAAGGATAGAGTATTTATTAATAAACTTACGAAAATAGTTGGTCAAACCTAAGAACTGGCGTAGTTTGGTGAGGTTCTGCGGCGCAGGCCACTCGCGAACCACAGCTACTTTCCGTGGGTCCATCCTTATTCCAGTGGCCGACACGATGTGGCCCAAATACTCCACCTGAGGCTGCGCCCATGAACATTTGGCGCGTTTAGCAAACAATTGCTCCCACTTCATCACCTCAAGCACGAGCTCGAGATGCTTCAGGTGCTCCTCGCGCGTTTTGGAATATATCAAAATATCGTCCAAATAACAGACGACGAACCTGTCGATATATGGTCTGAACATGCGATCCATCACTGCTTGAAATGTGGCGGGTGCATTAGTAAGTCCAAACGACAAGACCGTGTACTCAAAGTGACCAAAGGGGGTCCGGAAAGCGGTTTTCGGAATATCAGAAGCAGCAATCCGTATCTGATTAGATCATCACGCGGCGGTGAATAGCGAAGTTTAGGCTTAGCTCGGGCTAAGTAGAAGAGCATATAGTAATAATAGCGTAGAACACATGAGTGTTCTCCGGTATCGAATGTCTTCTTTTGCTTAGCCATCCTCGCATCTGTTATACTCGCAGCATCGCAATGTCATATGATTCACACTAGGAGGCCGATCCTAAGTGTGACAACCCTACTGCGTATAGGCAATGTCCAAGCATAACAACCGATAAGCCTTTCCGGCATTCGCATGATGCAAGGGTCCGAATAATGATATTCGGTTGCAAGGCATGCATCGCGACAAGTGTGGCGCTCTCAACGTGTGCTGTAATGAAGTAATATTATATCAAATAATATTACTTATCGTTTCATAGCACGAGTATAATGTGCACTTCAATGATTTGGTATTTCATGCATGCTAGGCAGATTTGCCATGATGCGATGTCGCGATGGATAATGATAACATGCCAAATGCAAATATAAATGTATGCGAATACATCTATATCATGCAGGTTCATTCATATGCAATAGTCATTCATGCGTTCATCAAGATAACACTTCGCCTCGCAGGGTCGCATCGACCTACGCATCAGCGGGAAGCAAACCGTGGCACAACAATTATCCCCCCTCCCATATGCAGCGTCCTCGCTGCTTCATACAGCATCGACTGCAGGGGTCATTGGGCTTGCGTGGCACGTTTGCGGGCTTCTTCGAGCAGGGGCTTCATGTCCTGCGAGAAGTTGCGTGCCGGTTCCCATGAGTTGTGCTCGCTGGTATAACCTGTCCACTTGACCAAGTACTCGTGTACTGTCCGCTTACGTCGGTGTCCGCCCACACGATGCGTGCGATAATCTAACACCCGCTCCACATCGTAAAACTTCTGTTTACCAGCGATCCAGGTCTCGAGAACTGGTTCGATCGCTGCGGGGGCGTTAGCAGGCTCAGGGACGGGTTCCGTACCACGATAAGGACGGACAAGCGATACGTGAAACGTGGGGTGAATGGTCATCTCAGCGGGCAATGCAAGCTCCACAGCCACATTCCCAACCATGCGCACGACAGGATATGGACCAATCCAGCGGGGTAAGAGTTTTCGGGATCCGTTGGCCAAGGTACGCATGTTCTTGGTGCTTAGCAACACGAGTTGCCCTTCCGAAAACGTCACATCCTGTTTGGATTTGTTGTAGTATTCCGTCGTTCATTGCTGCGCCGCGTCCAAACACGACTTCACGTCTGTGATTCGGGACATAAAAGACTTGGCAAAGATCTTAGCAGCAGGCACGTTCACTTCCAACTCATGCCTCACGGGTAGCGCGGGATGAAACCCGTAGTTAAGGAAGAACGGACTTTTGCCTGTAGAGCGGTTAACAGCGTTGTTAAGCGCGAATTCTGCCGCAGTCAAAAACGTATCCCAAACGAGGGGTGTGCGACCAGCATAATTGCGCAACATATCACCCAACGTGCGGTTTGGGCGTTCGGTTTGACCATCAGTCTGCGGGTGGTACGCTGTGCTCAGGTTGACGCGCATGCCAACTAGCTTGCAGAGCGCTTCCCAAAACTTAGACGTGAACTGTCCACCGCGGTCCGAGATCACGTTTTTGGGAACCCCGTGTAACCCAACCACATTATCGAAAAACAAACGTGCGGTTTGCTCAGCCGTGCAGGATGATGTGCATGGTGCTAGGTGAACCATCTTAGTCAGACGATCGACCATTACGAACACCGCATCATATCCCCCCTCAGTTTTTGGCAGCGCGACTACGAAGTCCATGGAAACACTTTCCCAAGGCGCATCCGGGACAGGCAACGGTTGCAACAACCCATGGCCCTTACCGGACAAAGCCTTATTGCGCTGGCACAGACTGCATGTCTGTACGAAGTTCGCCGCATCTTTAGCCAAGCGAGACCACCAGAATGAACGTTGCACCAACTCGACCAACCGCTTGCTACCAGGGTGTCCTGCTAACGGGTCCTCGTGGAACCGCGCGAGGATATCGTAGCGTAGCAAGTCGTGGTTCGGAACGACGATTTGCGTAGCTGCACCCTCCGTCCTTAGCCAAAGGCCATTCTGCTTGCGAAGGTTTTCTACATTAGCCGGCTCCCAGAACCAGGCATCTGCGTTGTAGGCAACCTTCAACCGCTCTGCGAGGTCTGTCGCGATCGGCACCTCCTCGTTATGCCGTCGCACGACGGGCGCTGCTAAAATTGCAGCGTGTAGCGACGGATGTCGACTGAGAGCATCGGCAATATTCAGTTTACCAGAAATGTACTCCCAGGTGCAGTCGAACCTAGCTAGGGTTCCATCCACCTAGCCTGACGGCGGTTCAACATCGGAACGCTTTGCAAAAACGTTAGGGGCTTGTGGTCAGTCTTTTAAATAAATGGGCGTCCCTCGAGGTAACAGCGCCATTCCTTTAAAGCATGCAGCACTGCCAGAAGCTCTTGTTCCCCGGTGGTGTAACGAATCTCTGCACTAGAAAACTTCTTACTCGTGAAGGCGATCAGTTGCCCTTCCTGTAACAATACAGCGCCGCTTCCAAATACTGAGGCATCAGACACCACCTCAACACGAAACGGCAACGAGTAATCAGGGAATGCAAGGGTGACATCTTTGGCAACGATTCGTTTGAGCTCTTCGAATGCCCGCTGGCATTGCGACGTCCACGACTTGAGCGAAACAAAAACACCTTTGCGAGTTAAGTTAGTAAGCGGGGCCGCAATAATGGAATATTTTTCAATGAACTTTCAAAAATAATTGATCAAGCCAAGGAACTTACGCAGCTCCGTGAGGTTCTGAGGCGCGGGCCAATCGCGAACCACGGCGACCTTCCGCGGGTCCATCTTCACACCAGTGGCCGACACAATGTGGCCCAAATATTCCACCTGAGGCTGCGCCCAAAAGCAATTGGCGCGTTTAGCAAACAATTGCTCCCGCCTCATCACGTCGAGCACGAGCCGAAGATGCTCCAAGTGCTCCTCACGCGTCTTAGAATAAACCAAGATGTCATCCAGGTAGCAAACAACAAACCTGTCGATAAACGGCCTAAACATTCGGTCCATAACCGCCTGAAACGTCGCAGGGGCATTAGTCAAACCAAACGATAGGACCGTATACTCAAAGTGACTGAAGGGCGTCCGAAAAGCGGTTTTCGGAATATCAGAGGCAGCGATGCGAATCTGATTATAGCCCTGTTGTAAGTCAATCGAGGAAAAATAAGCCGAGCCCTTCAGCTTATCCAACAGGTCGTCAACGCGTGGCAAAGGGTAGCGATTTTTCACCGTACTCGCATTCAACCCCTGATAATCGATGCACATGCGCAAGGTCCCATCCTTCTTACTGACATACAAATTCGGTGCAGAATACGGGGATGTGCTGGGGCGTATCATACCCTTTGCGAGCAAATCCGTCACCTGGCGCTTCACCTCGTCCAGCTCCGATGGACTCAACCTGTACATTGGCTGGGCCGTAGGCTGCACTCCAGGCATGAGAGGGATTGTGTGATCAACAGGACGCATAGGTGGTAGGCCAGGGATATCTTTAAAGACGTCCTCATACTGCGACAGTAGGGCCTCAACCTCAGGATCCACAGAAATCTGCGCGATGGTGGCACAACAGCCCACCCGCGGCCTCAAAAGCAGTCCGTGGGCACCCTTCTGTAACAAATGGACGGCTTCCTTACGCCCGGCTAGCTCCGGTTCGATTTGCGCGGCCATTGCGGTCACAGCAAAATTGACCATAGGCACTGCCTCAGCTTCGCCCTCCTTTGGTGTGACATGTTCGAACGACAGGAAAGGTACCTTAATCGACAGAGTACCCTTGCACATATGCAGGGTTGCGGTCTCCATGTCGATGCGCACGCGGTACTGTCATAATGTCGAAGACCCCATTATGTACGGTGCAGTCTCTGCTAAGCCCTGCAGCACGTACGGCCGGGTCACAACACGCAAAGGGCTTAACGATAGGCTAAGGGTAATCCTGCCCACGATGGGATGCTTACCCCCGTCAGCAAGGGTAACCTGTGGACAATCAGACGACTCTGGGGTCAACCCCAGCGCATTCACCTCTGCGACAGAGATGAAGTCGTCGCTGGCACCGGTGTCAACAAGTGCCTTCAGAGTACGGCCATTCAAACCGATCTGAACCACTGGGACACGGTTATCTACGAGCGACTGCCCAGCAAATAACGTCAGTGCACTTAGGGCGGGTCCGTAACCTACGGCACCCTCATCAGGAGCTTCGTACCAAACGTCAACCGAGTAGGATGTGCCTGGCCACGGAGCCAGCGTACCCTCCCGATCCACACCATTAAACAAAACGGTGCCCGGCTCGAACAGGTGGACACGCCGCATACCCCTTAACGATGCCTCTGCCTTGCGCCGACAGAAAGCGGGGAGTAATACACATGCGGCGGTGCCTGGATATTAGATTGGATAAAACGCCTACATCTCCTATAAACGGCCAACTGTTCCGACACCTCACGCACAGACGAGGGGATGAACAAAACCACGTGGTTAGACAGATCGATAGACGACAGGGGACGGCGAGGTGTAAACAAATTACACAACGGATCGAAGCAGAGAAGTCCCGTGCGTCCGTCAAGCGTTATGCGTCGCGCAATGACTCGCTCGATGTGTCCAAGTACGCAAGGCAACAATGCCTTCACGGCTGGCCGTAAGGATGACCACCGACCACGCGTTAGTTCAGAGCAAAGCGGCGATCATCTCGTCAAAAGTATAGTCGCCCCGGGCGGTGGTCCATTCGCGATACCAGTCCTTCGCTGAGCCCTCGAGGGTGTTACCAACGAAGAGACACCTGATACCGTCATTATTGCCACCATGAACAGCCTGGAGATACTTTTTAGCGTCACGCACGTGCGCACGAGTTGCATCCGCTATGCTATGTCCTGATGTCTTTTCAGTTAGCGAGATATTGAGCCTAGGAACGGGAATTGACAATCTCATCACCTCAGGGATGTCATCATGCCCTCGAGCTTGAGGTAATGGCAGAACCCTTGTTCCAGCAGTGTTGTCCATATTGGTGTTAACTGCTGAATGCGGCACAATTAAGTGAGCAGGGGTCTGAAGGACAAGGGGATCTTGAGTGGCTCGCGCGCCAACAGTCTCAAGATCTCTATCTCTAGCAGCCACAACAAAATCGGGTTGGCTAGCTAGGCTAGTGTGCGGCGTATCGTCGTGTTCCGCGGACATGGAGCACTAAACGATACCCTAGGTTTGCGTAATAGAAGCCGACTTCTATCGCAAAGGCAAGAGTACAAAGCGATTCGGTGAGCCTACCGACAGTACTCTTGAGAAGATTCAGTAAGCTCAGCAAGTACTTGCCCAGCTGAGTCCTGATCTCCGTAGTTTGGGCAATGAGAGTCGCCAACTGGTCCGGACGAAAGCTGGTCTCAGTCGCTGCGGCAAGCAAGGCCGGTGCACTGAGATTACCTGCGACTCAGAGCGCACACTTACACAACAAGTGCAGCAATCTAAGTAAAAGCAATTAAACAATTACAAACCGGAAGCGGTGGCGTCCAAAACGGCACAGCCTAGGTCTTCGGCAAAAGTATCTAGCGGTCCTCGTGGTTCGTTGCTGGAACTCGCCATAGAAAGAACCTACTTCCGATTAGACAAAGAGAGACAGTTAGGCGACGAACCTGTCTCGATACCAATTTGTTGTACCTCTCGTTCGTGTTTGCTCATAAGAATCTGCGCGTCTGAAGGCTTTCGACACCGATGCGCGAGCACTTGCAAGTACAGCAAGACAAGCGCAAGCAAACAGAGACAGCGGAAGACTTCAAACAAGAAGAGGTATAACTTACAGTCTTACAGATCGAAGCGGTGCAATGGACGTAATCGCCGTCAGCGCCGGAAGCAAGCAATCATCACGCGGCGGTGATAAGCGAAGTTTAGGCTTAGCTCGGGCTAAGTAGAATAGCGTATAGCAATAGTAATGTAGAAAACACAAGTGTTCTCCGGTATCGAATGTCTTGTCTTGCTTAGCCGTCCTCGCATCTGTTATACTCGCAGTATCGCAATGCCGTACGATTCACATCAGGAGGCCGATCCTAGATGTGACAATCCTACTGCGTATAGGCGATGTCTACGCATAACAACGTATAAGCCTTTCCGGCATTCGCATGATGCAAGGGTCCGGATAACGATATCCGGTTGCAGGGCATGTGTCGCGACGAGTGCGGCGCTCTCAACGTGTGCTGTAATGAAGTAATATTATATCAGATAATATTACTTATCGTTTCGTAGCACGAGCATAATGCGCACTTGAATGCTTCGGGCTTTCATGCATGCTAGGCGGATTTGCCATGATGCGATGTCGCGATGGATAATGACAACATGCCAAATGCATATATAAATGTACACGAATACATTTATATCATGCAGATTCATTCATAAGCAATGTGTTCATCACAATAGCACTTCGCCTTGTAGGATCACATCGACCTACGCATCGGCGGGAAATTAACCGTAGCACAACATATGTGAGGAGGTACAACATGTGGCAGCTACCTAACAAGCAAAGCAAGGATCCAGGTGGCAAACCAGTGACCAGCACGCAACACAGCAAAGATTCATACTTTGATCAGCAGGAGGTATATAGAAAAATAAGTATAAATAAATATATACATATATGCATTACAAGGCAGGTTCTGGTACCGTTGGGTCAGCAGGCAGGGTCAACCTGATTTGTACGAAGATGAATGGCGGTACGCTGGGTTGCGTTGGGTGATTGTTAGGTTGTTAGACGGGTGTGTTATGGGTGTGTTGTTAGCAAGCGGGGGCGGCGATCTGCGATGTGCCTCAGCACGGCCCGGTTAGCTCAGTCGGTAGAGCGCAAGGCTCTTAACCTTGTGGTCGTAGGTTCGAGCCCCACATTGGGCGTGCGAGGGTGGAGAGAATGGAGAGATTGAGAGTGGACGACAGTTGGCGGATGCGAGGAGTATTGGAAGCACGAACACTTTTCAGCTAGGATGCAACCTCCTCTCACTGCCAGCTTGCCTACCTACCCCAGGGGGGGGTAGGTAGGCAACAGGAACAGAACCTAAACATCCTCACCCTCTCAATAGGATGGATACATAGGGTAAGAGGGACGACAACACCAGCTGAGGCAAAAGAGAGGCCACTCCGTGACCAGCGGCCTCAGTCTCTGATGGAACGAATATGTGAGGAGGTACAACATGTGGCAGCTACCTAACAAGCAAAGCAAGGATCCAGGTGGCAAACCAGTGACCAGCACGCAACACAGCGACCAGTGACCAGCACGCAACACAGCAAAGATTCATACTTTGATCAGCAGGAGGTATATAGAAAAATAAGTATAAATAAATATATACATATATGCATTACATAAATACATATAAGAGTTTAGGGATTTAGGGTTTTAAAAAAAGAAACCCAATACATACAATACATATACGATTTTAAAAAGGTTGCATGGTGACTGTTTCGACATCCATCCCTGCAGGATGTCACTGACGCTCTGCACACATGAGGCAGCAGCGTGCAGTACACAAGCTAAAGAACGCGACTGTGAGACAACCTGTGAGAGAACCTGCATGCTGGGATATGTAGTAAATGTACATTAGCAGTGTGCAAGAGGTAGGGTGAGGGCTTGTGGCTGTAATATCCTGCCTGGGGGCTTTACGGGTTGTATCCAGGATGGAACGTGCATGCTCATCTATCGATTATGTGGTAGGCCTCTTGAGATGCTGAGCAGGTGCTTCTGCACCTTTATATTGTGTTGGCGTGTTCTGGTTATGTACGATGAAGACTACGGGCCTTTCGGGCCTTTGCTTAGGTGAATATATAAGCCCTATATATGTTGTACCACTGTTTGATCGTCGCCCATGCAGAGGTAGACTCGAGTCCACCGAAGTATGAGCAAACGTGACATAAGCATACTAGTGTGATATATCCGCGTATATCTAGCTAGATTAACATCCCTCACCGTTACTTGTGGCATCACGCTGTCAGTCACGTACGTTTGACGTAGAGTCAACATCGATGCAGGACATCATTATGGCATAATCCATCAAGGAATAATATTCGATATATTATTGCATCATTGGTATCATGGATAAGGCGTGCACAAGGGAATGCGATGCTTGTGATAGTTAGTTAGTTAGAATAGCGATATTCGGACCTTCGCACCTTACATACGTTGCAACCGTTTATCTCATGAATTACGCAATAATCAAAAGAGTGCTTTGCTAGTACTCACACTTGGGATCGGGATCCAGTGTGACTTGTACTGCACATCAGCATCGCGAGCATGATAGGTGTGAGGACGGCCGCCTAGAGACCGATGTCTAATCAAGTACTACTTTGGATAAGTACTCGCATACTTATCTCCATTCTATATACATACATACGTTCTATCTATTAAAGATTGGCCTGAGCAATTTCTGCATAGCACCATCAGCCGTATGATGAACGCTGCCCGCGGGGTCTGACGGCCGACTACCCTTTGGCAATTGTAAATCGTTGTAAGTTGAATCTTTCCTTGCTCTGAAGTCTTCCACTGTCACACTACTCGCATCTGTGTGCTTTGCTGTTTGCTAGCACCTCGGCACTATAAGCTAACACTCAGACGTGCAGATTTAGTGCATGAGCGAAGAAGAAGGGATACAACAATATATACGACAGAGATACAGCAGTGGCCCTGCTTGGAAACTCACAAGCTCTACCTGCTGGCCCTGCTTGGAAACATGTGGTGCGTATAGTCCTGCGTACATCACAGCTGAGCAAGCATGCAGGGTGTAGCTAGGTGCAGCGTGTCTTCACGACGTGTGTATGTGAAAACAACAGCCCATACGAGATGGGGTAATAGCATGCACGTACCTGGCTCTCCCTCACTGTGGTATGACTGTAGTTTCATGCTGGACATTATTCGTTTGCGGCCTCCAAGGCAGGTTCTGGTACCGTTGGGTCAGCAGGCAGGGTCAACCTGATTTGTACGAAGATGAATGGCGGTACGCTGGGTTGCGTTGGGTGATTGTTAGGTTGTTAGACCGGTGTGTTATGGGTGTTTTGTTAGCAAGCGGGGGCGGCGATCTGCGATGTGCCTCAGCACGGCCCGGTTAGCTCAGTCGGTAGAGCGCAAGGCTCTTAACCTTGTGGTCGTGGGTTCGAGCCCCACATTGGGCGTGCGAGGGTGGAGAGAATGGAGAGATTGAGAGTGGACGACAGTTGGCGGATGCGAGGAGTATTGGAAGCACGAACACTTTTCAGCTAGGATGCAACCTCCTCTCACTGCCAGCTTGCCTACCTACCCCAGGGGGGGGACTAGGAACAGAACCTAAACATCCTCACCCTCTCAATAGGATGGATACATAGGGTAAGAGGGACGACAACACCAGCTGAGGCAAAAGAGAGGCCACTCCGTGACCAGCAGCCTCAGTCTCTGATGGAACGAATATGTTGTTGTACCTCTCGTTCGCGTTTGCTCATAAGTATTTGCACGTCTGGAGACTTTCAACACCGATGCGCGAGCACTTGCAAGTACAGCAAGGCAAGCGAGAGCAAACAGAGACAGCGGAAGACTTCAAGACGACGAGAGATATAACTTACAGTCTTACAGATCGGAACGATGCAATGGACGAAATCGCCATCAGCGCCGGAAGCAAGTAATCATCACGCGGCGGTGATTAGCGAAGTTCAGGCTTAGCTCGGGCTAAGTAGGATAGCGTATAGTAATAATAGCGTAGAACACACGAGTGTTCTCCGGTATGGAATGTCTTCTTTTGCTTAGCCGTCCTCGCATCTGTTATACTCGCAGCATCGCAATGTCGTACGATTCACACTAGGAGGCCGATCCTAAGTGTGACAACCCTACTGCGTATAGGCGATGTCCAAGCATAACAACCGATAAGCCTTTCCGGCATTCACATGATGCAAGGGTCCAAATAACGATATTTGGTTGCAAGGCATGCATCGTGACGAGTGCGGCGCTCTCAACGTGTGCTGTAATTAAGTAATATTATATCAAATAATATTACTTATCGTTTCATAGCACGAGTATAATGCGCACTTCAATGATTCGGTATTTCATGCATGCTAGGCGGATTTGCCATGATGCGATGTCGCGATGGATAATGATAACATGCCAAATGCATATATAAATGTATGCGAATACATTTACATCATGCAGGTTCATTCATATGCAATAGTCATTCATGCGTTCATCAAGATAACACTTCACCTCGTAGGGTCGCATCGACCTAGGCATCGGCGGGAAACGAACCGTAGCACAACATCCGTATCATCCGATCGGTTTCTTTGCACCCAATTAGCTTGGGTTCTTGATTTCTGTGGACGATTTCCGCTAAATCGAAATTAACCTCAGGCTCTGCAACAGTTCCGCCCTCCTCTGGTGTGACATCTTGGTACGACAGGAAAGGTACCTTAGTCGATAGGTTCCCTTTGCACAAACTAAGTGTGGTGGACTCCATATCGATGCGCACGCGGTACTGCCGTAATGTCGCGGCACCCAAAATGTACTGTGCCGTCTCTGAGAGACCTTGTAGCACATACGGTTGGGCCCTAACACGCAGAGGGCCTATCGATAGGCTCAGGGTGATCCTGCCCATGATGGGATGCTTACCTCCATCAGCGAGGGTAACCTGTGCACAATCAGACGACTGAGGGGTCAACCCCAAAGCATTCACCTCCTTTGCCGAGATGAAGTCGTCGCTGGCGCCGGTATCCATGAGCGCCTTCATCAGTCGGCCTCCAAGGCCGATTTCAATGATAGGGACACGATTCCCTGTCGGAGTCGACTCCACAGAAAGTAGAAGTGACCCTATAGCAGGCTCGAACCTGGTAGAATCTAAAAGAGGGGCCTCAAACCAAACGTCAGCAGCATAAGATAGTTTAGGCAGTACCGTCGGTTTACCCGTCACATCCACACCGTTAAACAAAGCGGTGCCCGACTTGAATCGGAGGACACATTGCATACCTTCCAACAGGGACACCATTTTATGTTGGCTAAAAGAGGGAATTAATATGCAAGCTGCAGTGTCCGGATTTCGATGGCGGTACCTCTTATACCTGGTGAGCTGCTCGCACAGCTCACGGGAAGATGAAGGGATAAATAGAGTAATGTGGCCAGACAGATCAAGGGAAGAAAGAGGGCAGCGCGGTGCAAATAAATTGCACAGCGGGTCGAAATGGTTTAGTCCCGTGCGCCCGTCGAGTGAAAAACGTCGCTAGATAGCCCGCTCGATTTGTCCAAAAACAGAAGGTAAAAGAGCCTTTACAGCCGGACGCAACGACGGCCAGCGGCCACGTTCACTTCCTTCAATCCCGGGAGAAGTCCCTTCCTCCACATCCCGGGCAACTTCCTAAGTCGTCTTGGGCACGAAAGGTGGTAACAGAGGACATTCGCGAGTAGGATGCTCTCCCGCACACCTCAAGCAAAGATTAGCGAACTTCCGACGGTCAAACTCCGAACATCGGCACTCCCACTTTTGCATATACGGATCCTCTGTCCGGGGCTTCTTAACACTAGGAGCTGCGTTCTTCATTGCAGCTACAAACACAGTGCTCCCTCTTTGCTTTCCTTTCACATGGCCCGAGCTTGGCCCAGCTCCCGCAGACCCACGATTACTTGGGCTTTGGCGTCCGCGAATATCATACCGTCTTTCCTTCCGAACGGTATTCACGGCCGCCGCGGGGCGTTGACGATCGAAACCCTGGTCCTTCGGTGTCGACTCTGAAGGTGGTTCCTGCACTCACATCACGCGAATGCAAGGATTAAGTTGTTTAGCGTCCTTGCCAGCCATATTCCGAACTTCTGCACCTCTAGCAAAAGCTACTAAGGCATCATAAGATTGGAATGGAATTCCATTGAGGTCAGTGGCACACCATTGCGCAAGGGATTCGGGAAGACCACGATGAAACCAAAAGATACGATCCTCCTCAGGAAAGTTAACGATAGGAGTTATCAGTGCCTCAAAGCGGGACTAATAAGCAGGAACGGTCTCGTGTGGACGCATATGGTACGTGCCTTGTGCCAGCGTCTTACGAGCCTTGTTGCTACGCAAGTGAACTTCCGTAGCAAAGCGGGCGAGGATAGCATCGATCAGGTTCTCAAACGTGTATTTGACTGTCGCAGTTGTACATTCGTCATACCAATCCTTTGCGGCACCCTTGAGGGTATTCCCAACGAACAGGCATTTAATAGAGTCGCATCCCCCGCCGTGCACCGCTTGCAGATATTGCCTAGTGTTGCGAACGTAAGCCCGTGTCCTATCCGCGACACTATGCCCTGAATTCTTTGCCTTTTCGTCAGCGGAAATATAAAGTTTAGGCACGGGGATGGTCAATTTCATTACCTCCGGTATTCCGACGGGTTCTTTGTTGTGCCACGGTTCGTTTCCCGCCGATGCGTAGGTCGATGCAACCCTACAAGCCGAAGTGCTATTTTGATGAACGCATGAACGATCACTGCATATGAATGAACTTGCATGATGTAAATGTATTCGTATACATTTATATATGCATTTGGCATGTCATCCTTATCCATCACGACATCGCATCATGGCAAATCCGCCTAGCATGCATGAAAGCCCGAATCATTGAAGTGCGCATTATGCTCGTGCTACGAAACGATAAGTAATATTATTTGAGATAATATTACTTCATTACAGCACACGTTGAGAGCGCCGCACCCGTCGTGATGCATGCCTTGCAACTGAATATCGTTATTTGGACCCTTGCATCATGAGAATGTCGGAAAGGCTTATCGGTTGTTATGCTTGGACATCGCCTATACGCAGTAGGGTTGTCACACTTAGGATCGGCCTCCTAGTGTGAATCATATGACATTGCGATGCTGCGAGTATAACAGATGCGAGGACGGCTAAGCAAGATAAGACATTTGATACCGGAGAACACTTGTGTGTTCAACATTACTATTGCTATACGCTCTTCTACTTAGCCTGAGCTAAGCCTAAACTTCGCTTATCACTGCCGCGTGATGATTGCTTGCTTCCGGCGCTGATGGCGATTTCGTCCATTGCATCACTTCGATCTGTAAGACTGTAAGTTATATCTCTCTTCGTCTTGAAGTCTTCCGCTGTCCTGTTTGCTCTCGCTTCCCTTGCTATACTTGCAAGTGCTCGCGCATCGGTGTCGAAAGCCTCCAGACGCGCACATTCTTATGAGCAAACACGAAGGAGAGGTACAACATTCTTGAACCGTGCGTG
Organism: Volvox africanus; assembly: GCA_030268105.1. Classification (NCBI taxonomy): domain Eukaryota; kingdom Viridiplantae; phylum Chlorophyta; class Chlorophyceae; order Chlamydomonadales; family Volvocaceae; genus Volvox; species Volvox africanus. The sequence continues at coordinate 2,713,390 of BSDZ01000103.1, forward strand.
TTACCGGAGCCCGTTGTGCTCCAACTCCTTCACTAGCCGCTGCCGACAGTGGTACAATTAAGTGTGAAGGGGTCTGAAGAACAAAGGGATCGGACATAATACGAGTCCCGACGGTATCGGGATCGACAAAAGCAGTTCTAGCGGTAAGACCGCCGTCGGGCTGGCTGGCGGTGCCCAGATAGGAACTATCTTTGCGTCCCGACATGAAGCACGAACTTATACGGGTGAACAGGAATTTACTAAAAGATCTGTGAGCAAAGTAACGCAAGAGGAATTTGCGACTATTCACGTACCAACAGAACTCCCGAGTTAGCCGAGGAGAAAAGCAATGTAGTCCGTAAGGCCGTCTTTCATCTCAGCGGTTTTCTAAATCAGGGCATTGATCTGATCCATATTTAAGTGTTGTCCAGCCAACACTGAGTCCAGCGTTGGCGCACGTTCACCTGCAACTCACAGTGCAAGCTCGCAACGAGAATGCAGCACCTAGTTATTACCAGATGTCTAGGATTACAAAACGGACGCGGCGGCGTCCAGGACGGCTCGGCCAAGATTCTCAGCGAAGGTGTCTAAAGGGCTGTGGCGCGTGTCGTCGTCGCTTGCCATCGCAAGAACCTACTTCCAATGAGGGACAATGAGACAATCGTGAATTTACCCATCTCGATACCAAATTTGTTGTATCCTTCCTTCTTCAATCATGCATTAGATCTGCACGTCTGGATGTTAGCTGAGTGCATACCAAGCTTACGAACAGCAAGGCAATCCAATGCGGGTAATGGACAGCGGAAGACTCAACGATAAGGAAAGATTCAACTTACAATGTTCTTCAATTGCAAATTAGAAGTCTGCCGTCAGACCCCGCGGGCAATGTTCATCTCTCGGCTGCAAATGAGATGCTAGAACAGCTCAGGCCGAATATAAATGAGTATAACGTATGTATGGGAAATAGATAGAGTTAAGTACACGGGTACTTAGTCCAAAGTAGCATCGAGCCGACTTTGGTCTCTAGGTGGCTGTCCTCTCACCTATCACGTCGTGATACCGATGTGCAGTACAAGTCTCACTGGATTCCGATCTCAAGTGTGAGTACCTTCGTAGCACTATTCTAAATACCGCGTAATCCGTGATATTAATGGATGTAGTGCATGCAATATGCGAAGGTCCAAATATCGATATTCGGTTGCCGACCCAAACATCGCGATTGTCGCCTTCTTGCATACGCGTATGGTTTATGACGTAAATGAGGTAATAATATTTAAAGTATTATTACGTGATATAATATGCCAATGGATAGATCGCGTGTTAATTATCAGCTTCGAGTCAAACATGTTGACCGACAGCGTGATGTTGTAGATGATAATGCAGCATGCCTGATTAGCTAGATATACTCGAGTATATCATGCTAATATGATTGTATTATGCTTCATAATGCTAGAATGCATTGCGACCTACTTCGGTGCAAACAGTGATTGAACCGGCGTACAACATCAGACCCCGCAGGCAATGTTCATCATACGGCTGAAGATGCTATGCTAAAATAGCTCGGGCCGAATTCAAGTGCATATAATGTATGTATCTGAATTAGATTGAGTTAAGTACATGAGTCGAACATGTTCATGATAATGATAATGCGACATGCCTGATTAGCTAGATATACTCGAGTATATCATGCTAATATAATCATATCATGCTTCATGATGCTCAAATGGGTTACGGTCTACTTCAGTGTAAACGGTGATCGAACCCGTGTACAACAGATGAAACGTGCATGCTCATCTATCGATTATGTGGTAGGCCTCTTGAGATGCTGAGCAGGTGCTTCTGCACCTTTATATTGTGTTGGCGTGTTCTGGTTATGTACGATGAAGACTACGGGCCACCGAAGTATGAGCAAACGTGACATAAGCATACTAGTGTGATATATCCGCGTATATCTAGCTAGATTAACATCCCTCACCGTTACTTGTGGCATCACGCTGTCAGTCACGTACGTTTGACGTAGAGTCAACATCGATGCAGGACATCATTATGGCATAATCCATCAAGGAATAATATTCGATATATTATTGCATCATTGGTATCATGGATAAGGCGTGCACAAGGGAATGCGATGCTTGTGATAGTTAGTTAGTTAGAATAGCGATATTCAGACCTTCGCACCTTACATACGTTGCAACCGTTTATCTCATGAATTACGCAATAATCAAAAGAGTGCTTTGCTAGTACTCACACTTGGGATCGGGATCCAGTGTGACTTGTACTGCACATCAGCATCGCGAGCATGATAGGTGTGAGGACGGCCGCCTAGAGACCGATGTCTAATCAAGTACTACTTTGGATAAGTACTATACGCATACTTATCTCCATTCTATATACATACATACGTTCTATCTATTAAAGATTGGCCTGAGCAATTTCTGCATAGCACCATCAGCCGTATGATGAACGCTGCCCGCGGGGTCTGACGGCCGACTACCCTTTGGCAATTGTAAATCGTTGTAAGTTGAATCTTTCCTTGCTCTGAAGTCTTCCACTGTCACACTACTCGCATCTGTGTGCTTTGCTGTTTGCTAGCACCTCGGCACAATAAACTAACACTCAGACGTGCAGATTTAGTGCATGAGCGAAGAAGAAGGGATACAACAATATATACGACAAAGATACAGCAGTGGCCCTGCTTGGAAACTCACAAGCTCTACCTGCTGGCCCTGCTTGGAAACATGTGGTGCGTATAGTCCTGCGTACATCACAGCTGAGCAAGCATGCAGGGTGTAGCTAGGTGCAGCGTGTCTTCACGACGTGTGTATGTGAAAACAACAGCCCATACGAGATGGGGTAATAGCATGCACGTACCTGGCTCTCCCTCACTGTGGTATGACTGTAGTTTCATGCTGGACATTATTCGTTTGCGGCCTCCAAGGCAGGTTCTGGTACCGTTGGGTCAGCAGGCAGGGTCAACCTGATTTGTACGAAGATGAATGGCGGTACGCTGGGTTGCGTTGGGTGATTGTTAGGTTGTTAGACCGGTGTGTTATGGGTGTGTTGTTAGCAAGCGGGGGCGGCGATCTGCAATGTGTCTCAGCACGGCCCGGTTAGCTCAGTCGGTAGAGCGCAAGGCTCTTAACCTTGTGGTCGTGGGTTCGAGCCCCACATTGGGCGTGCGAGGGTGGAGAGAATGGAGAGATTGAGAGTGGACGACAGTTGGCGGATGCGAGGAGTATTGGAAGCACGAACACTTTTCAGCTAGGATGCAACCTCCTCTCACTGCCAGCTTGCCTACCTACCCCAGGGGGGGGTAGGTAGGCAACAGGAACAGAACCTAAACATCCTCACCCTCTCAATAGGATGGATACATAGGGTAAGAGGGACGACAACACCAGCTGAGGCAAAAGAGAGGCCACTCCGTGACCAGCAGCCTCAGTCTCTGATGGAACGAATATGTGAGGAGGTACAACATGTGGCAGCTACCTAACAAGCAAAGCAAGGATCCAGGTGGCAAACCAGTGACCAGCACGCAACACAGCGACCAGTGACCAGCACGCAACACAGCAAAGATTCATACTTTGATCAGCAGGAGGTATATAGAAAAATAAGTATAAATAAATATATACATATATGCATTACATAAATACATATAAGAGTTTAGGGATTTAGGGTTTTAAAAAAAGAAACCCAATACATACAATACATATACGCTCACTCTCCAGGGCCAGGGCACAAGAGCATACCTCAAACAGCCACACCCTCACCAGAACCCAACAAAACAAAATTCGCAAGCAGCGACTGACCCACCTGCCAGAGGAGGTACGAGCCCAGCGGCACATGGCCCAAACAGAGAGGGCAAGGCAAGCCCGGAAGGCCAAACTAGCCTTGCAACGGAAGGAGAGGGAGTCAACGGTATCAGGTGGTATAACCAAGGAGGCACTCCGACCACGGCGGACACCCACTCGGCGTCCCCGGCAAACCAAAAACAACCCCAACCCATCCCAGGACATGGACTGCGATGGGAAGGAGTATGACCCCCCCAACCGGGAAACCCAAGCCGAATAATGTCCAGAGGCAACAAGAGAAGTCAGCGGCAGGGAGCTATCTCAGGGCATCCACTGCGCATAGCCACGCACAATATGCGAGGGCTTCTGGCCTCTCATGGCAGTCGACTTCAGGCAGCGGTACGTCAATGGGCTGAGCAGCGGCTGGATGTTGTATGTCTGCAGGAAACCCACCACACTACCCTCCAGCACCAATGCCTGTTTGAACGGGATCTTCGTTATGCCACCAAACAGATCCACACACAAAACTGGAAGATAGCAGCCTACTCTTGGTCTAACTCGACGCACACAGCAGGAGTGCTCATCCTCATCAGACAGGGGCTAGCTTCAGCTCTGGCACCTAAACTGGCAACACCCCAGCATACATGTACGAGAGGCCGTTTCACCGACTGTATCCTCCACTGGGGGGGACACCGCCTGCACATCTGCAATATCTACCTCCCACCTGGCACTACCTCGATGGCTGCGGAAACCCGGCGACAACTCTTCGAGAACGCCCTGGCTGCCACCACAACGCAAGCCATGGAGGACAATAGGGACACCACCCTTATCTGGGCAGGAGACTTCAACTTTGTGGAAAACCCAGAGTGGGACTCGTCCGCAGGAAGAGATGGGCGTCAAGCAGATAGGCCTATCACTGAGATGCGGCAGCGGGCAGGCCCACAGATGGTAGATACCCACCGATACCTCCACCCAAGGCGCCGTGACTTCACTCACCTGTACCATGCACCCACCCCAGGCGGTTCACGCCTAGATCGCATCTACATCAATGAAGCCAAGCTGCCGTACCTATGCCATACAGCCATCTCCTTCCACACAGCCTCAGACCACCGTCTTGCCACACTTCATCTCCTACCTTGCAAAAATGAGGTCAAGGGCCCAGGCATCAAGCGTATACGCATGGCCTTCACTGACCATGAGGATTTGGCTACAAGCATGGCGGAGTGGATCCGGAACCAATGCCAAGAGGCACCCTCAGTCGAAGAGAATCCGGGCAACCTTATTGCTTGGTGGCCTGGTTTTAAACGCCGACTAACCTTCCTAGCACACCAACTCAACAAGGTAGCGCAACAGCGCAGACAGCAGCCAGGTGCTCATACCCAGGAGGCCTACCTTGGGGTCCAACAGGCCCAACAAGCCCTCGATACTATGCCGCACTCACCACACCTACTACAGCAGCTCATAGATGCCCAAGCAAGACTGGCTAGGGTGCATATTGAGGACAACGCCAGGGTGGCAAAAAAGACCCGGGTCCACTGGTTACACGCAGGAGAGCGTCCTGGCCCAGCTCTGACAACCTTCCTGCAAACCCAAATCCAGGACCAGCAAACAGCCCCAGTGGCACTCCAGGCACACTCAGGCCGACTGGTCACTAATCCAGCACAGCTACCACAGGTCGTAGCGGACTTTTGGGCAGGGGTATGCAGAGCCCCAGACTTCACCACTCCTGAAGATCGCCAGTCAGTGCTAACCCAGTTAGCAGCAGCCAACATCCGACTCCCTGAGGAAGCTGACGAAGTGGCTGGGTCCCCGACCATTGCTGTGACTGAGCTGGGTTTCGCACTGAAGAAGAGCCAGCCAGGCAAAGCACCCGGATGGGATGGCATCCCAACGGATCTGTACCGCAAGTTCTGGCCAGAGATTGGCCATACCATGGCAGCCCTCTTCACGGCTATCGGCAAAACAGGGCAGGTGCCAACAGGCTTTCTGGATGGTATCATTAAGGTGCTTTACAAGAAGGGAGACCCCAAACAGCCTGGTAACTACCGCCCTATCACACTGCTTTGCTCGGACTACCGCTTGCTGGCCAAGGTGCTGGCAAATCGCCTAGGGCCAGCCCTGGGACGAATCATTAGCCCTGAGCAGTCAGCTTTTCTGCCCAAGAGGCTCATCGGGGCCAGTGTTCTCTTTCTACGCCATCTGCCTCATCTCTTACGGAAATTGAACCGCCAAGGTCTGCTGGCCTTCCTGGACTTCGCAAAAGCTTATGACACAGTGGACCGCAACTTCCTGATGGGGGCGATGGAGGCGATGGGAGCAGGCCCACAGCTTTGCAGTTGGACCCGGATATTGCTTAGCAACACGCGGGCAAGAGCCATGGTGAACGGTTTCAAATCCAGGCTTGTTCAAATGGAAGCAGGGGTAAGACAGGGTTGCCCTCTAGCACCCCTGCTGTATCTCTTTGTTGCCCAGGCCTTGTTCAGCTGGCTAAAGAGCCAAGAGATAGGCCTCCGCCTATTGCCTTCAGATGAAGACAGGGTCACAGCCTGTCAGTTTGCTGATGATGCAGAAGTGGCCCTTGAAGGAGAGGAATCCGTGCCAGCCTTCCTTGAAGCCATGGATACTTTTGCCCGGGCATCAGGTCAACGCCTGAACCTGGATAAGATGGAAATCCTACCCATAGGGGCTGTGGACGACCACCATCAGGGAAGCACAATAAATGGCCTGAAGGTGGTCACCACTGCGACAGCCCTTAACTTGCCAATGGACAACCAACTGCAGCCGCCCCAACCAGACTGGCCGGAGATGCTAGCCCTGGCCTACACGAGGATGCAACGCCTAGCCCATTATCCGCTCTCTGCCTTTGGTCGGGCTGCAGCAGTCTCCAACTATTGCCTGCAAACAGTCACTTGGCATATGGAGCATGGTGGACCACCTCCAGATACCACTCTGACCTACATTGAACGCTTAGCTGCTCGCCTTGTAGATCGGAAACAGGGCCCAGAAGACCAGGGCCAGCGCTTCACTGGAGTACCTAGCAGACTCTTGGTGGGACACCCATCAACTGGTGGTTTTGGCCTACTGCCCCTCAGGCAACACATTCGGGCAAGACAAGCCATGTGGGCAGTGCGATTCATCCGAGGGGCCCTGATGGCCAGGAGAGAGAGAGAGAGGGTAATGCTTCTGGACACGGCGATGAATACGGTTGCTGAAGAAGAGGAAGAGCCAGTTACTAGTGGTAATGTTCGAAGCCTCCACCCCTGGATCCGGACCCTGGCCACCTACCTGGAGATCACCCATCCGGCCTTTAAACCTTGGGCCCTTACCACTGCCCAGGCAACTGGGCCCTGGCTGGGTGGAGAGACCTTGCCTGAGGAGATCAGCCGAATTGTAGGGGCTTTAGGGCACCTCCCACCACTAGAAGATGTCAGCAACCCACCTTTAGCCCCTGGAGACTGGTGCTGGGCGGCTGCTCTCTGGGGAAATCCTTTGCTGCCCAACAATTCGGACAATGGGGGAAGCATCAATGGTAACAACCACCGCCCAGGCCTGGAAACCCGTCACCCACTGATGGCTTCATGCAGAAAACTGCTCACAGTTGGGGACCTGGTAAGGGTGTACGACATGCTGGAGCATGACCAAATACCCCTCCCTCAGTACATGACCTGGCTAGACTGGACCCAACAGTTTCTAGACCCCTCAGCTAGCCCCACCCAACTGCGAGACAAGGAGTCTACCCGTATGGCTCTCTCGGCTCTATGCAACGATATCAGCCCGGCATGGATAGCAGCAGCACGGAAGGTAGTCAACCGCTTACAACCCCAACAGCCGGACAGGGTGGAGGACAGAATGCAGCAGCAGATGCCAGCACCACCAGACCGCACCACAGTCATGGCCATGATCGTCAGGCGTTTGGGCTGGAGATTGCCAGGGGACTCGGGTATAGTGCCTCTCTACAACCTCACGGTAAGCCAAGCTACTCAGCTGCAAGGGGTTTCAACAGCGGAGGAGCGATTGGAGCTCTTGTCAGCTTTTGTGCAGGAGGCGCAAGGGATGCCAACAGACGGTCCAGCTCCTCCCTGTCCTGTCACTAACCTCCAGCGCTTTCAGGCAACCCTAGACAGGCTGTGGACAGCAGTTCGGTGGGAAAATAAAAACAAAGAGACGCTGTGGCGTTTGGTGGTCGATGGGATACCCATACCTGGCAACACACATCTTTCCAGGGTGCCCATCAAACCATGTGGGTGTGGCAGCTATGGAGCTGATACTGATCAACCTTGCTCCCCACGCCTGCACCACTTCTGGGAGTGCCCTATAGCCAAGGCGGTGCGAGAACAGATTGACAGACATCTGCCATTGCCGACATCAGCCACCATTGAAGGGGGCTTGACCAGGCAACAGCTATGGCTTGTCCAAGCACCTCCCGGTTGCGAGCAGGCCCCATGGGACGTGATAGCTTTGGCAGCCTTATCTTCTATGGAATATGGCAGGCACTGTCTCCGGGCGGCAACAAGAGAACACAGGCCACAGTGGCCTTCTACCCACAGACGGCGGCAGCAACAACAGACCCACACAGCAGAGCAGGGACCCCGTCAACGGGCTATTACTGACTTCTTCAACCGTTCAGGGGGGTTCCCTCAAGAGGAAGAGGAAGATGCCAACACCCATCCAATCATCTCTACGACACAGCCAGCAATGGACACTCCAACACAAACAGCAACCTCACCCCTGGACCGTGCACAGGCCCGTACAGTTGCCGACTTTTGGGCACGCTTGCATTCTTTTGCAGCGTTGGGAATACCTCACTATGGCTGGGATCAAGTGGGACCACAACATCCCATCCTAGCCATAGTTGGCACGCAAATGCGGTGTGCAGATCCGGTTGACATCACCAACCATGGAGCAGCAAGAACAGAGCAGGGGCTTTAGGGCAGGAGTTTTGAGGAGGAGGTTCTGTGGGAGGAAAGGGGGAGAGTGAGGGAGGTAGAGACAAGGAGAGGACGGTCTAGATCTTGAGGAGGGGAAGGGAGAGGGTGGAGGGTTTCGTGGCTAGAGGTTCCTGTGTCCAGGCTTCGGGGCCTTAGGGTTTTAGGGGGGTTCAGCGAGAGAGGTCTTTCCTTGTTGTGCAGTTCAGGTGTCTGCGGGGCCAGCTTTGGGTGGGGCCGGAAGGCTTTCTAGGGGGGCGCCAGTTCGGCTTGTCATCCCCCCCTCCGCCTCTTGTTGGGTTCTTCTGGCTTGGCTGTGGAAGGGTGTGCTTTCCTGCTGATGCTTCTCCTCTGAGGGGAACTGTGTGTGTCTGCCAGGCTCCTGTCTAGTCAGTGTCGGGTTAGAGGAGAGGTTTCCCCGTCCTTTGAGCAGCTAGGTGTCCCCCGTTTTCTGTTGGGCCTTCCTGTGGTTTCTTGGTAGCCCTGAGTGCTCTGTGAGTGGCCAGGCGAGAGCCTATGAGGGCTCGCTGGCCCTAGTGAGAGGGGGAGCACGTGGCAGGACAGACAGACAAAGCCACGTGTTCCTCCCCTGCGCTGTGGCTCGGTCCGGTCAGGACCCCCGGTGCTCGTCTTTGAAGGGCGAGTCGCCCACAGTGTAACACCCAATACATATACGATTTTAAAAAGGTTGCATGGTGACTGTTTCGACATCCATCCCTGCAGGATGTCACTGACGCTCTGCACACATGAGGCAGCAGCGTGCAGTACACAAGCTAAAGAACGCGACTGTGAGACAACCTGTGAGAGAATCTGCATGCTGGGATATGTAGTAAATGTACATTAGCAGTGTGCAAGAGGTAGGGTGAGGGCTTGTGGCTGTAATATCCTGCCTGGGGGCTTTACGGGTTGTATCCAGGATGGAACGTGCATGCTCATCTATCGATTATGTGGTAGGCCTCTTGAGATGCTGAGCAGGTGCTTCTGCACCTTTATATTGTGTTGGCGTGTTCTGGTTATGTACGATGAAGACTACGGGCCTTTCGGGCCTTTGCTTAGGTGAATATATAAGCCCTATATATGTTGTACCACTGTTTGATCGTCGCCCATGCAGAGGTAGACTCGAGTCCACCGAAGTATGAGCAAACGTGACATAAGCATACTAGTGTGATATATCCGCGTATATCTAGCTAGATTAACATCCCTCACCGTTACTTGTGGCATCACGCTGTCAGTCACGTACGTTTGACGTAGAGTCAACATCGATGCAGGACATCATTATGGCATAATCCATCAAGGAATAATATTCGATATATTATTGCATCATTGGTATCATGGATAAGGCGTGCACAAGGGAATGCGATGCTTGTGATAGTTAGTTAGTTAGAATAGCGATATTCAGACCTTCGCACCTTACATACGTTGCAACCGTTTATCTCATGAATTACGCAATAATCAAAAGAGTGCTTTGCTAGTACTCACACTTGGGATCGGGATCCAGTGTGACTTGTACTGCACATCAGCATCGCGAGCATGATAGGTGTGAGGACGGCCGCCTAGAGACCGATGTCTAATCAAGTACTACTTTGGATAAGTACTCGCATACTTATCTCCATTCTATATACATACATACGTTCTATCTATTAAAGATTGGCCTGAGCAATTTCTGCATAGCACCATCAGCCGTATGATGAACGCTGCCCGCGGGGTCTGACGGCCGACTACCCTTTGGCAATTGTAAATCGTTGTAAGTTGAATCTTTCCTTGCTCTGAAGTCTTCCACTGTCACACTACTCGCATCTGTGTGCTTTGCTGTTTGCTAGCACCTCGGCACTATAAGCTAACACTCAGACGTGCAGATTTAGTGCATGAGCGAAGAAGAAGGGATACAACAATATATACGACAGAGATACAGCAGTGGCCCTGCTTGGAAACTCACAAGCTCTACCTGCTGGCCCTGCTTGGAAACATGTGGTGCGTATAGTCCTGCGTACATCACAGCTGAGCAAGCATGCAGGGTGTAGCTAGGTGCAGCGTGTCTTCACGACGTGTGTATGTGAAAACAACAGCCCATACGAGATGGGGTAATAGCATGCACGTACCTGGCTCTCCCTCACTGTGGTATGACTGTAGTTTCATGCTGGACATTATTCGTTTGCGGCCTCCAAGGCAGGTTCTGGTACCGTTGGGTCAGCAGGCAGGGTCAACCTGATTTGTACGAAGATGAATGGCGGTACGCTGGGTTGCGTTGGGTGATTGTTAGGTTGTTAGACCGGTGTGTTATGGGTGTGTTGTTAGCAAGCGGGGGCGGCGATCTGCAATGTGTCTCAGCACGGCCCGGTTAGCTCAGTCGGTAGAGCGCAAGGCTCTTAACCTTGTGGTCGTGGGTTCGAGCCCCACATTGGGCGTGCGAGGGTGGAGAGAATGGAGAGATTGAGAGTGGACGACAGTTGGCGGATGCGAGGAGTATTGGAAGCACGAACACTTTTCAGCTAGGATGCAACCTCCTCTCACTGCCAGCTTGCCTACCTACCCCAGGGGGGGGACTAGGAACAGAACCTAAACATCCTCACCCTCTCAATAGGATGGATACATAGGGTAAGAGGGACGACAACACCAGCTGAGGCAAAAGAGAGGCCACTCCGTGACCAGCGGCCTCAGTCTCTGATGGAACGAATATGTGAGGAGGTACAACATGTGGCAGCTACCTAACAAGCAAAGCAAGGATCCAGGTGGCAAACCAGTGACCAGCACGCAACACAGCGACCAGTGACCAGCACGCAACACAGCAAAGATTCATACTTTGATCAGCAGGAGGTATATAGAAAAATAAGTATAAATAAATATATACATATATGCATTACATAAATACATATAAGAGTTTAGGGATTTAGGGTTTTAAAAAAAGAAACCCAATACATACAATACATATACGATTTTACAAAGGTTGCATGGTGACTGTTTCGACATCCATCCCTGCAGGATGTCACTGACGCTCTGCACACATGAGGCAGCAGCGTGCAGTACACAAGCTAAAGAACGCGACTGTGAGACAACCTGTGAGAGAACCTGCATGCTGGGATATGTAGTAAATGTACATTAGCAGTGTGCAAGAGGTAGGGTGAGGGCTTGTGGCTGTAATATCCTGCCTGGGGGCTTTACGGGTTGTATCCAGGATGGAACGTGCATGCTCATCTATCGATTATGTGGTAGGCCTCTTGAGATGCTGAGCAGGTGCTTCTGCACCTTTATATTGTGTTGGCGTGTTCTGGTTATGTACGATGAAGACTACGGGCCTTTCGGGCCTTTGCTTAGGTGAATATATAAGCCCTATATATGTTGTACCACTGTTTGATCGTCGCCCATGCAGAGGTAGACTCGAGTCCACCGAAGTATGAGCAAACGTGACATAAGCATACTAGTGTGATATATCCGCGTATATCTAGCTAGATTAACATCCCTCACCGTTACTTGTGGCATCACGCTGTCAGTCACGTACGTTTGACGTAGAGTCAACATCGATGCAGGACATCATTATGGCATAATCCATCAAGGAATAATATTCGATATATTATTGCATCATTGGTATCATGGATAAGGCGTGCACAAGGGAATGCGATGCTTGTGATAGTTAGTTAGTTAGAATAGCGATATTCAGACCTTCGCACCTTACATACGTTGCAACCGTTTATCTCATGAATTACGCAATAATCAAAAGAGTGCTTTGCTAGTACTCACACTTGGGATCGGGATCCAGTGTGACTTGTACTGCACATCAGCATCGCGAGCATGATAGGTGTGAGGACGGCCGCCTAGAGACCGATGTCTAATCAAGTACTACTTTGGATAAGTACTATACGCATACTTATCTCCATTCTATATACATACATACGTTCTATCTATTAAAGATTGGCCTGAGCAATTTCTGCATAGCACCATCAGCCGTATTATGAACGCTGCCCGCGGGGTCTGACGGCCGACTACCCTTTGGCAATTGTAAATCGTTGTAAGTTGAATCTTTCCTTGCTCTGAAGTCTTCCACTGTCACACTACTCGCATCTGTGTGCTTTGCTGTTTGCTAGCACCTCGGCACTATAAGCTAACACTCAGACGTGCAGATTTAGTGCATGAGCGAAGAAGAAGGGATACAACAATATATACGACAGAGATACAGCAGTGGCCCTGCTTGGAAACTCACAAGCTCTACCTGCTGGCCCTGCTTGGAAACATGTGGTGCGTATAGTCCTGCGTACATCACAGCTGAGCAAGCATGCAGGGTGTAGCTAGGTGCAGCGTGTCTTCACGACGTGTGTATGTGAAAACAACAGCCCATACGAGATGGGGTAATAGCATGCACGTACCTGGCTCTCCCTCACTGTGGTATGACTGTAGTTTCATGCTGGACATTATTCGTTTGCGGCCTCCAAGGCAGGTTCTGGTACCGTTGGGTCAGCAGGCAGGGTCAACCTGATTTGTACGAAGATGAATGGCGGTACGCTGGGTTGCGTTGGGTGATTGTTAGGTTGTTAGACCGGTGTGTTATGGGTGTGTTGTTAGCAAGCGGGGGCGGCGATCTGCGATGTGCCTCAGCACGGCCCGGTTAGCTCAGTCGGTAGAGCGCAAGGCTCTTAACCTTGTGGTCGTGGGTTCGAGCCCCACATTGGGCGTGCGAGGGTGGAGAGAATGGAGAGATTGAGAGTGGACGACAGTTGGCGGATGCGAGGAGTATTGGAAGCACGAACACTTTTCAGCTAGGATGCAACCTCCTCTCACTGCCAGCTTGCCTACCTACCCCAGGGGGGGGTAGGTAGGCAACAGGAACAGAACCTAAACATCCTCACCCTCTCAATAGGATGGATACATAGGGTAAGAGGGACGACAACACCAGCTGAGGCAAAAGAGAGGCCACTCCGTGACCAGCAGCCTCAGTCTCTGATGGAACGAATATGTTGTTGTACCTCTCGTTCACGTTTGCTCATAAGTATTTGCACGTCTGGAGACTTTCAACACCGATGCGCGAGCACTTGCAAGTACAGCAAGGCAAGCGAGAGCAAACAGAGACAGCGGAAGACTTCAAGACGAAGAGAGATATAACTTACAGTCTTACAGATCGGAACGATGCAATGGACGAAATCGCCATCAGCGCCGGAAGCAAGTAATCATCACGCGGCGGTGATTAGCGAAGTTCAGGCTTAGCTCGGGCTAAGTAGAATAGCGTATAGCAATAGTAATATAGAACACACGAGTGTTCTCCGGTATCGAATGTCTTGTCTTGCTTAGCCGTCCTCGCATCTGTTATACTCGCAGTATCGCAATGCCGTACGATTCACATTAGGAGGCCGATCCTAGATGTGACAATCCTACTGCGTATAGGCGATGTCTACGCATAACAACGTATAAGCCTTTCCGGCATTCGCATGATGCAAGGGTCCGGATAACGATATCCGGTTGCAGGGCATGTATCGCGATGAGTGCAGCGCTCTCAACGTGTGCTGTAATGAAGTAATATTATATCAGATAATATTACTTATCGTTTCGTAGCACGAGCATAATGCGCACTTCAATGCTTCGGGCTTTCATGCATGCTAGGCGGATTTGCCATGATGCGATGTCGCGATGGATAATGACAACATGCCAAATGCATATATAAATGTACACGAATACATTTATATCATGCAGATTCATTCATATGCAATGTGTTCATCACAATAGCACTTCGCCTTGTAGGATCACATGATCCTACGCATCGGCGGGAAACTAACCGTAGCACAACAATTACCCCCCCTCCCGTATGCAGCGTCCTTGCTGCATCATACAGCATCGACTGCAGGGGTCATTGGGCTTGCGTGGCACGTTTGCGGGCTTCTTCGAGCAGGGGCTTCATGTCCTGTGAGAAGTTGCGTGCTGGTTCCCATGAGTTGTGCTCGTCGGTATACCCTGTCCACTTAACCAAGTACTCGTGTACTGTCCGCTTACGTCGGATTCGGCCCACACGACGCGCGCGATAATCTAACACCCGCTCCACATCGTAAAACTTCTGTTTACCAGCGATCCAGGTCTCGGGAACTGGTTCGATCGCTGCGGGGGCGTTAGCAGGCTCAGGGACGGGTTCCGTACCACGATACGGACGAACAAGCGATACGTGAAACGTGGGGTGAATGGTCATATCAGCGGGCAATGCAAGCTCCACAGCCACATTCCCAACCATGCGCACGACAGGATACGGACCAATCCAGCGGGGTAAGAGTTTTCGGGATCCGTCGGCCAAGGAACGCAAGTTCTTGGTGCTTAGCAACACGAGTTGCCCTTCCGAAAACGTCACATCCTGCTTGGATTTGTTGTAATATTCCGTCGTTCGTTGCTGCGCCGCGTCCAAACATGACTTCGCGTCTGTGATTCGGGACATAAAAGACTTGGCAAAAAGTTTAGCAGCAGGCACGTTCACTTCCAACTCACGCCACACGGGTAGCGCGGGATGAAATCCGTAGTTGAGAAAGAACGGACTTTTTGCCTGTTGAGCGGTTCACAGCGTTGTTAAGCGCGAATTCTGCCGCAGTCAAATACGTATCCCAAACAAGTGGTGTGCGACCAGCATAATTGCGCAACATATCACCCAACGTGCGATTTGTGCGTTCGGTTTGACCATCAGTCTGCGGGTGATACGCCGTGCTTAGGTTGACGCGCATGCCAACTAGTTTGCAGAGCGCTTCCCAAAACTTAGACGTGAACTGCCCACCGCGGTCCGAAATCACATTTTTGGGAACCCCGTGTAACCGAACCGCATTGTCAAAAAACAAACGTGCGGTTTGCTCAGCCGTGCAGGATGATGTGCATGGTGCTAGGTGAACCATCTTAGTCAGACGATCGACCATTACGAACACCGCATCGTATCCCCCCTCAGTTTTGGGCAGCGCGACTACGAAGTCCATGGAAACACTTTCCCAAGGCGCATCCGGGACAGGCAACGGTTGCAACAACCCATGGCCCTTACCGGACAAAGCCTTATTGTGCTGGCACAGACTGCATGTCTGGACGAAGTTCGCCGCATCCTTAGCCAAACGAGGCCACGAAAAGGAACGTTGCACCAAGTCGATCAATCGCTTGCTACCAGGGTGTCCTGCTAACGGGTCCTCGTGGAACCGCGCAAGGATGTCGTAGCGTAGCGCATCGTCGTTCGGAACGACGATTTGCATAGCTGCACCCTCCGTCCGTAGCCAAAGGCCATTCTGCTTGCGAAGGTTTTCTACATTAGCCGGGTCCGCGAACCAGGCGTCTGCGTTGTAGGCAACCTTCAACCGCTCCGCAAGGTCCGTCGCGATCGGTACCTCCTCGCTACGCGGCCGCACGACGGGCGCTGCCAAAATTGCAGTGTGTAGCGACGGATGTCGACTGAGAGCATCGGCAATATTCAATTTACCAGAAATATACTCCCAGGTGCAGTCGAACCTAGCTAGGTATTCCATCCACCTAGCCTGACGGCGGTTCAACATCGGAACGCTTTGCAAAAACGTTAGGGGCTTATGGTCAGTCTTTAAAGTAAACGGGCGTCCCTCGAGGTAACAGCGCCATTCCTTTAAAGCATGCAGCACGGCCAGAAGCTCCTGTTCCCCGGTGGTGTAGCGAATCTCCGCACCAGAAAACCTTTTACTCGTGAAGGCGATCGGTCGCCCTTCCTGTAACAATACAGCGCCGCTTCCAAATATTGAGGCATCAGACACTACCTCAACACGAAATGGCAACGAGTAATCAGGGAATGCAAGGGTGACATCTTCGGCAACGATTCGTTTGAGCTCTTCGAATGCCTGCTGGCGACGTCCACGACTCGAGCGAAACGAAAACGCCTTTGTGAGTTAAGTTAGTAAGCGGGGCCGCAATGATGGAATATTTTTCAATGAACTTTCGGAAATAATTGGTCAAGCCAAGGAACTTACACAGCTCCGTGAGGTTCTGAGGCGCGGGCCAATCGCGAACCACGGCGACCTTCCGCGGGTCCATCTTCACACCGGTGGCCGACACAATGTGGCCCAAATATTCCACCTGAGGCTGCACCCAAAAGCATTTGGCGCGTTTAGCAAACAATTGCTCCCGCCTCATAACGTCGAGCACAAGCCGAAGATGCTCCAAGTGCTCCTCGCGCGTCTTAGAATATACCAAGATGTCATCCAGGTAGCAAACAACGAACCTGTCGATAAACGGCCTAAACATTCGGTCCATAACCGCCTGAAACGTCGCAGGGGCATTAGTCAAACCAAACGATAGGACCGTATACTCAAAGTGACGGAAGGGCGTCCGAAAAGCGGTTTTCGGGATATCAGAGGCAGCGATGCGAATCTGATTGTAGCCCTGTTGTAAGTCAATTGAGGAAAAATAAGCCGAGCCCTTCAGCTTATCCAACAGGTCGTCAACGCGTGGCAAAGGGTAGCGATTTTTCACCGTATTCACATTTAACCCCCGGTAATCAATGCACATGCGCAAGGTCCCATCCTTCTTACCGACAAACAAAATCGGTGCAGAATACGGGGATGTACTGGGGCGTATCATACCCTTCGCGAGCAAATCCGTCACCTGGCGCTTCACCTCGTCCAGCTCCAATGGACTCAACCTGTACATTGGCCGGGCCGTAGGCTGCGCTCCAGGCACGAAAGGGATTGTGTGATCAACAGGACGCATAGGTGGTAGGCCAGGGATATCTTTAAAGACGTCCTCATATTGCGACAGTAGGGCCTCAACCTCACGATCCGCAGAAATCTGCGCGGTGGTGGCACAACAGCTCACCCGCGGCCTTAAAAGCAGTCCGTGGGCACCCTTCCGTAACAAACGGACGGCCTCCTTACGCCCGACAAGCTCTGGTTCGATTCGCGTGGCCATTGCAGTCACAGCGAAATTAACCATAGGCACCGCCTCAGTTTCGCCCTCCTTTGGTGTGACATGTTCGAAGGACAGGAAAGGTACCTTAATCGACAGAGTACCCTTGCACATATGCAGGGTTGCGGTCTCCATGTCGATGCGCGCGCGGTACTGCCGTAATGTCGACGACCCCATTATGTACGGTGCAGTCTCTGCTAAGCCCTGCAGCACGTACGGCCGGGTCACAACACGCAAAGGGCCTATCGATAGGCTAAGGGTAGTCCTGCCCACGATGGGATGCTTACCCCCGTCAGCAAGGGTAACCTGTGGACAATCAGACGACTCTGGGGACAACACCAGCGCATTCACCTCTGCGACAGAGATGAAGTCGTCGCTGGCACCGGTGTCAACAAGTGCCTTCAGAGTACGGCCATTCAAACCGATCTGAACCACAGGGACACGGTTATCTACGAGCGACTGCCCAGCAGACAACGTCAGTGCACTTAGGGCGGGTCCGTAACCTACGGCACCCCCGTCAGGAGCTTTGTACCAAACGTCAACCGAGTAGGATGTGCTTGGCCACGGAGCCAGCGTACCCTCCCGATCCACACCATTAAACAAAACGGTGCCCGGCTCGAACCGGTGGACATGCCGCATACCCCTTAACGATGCCTCTGCCTTGCGCCGACAGAAAGCAGGGAGTAATACACATGCGGCAGTGCCTGGATATTGACGCCTACATCTCCTGTATATGGCCAACTGTTCCGACATCTCACGCAGAGACGAGGGGATGAACAAAACCACGTGGTTAGACAGATCGATAGACGACAGGGGACGGCGAGGTGTAAACAAATTACACAACGGGTCGAAGCAGAGAAGTCCCGTGCGTCCGTCAAGCGTGATGCGTCGCGCAATGACTCGCTCGATGTGTCCAAGTACACAAGGCAACAATGCCTTAACGGCTGGCCACAAGGATGACCACCGACCACGCGTTAGTTCAGAAATCCCAGGTGGTGCCCCCTCCGCAGGAACCCGGGCAAGCCCCTATTTCGGCTGAGGTACAAACGGCGGCATTAGCGGGCAATCCTTCGTGGAATGACTCTCCGCACACCGTAGACAAACGTTGGCCAATTTTCGACGCTCGAATTCGGAATGATTGCAATTCCATTTTGGCATATACGTGTCGTCCGTGCGAGTCTGCTTCGCATTGGGGACGGAACGCTGTGCGGCTGCCATCGACGGCGCACCACCACGCTTCCTGTTTTTAGCCGGGTCCGAGCTCGGACCTGCTCCTCCTGACCCATGGACACCCGAGCTAGCGCCCCCGCGCGCCTGGCGTTGCCGGTTGCTGCGTCGCGTCGCGGCAGTAGGCGTGGGGCGGGTCGCTCTGAAGTCCTGGTCAAGAGCTACGGCTTCCCCAAGCGGATCCTGCACTTGCACGGCATTTGCACGAGGGGCAGACTTGACTTCTTCCTCACCGGCAAGGAGTCGTATCTCCGTGCCCTTAGCAAAAACGACCAAAGCATCATACGACTTGATCTGCGCTCCAACCAAGTCAGTAGCGCACCATTTAGCCAAAAGTTTCGTCAGGCCTCGCCTAAACCAAAAGACACGCTCGGATTCAGTGAGGTCAGCAATGGGAGTCACAAGTGCTTCGAAGCGTGACTGGTACGCAGGTACATTTTCATCCCGACGCATGTGGTAGCTACCGGCTGCCAAAACCTTACGAGCTTCCACATCGCGTGCTTGAACCTCAGTAGCGAATCGTGCGAGCAAAGCGGCGACCAACTCGTCAAAAGTATAGTTGCCCCGGGCGTTGGTCCAATTGCGATACCAGTCCTTCGC
Source organism: Volvox africanus (assembly GCA_030268105.1). NCBI lineage: Eukaryota > Viridiplantae > Chlorophyta > Chlorophyceae > Chlamydomonadales > Volvocaceae > Volvox > Volvox africanus. The sequence goes on from BSDZ01000103.1 coordinate 2,732,771, forward strand.
TGAGCCCTCGAGGGTGTTACCAACGAAGAGACACCTGATACCGTCATTATCGCCACCATGAACAGCCTGGAGATACTTTTTAGCGTCACTCACGTACGTGTTGTGCTACGGTTCATTTCCCGCCGACGCGTAGGTCGACGCGACCCTACGAGGCGAAGTGCTTTTGTGATGAACGCATTGCATATGAATGAATCTGCATGATATAAATGTATTCGCATACATTTATATATGCATCTGGCATGTTGTCATTATCCATCGCGACATCGCATCATGGCAAATCCGCCTAGCATGCATGAATAACCGAAGCATTGAAGTGCGCATTATGCTCGTGCTACAAAACGATAAGTAATATTATCTGATATAATATTACTTCATTTAAGCACACGTTGAGAGCGCCGCACTCGTCGCGATACATGCCCCGCAACCGGATATCGTTATCCGGACCCTTGCATCATGCGAATGCCGGAAAGGCTTATACGTTGTTATGTGTAGACATCGCCTAGACGCAGTAGGGTTGTCACATCTAGGATCGGCCTCCTAATGTGAATCGTACGGCATTGCGATGCTGCGAGTATAACAGATGCGAGGACGGCTAAGCAAGATAAGACATTCGATACCGGAGAACACTCGCGTGTTCTATATTACTATTGCTATACGCTATTCTACTTAGCCCGAGCTAAGCCTGAACTTCGCTAATCACCGCCGCGTGATGATTGCTTGCTTCCGGCGCTGACGGCGACTTCGTCCATTGCATAGTTCCGATTCGTAAGACTGTAAGTTATATCTCTCTTCGTCTTGAAGTCTTCCGCTGTCTCTGTTTGCTCGCGCTTGCCTTGCTGTACTTGCAAGTGCTCGCGCATCGGTGTCTAAAGTCCCCAGACGTGCAGATACTTATGAGCAAACGCGAACGAGAGGTACAACAATTTGGTATCGAGACAGGTTCGTTGCCTAACTGTCTCTCTTTGTCTAATCGGGAGTAGGTTCTTTCTATGGCGAGTTCCAGCGACGAACCTCGAGGACCGCTAGATACTTTTGCCGAAGACCTAGGCCGCGCCGTTTTGGACGCCGCCGCTTCCGGTTTGTAATTGTTTAATTGCTTTTGCTTAGATTGCTGCACTTGTTGTGTAAGTGTACGCTCTGAGTCGCAGGTAATCTCAGTGCACCGGCATTGCTTGCCGCGGCGACTGAGACCGGCGTTCGTCCGGACCAGTTGGCGACTCTCATCGCCCAAACTACGGAGATCAGAACTCAGCTGGGCAAGTACTTGCTGAGTTTACTGAATCTTCTCAAGAGTACTGTCGGTAGGCTCACCGAACTGTTTTGTACTCTTGCCTTTGCGATAGAAGTCGGCTTCTATTACGCAAAACTAGGGTATCGTTTCGTGCTCCATGTCCGCGGAACACGACGATACGCCGCACACTAGCCTAGCTAGCCAACCCGATTTCGTTGTAGCTGCTAGAGCTTCGGATAGAGGTCTTGAGACTGTTGGCGCGCGAGCCACTCAAGAGCCCCTTTTCCTTCAGACCCCTGCTCACTTAATTGTGCCGCATTCAGCAGTGAACACAAATATGGACAACACTGCTGGACCAAGGGTTCTGCCATTACCTCAAGCTCGAGGGCATGATGACATCCCTGAGGTGATGAGATTGTCGATTCCCGTTCCTAGGCTCAATATTTCGCTGACCGACAAGACACCAGGGCATAGCATAGCCGATGCAACTCGTGCGTACGTGCGTGACGCTAAAAAGTACCTCCAGGCTGTTCATGGTGGCGATAATGACGGTATCAGGTGTCTCTTCGTTGGTAACACCCTCGAGGGCGCAGCGAAGGACTGGTATCGCAATTGGACCAACGCCCGGGGCAGCTATACTTTTGACGAGTTGGTCGCCGCTTTGCTCGCACGATTCGCTACTGAGGTTCAAGCACGCGATGTGGAAGCTCGTAACGCTTTGGCAGCCGGTAGCTACCACATGCGTCGGGATGAAAATGTACCTGCGTACCAGTCACGCTTCGAAGCACTTGTGACTCCCATTGCTGACCTCACCGAATCTGAGCGTGTCTTTTGGTTTAGGCGAGGCCTAACGAAACTTTTGGCTAAATGGTGCGCCACTGACTTGGTTGGAGCGCAGATCAAGTCGTATGACGCGTTGGTCGCTTTTGCTAAGGGCGCGGAGATACGACTTCTTGCCGGCGAGGAAGAAGTCAAGTCTGCCCCTCGTGCAAATGCCGTGCAAGTGCAGGATCCGCTTGGGGAAGCTGTAGCTCTCGACCAGGACCTCGGCGCGACCCACCCCACGCCTACTGCCGCGACGCGACGCAGCAACGGGCAACGCAAGGCGCGTGGGGGCGCTAGCTCGGGTGTCCGTGGTACAGGAGGAGCAGGTCCGAGCTCGGACCCAGCTAGGAACAGGAAGCGTGGTGGTGCGCCGTCGTCGGCAGCCGCACAGCGTTCCGACCCCAACGCGAAGCGTACTCGTACGGACGACACATTTATGCCAAAATGGAATTGCAATCGTTCCGAATTCGAGCGTCGAAAATTGGCCAACGTTTGTCTACGGTGTGCGGAGAGCCATTCTACGAAGGATTGCCCTCTAATGCCGCCGTTTGTACCTCAGCCGAAATAGGGGCTTGCCCGGGTTCCTGCGGAGGGGGCTCTACCTGGGTTTTCTGAACTAACGCGTGGTCGGTGGTCATCCTTACGGCCAGCCGTTAAGGCATTGTTGCCTTGTGTACTTGGACACATCGAGCGAGTCATTGCACGACGCATCACGCTTGACGGACGCACGGGACTTCTCTGCTTCGACCCGTTGTGTAATTTGCTTACACCTCGCCGTCCCCTGTCGTCTATCGATCTGTCTAACCACGTTGTTTTGTTCATCCCCTCGTCTCTGCGTGAGATGTCGGAACAGTTGGCCATATACAGGAGATGTAGGCGTCAATATCCAGGCACTGCCGCATGTGTATTACTCCCTGCTTTCTGTCGGCGCAAGGCAGAGGCATCGTTAAGGGGTATGCGGCATGTCCACCGGTTCGAACCGGGCACCGTTTTGTTTAATGGTGTGGATCGGGAGGGTACGCTGGCTCCGTGGCCATGCCTATCCTACTCAGTTGACGTTTGGTACGAAGCTCCTGATGGGGGTGCCGTTGGTTACGGACCCGCCTTAAGTGCACTGACGTTGTCTGCTGGGCAGTCGCTCGTAGATAACCGTGTCCCTGTGGTTCAGATCGGTTTGAATGGCCGTACTCTGAAGGCACTTGTTGACACCGGTGCCAGCGACGACTTCATCTCTGTCGCAGAGGTGAATGCGCTGGGGTTGTCCCCAGAGTCGTCTGATTGTCCACAGGTTACCCTTGCTGACGGGGGTAAGCATCCCATCGTGGGCAGGACTACCCTTAGCCTATCGATAGGCCCTTTGCGTGTTGCCACGCGTTGACGACCTGTTGGATAAGCTGAAGGGCTCGGCTTATTTTTCCTCAATTGACTTACAACAGGGCTACAATCAGATTCGCATCGCTGCCTCTGATATCCCGAAAACCGCTTTTCGGACGCCCTTCCGTCACTTTGAGTATACGGTCCTATCGTTTGGTTTGACTAATGCCCCTGCGACGTTTCAGGCGGTTATGGACCGAATGTTTAGGCCGTTTATCGACAGGTTCGTTGTTTGCTACCTGGATGACATCTTGGTATATTCTAAAAAGCGCGAGGAGCACTTGGAGCATCTTCGGCTCGTGCTCGACATTATGAGGCGGGAGCAATTGTTTGCTAAACGCGCCAAATGTTTTTGGGCGCAGCCTCAGGTGGAATATTTGGGCCACATTGTGTCGGCCACCGGTGTGAAGATGGACCCGCGGAAGGTCGCCGTGGTTCGCGATTGGCCCGCGCCTCAGAACCTCACGGAGCTGCGTAAGTTCCTTGGCTTGACCAATTATTTCCGAAAGTTCATTGAAAAATATTCCATCATTGCGGCCCCGCTTACTAACTTAACTCGCAAAGGCGTTTTCGTTTCGCTCGAGTCGTGGACGTCGCAATGCCAGCGGGCATTCGAAGAGCTCAAACGAATCGTTGCCGAAGATGTCACCCTTGCATTCCCTGATTACTCGTTGCCATTTCGTGTTGAGGTAGTGTCTGATGCCTCAATATTTGGAAGCGGCGCTGTATTGTTACAGGAAGGGCGACCGATCGCCTTCACGAGTAAGAAGTTTTCTGGTGCGGAAATTCGCTACACCACCGGGGAACAGGAGCTTCTGGCCGTGCTGCATGCTTTAAAGGAATGGCGCTGTTACCTCGAGGGACGCCCGTTTACTTTAAAGACTGACCATAAGCCCCTAACGTTTTTGCAAAGCGTTCCAACGTTGAACCGCCGTCAAGCTAGGTGGATGGAATATCTAGCTAGGTTCAACTGCACCTGGGAGTATATCTCTGGTAAATTGAATATTGCCGATGCTCTCAGTCGACATCCATCGCTACACGCTGCAATTTTGGCAGCGCCCGTCGTGCGGCCGCGTAGCGAGGAGGTACCGATCGCGACGGACCTCGCGGAGCGGTTGAAGGTTGCCTACAACGCAGACGCCTGGTTCGCGGACCCGGCTAATGTAGAAAACCTTCGCAAGCAGAATGGCCTTTGGCTACGGACGGAGGGTGCAGCTACGCAAATCGTCGTTCCGAACGACGACGCGCTACGCTACGACATCCTTGCACGGTTCCACGAGGACCCGTTAGCAGGACACCCTGGTAGCAAGCGATTGATCGACTTGGTGCAACGTTCCTTTTGGTGGCCTCGTTTGGCTAAGGATGCGGCGAACTTCGTCCAGACATGCAGTCTGTGCCAGCGCAATAAGGCTTTGTCCGGTAAGGGCCATGGGTTGTTGCAACCGTTACCTGTCCCGGATGCGCCTTGGGAAAGTGTTTCCATGGACTTCGTAGTCGCGCTGCCCAAAACTGAGGGGGGATATGATGCGGTGTTCGTAATGGTCGATCGCCTGACTAAGATGGTCCACCTAGCACCATGTACATCGTCCTGCACGGCTGAGCAAACCGCACGTTTGTTTTTCGATAATGTGGTTCGGTTACACGGGATTCCCAAAAATGTGATCTCGGACCGCGGTGGACAGTTCACGTCTAAGTTTTGGGAAGCGCTCTGCAAACTAGTTGGCATGCGCGTCAACCTGAGCACGGCGTATCACCCGCAGACTGATGGTCAAACCGAACGCACAAACCGCACGTTGGGTGATATGTTGCGCAATTATGCTGATCGCACACCACTTGTTTGGGATACATATTTGACTGCGGCAGAATTCGCGCTTAACAATGCTGTTAACCGCTCTACAGGCAAAAGTCCGTTCTTTCTTAACTACGGGTTTCATCCCGCGCTACCCGTGTGGCGTGAGTTGGAAGTGAACGTGCCTGCTGCTAAACTTTTTGCCAAGTCGTTTATGTCCCGAATCACAGACGCGAAGTCGTGTTTGGACGCGGCGCAGCAACGAACGACAGAATACTACAACAAATCCAAGCAGGATGTGACGTTTTCGGAAGGGCAACTTGTGTTGCTAAGCACCAAGAACTTGCGTTCCTTGGCCGACGGATCCCGAAAACTCTTACCCCGCTGGATTGGCCCGTATCCTGTCGTGCGCATGGTTGGGAATGTGGCTGTGGAGCTTGCATTGCCCACTGATATGACCATTCACCCCACGTTTCACGTATCGCTTGTTCGTCCGTATCGTAGTACGGAACCCGTCCCTGAGCCTGCTAACGCCCCCGCAGCGATTGAACCAGTTCCCGAGACCTGGATCGCTGGTAAACAGAAGTTTTACGATGTGGAGCGGGTGTTAGATTGTCGCGCGCGTCGTGTGGGCCGACACCGACGTAAGCGAACAGTACACGAGTACTTGGTTAAGTGGACAGGGTATACCGACGAGCACAACTCATGGGAACCGGCACGCAACTTCTCACAGGACATGAAACCCCTGCTCGAAGAAGCCCGCAAACGTGTCACACAAGCCCAATGACCCCTGCAGTCGATGCTGTATGATGCAGCGAGGACGCTGCATACGGGAGGGGGGATAATTGTTGTGCTACGGTTCATTTCCCGCCGACGCGTAGGTCGACGCGACCCTACGAGGCGAAGTGCTTTTGTGATGAACGCATTGCATATGAATGAATCTGCATGATATAAATGTATTCGCATACATTTATATATGCATCTGGCATGTTGTCATTATCCATCGCGACATCGCATCATGGCAAATCCGCCTAGCATGCATGAATAACCGAAGCATTGAAGTGCGCATTATGCTCGTGCTACAAAACGATAAGTAATATTATCTGATATAATATTACTTCATTTAAGCACACGTTGAGAGCGCCGCACTCGTCGCGATACATGCCCCGCAACCGGATATCGTTATCCGGACCCTTGCATCATGCGAATGCCGGAAAGGCTTATACGTTGTTATGCGTAGACATCGCCTAGACGCAGTAGGGTTGTCACATCTAGGATCGGCCTCCTAATGTGAATCGTACGGCATTGCGATGCTGCGAGTATAACAGATGCGAGGACGGCTAAGCAAGATAAGACATTCGATACCGGAGAACACTCGCGTGTTCTATATTACTATTGCTATACGCTATTCTACTTAGCCCGAGCTAAGCCTGAACTTCGCTAATCACCGCCGCGTGATGATTGCTTGCTTCCGGCGCTGACGGCGACTTCGTCCATTGCATAGTTCCGATTCGTAAGACTGTAAGTTATATCTCTCTTCGTCTTGAAGTCTTCCGCTGTCTCTGTTTGCTCGCGCTTGCCTTGCTGTACTTGCAAGTGCTCGCGCATCGGTGTCTAAAGTCCCCAGACGTGCAGATACTTATGAGCAAACGCGAACGAGAGGTACAACAGTACGCACGAGTTGCATCGGCTATGCTATGCCCTGGTGTCTTGTCGGTCAGCGAAATATTGAGCCTAGGAACGGGAATCAACAATCTCATCACCTTAGGGATGTCATCATGCCCTCGAGCTTGAGGTAATGGCAGAACCCTTGGTCCAGCAGTGTTGTCCATATTCGTGTTCACTGCTGAATGCGGCACAATTAAGTGAGCAGGGGTCTGAAGGAAAAGGGGCTCTTGAGTGGCTCGCGCGCCAACAGTCTCAAGACCTCTATCCGGAGCTCTAGCAGCCACAACAAAATCGGGTTGGCTAGCTAGGCTAGTGTGCGGCGTATCATCGTGTTCCGCGGACATGGTGCACGAAACGATACCCTAGGTTTGCGTAATAGAAGCCGACTTCTATCGCAAAGGCAAGAGTACAAAACAATTCGGTGAGCCTACCGACAGTACTCTTGAGAAGATTCAGTAAACTCAGCAAGTACTTGCCCAGCTGCGTCCTGATCTCCGTAGTTTGGGCGATGAGAGTCGCCAAATGGTCCAGACGAAAGCCGGTCTCAGTCGCCGCGGCAAGCAATGCCGGTGCACTGAGATTACCTGCGACTCAGAGCATACACTTACACAACAAGTGCAGCAATCTAAGCAAAAGCAATTAAACAATTACAAACCGGAAGCGGCGGCGTCCAAAACGGCGCGGCCTAGGTCTTCGGCAAAAGTATCTAGCGGTCCTCGTGGTTCGTCGCTGGAACTCGCCATAGAAAGAACCTACTTCCGATTAGACAAAGAGAGACAGTAAGGCAACGAACCTGTCTCGATACCAATTTGTTGTACCTCTTGTTCGCGTTTGCTCATAAGTATCTGCACGTCTGGAGACTTTCGACACCAATGCGCGAGCACTTGCAAGTACAGCAAGGCAAGTGAGAGCAAACAGAGACAGCGGAAGACTTCAAGACGAAGAGAGATATAACTTACAGTCTTACAGATCGGAACGATGCAATGGACGAAATTGCCGTCAGCGCCGGAAGCAAGTAATCATCACGCGGCGGTGATTAGCGAAGTTCAGGCTTAGCTCGGGCTAAGTAGAATAGCGTATAGCAATAGTAATATAGAACACACAAGTGTTCTCCGGTATCGAATGTCTTGTCTTGCTTAGCCGTCCTCGCATCTGTTATACTCGCAGTATCGCAATGCCGTACGATTCACATTAGGAGGCCGATCCTAGATGTGACAATCCTACTGCGTATAGGCGATGTCTACGCATAACAACGTATAAGCCTTTCCGGCATTCGCATGATGCAAGGGTCCGGATAACGATATCCGGTTGCAGGGCATGTGTCGCGACGAGTGCGGCGCTCTCAACGTGTGCTGTAATGAAGTAATATTATATCAGATAATATTACTTATCGTTTCGTAGCACGAGCATAATGCGCACTTGAATGCTTCGGGCTTTCATGCATGCTAGGCGGATTTGCCATGATGCGATGTCGCGATGGATAATGACAACATGCCAAATGCATATATAAATGTACACGAATACATTTATATCATGCAGATTCATTCATAAGCAATGTGTTCATCACAATAGCACTTCGCCTTGTAGGATCACATCGACCTACGCATCGGCGGGAAATTAACCGTAGCACAACATATGTGAGGAGGTACAACATGTGGCAGCTACCTAACAAGCAAAGCAAGGATCCAGGTGGCAAACCAGTGACCAGCACGCAACACAGCAAAGATTCATACTTTGATCAGCAGGAGGTATATAGAAAAATAAGTATAAATAAATATATACATATATGCATTACAAGGCAGGTTCTGGTACCGTTGGGTCAGCAGGCAGGGTCAACCTGATTTGTACGAAGATGAATGGCGGTACGCTGGGTTGCGTTGGGTGATTGTTAGGTTGTTAGAGGGGTGTGTTATGGGTGTGTTGTTAGCAAGGGGGGGCGGCGATCTGCGATGTGCCTCAGCACGGCCCGGTTAGCTCAGTCGGTAGAGCGCAAGGCTCTTAACCTTGTGGTCGTAGGTTCGAGCCCCACATTGGGCGTGCGAGGGTGGAGAGAATGGAGAGATTGAGAGTGGACGACAGTTGGCGGATGCGAGGAGTATTGGAAGCACGAACACTTTTCAGCTAGGATGCAACCTCCTCTCACTGCCAGCTTGCCTACCTACCCCAGGGGGGGGTAGGTAGGCAACAGGAACAGAACCTAAACATCCTCACCCTCTCAATAGGATGGATACATAGGGTAAGAGGGACGACAACACCAGCTGAGGCAAAAGAGAGGCCACTCCGTGACCAGCGGCCTCAGTCTCTGATGGAACGAATATGTGAGGAGGTACAACATGTGGCAGCTACCTAACAAGCAAAGCAAGGATCCAGGTGGCAAACCAGTGACCAGCACGCAACACAGCGACCAGTGACCAGCACGCAACACAGCAAAGATTCATACTTTGATCAGCAGGAGGTATATAGAAAAATAAGTATAAATAAATATATACATATATGCATTACATAAATACATATAAGAGTTTAGGGATTTAGGGTTTTAAAAAAAGAAACCCAATACATACAATACATATACGATTTTACAAAGGTTGCATGGTGACTGTTTCGACATCCATCCCTGCAGGATGTCACTGACGCTCTGCACACATGAGGCAGCAGCGTGCAGTACACAAGCTAAAGAACGCGACTGTGAGACAACCTGTGAGAGAACCTGCATGCTGGGATATGTAGTAAATGTACATTAGCAGTGTGCAAGAGGTAGGGTGAGGGCTTGTGGCTGTAATATCCTGCCTGGGGGCTTTACGGGTTGTATCCAGGATGGAACGTGCATGCTCATCTATCGATTATGTGGTAGGCCTCTTGAGATGCTGAGCAGGTGCTTCTGCACCTTTATATTGTGTTGGCGTGTTCTGGTTATGTACGATGAAGACTACGGGCCTTTCGGGCCTTTGCTTAGGTGAATATATAAGCCCTATATATGTTGTACCACTGTTTGATCGTCGCCCATGCAGAGGTAGACTCGAGTCCACCGAAGTATGAGCAAACGTGACATAAGCATACTAGTGTGATATATCCGCGTATATCTAGCTAGATTAACATCCCTCACCGTTACTTGTGGCATCACGCTGTCAGTCACGTACGTTTGACGTAGAGTCAACATCGATGCAGGACATCATTATGGCATAATCCATCAAGGAATAATATTCGATATATTATTGCATCATTGGTATCATGGATAAGGCGTGCACAAGGGAATGCGATGCTTGTGATAGTTAGTTAGTTAGAATAGCGATATTCGGACCTTCGCACCTTACATACGTTGCAACCGTTTATCTCATGAATTACGCAATAATCAAAAGAGTGCTTTGCTAGTACTCACACTTGGGATCGGGATCCAGTGTGACTTGTACTGCACATCAGCATCGCGAGCATGATAGGTGTGAGGACGGCCGCCTAGAGACCGATGTCTAATCAAGTACTACTTTGGATAAGTACTATACGCATACTTATCTCCATTCTATATACATACATACGTTCTATCTATTAAAGCTTGGCCTGAGCAATTTCTGCATAGCACCATCAGCCGTATGATGAACGCTGCCCGCGGGGTCTGACGGCCGACTACCCTTTGGCAATTGTAAATCGTTGTAAGTTGAATCTTTCCTTGCTCTGAAGTCTTCCACTGTCACACTACTCGCATCTGTGTGCTTTGCTGTTTGCTAGCACCTCGGCACTATAAGCTAACACTCAGACGTGCAGATTTAGTGCATGAGCGAAGAAGAAGGGATACAACAATATATACGACAGATATACAGCAGTGGCCCTGCTTGGAAACTCACAAGCTCTACCTGCTGGCCCTGCTTGGAAACATGTGGTGCGTATAGTCCTGCGTACATCACAGCTGAGCAAGCATGCAGGGTGTAGCTAGGTGCAGCGTGTCTTCACGACGTGTGTATGTGAAAACAACAGCCCATACGAGATGGGGTAATAGCATGCACGTACCTGGCTCTCCCTCACTGTGGTATGACTGTAGTTTCATGCTGGACATTATTCGTTTGCGGCCTCCAAGGCAGGTTCTGGTACCGTTGGGTCAGCAGGCAGGGTCAACCTGATTTGTACGAAGATGAATGGCGGTACGCTGGGTTGCGTTGGGTGATTGTTAGGTTGTTAGACCGGTGTGTTATGGGTGTGTTGTTAGCAAGCGGGGGCGGCGATCTGCGATGTGCCTCAGCACGGCCCGGTTAGCTCAGTCGGTAGAGCGCAAGGCTCTTAACCTTGTGGTCGTGGGTTCGAGCCCCACATTGGGCGTGCGAGGGTGGAGAGAATGGAGAGATTGAGAGTGGACGACAGTTGGCGGATGCGAGGAGTATTGGAAGCACGAACACTTTTCAGCTAGGATGCAACCTCCTCTCACTGCCAGCTTGCCTACCTACCCCAGGGGGGGGACTAGGAACAGAACCTAAACATCCTCACCCTCTCAATAGGATGGATACATAGGGTAAGAGGGACGACAACACCAGCTGAGGCAAAAGAGAGGCCACTCCGTGACCAGCAGCCTCAGTCTCTGATGGAACGAATATGTTGTTGTACCTCTCGTTCGCGTTTGCTCATAAGTATTTGCACGTCTGGAGACTTTCAACACCGATGCGCGAGCACTTGCAAGTACAGCAAGGCAAGCGAGAGCAAACAGAGACAGCGGAAGACTTCAAGACGAAGAGAGATATAACTTACAGTCTTACAGATCGGAACGATGCAATGGACGAAATCGCCATCAGCGCCGGAAGCAAGTAATCATCACGCGGCGGTGATTAGCGAAGTTCAGGCTTAGCTCGGGCTAAGTAGAATAGCGTATAGCAATAGTAATATAGAACACACGAGTGTTCTCCGGTATCGAATGTCTTGTCTTGCTTAGCCGTCCTCGCATCTGTTATACTCGCAGTATCGCAATGCCGTACGATTCACATTAGGAGGCCGATCCTAGATGTGACAATCCTACTGCGTATAGGCGATGTCTACGCATAACAACGTATAAGCCTTTCCGGCATTCGCATGATGCAAGGGTCCGGATAACGATATCCGGTTGCAGGGCATGTATCGCGATGAGTGCAGCGCTCTCAACGTGTGCTGTAATGAAGTAATATTATATCAGATAATATTACTTATCGTTTCGTAGCACGAGCATAATGCGCACTTCAATGCTTCGGGCTTTCATGCATGCTAGGCGGATTTGCCATGATGCGATGTCGCGATGGATAATGACAACATGCCAAATGCATATATAAATGTACACGAATACATTTATATCATGCAGATTCATTCATATGCAATGTGTTCATCACAATAGCACTTCGCCTTGTAGGATCACATGATCCTACGCATCGGCGGGAAACTAACCGTAGCACAACAATTATCCCCCCTCCCGTATGCAGCGTCCTTGCTGCATCATACAGCATCGACTGCAGGGGTCATTGGGCTTGCGTGGCACGTTTGCGGGCTTCTTCGAGCAGGGGCTTCATGTCCTGTGAGAAGTTGCATGCTGGTTCCCATGAGTTGTGCTCGTCGGTATACCCTGTCCACTTAACCAAGTACTCGTGTACTGTCCGCTTACGTCGGTGTCGGCCCACACGACGCGCGCGATAATCTAACACCCGCTCCACATCGTAAAACTTCTGTTTACCAGCGATCCAGGTCTCGGGAACTGGTTCGATCGCTGCGGGGGCGTTAGCAGGCTCAGGGACGGGTTCCGTACCACGATACGGACGAACAAGCGATACGTGAAACGTGGGGTGAATGGTCATATCAGCGGGCAATGCAAGCTCCACAGCCACATTCCCAACCATGCGCACGACAGGATACGGACCAATCCAGCGGGGTAAGAGTTTTCGGGATCCGTCGGCCAAGGAACGCAAGTTCTTGGTGCTTAGCAACACGAGTTGCCCTTCCGAAAACGTCACATCCTGCTTGGATTTGTTGTAATATTCCGTCGTTCGTTGCTGCGCCGCGTCCAAACATGACTTCGCGTCTGTGATTCGGGACATAAAAGACTTGGCAAAAAGTTTAGCAGCAGGCACGTTCACTTCCAACTCACGCCACACGGGTAGCGCGGGATGAAATCCGTAGTTGAGAAAGAACGGACTTTTTGCCTGTTGAGCGGTTCACAGCGTTGTTAAGCGCGAATTCTGCCGCAGTCAAATACGTATCCCAAACAAGTGGTGTGCGACCAGCATAATTGCGCAACATATCACCCAACGTGCGATTTGTGCGTTCGGTTTGACCATCAGTCTGCGGGTGATACGCCGTGCTTAGGTTGACGCGCATGCCAACTAGTTTGCAGAGCGCTTCCCAAAACTTAGACGTGAACTGTCCACCGCGGTCCGAAATCACATTTTTGGGAACCCCGTGTAACCGAACCGCATTGTCAAAAAACAAACGTGCGGTTTGCTCAGCCGTGCAGGATGATGTGCATGGTGCTAGGTGAACCATCTTAGTCAGACGATCGACCATTACGAACACCGCATCGTATCCCCCCTCAGTTTTGGGCAGCGCGACTACGAAGTCCATGGAAACACTTTCCCAAGGCGCATCCGGGACAGGCAACGGTTGCAACAACCCATGGCCCTTACCGGACAAAGCCTTATTGTGCTGGCACAGACTGCATGTCTGGACGAAGTTCGCCGCATCCTTAGCCAAACGAGGCCACGAAAAGGAACGTTGCACCAAGTCGATCAATCGCTTGCTACCAGGGTGTCCTGCTAACGGGTCCTCGTGGAACCGCGCAAGGATGTCGTAGCGTAGCGCATCGTCGTTCGGAACGACGATTTGCATAGCTGCACCCTCCGTCCGTAGCCAAAGGCCATTCTGCTTGCGAAGGTTTTCTACATTAGCCGGGTCCGCGAACCAGGCGTCTGCGTTGTAGGCAACCTTCAACCGCTCCGCAAGGTCCGTCGCGATCGGTACCTCCTCGCTACGCGGCCGCACGACGGGCGCTGCCAAAATTGCAGTGTGTAGCGACGGATGTCGACTGAGAGCATCGGCAATATTCAATTTACCAGAAATATACTCCCAGGTGCAGTCGAACCTAGCTAGGTATTCCATCCACCTAGCCTGACGGCGGTTCAACATCGGAACGCTTTGCAAAAACGTTAGGGGCTTATGGTCAGTCTTTAAAGTAAACGGGCGTCCCTCGAGGTAACAGCGCCATTCCTTTAAAGCATGCAGCACGGCCAGAAGCTCCTGTTCCCCGGTGGTGTAGCGAATCTCCGCACCAGAAAACCTTTTACTCGTGAAGGCGATCGGTCGCCCTTCCTGTAACAATACAGCGCCGCTTCCAAATATTGAGGCATCAGACACTACCTCAACACGAAATGGCAACGAGTAATCAGGGAATGCAAGGGTGACATCTTCGGCAACGATTCGTTTGAGCTCTTCGAATGCCCGCTGGCATTGCGACGTCCACGACTCGAGCGAAACGAAAACGCCTTTGCGAGTTAAGTTAGTAAGCGGGGCCGCAATGATGGAATATTTTTCAATGAACTTTCGGAAATAATTGGTCAAGCCAAGGAACTTACACAGCTCCGTGAGGTTCTGAGGCGCGGGCCAATCGCGAACCACGGCGACCTTCCGCGGGTCCATCTTCACACCGGTGGCCGACACAATGTGGCCCAAATATTCCACCTGAGGCTGCACCCAAAAGCATTTGGCGCGTTTAGCAAACAATTGCTCCCGCCTCATAACGTCGAGCACAAGCCGAAGATGCTCCAAGTGCTCCTCGCGCGTCTTAGAATATACCAAGATGTCATCCAGGTAGCAAACAACGAACCTGTCGATAAACGGCCTAAACATTCGGTCCATAACCGCCTGAAACGTCGCAGGGGCATTAGTCAAACCAAACGATAGGACCGTATACTCAAAGTGACGGAAGGGCGTCCGAAAAGCGGTTTTCGGGATATCAGAGGCAGCGATGCGAATCTGATTGTAGCCCTGTTGTAAGTCAATTGAGGAAAAATAAGCCGAGCCCTTCAGCTTATCCAACAGGTCGTCAACGCGTGGCAAAGGGTAGCGATTTTTCACCGTATTCACATTTAACCCCCGGTAATCAATGCACATGCGCAAGGTCCCATCCTTCTTACCGACAAACAAAATCGGTGCAGAATACGGGGATGTACTGGGGCGTATCATACCCTTCGCGAGCAAATCCGTCACCTGGCGCTTCACCTCGTCCAGCTCCAATGGACTCAACCTGTACATTGGCCGGGCCGGAGGCTGCGCTCCAGGCACGAAAGGGATTGTGTGATCAACAGGACGCATAGGTGGTAGGCCAGACAGTAGGGCCTCAACCTCACGATCCAGAGAAATCTGCGCGGTGGTGACACAACAGCTCACCCGCGGCCTTAAAAGCAGTCCGTGGGCACCCTTCCGTAACAAACGGACGGCCTCCTTACGCCCGACAAGCTCTGGTTCGATTCGCGTGGCCATTGCAGTCATAGCGAAATTAACCATAGGCACCGCCTCAGTTTCGCCCTCCTTTGGTGTGACATGTTCGAAGGACAGGAAAGGTACCTTAATCGACAGAGTACCCTTGCACATATGCAGGGTTGCGGTCTCCATGTCGATGCGCGCGCGGTACTGCCGTAATGTCGACGACCCCATTATGTACGGTGCAGTCTCTGCTAAGCCCTGCAGCACGTACGGCCGGGTCACAACACGCAAAGGGCCTATCGATAGGCTAAGGGTAGTCCTGCCCACGATGGGATGCTTACCCCCGTCAGCAAGGGTAACCTGTGGACAATCAGACGACTCTGGGGACAACACCAGCGCATTCACCTCTGCGACAGAGATGAAGTCGTCGCTGGCACCGTGCCAACAAGTGCCTTCAGAGTACGGCCATTCAAACCGATCTGAACCACAGGGACACGGTTATCTACGAGCGACTGCCCAGCAGACAACGTCAGTGCACTTAGGGCGGGTCCGTAACCTACGGCACCCCCGTCAGGAGCTTTGTACCAAACGTCAACCGAGTAGGATGTGCTTGGCCACGGAGCCAGCGTACCCTCCCGATCCACACCATTAAACAAAACGGTGCCCAGCTCGAACCGGTGGACATGCCGCATACCCCTTAACGATGCCTCTGCCTTGCGCCGACAGAAAGCGGGGAGTAAAACACATGCGGCGGTGCCTGGATATTGACGCCTACACCTCCTGTATATGGCCAACTGTTCCGACATCTCACGCAGAGACGAGGGGATGAACAAAACCACGTGGTAAGACAGATCGATAGACGACAGGGGACGGCAAGGTGTAAACAAATTACACAACGGGTCGAAGCAGAGAAGTCCCGTGCGTCCGTCAAGCGTGATGCGTCGCGCAATGACTCGCTCAATGTGTCCAAGTACACAAGGCAACAATGCCTTAACGGCTGGCCGTAAGGATGACCACCGACCACGCGTTAGTTCAGAAATCCCAGGTGGTGCCCCCTCCGCAGGAACCCGGGCAAGCCCCTATTTCGGCTGAGGTACAAACGGCGGCATTAGCGGGCAATCCTTCGTGGAATGACTCTCCGCACACCGTAGACAAACGTTGGCCAATTTTCGACGCTCGAATTCGGAATGATTGCAATTCCATTTTGGCATATACGTGTCGTCCGTGCGAGTCCGCTTCACATTGGGGTCGGAACGCTGTGCGGCTGCCGTCGACGGCGCACCACCACGCTTCCTGTTTTTAGCCGGGTTCAAGCTCGGACCTGCTCCTCCTGACCCACGGACACCCGAGCTAGCGCCCCCGCGCGCCTGGCGTTGCCGGTTGCTGCGTCGCGTCGCGGCAGTAGGCGTGGGGCGGGTCGCTCTGAAGTCCTGGTCAAGAGCTACGGCTTCCCCAAGCGGATCCTGCACTTGCACGGCATTTGCACGAGGGGCAGACTTGACTTCTTCCTCACCGGCAAGGAGTCGTATCTCCGTGCCCTTAGCAAAAACGACCAAAGCATCATACGACTTGATCTGCGCTCCAACCAAGTCAGTAGCGCACCATTTAGCCAAAAGTTTCGTCAGGCCTCGCCTAAACCAAAAGACACGCTCGGATTCAGTGAGGTCAGCAATGGGAGTCACAAGTGCTTCGAAGCGTGACTGGTACGCAGGTACATTTTCATCCCGACGCATGTGGTAGCTACCGGCTGCCAAAACCTTACGAGCTTCCACATCGCGTGCTTGAACCTCAGTAGCGAATCGTGCGAGCAAAGCGGCGACCAACTCGTCAAAAGTATAGTTGCCCCGGGCGTTGGTCCAATTGCGATACCAGTCCTTCGCTGAGCCCTCGAGGGTGTTACCAACGAAGAGACACCTGATACCGTCATTATCGCCACCATGAACAGCCTGGAGATACTTTTTAGCGTCACGCACGTACGCACGAGTTGCATCGGCTATGCTATGCCCTGGTGTCTTGTCGGTCAGCGAAATATTGAGCCTAGGAACGGGAATCAACAATCTCATCACCTCAGGGATGTCATCATGCCCTCGAGCTTGAGGTAATGGCAGAACCCTTGGTCCAGCAGTGTTGTCCATATTCGTGTTCACTGCTGAATGCGGCACAATTAAGTGAGCAGGGGTCTGAAGGAAAAGGGGCTCTTGAGTGGCTCGCGCGCCAACAGTCTCAAGACCTCTATCCGGAGCTCTAGCAGCCACAACAAAATCGGGTTGGCTAGCTAGGCTAGTGTGCGGCGTATCATCGTGTTCCACGGACATGGTGCACGAAACGATACCCTAGGTTTGCGTAATAGAAGCCGACTTCTATCGCAAAGGCAAGAGTACAAAACAATTCGGTGAGCCTACCGACAGTACTCTTGAGAAGATTCAGTAAACTCAGCAAGTACTTGCCCAGCTGCGTCCTGATCTCCGTAGTTTGGGCGATGAGAGTCGCCAAATGGTCCAGACGAAAGCAGGTCTCAGTCGCCGCGGCAAGCAATGCCGGTGCACTGAGATTACCTGCGACTCAGAGCATACACTTACACAACAAGTGCAGCAATCTAAGCAAAAGCAATTAAACAATTACAAACCGGAAGCGGCGGCGTCCAAAACGGCGCGGCCTAGGTCTTCGGCAAAAGTATCTAGCGGTCCTTGTGGTTCGTCGCTGGAACTCGCCATAGAAAGAACCTACTTCCGATTAGACAAAGAGAGACAGTAAGGCAACGAACCTGTCTCGATACCAATTTGTTGTACCTCTTGTTCGCGTTTGCTCCTAAGTATCTGCACGTCTGGAGACTTTCGACACCGATGCGCGAGCACTTGCAAGTACAGCAAGGCAAGCAAGAGCAAACAGAGACAGCGGAAGACTTCAAGACGAAGAGAGATATAACTTACAGTCTTACAGATCGGAACGATGCAATGGACGAAATTGCCGTCAGCGCCGGAAGCAAGTAATCATCACGCGGCGGTGATTAGCGAAGTTCAGGCTTAGCTCGGGCTAAGTAGAATAGCGTATAGCAATAGTAATGTAGAAAACACAAGTGTTCTCCGGTATCGAATGTCTTGTCTTGCTTAGCCGTCCTCGCATCTGTTATACTCGCAGTATCGCAATGCCGTACGATTCACATTAGGAGGCCGATCCTAGATGTGACAATCCTACTGCGTATAGGCGATGTCTACGCATAACAACATATAAGCCTTTCCGGCATTCGCATGATGCAAGGGTCCGGATAACGATATCCGGTTGCAGGGCATGTGTCGCGACGAGTGCGGCGCTCTCAACGTGTGCTGTAATGAAGTAATATTATATCAGATAATATTACTTATCGTTTCGTAGCACGAGCATAATGCGCACTTCAATGCTTCGGGCTTTCATGCATGCTAGGCGGATTTGCCATGATGCGATGTCGCGATGGATAATGACAACATGCCAAATGCATATATAAATGTACACGAATACATTTATATCATGCAGATTCATTCATAAGCAATGTGTTCATCACAATAGCACTTCGCCTTGTAGGATCACATCGACCTACGCATCAGCGGGAAACTAACCGTAGCACAACAGATGATGTGCATGGTGCTAGGTGAACCATCTTAGTCAGACGATCGACCATTACGAACACCGCATCGTATCCCCCCTCAGTTTTGGGCAGCGCGACCACGAAGTCCATGGAAACACTTTCCCAAGGCGCATCCGGGACAGGCAACGGTTGCAACAACCCATGGCCCTTACCGGACAAAGCCTTATTGCATTGGCACAGACTGCATGTCTGTACGAAGTTCGCCGCATCCTTAGCCAAACGAGGCCACGAAAAGGAACGTTGCACCAAGTCGATCAATCGCTTGCTACCAGGGTGTCCTGCTAACGGGTCCTCGTGGAACCGCGCAAGGATGTCGTAGCGTAGCGCGTCGTCGTTCGGAACGACGATTTGCATAGCTGCACCCTCCGTCCGTAGCCAAAGGCCATTCTGCTTGCGAAGGTTTTCTACATTAGCCGGGTCCGCGAACCAGGCGTCTGCGTTGTAGGCAACCTTCAACCGCTCCGCGAGGTCCGTCGCGATCGGTACCTCCTCGCTACGCGGCCGCACGACGGGCGCTGCCAAAATTGCAGTGTGTAGCGACGGATGTCGACTGAGAGCATCGGCAATATTTAATTTACCAGAAATATACTCCCAGGTGCAGTCGAACCTAGCTAGGTATTCCATCCACCTAGCCTGACGGCGGTTCAACATCGGAACGCTTTGCAAAAACGTTAGGGGCTTATGGTCAGTCTTTAAAGTAAATGGGCGTCCCTCGAGGTAACAGCGCCATTCCTTTAAAGCATGCAGCACGGCCAGAAGCTCCTGTTCCCCGGTGGTGTAGCGAATCTCCGCACCAGAAAACTTCTTACTCGTGAAGGCGATCGGTCGCCCTTCCTGTAACAATACAGCGCCGCTTCCAAATATTGAGGCATCAGACACTACCTCAACACGAAATGGCAACGAGTAATCAGGGAATGCAAGGGTGATATCTTCGGCAACGATTTGTTTGAGCTCTTCGAATGCCTGCTGGCGACGTCCACGACTAGAGCGAAACGAAAACGCCTTTGTGAGTTAAGTTAGTAAGCGGGGCCGCAATGATGGAATATTTTTCAATGAACTTTCGGAAATAATTGGTCAAGCCAAGGAACTTACGCAGCTCCGTGAGGTTCTGAGGCGCGGGCCAATCGCGAACCACGGCGACCTTCCGCGGGTCCATCTTCACACCGGTGGCCGACACAATGTGGCCCAAATATTCCACCTGAGGCTGCGCCCAAAAGCATTTGGCGCGTTTAGCAAACAATTGCTCCCGCCTCATAACGTCGAGCACAAGCCGAAGATGCTCCAAGTGCTCCTCGCGCGTCTTAGAATATACCAAGATGTCATCCAGGTAGCAAACAACGAACCTGTCGATAAACGGCCTAAACATTCGGTCCATAACCGCCTGAAACGTCGCAGGGGCATTAGTCAAACCAAACGATAGGACCGTATACTCAAAGTGACGGAAGGGCGTCCGAAAAGCGGTTTTCGGGATATCAGAGGCAGCGATGCGAATCTGATTGTAGCCCTGTTGTAAGTCAATTGAGGAAAAATAAGCCGAGCCCTTCAGCTTATCCAACAGGTCGTCAACGCGTGGCAAAGGGTAGCGATTTTTCACCGTATTCGCATTTAACCCCCGGTAATCAATGCACATGCGCAAGGTCCCATCCTTCTTACCGACAAACAAAATCGGTGCAGAATACGGGGATGTACTGGGGCGTATCATACCCTTCGCGAGCAAATCCGTCACCTGGCGCTTCACCTCGTCCAGCTCCAATGGACTCAACCTGTACATTGGCCGGGCCGGAGGCTGCGCTCCAGGCACGAAAGGGATTGTGTGATCAACAGGACGCATAGGTGGTAGGCCAGGGATATCTTTAAAGACGTCCTCATATTGCGACAGTAGGGCCTCAACCTCACGATCCAGAGAAATCTGCGCGGTGGTGACACAACAGCTCACCCGCGGCCTTAAAAGCAGTCTGTGGGCACCCTTCCGTAACAAACGGACGACCTCCTTACGCCCGACTAGCTCTGGTTCGATTCGCGTGGCCATTGCAGTCACAGCGAAATTAACCATAGGCACCGCCTCAGTTTCGCCCTCCTTTGGTGTGACATGTTTGAACGACAGGAAAGGTACCTTAATCGACAGAGTACCCTTGCACATATGCAGGGTTGCGGTCTCCATGTCGATGCGCGCGCGGTACTGTAGTAATGTCGACGACCCCATTATGTACGGTGCAGTCTCTGCTAAGCCCTGCAGCACGTACGGCCGGGTCACAACACGCAAAGGGCCTATCGATAGGCTAAGGGTAGTCCTGCCCACGATGGGATGCTTACCCCCGTCAGCAAGGGTAACCTGTGGACAATCAGACGACTCTGGGGACAACACCAGCGCATTCACCTCTGCGACAGAGATGAAGTCGTCGCTGGCACCGGTGTCAACAAGTGCCTTCAGAGTACGGCCATTCAAACCGATCTGAACCACAGGGACACGGTTATCTACGAGCGACTGCCCAGCAGACAACGTCAGTGCACTTAGGGCGGGTCCGTAACCTACGGCACCCCCGTCAGGAGCTTCGTACCAAACGTCAACCGAGTAGGATGTGCTTGGCCACGGAGCCAGCGTACCCTCCCGATCCACACCATTAAACAAAACGGTGCCCGGCTCGAACCGGTGGACATGCCGCATACCCCTTAACGATGCCTCTGCCTTGCGCCGACAGAAAGCGGGGAGTAAAACACATGCGGCGGTGCCTGGATATTGACGCCTACACCTCCTGTATATGGCCAACTGTTCCGACATCTCACGCAGAGACGAGGGGATGAACAAAACCACGTGGTTAGACAGATCGATA
Organism: Volvox africanus; assembly: GCA_030268105.1. Classification (NCBI taxonomy): domain Eukaryota; kingdom Viridiplantae; phylum Chlorophyta; class Chlorophyceae; order Chlamydomonadales; family Volvocaceae; genus Volvox; species Volvox africanus. The sequence goes on from BSDZ01000103.1 coordinate 2,754,526, forward strand.
GACGACAGGGGACGGCGAGGTGTAAACAAATTACACAACGGGTCGAAGCAGAGAAGTCCCGTGCGTCCGTCAAGCGTGATGCGTCGCGCAATGACTCGCTCGATGTGTCCAAGTACACAAGGCAACAATGCCTTAACGGCTGGCCGCAAGGATGACCACCGACCACGCATTAGTTCAGAAATCCCAGGTGGTGCCCCCTCCGCAGGAACCCGGGCAAGCCCCTATTTCGGCTGAGGTACAAACGGCGGCATTAGCGGGCAATCCTTCGTGGAATGACTCTCCGCACACCGTAGACAAACGTTGGCCAATTTTCGACGCTCGAATTCGGAATGATTGCAATTCCATTTTGGCATATACGTGTCGTCCGTGCGAGTCCGCTTCGCATTGGGGACGGAACGCTGTGCGGCTGCCATCGACGGCGCACCACCACGCTTCCTGTTTTTAGCCGGGTCCGAGCTCGGACCTGCTCCTCCTGACCCATGGACACCCGAGCTAGCGCCCCCGCGCGCCTGGCGTTGCCGGTTGCTGCGTCGCGTCGCGGCAGTAGGCGTGGGGCGGGTCGCTCTGAAGTCCTGGTCAAGAGCTACGGCTTCCCCAAGCGGATCCTGCACTTGCACGGCATTTGCACGAGGGGCAGACTTGACTTCTTCCTCACCGGCAAGGAGTCGTATCTCCGTGCCCTTAGCAAAAACGACCAAAGCATCATACGACTTGATCTGCGCTCCAACCAAGTCAGTAGCGCACCATTTAGCCAAAAGTTTCGTCAGGCCTCGCCTAAACCAAAAGACACGCTCGGATTCAGTGAGGTCAGCAATGGGAGTCACAAGTGCTTCGAAGCGTGACTGGTACGCAGGTACATTTTCATCCCGACGCATGTGGTAGCTACCGGCTGCCAAAACCTTACGAGCTTCCACATCGCGTGCTTGAACCTCAGTAGCGAATCGTGCGAGCAAAGCGGCGACCAACTCGTCAAAAGTATAGTTGCCCCGGGCGTTGGTCCAATTGCGATACCAGTCCTTCGCTGAGCCCTCGAGGGTGTTACCAACGAAGAGACACCTGATACCGTCATTATCGCCACCATGAACAGCCTGGAGATACTTTTTAGCGTCACGCACGTACGCACGAGTTGCATCGGCTATGCTATGCCCTGGTGTCTTGTCGGTCAGCGAAATATTGAGCCTAGGAACGGGAATCAACAATCTCATCACCTCAGGGATGTCATCATGCCCTCGAGCTTGAGGTAATGGCAGAACCCTTGGTCCAGCAGTGTTGTCCATATTCGTGTTCACTGCTGAATGCGGCACAATTAAGTGAGCAGGGGTCTGAAGGAAAAGGGGCTCTTGAGTGGCTCGCGCGCCAACAGTCTCAAGACCTCTATCCGGAGCTCTAGCAGCCACAACAAAATCGGGTTGGCTAGCTAGGCTAGTGTGCGGCGTATCGTCGTGTTCCGCGGACATGGTGCACGAAACGATACCCTAGGTTTGCGTAATAGAAGCCGACTTCTATCGCAAAGGCAAGAGTACAAAACAATTCGGTGAGCCTACCGACAGTACTCTTGAGAAGATTCAGTAAACTCAGCAAGTACTTGCCCAGCTGCGTCCTGATCTCCGTAGTTTGGGCGATGAGAGTCGCCAAATGGTCCAGACGAAAGCCGGTCTCAGTCGCCGCGGCAAGCAATGCCGGTGCACTGAGATTACCTGCGACTCAGAGCATACACTTACACAACAAGTGCAGCAATCTAAGCAAAAGCAATTAAACAATTACAAACCGGAAGCGGCGGCGTCCAAAACGGCGCGGCCTAGGTCTTCGGCAAAAGTATCTAGCGGTCCTCGTGGTTCGTCGCTGGAACTCGCCATAGAAAGAACCTACTTCCGATTAGACAAAGAGAGACAGTAAGGCAACGAACCTGTCTCGATACCAATTTGTTGTACCTCTTGTTCGCGTTTGCTCATAAGTATCTGCACGTCTGGAGACTTTCGACACCAATGCGCGAGGACTTGCAAGTACAGCAAGGCAAGCGAGAGCAAACAGAGACAGCGGAAGACTTCAAGACGAAGAGAGATATAACTTACAGTCTTACAGATCGGAATGATGCAATGGACGAAATTGCCGTCAGCGCCGGAAGCAAGTAATCATCACGCGGCGGTGATTAGCGAAGTTCAGGCTTAGCTCGGGCTAAGTAGAATAGCGTATAGCAATAGTAATGTAGAAAACACAAGTGTTCTCCGGTATCGAATGTCTTGTCTTGCTTAGCCGTCCTCGCATCTGTTATACTCGCAGTATCGCAATGCCGTACGATTCACATTAGGAGGCCGATCCTAGATGTGACAATCCTACTGCGTATAGGCGATGTCTACGCATAACAACGTATAAGCCTTTCCGGCATTCGCATGATGCAAGGGTCCGGATAACGATATCCGGTTGCAGGGCATGTGTCGCGACGAGTGCGGCGCTCTCAACGTGTGCTGTAATGAAGTAATATTATATCAGATAATATTACTTATCGTTTCGTAGCACGAGCATAATGCGCACTTGAATGCTTCGGGCTTTCATGCATGCTAGGCGGATTTGCCATGATGCGATGTCGCGATGGATAATGACAACATGCCAAATGCATATATAAATGTACACGAATACATTTATATCATGCAGATTCATTCATAAGCAATGTGTTCATCACAATAGCACTTCGCCTTGTAGGATCACATCGACCTACGCATCGGCGGGAAATTAACCGTAGCACAACATATGTGAGGAGGTACAACATGTGGCAGCTACCTAACAAGCAAAGCAAGGATCCAGGTGGCAAACCAGTGACCAGCACGCAACACAGCAAAGATTCATACTTTGATCAGCAGGAGGTATATAGAAAAATAAGTATAAATAAATATATACATATATGCATTACAAGGCAGGTTCTGGTACCGTTGGGTCAGCAGGCAGGGTCAACCTGATTTGTACGAAGATGAATGGCGGTACGCTGGGTTGCGTTGGGTGATTGTTAGGTTGTTAGACGGGTGTGTTATGGGTGTGTTGTTAGCAAGGGGGGGCGGCGATCTGCGATGTGCCTCAGCACGGCCCGGTTAGCTCAGTCGGTAGAGCGCAAGGCTCTTAACCTTGTGGTCGTGGGTTCGAGCCCCACATTGGGCGTGCGAGGGTGGAGAGAATGGAGAGATTGAGAGTGGACGACAGTTGGCGGATGCGAGGAGTATTGGAAGCACGAACACTTTTCAGCTAGGATGCAACCTCCTCTCACTGCCAGCTTGCCTACCTACCCCAGGGGGGGGTAGGTAGGCAACAGGAACAGAACCTAAACATCCTCACCCTCTCAATAGGATGGATACATAGGGTAAGAGGGACGACAACACCAGCTGAGGCAAAAGAGAGGCCACTCCGTGACCAGCGGCCTCAGTCTCTGATGGAACGAATATGTGAGGAGGTACAACATGTGGCAGCTACCTAACAAGCAAAGCAAGGATCCAGGTGGCAAACCAGTGACCAGCACGCAACACAGCGACCAGTGACCAGCACGCAACACAGCAAAGATTCATACTTTGATCAGCAGGAGGTATATAGAAAAATAAGTATAAATAAATATATACATATATGCATTACATAAATACATATAAGAGTTTAGGGATTTAGGGTTTTAAAAAAAGAAACCCAATACATACAATACATATACGATTTTACAAAGGTTGCATGGTGACTGTTTCGACATCCATCCCTGCAGGATGTCACTGACGCTCTGCACACATGAGGCAGCAGCGTGCAGTACACAAGCTAAAGAACGCGACTGTGAGACAACCTGTGAGAGAACCTGCATGCTGGGATATGTAGTAAATGTACATTAGCAGTGTGCAAGAGGTAGGGTGAGGGCTTGTGGCTGTAATATCCTGCCTGGGGGCTTTACGGGTTGTATCCAGGATGGAACGTGCATGCTCATCTATCGATTATGTGGTAGGCCTCTTGAGATGCTGAGCAGGTGCTTCTGCACCTTTATATTGTGTTGGCGTGTTCTGGTTATGTACGATGAAGACTACGGGCCTTTCGGGCCTTTGCTTAGGTGAATATATAAGCCCTATATATGTTGTACCACTGTTTGATCGTCGCCCATGCAGAGGTAGACTCGAGTCCACCGAAGTATGAGCAAACGTGACATAAGCATACTAGTGTGATATATCCGCGTATATCTAGCTAGATTAACATCCCTCACCGTTACTTGTGGCATCACGCTGTCAGTCACGTACGTTTGACGTAGAGTCAACATCGATGCAGGACATCATTATGGCATAATCCATCAAGGAATAATATTCGATATATTATTGCATCATTGGTATCATGGATAAGGCGTGCACAAGGGAATGCGATGCTTGTGATAGTTAGTTAGTTAGAATAGCGATATTCGGACCTTCGCACCTTACATACGTTGCAACCGTTTATCTCATGAATTACGCAATAATCAAAAGAGTGCTTTGCTAGTACTCACACTTGGGATCGGGATCCAGTGTGACTTGTACTGCACATCAGCATCGCGAGCATGATAGGTGTGAGGACGGCCGCCTAGAGACCGATGTCTAATCAAGTACTACTTTGGATAAGTACTCGCATACTTATCTCCATTCTATATACATACATACGTTCTATCTATTAAAGATTGGCCTGAGCAATTTCTGCATAGCACCATCAGCCGTATGATGAACGCTGCCCGCGGGGTCTGACGGCTGTTGTGCTACGGTTCATTTTCCGCCGACGCGTAGGTCGACGCGATCCTACGAGGCGAAGTGCTTTTGTGATGAACGCATTGCATATGAATGAATCTGCATGATATAAATGTATTCGTGTACATTTATATATGCATTTGGCATGTTGTCATTATCCATCGCGACATCGCATCATGGCAAATCTGCCTAGCATGCATGAAAGCCCGAAGCATTGAAGTGCGCATTATGCTCGTGCTACGAAACGATAAGTAATATTATCTGATATAATATTACTTCATTTAAGCACACGTTGAGAGCGCCGCACTCGTCGCGATGCATGCCCTGCAACCGGATATCGTTATCCGGACCCTTGCATCATGCGAATGCCGGAAAGGCTTACACGTTGTTATGCGTAGACATCGCCTAGACGCAGTAGGGTTGTCACATCTAGGATCGGCCTCCTGATGTGAATCGTACGGCATTGCGATGCTGCGAGTATAACAGATGCGAGGACGGCTAAGGAAGATAAGACATTCGATACCGGAGAACACTTGTGTGTTCTACATTACTATTACTATACGATATTCTACTTAGCCCGAGCTAAGCCTGAACTTCGCTAATCACCGCCGCGTGATGATTGCTTGCTTCCGGCGCTGACGGCGATTTCGTCCATTGCATCATTCCGATCTGTAAGACCGTAAGTTATATCTCTCTTCGTCTTGAAGTCTTCCGCTGTCTCTGTTTGCTCTCGCTTGCCTTGCTGTACTTGCAAGTGCTCGCGCATCGGTGTCGATAGTCTCCAGACGTGCAGATACTCATGAGCAAACGCGAACAAGAGGTACAACAAATTGGTATCGAGACAGGTTCGTTGCCTTACTGTCTCTCTTTGTCTAATCGGAAGTAGGTTCTTTCTATGGCGAGTTCCAGCGACGAACCACGAGGACCGCTAGATACTTTTGCCGAAGACTTAGGCCGCGCCGTTTTGGACGCCGCCGCTTCCGGTTTGTAATTGTTTAATTGCTTTTGCTTAGATTGCTGCACTTGTTGTGTAAGTGTACGCTCTGAGTCGCAGGTAATCTCAGTGCACCGGCATTGCTTGCCGCGGCGACTGAGACCGGCGTTCGTCCGGACCAGTTGGCGACTCTCATTGCCCAAACTACGGAGATCAGGACTCAGCTGGGCAATTACTTGCTGAGTTTGCTGAATCTTCTCAAGAGTACTGTCGGTAGGCTCACCGAATCGCTTTGTACTCTTGCCTTTGCGATAGAAGTTGGCTTCTATTACGCAAACTTAGGGTATCGTTTCGTGCTTCATGTCCGCGGAACACGACGATACGCCGCACACTAGCCTAGCTAGCCAACCCGATTTTGTTGTGGCTGCTAGAGCGCCGGATAGAGGTCTTGAGACTGTTGGCGTGCGAGCCACTCAAGATCCCCTTTTCCTTCAGACCCCTGCTCACTTAATTGTGCCGCATTCAGCAGCGAATACGAATATGGACAACACTGCTGGACCAAGGGTTCTGCCATTACCTCAAGCTCGAGGGCATGATGACATCCCTGAGGTGATGAGATTGTCGATTCCCGTTCCTAGGCTCAATATTTCGCTGACCGACAAGACACCAGGGCATAGCATAGCCGATGCAACTCGTGCGTACGTGCGTGACGCTAAAAAGTACCTCCAAGCTGTTCATGGTGGCGACAATGACGGTATCAGGTGTCTCTTCGTTGGTAACACCCTCGAGGGCGCAGCGAAGGACTGGTATCGCAATTGGACCAACGCCCGGGGCAGCTATACTTTTGACGAGTTAGTCGCCGCTTTGCTCGCACGATTTGCTACTGAGGTTCAAGCACGCGATGTGGAAGCTCGTAACGTTTTGGCAGCCGGTAGCTACCACATGCGTCGGGATGAAAATGTACCTGCGTACCAGTCACGCTTCGAAGCACTTGTGACTCCCATTGCTGACCTCACCGAATCTGAGCGTGTCTTTTGGTTTAGGCGAGGCCTAACGAAACTTTTGGCTAAATGGTGCGCCACTGACTTGGTTGGAGCGCAGATCAAGTCGTATGATGCTTTGGTCGCTTTTGCTAAGGGCGCGGAGATACGACTTCTTGCCGGCGAGGAAGAAGTCAAGTCTGCCCCTCGTGCAAATGCCGTGCAAGTGCAGGATCCGCTTGGGGAAGCTGTAGCTCTCGACCAGGACCTCGGCGCGACCCGCCCCACGCCTACTGCCGCGACGCGACGCAGCAACGGGCAACGCAAGGCGCGCGGGGGCGCTAGCTCGGGTGTCCGTGGTACAGGAGGAGCAGGTCCGAGCTCGGACCCAGCTAGGAACAGGAAGCGTGGTGGTGCGCCGTCGTCGGCAGCCGCACAGCATTCCGACCCCAACGCGAAGCGTACTCGTACGGACGACACATTTATGCCAAAATGGAATTGCAATCGTTCCAAGTTCGAGCGTCGGAAATTGGCCAACGTTTGTCTACGGTGTGCGGAGAGTCATTCCACGAAGGATTGCCCTCTAATGCCGCCGTTTGTACCTCAGCCGAAATAGGGGCTTGCCCGGGTTCCTGCGGAGGGGGCACCACCTGGGATTTCTGAACTAACGCGTGGTCGGTGGTCATCCTTACGGCCAGCCGTTAAGGCATTGTTGCCTTGTGTACTTGGACACATCGAGCGAGTCATTGCGCGACGCATCACGCTTGACGGACGCACGGGACTTCTCTGCTTCGACCCGTTGTGTAATTTGTTTACACCTCGCCGTCCCCTGTCGTCTATCGATCTGTCTAACCACGTGGTTTTGTTCATCCCCTCGTCTCTGCGTGAGATGTCGGAACAGTTGGCCATATACAGGAGATGTAGGCGTCAATATCCAGGCACTGCCGCATGTGTATTACTCCCTGCTTTCTGTCGGCGCAAGGCAGAGGCATCGTTAAGGGGTATGCGGCATGTCCACCGGTTCGAGCCGGGCACCGTTTTGTTTAATGGTGTGGATCGGGAGGGTACGCTGGCTCCGTGGCCACACCTATCCTACTCGGTTGACGTTTGGTACGAAGCTCCTGATGGGGGTGCCGTTGGTTACGGACCCGCCTTAATTGCACTGACGTTGTCTGCTGGGCAGTCGCTCGTAGATAACCGTGTCCCTGTGGTTCAGATCGGTTTGAATGGCCGTACTCTGAAGGCACTTGTTGACACCGGTGCCAGCGACGACTTCATCTCTGTCGCAGAGGTGAATGCGCTGGGGTTGTCCCCAGAGTCGTCTGATTGTCCACAGGTTACCCTTGCTGACGGGGGTAAGCATCCCATCGTGGGCAGGATTACCCTTAGCCTATCGTTAGGCCCTTTGCGTGTTGTGACCCGGCCGTACGTGCTGCAGGGCTTAGCAGAGACTGCACCGTACATAATGGGGTCGTCGACATTACTACAGTACCGCGCGCGCATCGACATGGAGACCGCAACCCTGCATATGTGCAAGGGTACTCTGTCGATTAAGGTACCTTTCCTGTCGTTCGAACATGTCACACCAAAGGAGGGCGAAACTGAGGCGGTGCCTATGGTTAATTTCGCTGTGACCGCAATGGCCGCGCGAATCGAACCAGAGCTACTCGGGCGTAAGGAGGCCGTCCGTTTGTTACGGAAGGGTGCCCACGGACTGCTTTTGAGGCCGCGGGTGAGCTGTTGTGTCACCACCGCGCAGATTTCTGCGGATCCTGAGGTTGAGGCCCTACTGTCGCAGTATGAGGACGTCTTTAAAGATATCCCTGGCCTACCACCTATGCGTCCTGTTGATCACACAATCCCTCTCATGCCTGGAGCGCAGCCTACGGCCCGGCCAATGTACAGGTTGAGTCCATTGGAGCTGGACGAGGTGAAGCGCCAGGTGACGGATTTACTCGCGAAGGGTATGATACGCCCCAGCACATCCCCGTATTCTGCACCGATTTTGTTTGTCGGTAAGAAGGATGGGACCTTGCGCATGTGCATTGATTACCGGGGGTTAAATGCGAATACGGTGAAAAATCGCTACCCTTTGCCACGCGTTGACGACCTGTTGGATAAGCTGAAGGGCTCGGCTTATTTTTCCTCAATTGACTTACAACAGGGCTACAATCAGATTCGCATCGCTGCCTCTGATATCCCGAAAACCGCTTTTCGGACGCCCTTCGGTCACTTTGAGTATACGGTCCTATCGTTTGGTTTGACTAATGCCCCTGCGACGTTTCAGGCGGTTATGGACCGAATGTTTAGGCCATTTATCGACAGGTTCGTTGTTTGCTACCTGGATGACATCTTAGTATATTCTAAGACGCGCGAGGAGCACTTGGAGCATCTGCGGCTCGTGCTCGACGTTATGAGGCGGGAGCAATTGTTTGCTAAACGCGCCAAATGCTTTTGGGCGCAGCCTCAGGTGGAATATTTGGGCCACATTGTATCTGCCACCGGTGTGAAGATGGACCCGCGGAAGGTCGCCGTGGTTCGCGATTGGCCCGCGCCTCAGAACCTCACGGAGCTGCGTAAGTTCCTTGGCTTGACCAATTATTTCCGGAAGTTCATTGAAAAATATTCCATCATTGCGGCCCCGCTTACTAACTTAACTCGCAAAGGCGTTTTCGTTTCGCTCGAGTCGTGGACGTCGCAATGCCAGCGGGCATTCGAAGAGCTCAAACGAATCATTGCCGAAGATGTCACCCTTGCATTCCCTGATTACTCGTTGCCATTTCGTGTTGAGGTAGTGTCTGATGCCTCAATATTTGGAAGCGGCGCTGTATTGTTACAGGAAGGGCAACCGATCGCCTTCACGAGTAAGAAGTTTTCTGGTGCAGAGATTCGCTACACCACCGGGGAACAGGAGCTTCTGGCCGTGCTGCATGCTTTAAAGGAATGGCGCTGTTACCTCGAGGGACGCCCGTTTACTTTAAAGACTGACCATAAGCCCCTAACGTTTTTGCAAAGCGTTCCGACGTTGAACCGCCGTCAAGCTAGGTGGATGGAATATCTAGCTAGGTTCAACTGCACCTGGGAGTATATTTCTGGTAAATTGAATATTGCCGATGCTCTCAGTCGACATCCGTCGCTACACGCTGCAATTTTGGCAGCGCCCGTCGTGCGGCCGCGTAGCGAGGAGGTACCGATCGTGACGGACCTCGCGGAGCCGTTGAAGGTTGCCTACAACGCAGACGCCTGGTTCGCGGACCCGGCTAATGTAGAAAACCTTCGCAAGCAGAATGGCCTTTGGCTACGGACGGAGGGTGCAGCTACGCAAATCGTCGTTCCGAACGACGACGCGCTACGCTACGACATCCTTGCGCGGTTCCACGAGGACCCGTTAGCAGGACACCCTGGTAGCAAGCGATTGATCGACTTGGTGCAACGTTCCTTTTGGTGGCCTCGTTTGGCTAAGGATGCGGCGAACTTCGTCCAGACATGCAGTCTGTGCCAGCGCAATAAGGCTTTGTCCGGTAAGGGCCATGGGTTGTTGCAACCGTTGCCTGTCCCGGATGCGCCTTGGGAAAGTGTTTCCATGGACTTCGTAGTCGCGCTGCCCAAAACTGAGGGGGGATACGATGCGGTGTTCGTAATGGTCGATCGTCTGACTAAGATGGTTCACCTAGCACCATGCACATCATCCTGCACGGCTGAGCAAACCGCACGTTTGTTTTTTGACAATGTGGTTCGGTTACACGGGATTCCCAAAAATGTGATCTCGGACCGCGGTGGACAGTTCACGTCTAAGTTTTGGGAAGCGCTCTGCAAACTAGTTGGCATGCGCGTCAACCTGAGCACGGCGTATCACCCGCAGACTGATGGTCAAACCGAACGCACAAACCGCACGTTGGGTGATATGTTGCGCAATTATGCTGGTCGCACACCACTTGTTTGGGATACATATTTGACTGCGGCAGAATTCGCGCTTAACAACGCTGTTAACCGCTCTACAGGCAAAAGTCCGTTCTTTCTTAACTACGGGTTTCATCCCGCGCTACCCGTGTGGCGTGAGTTGGAAGTGAACGTGCCTGCTGCTAAACTTTTTGCCAAGTCTTTTATGTCCCGAATCACAGACGCTAAGTCGTGTTTGGACGCGGCGCAGCAACGAACGACGGAATACTATAACAAATCCAAGCAGGATGTGACGTTTTCGGAGGGGCAACTCGTGTTGCTAAGTACCAAGAACTTGCGTTCCTTGGCCGACGGATCCCGAAAACTCTTACCCCGCTGGATTGGTCCGTATCCTGTCGTGCGCATGGTTGGGAATGTGGCTGTGGAGCTTGCATTGCCCACTGATATGACCATTCACCCCACGTTTCACGTATCGCTTGTTCGTCCGTATCGTAGTACGGAACCCGTCCCTGAGCCTGCTAATGCCCCCGCAGCGATCGAACCAGTTCCCGAGACCTGGATCGCTGGTAAACAGAAGTTTTACGATGTGGAGCAGGTGTTAGAATATCGCGCGCGTCGTGTGGGCCGACACCGACGTAAGCGAACAGTACACGAGTACTTGGTTAAGTGGACAGGGTATACCGACGAGCACAACTCATGGGAACCGGCACGCAACTTCTCACAGGACATGAAACCCCTGCTCGAAGAAGCCCGCAAACGTGCCACGCAAACCCAATGACCCCTGCAGTCGATGCTGTATGATGCAGCGAGGACGCTGCATACGGGAGGGGGGATAATTGTTGTGCTACGGTTCATTTTCCGCCAACGCGTAGGTCGACGCGATCCTACGAGGCGAAGTGCTTTTGTGATGAACGCATTGCATATGAATGAATCTGCATGATATAAATGTATTCGTGTACATTTATATATGCATTTGGCATGTTGTCATTATCCATCGCGACATCGCATCATGGCAAATCTGCCTAGCATGCATGAAAGCCCGAAGCATTGAAGTGCGCATTATGCTCGTGCTACGAAACGATAAGTAATATTATCTGATATAATATTACTTCATTTAAGCACACGTTGAGAGCGCCGCACTCGTCGCGATGCATGCCCTGCAACCGGATATCGTTATCCGGACCCTTGCATCATGCGAATGCCGGAAAGGCTTACACGTTGTTATGCGTAGACATCGCCTAGACGCAGTAGGGTTGTCACATCTAGGATCAGCCTCCTGATGTGAATCGTACGGCATTGCGATGCTGCGAGTATAACAGATGCGAGGACGGCTAAGGAAGATAAGACATTCGATACCGGAGAACACTTGTGTGTTCTACATTACTATTACTATACGCTATTCTACTTAGCCCGAGCTAAGCCTGAACTTCGCTAATCACCGCCGCGTGATGATTGCTTGCTTCCGGCGCTGACGGCGATTTCGTCCATTGCATCATTCCGATCTGTAAGACCGTAAGTTATATCTCTCTTCGTCTTGAAGTCTTCCGCTGTCTCTGTTTGCTCTCGCTTGCCTTGCTGTACTTGCAAGTGCTCGCGCATCGGTGTCGATAGTCTCCAGACGTGCAGATACTCATGAGCAAACGCGAACGAGAGGTACAACAACGGCCGACTACCCTTTGGCAATTGTAAATCGTTGTAAGTTGAATCTTTCCTTGCTCTGAAGTCTTCCACTGTCACACTACTCGCATCTGTGTGCTTTGCTGTTTGCTAGCACCTCGGCACTATAAGCTAACACTCAGACGTGCAGATTTAGTGCATGAGCGAAGAAGAAGGGATACAACAATATATACGACAGAGATACAGCAGTGGCCCTGCTTGGAAACTCACAAGCTCTACCTGCTGGCCCTGCTTGGAAACATGTGGTGCGTATAGTCCTGCGTACATCACAGCTGAGCAAGCATGCAGGGTGTAGCTAGGTGCAGCGTGTCTTCACGACGTGTGTATGTGAAAACAACAGCCCATACGAGATGGGGTAATAGCATGCACGTACCTGGCTCTCCCTCACTGTGGTATGACTGTAGTTTCATGCTGGACATTATTCGTTTGCGGCCTCCAAGGCAGGTTCTGGTACCGTTGGGTCAGCAGGCAGGGTCAACCTGATTTGTACGAAGATGAATGGCGGTACGCTGGGTTGCGTTGGGTGATTGTTAGGTTGTTAGACGGGTGTGTTATGGGTGTGTTGTTAGCAAGCGGGGCCGCGATCTGCGATGTGCCTCAGCACGGCCCGGTTAGCTCAGTCGGTAGAGCGCAAGGCTCTTAACCTTGTGGTCGTGGGTTCGAGCCCCACATTGGGCGTGCGAGGGTGGAGAGAATGGAGAGATTGAGAGTGGACGACAGTTGGCGGATGCGAGGAGTATTGGAAGCACGAACACTTTTCAGCTAGGATGCAACCTCCTCTCACTGCCAGCTTGCCTACCTACCCCAGGGGGGGGTAGGTAGGCAACAGGAACAGAACCTAAACATCCTCACCCTCTCAATAGGATGGATACATAGGGTAAGAGGGACGACAACACCAGCTGAGGCAAAAGAGAGGCCACTCCGTGACCAGCAGCCTCAGTCTCTGATGGAACGAATATGTGAGGAGGTACAACATGTGGCAGCTACCTAACAAGCAAAGCAAGGATCCAGGTGGCAAACCAGTGACCAGCACGCAACACAGCGACCAGTGACCAGCACGCAACACAGCAAAGATTCATACTTTGATCAGCAGGAGGTATATAGAAAAATAAGTATAAATAAATATATACATATATGCATTACATAAATACATATAAGAGTTTAGGGATTTAGGGTTTTAAAAAAAGAAACCCAATACATACAATACATATACGATTTTACAAAGGTTGCATGGTGACTGTTTCGACATCCATCCCTGCAGGATGTCACTGACGCTCTGCACACATGAGGCAGCAGCGTGCAGTACACAAGCTAAAGAACGCGACTGTGAGACAACCTGTGAGAGAACCTGCATGCTGGGATATGTAGTAAATGTAGATTAGCAGTGTGCAAGAGGTAGGGTGAGGGCTTGTGGCTGTAATATCCTGCCTGGGGGCTTTACGGGTTGTATCCAGGATGGAACGTGCATGCTCATCTATCGATTATGTGGTAGGCCTCTTGAGATGCTGAGCAGGTGCTTCTGCACCTTTATATTGTGTTGGCGTGTTCTGGTTATGTACGATGAAGACTACGGGCCTTTCGGGCCTTTTATTGTGCCACGGTTCATTTCCGCCGATGTGTAGGTCGATGCGACGCTACAAGGCGAAGTGCTATTTAGATGAACGCATGAAAGATCAATGCATATGAATGAACTTGCATGATATAAATGGATTCGTATACATTAATATATGCATTTGGCATGTCATTATTATCCATTTTAACATCGCATCATGGCTGTTGTACCTCTCCTTCGTGTTTGCTCATAAATATCTGCGCGTCTGAAGGCTTTCGATACCCTAAGTACAGCAAGGCAAGCGAGAGCAAACAGAGACAGCGGAAGACTTAAAGACAAGAAGAGATATAACTTACAGTCTTACAGATTGAAGCGGTGCAATGGACGTAATCGCTGTCAGCGCTGGAAGCAAGCAATCATCACGCGGCGGTGATAGCAAAGTTTAGGCTTAGCTCGGGCTAAGTAGAGTAGCGTATAGCAATGATAATGTAGAACACACGAGTGTTCTCCGATATTGAATGTCTTTCTTACTTAGCCATCCTCGCATCTGTTATACTCGTAGCATCGCAATGCCTTACGATTCACACTAGGAGGCCGATCCTAAGTGTGACAACCCTACTGCGTATAGGCGATGTCCAAGCATAACAACGTATAAGCCTTTCCGGCATTCGCATGATGCAAGGGTCCGAATAACGATATTCGGTTGCAAGGCATGTATCGCAATGGGTGCGGCGCTCTCAACGTGTGCTGTAATGAAGTAATATTATATCAAATAATATTACTTATCCTTTCGTAGCACGAGCATAATGCACACTTCAATGGTTCGATAGTTCATGCATGCTAGGCGGATTTGCCATGATGCGATGTCACGATGGTGATATGCCAAATGCACACATAAATGTATACGAATACATTTATATCATGCAAGTTCATTCATATGCAGTGATCGTTCATGCGTTCATCAAAGTAGCACTTCGCCTCGTAGGGTCGCATCGACCTACACATCCGCAGGAAACGAACCGTAGCACAACAATTATCCCCCCTCCCGTATGCAGCGTCCTCGCTGCTTCATACAGCTTCGACTGCAGGGGTCATTGGGCTTGCGTGGCATGTTTGCGGGCTTCTTCAAGCAGAGGCTTCATGTCCTGCGAGAAGTTGTGTGCTGGTTCCCAGGAGTTGTGCTTGCTGGTATACCCTGTCCACTTGACCAAGTACTGATGTACTCTCCGCTTACGTCGGTGTCGGCCCACACGACGTGCGCAATAATCTAACACCTGCTCCACATCGTAAAACTTCTGTTTACCAGTGATCCAGGTCTCGGGAACTGGTTCGATCGCTGCGGGGGCGTTAGCAGGCTCAGGGACGGGTTCCATACAACGATAAGGACGGACAAGCGATACGTGAAACGTGGGGTGAATGGTCATATCAGCGGGCAATGCAAGCTCCACAGCCACATTCCCGGCCATGCGCACGACAGGATACGGACGAATCCAGCGGGGTAAGAGTTTTCGGGATCCGTCGGCCAAGGTACGCAAGTTCTTGGTGCTTAGCAACACGAGTTGTCCTTCCAAAAACGTCACATCCTGCTTGGATTTGTTGTAGTATTCCGTCGTTCGTTGCTGCGCCGCGTCCAAACACAACTTCGCGTCTGTGATACGGGACATAAAAGACTTGGCAAAGATCTTAGCAGCAGGCACGTTCACTTCCAACTCACGCCACACGGGTAGCGTGGGATGAAATCCGTAGTTGAGAAAGAACGGACTTTTGCCTGTAGAGCGGTTAACAGCGTTGTTAAGCGTGAATTCTGCCGCAGTCAAATACGTATCCCAAACGAGTGGTGTGCGACCATCAGTCTGCGGGTGGTACGCCGTGCTCAGGTTGACGCACATGCCAACTAGCTTGCAGAGCACTTCCCAAAACTTAGACGTGAACTGCCCGCCGCTGTCCGAGATCACGTTTTTGGGAACCCCGTGTAACCGAACCACATTGTCGAAAAACAAGCGTGCAGTTTGTTCAGCCGTGCAGGATGATGTGCATGGTGCTAGGTGGACGATCGACCATAAGGAACACCGCATCATATCCCCCCTCAGTTTTGGGCAGCACGACTACAAAGTCCATGGAAACAGTTTCCCAAGGCGCATCCGGGACAGGCAACGGTTGCAACAACCCATGCCCCTTACCGGACAAAGCCTTATTGCGCTGGCACAGACTGCATGTCTGTACGAAGTTCGCCGCATCCTTAGCCAAGCGAGGCCACCAAAAGGAACGTTGCACCAACTCGACCAACCGCTTGCTACCAGGGTGTCCTGCTAACAGGTCCTCGTGGAACCGTGCAAGGATATCGTAGCGTAGCGCGTCGACATTTGGAACGACGATTTGTGTAGCTGCACCCTCCGTCCGTAGCCGTCTGCCTTGCGCCGACAGAAAGCAGGGAGTAAAACACATGTGGCGGTGCCTGGATATTGACGCCTACATCTCCTGTATACGGCCAACTGTTTCGACATCTCACGCAGAGACGAGAGGATGAACAAAACCATGTGGTTAGACAGATTGATAGACGACAGGGGACGGCAAGGTGTAAACAAATTACACAACGGATCGAAGCAGAGAAGTCCCGTGCGTCCGTCAAGCGTGATGCGTCGCGCAATGACTCGCTCGATGTGTCCAAGTACACACGGCAGCAATGCCTTCATGGCTGGCCGGAAGGATGACCACCGACCACGTGTTAGTTCAGAAATCCCGGGCGGTGCCCCCTCTGCAGGAACCCGGGCAAGCCCCTATTTCGGCTGAGGTACAAACGGCGGCAGCAACGGGCAATCCTTGGTAGGATGGCTCTCCGCGCACCGTAGACAAACATTGGCCGCTTTCCGACGCTCGAACTCGGAACGATTGCAATTCCATTTTGGCATAAACGAGTCATCTGTGCGAGTCCGCTTCACATTGGGGTCAGAGCGCTGTGCGGCTGCCGACGACGGCACACCACCACGCTTCCTGCTCTTAGCTGGGTCCGAGCTCGGACCTGCTCCTCCTGACCGACGGACACCCGAGCTAGCGCCCCTGCGCGCCTTGCGTTGCCGGTTGCTGCGTCACGTCGTGGCAGTAGGCGAGGGGCGGGTCGCTCCAAGTTCCTGGTCTAGAGCTACAGCTTCCCCAAGCGGATCCTGCACTTGCACGGCATTTGCACGAGGGGCGGACTTGACTTCTTCCTCACCGGCAAGGAGTCGTATCTCCGTACCCTTAGCAAATGTGACCAAGGCATCATACGACTTGATTGGCACCCCAGACAAGTCAGTAGCGCACCATTTAGCCAAAAGTTTCGTCAGGCCTTGCTTAAACCAAAAGACACGCTCGGTCTCCGTGAGGTCAGCAATGGGGGTCACAAGTGCTTCGAAGCATGACTGGTACGCAGGTACATTTTCACCCCGACGCATGTGGTAGCTACCAGCCGCCAAGACCTTACGAGCCTCCACATCACATGCTTGCACCTCAGTAGCAAACCGTGCAAGCAGAGCGGCGATCATCTCGTCAAAAGTATATTCACCCCGGGCGGTGGTCCATTCGCAATACCAGTCCTTGGCTGAGCCCTCGAGGGTGTTACCAACGAAGAGACACCTGATACCATCATTATCACCACCATGAACAGCCTGGAGATACTTTTTAGCGTCATGCACGTACGCATGAGTTGCATCGGCTATGCTAGGTCCTGGTGTCTTTTCAGTCAGCGAGATATTAAGGCTAGGAACGGGAATTGACAATTTCATCACCTCAGGGATGGCGTCGTGCCCTCTCGCTTGAGGTAACGGCAGAACCCGTGGTACAGCAGTGTTGTCCATATTCGTATTAACTGCTGAATGCGGCACAATTAAGTGAGCAGGGGTCTGAAGGACAAGGGGCTCTTGAGTGGCTCGCGTGCCAACAGTCTCAAGACCTCTATCCGGAGCTCTAGCAGCCACAACAAATTCGGGTTGGCTAGCTAAGCTAGTGTGCGGCGTATCATCGCGTTCCGCGGACATGGAACACGAAGCAATACCCGTTTGCGTAATAGAAGCCGACTTCTATCGCAAAGGCAAGAGTACAAAACGATTCGGTGATCCTACCGACAGTACTCTTGAGAAGATTCAGTAAACTCAGCAAGTACTTGCCCAGCTGAGTCCTGATCTCCGTAGTTTGGGTGATGAGAGTCGCCAACTGGTCTGGACGAAGACCGGTCTCAGTCGTCGCGGCAAGCAATGCCGGAGCGCTGAGATTACCTGCGACTCAGAGCGTACACTTACACAACAAGTGCAGCAATCTAGACAAAAGCAATTAATCAATTACAAACCGGAGGCGACGGCATCCAAAACGGCGCGGCCCAGGTCTTCGGCAAGAGTATCTAGTGGTCCACGTGGAACTCTGCCCAGCATGCATGAAATCCCGAACCATTGAAGTGCGCATTATGCTCGTGCTACGAAACGATAAGTAATATTTTCTGATATAATATTACTTCATTACAGCACACGTTGAGAGCGCCGCACCCGTCGTGATACATGCCTTGCAACCGAATATCGTTATTCGGACCCTTGCATCATGCAAATGCCGGAAAGGCTTATACGTTGTTATACGTGAACATCGCCTATGCGCAGTAGGGTTGTCACACTTAGGATCGGCCTCCTAGTGTGAATCGTACAGCATTGCGATGCTGCGAGTATAACAGATGTGAGGACGGCTAAGTAAGAAAGACATTCAATACCGGAGAACACTCATGTGTTCTATACTATTATTGCTATACGCTCTTCTACTTAGCCCGAGCTAAGCCTGAACTTCGCTTATCACCGCCGTATGATGATTGCTTGCTTCCGGCGCTGATGGCGATTACGTTCATTGCATCGCTTCGATCTGTAAGACTGTAAGTTATATCTCTTCTTGTCTTGAAGTCTTCCGCAGTCTCTGTTTGCTCTCGCTTGCCTTGCTGTACTTAGGGTGCTCACGCATCGGTGTCGAAAGCCTTCAGACACGCAGATACCTATGAGCAAACTCGAAGTTTACGGATCGAAGTGGTGCAATGGACGTAATCGCTGTCAGCGCCGGAAGCAAGCAATCATCACGCGGCGGTGATAGCGAAGTTTAGGCTTAGCTCGGGCTAAGTAGAGTAGCGTATAGCAATGATAATGTAGAACACACGAGTGTTCTCCGATATTGAATGTCTTTCTTACTTAGCCATCCTCGCATCTGTTATACTCGCAGCATCGCAATGCCTTACGATTCACACTAGGAGGCCGATCCTAAGTGTGACAACCCTACTGCGTATAGGCGATGTCCAAGCATAACAACGTATAAGCCTTTCCGGCATTCGCATGATGCAAGGGTCTGAATAACGATATTCGGTTGCAAGGCATGTATCGCGATGGGTGCGGCGCTCTCAACGTGTGCTGTAATGAAGTAATATTATATCAAATAATATTACTTATCCTTTCGTAGCACGAGCATAATGCGCACTTCAATGGTTCGGGATTTCATGCATGCTGGGCGGATTTGCCATGATTCGATGTCGCGATAGATAATGGTGACATGCCAAATGCACATATAAATGTATACGAATACATTTATATCATGCAAGTTCATTCATATGCAGTGATCGTTCATGCGTTCATCAAAGTAGCACTTCGCCTCGTAGGGTCGCATCGACCTACGCATCGGCGGGAAACGAACCGTAGCACAACAATTATCACCCCTCCCGTATGCAGCGTCCTCGCTGCTTCATACAGCTTCGACTGCAGGGGTCATTGGGCTTGCGTGGCACGTTTGCGGGCTTCTTCGAGCAGGGGCTTCATGTCCTGCGAGAAGTTGCGTGCTGGTTCCCAGGAGTTGTGCTTGCTGGTATACCCTGTCCACTGTCCGCTTACGTCGGTGTCGGCCCACACGACGCGCGCGATAATCTAACACCCGCTCCACATCGTAAAACTTCTGTTTGCCAGCGATCCAGGTCTCGGGAACTGGTTCGATCGCTGCGGGGGCGTTAGCAGGCTCAGGGACGGGTTCCATACCACGATAAGGACGGACAAGCGATACTGAAACGTGGGGTGAATGGTCATATCAGCGGGCAATGCAAGCTCCACAGCCACATTCCCAACCATGCGCACGACAGGGTACGGATCAATCCAGCGGGGTAAGAGTTTTCGGGATCCGTCGGCCAAGGTACACAAGTTCTTGGTGCTTAGCAACACGAGTTGTCCTTCCAAAAACGTCACATCCTGCTTGGATTTGTTGTAGTATTCCGTCGTTCGTTGCTGCGCCGCGTCCAAACACAACTTCACGTCTGTGATACAGGACATAAAAGACTTGGCAAAGATCTTAGCAGCATGCACGGTCACCTCCAACTCACGCCACACGGGTAGCACGGGATGAAATCCGTAGTTGAGAAAGAACGGACTTTTGCCTGTAGAGCGGTTTACAGCGTTGTTAAGCGTGAATTCTGCCGCAGTCAAATACATATCCCAAACGAGAGGTGTGCAACCAGCATAATTGCGCAACATATCACCCAATGTGCGGTTTGTGCGATCGGTTTGACCATCAGTCTGCGGGTGGTACGCCGTGCTCAGGTTGACGCACATGCCAACTAGCTTGCAGAGCGCTTCCCAAAACTTAGACATGAACTGCCCACCGCTGTCCGAGATCACGTTTTTGGGAACCCCGTGTAACCGAACCACATTGTCGAAAAACAAGCGTGCGGTTTACTCAGCTGTGCAGGACAATGTGCATGGTGCTAGGTGGACCATCTTAGTCAGACGATCGACCATAACGAACACCGCATCATATCCCCCCTCAGTTTTGGGCAGCACGACTATGAAGTCAATGGAAACACTTTCCCATGGCGCATCCGGGACAGGCAACGGTTGCAACAACCCATGCCTCTTACCGGACAAAGCCTTATTGCGCTGGCACAGACTGCATGTCTGGACGAAGTTCGCCGCATCCTTAGCCAAGCGAGGCCACCAAAAGGAACGTTGCACCAACTCGACCAACCGCTTGCTACCAGGGTGTCCTGCTAACGGGTCCTCGTGGAACCGTGCAAGGATATCATAGCGTAGCGCGTCGTCATTTGGAACGACGATTTGTGTAGCTGCACCCTCCGTCCGTAGCCAAAGGCCATTCTGCTTGCGAAGGTATTCCACATTAGCCGGCTCCGCGAACCAGGCATCTGCATTGTAGGCAACCTTCAACCGCTCCGTGAGGTCCGTCGCAATCAGCACCTCCTCGTTACGCGGTCGCAAGACGGGCGCTGCCAAAATTGCAGCATGTAGCGACGGATGTCGACTGAGAGCATCGGCAATATTAAGTTTACCGGAAATGTACTCCCAGGTGCAGTCGAACCTAGCTAGGTATTCCATCCACCTAGCCTGACGGCGGTTCAATGTCGGAACGCTTTGCAAAAACGTTAGGGGCTTGTGGTCAGTCTTTAAAGTAAATGGGCGTCCCTCGAGGTAACAGCGCCATTCCTTTAAAGCATGCAGCACGGCCAGAAGCTCCTGTTCCCCGGTGGTGTAGCGAATCTCCGCACCAGAAAACCTTTTACTCGTGAAGGTGATCGGTCGCCCTTCCTGTAACAATACAGCGCCGCTTCCAAATACTGAGGCATCAGACACCACCTCAACACGAAACGGCAACGAGTAGTCAGGGAATGCGAGGGTGACATCTTTGGCAACGGTTCGCTTGAGCTCTTCGAATGCCCGCTGGCATTGCGACGTCCACGACTCAAGCGAAACGAAAATGCCTTTGCGAGTTAAGTAAGTAAGTGGGGCCGCAATGATGGAATATTTTTCAATGAACTTTCGGAAATAATTGGTCAAGCCAAGGAACTTACGCAGCTCCGTGAGGTTCTGAGGCGCGGGCCAATCGTGAACCACGGTGACCTTCCGCGGGTCCATCTTCACACCGGTGGCCGACACAATGTGGCCCAAATATTCCACCTGAGGCTGCGCCCAAAAGCATTTGGCGCGTTTAGCAAACAATTGCTCCCGCCTCATCACATGGAGCTCAAGCCGAAGGTGCTCCAAGTGCTCCTCGCGCGTCTTAGAATAAACCAAGATATCATCCAGGTAGCAAACAACGAACCTGTCGATAAACGGCCTAAACATTCGGTCCATGACCGCCTGAAACGTCGCAGGGGCGTTGGTCAACCCAAACGATAGGACCGTATACTCGAAGTGACCGAAGGGCGTCCGAAAAGCGGTTTTCGGAATGTCAGAGGCAGCGATGCGAATCTGATTGTAGCCCTGTTGTAAGTCAATCGAGGAAAAATAAGCCAAGCCCTTCAGCTTATCCAACAGGTCGTCAACGCATGGCAAAGGGTAGCGATTTTTCACCGTATTCCCATTCAAACCCCGGTAATCGATGCACATGCGCAAGGTCCCATCCTTCTTACCGACAAACAAATCGGCGCAGAATACGGGGATGTGCTGAGGCGTATCATACCCTTCGCGAGCAAATCCGTCACCTGGCGCTTCACCTCGTCCAGCTCCAATGGACTCAACCTGTACATTGGCCGGGCCGTAGGCTGCGCTCCAGGCATGAGAGGGATTGTGTGATCAACAGGACGCATAGGTGGCAGCCCAGGGATATCTTTGAAGACGTCCTCATACTGCGACAGTAGGGCCTCAACCTCAGGATCCACCGAAATCTGCGCGGTGGTGGCACTGCAGCCCACCCGTGGCCTCAAAAGCAGTCCGTGGGCACCCTTCTGTAACAAACGGACGGCTTCCTTACGCCCGACTAGCTCCAGTTCGATTCGTGCGGCCATTGCGGTCACAGCGAAATTAACCATAGGCACCGCCTCAGCTTCGCCCTCCTTTGGTGTGACATGTTCGAACGACAGGAAAGGTACCTTAATCGACAGAGTACCCTTGCACATATGCAGGGTTGCGGTCTCCATGTCGATGCGCGCGCGGTACTGCCGTAATGTCGACGACCCCATTATGTACGGTGCAGTCTCTGCTAAGCCCTGCAGCACGTACGGCCGGGTCACAACACGCAAAGGGCCTATCGATAGGCTAAGGGTAGTCCTGCCCACGATGGGATGCTTACCCCCGTCAGCAAGGGTAACCTGTGGACAATCAGACGACTCTGGGGACAACACCAGCGCATTCACCTCTGCGACAGAGATGAAGTCGTCGCTGGCACCGTGCCAACAAGTGCCTTCAGAGTACGGCCATTCAAACCGATCTGAACCACAGGGACACGGTTATCTACGAGCGACTGCCCAGCAGACAATGTCAGTGCACTTAGGGCGGGTCCGTAACTCACGGCACCCCCATCAGGAGCTTCATACCAAACGTCAACCGAGTAGGATGTCCCTGGCCACGGAGCCAGCATACCCTCCCTATCCACACCATTCAACAAAACGGTGCCCGGCTCGAACCGGTGGGCACACCGCGTACCCCTTAACGATGCCTCTGCCTTGCGCCGACAGAAAGCAGGGAGTAATACACATGCGGCGGTGCCTGGATATTGACGCCTACATCTCCTGTATACGGCCAACTGTTTCGACATCTCACGCAGAGACGAGGGGATGAACAAAACCACGTGGTTAGACAGATCGATAGACGACAGGGGACGGCAAGGTGTAAACAAATTACACAACGGATCGAAGCAGAGAAGTCCCGTGCGTCCGTCAAGCGTGATGCGTCGCGCAATGACTCGCTCGATGTGTCCAAGTACACAAGGCAGCAATGCCTTCATGGCTGGCCGTAAGGATGACCACCGACCACGTGTTAGTTCAGAAATCCCGGGCGGTGCCCCCTCTGCAGGAACCCGGGCAAGCCCCTATTTCGGCTGAGGTACAAACGGCGGCAGCAATGGGCAATCCTTGGTAGGATGGCTCTCCGCGCACCGTAGACAAACATTGGCCGCTTTCCGACGCTCGAACTTGGAACGATTGCAATTCCATTTTGGCATAAACGAGTCATCCGTGCGAGTCCGCTTCACATTGGGGTCAGAGCGCTGTGCGGCTGCCGACGACGGCGCACCACCACGCTTCCTGCTCTTAGCTGGGTCCGAGCTCGGACCTGCTCCTCCTGACCGACGGACACCCGAGCTAGCGCCCCTGCGCGCCTTGCGTTGCCGGTTGCTGCGTCACGTCGCGGCAGTAGGCGAGGGGCGGGTCGCTCCAAGTTCCTGGTCTAGAGCTACAGCTTCCCCAAGCGGATCCTGCACTTGCACGGCATTTGCACGAGGGGCGGACTTGACTTCTTCCTCACCGGCAAGGAGTCGTATCTCCGTACCCTTAGCAAATGTGACCAAGGCATCATACGACTTGATCGGCACCCCAGACAAGTCAGTAGCGCACCATTTAGCCAAAAGTTTCGTCAGGCCTTGCTTAAACCAAAAGACACGCTCGGTCTCCGTGAGGTCAGCAATGGGGGTCACTAGTGCTTCGAAGCGTGACTGGAACGCAGGTACATTTTCACCCCGATGCATGTGGTAATTACTGGCCGCCAAGACCTTACAAGCCTCCACATCACGTGCTTGCACCTCAGTAGCGAACCGTGCGAGCTAAGATCCGGGTGGTGGTCCATTCGCGATACCAGTCCTTCGCTGAGCCCTCGAGGGTGTTATCAACGAAGAGACACCTGATACCATCATTATCACCACCATGGACAGCCTGGAGATACTTTTTAGCGTCACACATGTACGCACGAGTTGCATCGGCTATGCTAGGTCCTGGTGTCTTTTCAGTCAGCGAGATATTAAGCCTAGGAACAGGAATTGACAATCTCATTACCTCAGGGATGGCAGCGTGCCCTTGTGATTGAGGTAATGGCAGAACCCGTGGTACAGCAGTGTTATCCATATTCGTATTAACTGCTGAATGCGGCACAATTAAGTGAGCAGGGGTCTGAAGGTGTTGTACCTCTCGTTCGCGTTTGCTCATGAGTATCTGCACGTCTGGAGACTATCGACACCGATGCGCGAGCACTTGCAAGTACAGCAAGGCAAGCGAGAGCAAACAGAGACAGCGGAAGACTTCAAGACGAAGAGAGATATAACTTACAGTCTTACGGGTCAGAATGATGCAATGGACGAAATCGCCGTCAGCGCCGGAAGCAAGCAATCATCACGCGGCGGTGATTAGCGAAGTTCAGGCTTAGCTCGGGCTAAGTAGAATAGTGTATAGAAATAGTGATATAGAACACACGAGTGTTCTCCGGTATCGAATGTCTTGTCTAGCTTAGCCGTCCTCGCATCTGTTATACTCGCAGCATCGCAGTGCCGTACGATTCACATTAGGAGGCCGATCCTAGATGTGACAACCCTACTGCGCCTAGGCGATGTCTACGCATAACAACGTATAAGCCTTTCCGGCATTCGCATGATGCAAGGGTCCGGATAACGATATCCGGTTGCAGGGCATGCATCGCGACAAGTGCGGCGCTCTCAACGTGTGCTTTAATGAAGTAATATTATATCAGATAATATTACTTATCGTTTTGTAGCACGAGCATAATGCGCACTTCAATGCTTCGGTTATTCATGCATGCTAGGCGGATTTGCCATGATGCGATGTCGCGATGGGTAATGACAACATGCCAGATGCATATATAAATGTATGCGAATACATTTATATCATGCAGATTCATTCATATGTAATGCGTTCATCACAAAAGCACTTCGACTCATAGGATCGCGTCGACCTACGCGTCGACGGGAAATGAACCGTAGCACAACAATTATCCCCCCTCCCGTATGCAGCGTCCTCGCTGCATCATACAGCATCGACTGCAGGGGTCATTGGGCTTGTGTGGCACGTTTGCGGGCTTCTTCGAGCAGGGGTTTCATGTCCTGTGAGAAGTTGCGTGCCGGTTCCCATGAGTTGTGCTCGTCGGTATACCCTGTCCATTTGACCAAGTACTCGTGTACTGTTCGCTTACGTCGGTGTCGGCCCACACGACGCGCGCGATAATCTAACACCCGCTCCACATCGTAAAACTTCTGTTTACCAGCGATCCAGGTCTCGGGAACTGGTTCGATCGCTGCGGGGGCGTTAGTAGTCTCAGGGACGGGTTCCGTACCACGATACGGGCGGACAAGCGATACGTGAAACGTGGGGTGAATGGTCATATCAGCGGGCAATGCAAGCTCCACAGCCACATTCCCAACCATGCGCACGACAGGATACGGGCCAATCCAGCGGGGTAAGAGTTTTCGGGATCCGTCAGCCAAGGAACGCAAGTTCTTGGTGCTTAGCAACACGAGTTGCCCTTCCGAAAACGTCACATCCTGCTTAGATTTGTTATAGTATTCTGTCGTTCGTTGCTGCGCCGCGTCCAAACACGACTTCGCGTCTGTGATTCGGGACATAAATGACTTGGCAAAAAGTTTAGCAGCAGGCACGTTCACTTCCAACTCACGCCACACGGGTAGCGCGGGATGAAACCCGTAGTTAAGAAAGAACGGACTTTTGCCTGTAGAGCGGTTAACAGCATTGTTAAGCGCAAATTCTGCCGCAGTCAAATATGTATCCCAAACAAGTGGTGTACGACCAGCATAATTGCGCAACATATCACCCAACGTGCGGTTTGTGCGTTCGGTTTGACCATCAGTCTGCGGGTGATACGCCGTGCTCAGATTGACGCGCATGCCAACTAGTTTGCAGAGCGCTTCCCAAAACTTAGACGTGAACTGTCCACCGCGGTCCGAGATCACATTTTTGGGAATCCCGTGTAATCGAACCACATTATCGAAAAACAAACGTGCGGTTTGCTCAGCCGTGCAGGATGATGTGCATGGTGCTAGGTGAACCATCTTAGTCAGACGATCGACCATTACGAACACCGCATCGTATCCCCCCTCAGTTTTGGGCAGCGCGACTACGAAGTCCATGGAAACACTTTCCCAAGGCGCATCCGGGACAGGCAACGGTTGCAACAACCCATGGCCCTTACCGGACAAAGCCTTATTGCGCTGGCACAGACTGCATGTCTGGACGAAGTTCGCCGCATCCTTAGCCAAACGAGGCCACCAAAAGGAACGTTGCACCAAGTCGATCAATCGCTTGCTACCAGGGTGTCCTGCTAACGGGTCCTCGTGGAACCGCGCAAGGATGTCGTAGCGTAGCGCGTCGTCGTTCGGAACGACGATTTGCGTAGCTGCACCCTCCGTCCGTAGCCAAAGGCCATTCTGCTTGCGAAGGTTTTCTACATTAGCCGGGTCCGCGAACCAGGCGTCTGCGTTGTAGGCAACCTTCAACCGCTCCGCGAGGTCCGTCGCGATCGGAACCTCCTCGCTACGCGGCCGCACGACGGGCGCTGCCAAAATTGCAGCGTGTAGCGACGGATGTCGACTGAGAGCATCGGCAATATTCAATTTACCAGAAATATACTCCCAGGTGCAGTTGAACCTAGCTAGATATTCCATCCACCTAGCTTGACGGCGGTTCAACGTCGGAACGTTTTGCAAAAACGTTAGGGGCTTGTGGTCAGTCTTTAAAGTAAATGGGCGTCCCTCGAGGTAACAGCGCCATTCCTTTAAAGCATGCAGCACGGCCAGAAGCTCCTGTTCCCCGGTGGTGTAGCGAATCTCCGCACCAGAAAACTTCTTACTCGTGAAGGCGATCGGTCGCCCTTCCTGTAACAATACAGCGCCGCTTCCAAATATTGAGGCATCAGACACTACCTCAACACGAAATGGCAACGAGTAATCAGGGAATGCTATGGTGACATCTTCGGCAACGATTCGTTTGAGCTCTTCGAATGCCCGCTGGCATTGCGACGTCCACGACTCGAGCGAAACGAAAACGCCTTTGCGAGTTAAGTTAGTAAGCGGGGCCGCAATGATGGAATATTTTTCAATGAACTTTCGGAAATAATTGGTCAAGCCAAGGAACTTACGCAGCTCCGTGAGGTTCTGAGGCGCGGGCCAATCGCGAACCACGGCGACCTTCCGCGGGTCCATCTTCACACCGGTGGCCGACACAATGTGACCCAAATATTCCACCTGAGGCTGCGCCCAAAAGCATTTGGCGCGTTTAGCAAACAATTGCTCCCGCCTCATAACGTCGAGCACGAGCCGCAGATGCTCCAAGTGCTCCTCGCGCGTCTTAGAATATACCAAGATGTCATCCAGGTAGCAAACAACGAACCTGTCGATAAACGGCCTAAACATTCGGTCCATAACCGCCTGAAACGTCGCAGGGGCATTAGTCAAACCAAACGATAGGACCGTATACTCAAAGTGACCGAAGGGCGTCCGAAAAGCGGTTTTCGGGATATCAGAGGCAGCGATGCGAATCTGATTGTAGCCCTGTTGTAAGTCAATTGAGGAAAAATAAGCCGAGCCCTTCAGCTTATCCAACAGGTCGTCAACGCGTGGCAAAGGGTAGCGATTTTTCACCGTATTCGCATTTAACCCCCGGTAATCAATGCACATGCGCAAGGTCCCATCCTTCTTACCGACAAACAAAATCGGTGCAGAATACGGGGATGTGCTGGGGCGTATCATACCCTTCGCGAGCAAATCCGTCACCTGGCGCTTCACCTCGTCCAGCTCCAATGGACTCAACCTGTACATTGGCCGGGTCGTAGGCTGCGCTCCAGGCATGAGAGGGATTGTGTGATCAACAGGACGCATAGGTGGTAGGCCAGGGATATCTTTAAAGACGTCCTCATACTGCGACAGTAGGGCCTCAACCTCAGGATCCGCAGAAATCTGCGCGGTGGTGACACAACAGCTCACCCGCGGCCTTAAAAGCAGTCCGTGGGCACCCTTCCGTAACAAACGGACGGCCTCCTTACGCCCGACTAGCTCCAGTTCGATTCGCGCGGCCATTGCGGTCACAGCGAAATTAACCATAGGCACCGCCTCAGTTTCGCCCTCCTTTGGTGTGACATGTTCGAACGACAGGAAAGGTACCTTAATCGACAGAGTACCCTTGCACATATGCAGGGTTGCGGTCTCCATGTCGATGCGCGCGCGGTACTGCCGTAATGTCGACGACCCCATTATGTACGGTGCAGTCTCTGCTAAGCCCTGCAGCACGTACGGCCGGGTCACAACACGCAAAGGGCCTAACGATAGGCTAAGGGTAATCCTGCCCACGATGGGATGCTTACCCCCGTCAGCAAGGGTAACCTGTGGACAATCAGACGACTCTGGGGACAACCCCAGCGCATTCACCTCTGCGACAGAGATGAAGTCGTCGCTGGCACCGGTGTCAACAAGTGCCTTCAGAGTACGGCCATTCAAACCGATCTGAACCACAGGGACACGGTTATCTACGAGCGACTGCCCAGCAGACAACGTCAGTGCACTTAAGGCGGGTCCGTAACCAACGGCACCCCCATCAGGAGCTTCGTACCAAACGTCAACCGAGTAGGATAGGTGTGGCCACGGAGCCAATGTACCCTCCCGATCCACACCATTAAACAAAACGGTGCCCGGCTCGAACCGGTGGACATGCCGCATACCCCTTAACGATGCCTCTGCCTTGCGCCGACAGAAAGCGGGGAGTAAAACACATGCGGCAGTGTCTGGATATTGACGCCTACACCTCCTGTACATGGCCAACTGTTCCGACATCTCACGCAGAGACGAGGGGATGAACAAAACCACGTGGTTGGACAGATCGATAGACGACAGGGGACGGCGAGGTGTAAACACATTACACAACGGATCGAAGCAGAGAAGTCCCGTGCGTCCGTCAAGCGTGATGCGTCGCGCAATGACTCGCTCGATGTGTCCAAGTACACAAGGCAGCAATGCCTTAACGGCTGGCCGTAAGGATGACCACCGACCACGCGTTAGTTCAGAAAACCCAGGTAGAGCCCCCTCCGCAGGAACCCGGGCAAGCCCCTATTTCGGCTGAGGTACAAACGGCGGCATTAGAGGGCAATCCTTCGTAGAATGGCTCTCCGCACACCGTAGACAAACGTTGGCCAATTTTCGACGCTCGAATTCGGAACGATTGCAATTCCATTTTGGCATAAATGTGTCGTCCGTACGAGTACGCTTCGCGTTGGGGTCGGAACGCTGTGCGGCTGCCGACGACGGCGCACCACCACGCTTCCTGTTCCTAGCTGGGTCCGAGCTCGGACCTGCTCCTCCTGTACCACGGACACCCGAGCTAGCGCCCCCGCGCGCCTTGCGTTGCCCGTTGCTGCGTCGCGTCGCGGCAGTAGGCGTGGGGCGGGTCGCGCCGAGGTCCTGGTCGAGGGCTACAGCTTCCCCAAGCGGATCCTGCACTTGCACGGCATTTGCACGAGGGGCAGACTTGACTTCTTCCTCGCCGGCAAGAAGTCGTATCTCCGCGCCCTTAGCAAATGTGACCAACGCGTCATACGACTTGATCTGCGCTCCAACCAAGTCAGTGGCGCACCATTTAGCCAAAAGTTTCGTTAGGCCTCGCCTAAACCAAAAGACACGCTCAGATTCGGTGAGGTCAGCAATGGGAGTCACAAGTGCTTCGAAGCGTGACTGGTACGCAGGTACATTTTCATCCCGACGCATGTGGTAGCTACCGGCTGCCAAAACGTTACGAGCTTCCACATCGCGTGCTTGAACCTCAGTAGCAAATCGTGCGAGCAAAGCGGCGACTAACTCGTCAAAAGTATAGCTGCCCCGGGCGTTGGTCCAATTGCGATACCAGTCCTTCGCTGCGCCCTCGAGGGTGTTACCAACGAAGAGACACCTGATACCGTCATTGTCGCCACCATGAACAGCTTGGAGGTACTTTTTAGCGTCACGCACGTACGCACGAGTTGCATCGGCTATGCTATGCCCTGGTGTCTTGTCGGTCAGCGAAATATTGAGCCTAGGAACGGGAATCGACAATCTCATCACCTCAGGGATGTCATCATGCCCTCGAGCTTGAGGTAATGGCAGAACCCTTGGTCCAGCAGTGTTGTCCATATTCGTGTTCACTGCTGAATGCGGCACAATTAAGTGAGCAGGGGTCTGAAGGAAAAGGGGCTCTTGAGTGGCTCGCGCGCCAACAGTCTCAAGACCTCTATCCGGCGCTCTAGCAGCTACAACGAAATCGGGTTGGCTAGCTAGGCTAGTGTGCGGCGTATCGTCGTGTTCCGCGGACATGGAGCACGAAACGATACCCTAGTTTTGCGTAATAGAAGCCGACTTCTATCGCAAAGGCAAGAGTACAAAGCGATTCGGTGAGCCTACCGACAGTACTCTTGAGAAGATTCAGCAAACTCAGCAAGTAATTGCCCAGCTGAGTCCTGATCTCCGTAGTTTGGGCAATGAGAGTCGCCAACTGGTCCGGACGAACGCCGGTCTCAGTCGCCGCGGCAAGCAATGCCGGTGCACTGAGATTACCTGCGACTCAGAGCGTACACTTACACAACAAGTGCAGCAATCTAAACAAAAGCAATTAAACAATTACAAACCGGAAGCGGCGGCGTCCAAAACGGCGCGGCCTAAGTCTTCGGCAAAAGTATCTAGCGGTCCTCGTGGTTCGTCGCTGGAACTCGCCATAGAAAGAACCTACTTCCGATTAGACAAAGAAAGACAGTTAGGCAACGAACCTGTCTCGATACCAAATTGTTGTACCTCTCGTTCGCGTTTGCTCATGAGTATCTGCACGTCTGGAGACTATCGACACCGATGCGCGAGCACTTGCAAGTACAGCAAGGCAAGCGAGAGCAAACAGAGACAGCGGAAGACTTCAAGACGAAGAGAGATATAACTTACAGTCTTACGGGTCAGAATGATGCAATGGACGAAATCGCCGTCAGCGCCGGAAGCAAGAAATCATCACGCGGCGGTGATTAGCGAAGTTCAGGCTTAGCTCGGGCTAAGTAGAATAGTGTATAGAAATAGTGATATAGAACACACGAGTGTTCTCCGGTATCGAATGTCTTGTCTAGCTTAGCCGTCCTCGCATCTGTTATACTCGCAGCATCGCAGTGCCGTACGATTCACATTAGGAGGCCGATCCTAGATGTGACAACCCTACTGCGCCTAGGCGATGTCTACGCATAACAACGTATAAGCCTTTCCGGCATTCGCATGATGCAAGGGTCCGGATAACGATATCCGGTTGCAGGGCATGCATCGCGACAAGTGCGGCGCTCTCAACGTGTGCTTTAATGAAGTAATATTATATCAGATAATATTACTTATCGTTTTGTAGCACGAGCATAATGCGCACTTCAATGCTTCGGTTATTCATGCATGCTAGGCGGATTTGCCATGATGCGATGTCGCGATGGGTAATGACAACATGCCAGATGCATATATAAATGTATGCGAATACATTTATATCATGCAGATTCATTCATATGTAATGCGTTCATCACAAAAGCACTTCGACTCATAGGATCGCGTCGACCTACGCGTCGGCGGGAAATGAACCGTAGCACAACAGAAGGACAAGGGGCTCTTGAGTGGCTCGCGTGCCAACAGTCTCAAGACCTCTATCCGGAGCTCTAGCAGCCACAACAAATTCGGGTTGGCTAGCTAAGCTAGTGAGCGGCGTATCGTCGCGTTCCGTAGACATGGAACACGAAGCAATACCCTAGGTTTGTGTAATAGAAGCCGACTTCTATCGCAAAGGCAAGAGTACAAAGCGATTTGGTGATCCTACCGAAAGTACTCTTGAGAAGATTCAGTAAACTCAGCAAGTACTTGCCCAGCTGAGTCCTGATCTCCGTAGTTTGGGTGATAAGAGTCGCCAACTGGTCCGGACGGAAGCCGGTCTCAGTCGTCACGGCAAGCAATGCGGGAGCGCTGAAATTACCTGCGACTCAGAGCGTACACTTACAAAACAAGTGCAGCAATCCAGACAAAAGCAATAAAACAATTACAAACCGGAAGCAGCGGCGTCCAATACGGCGCGGCCTAGGTTTTCGGCGAAGGTATCTAGTGGTCCTTGTGGTTCGTCGCTGGAACTCGGCATAGAGAGAACCTACTTCCTATTCGACACAAAGAAACAAGTAGGCAACGAACCTGTCTCGATACCAATTTGTTGTACCCCTCCTTCGTGTTTGCTCATAAGTATCTGCGTGTCTGAAGGCTTTCAACACCGATGCGCGAGCACTTGCAAGTACAGCGTACGATGAATGCGTAGGTCAGATGGGAGTTGTAACTCTACAGCCACAGACCCTGCCATGCGTACGACAGGGTAAGGCCCCACAAAGCGCGGTAATAACTTGTAAGACCCATCAGCTAGGGAACGAAGGTTTTTTGTGCTCAACATAACCAGCTGGCCCTTAGTGAACGTGACGTCCTTTTTGGACTTGTTATAATAGTCCATAGCCCGTTGCTGTGCAGCTTCCAGGCAAGCTTTAGCGTCAGTTAGACGGGACACGAAAGACTTAGCAAACGTTTTTGCAGCTGGAACATTTACGTCCAACTCCCGCCAAACAGGCAAAGCAGGGTTAAAACCGTAATTCAGGAAAAACGGACTATTACCAACGGACCGGTTAGTAGCATTATTAATGGCAAACTCAGCAGCGGCTAGGTAGGTATCCCATGCAGTAGGGGTGCGTCCTGCAAAGTTACGGAGCATATCACCCAGGACACGGTTAACACGCTCTGTTTGCCCATCAGATTGGGGGTGGTAGGCGGTGGACAGGTTCACCCGCATTCCTACCAGAGTCCCCAGGGCGCCCCAAAACTTACTTGCAAATTGAGTGCCGCGGTCAGATACCACGGACTTGGGGACCCCATGCAAACGTACCACATTGTCGAAAAATAGACGGGCCGTTTGCTCAGCTGTGCAGGATGATGTCGTGGGGGCCAGGTGGACCATCTTGGTGAAACGGTCGACCAGGACCAGCACGGCATCGTATCCTCCCTCAGTTTTGGGCAGCACAACAATAAAGTCCATAGAGACGCTTTCCCACGGAGCGTCAGGAATAGGAAGAGGTTGGAGATGCCCATGTGATTTACCAGACTGGGCCTTGTTGCGCTGGCACAGGTCGCAACAGAGGACATAATTTTCGGTGTCCTTAGCCATGCGGGGCCACCAGAATTGACGCCGCAAAAGCTCTAGTAACCGCGTGCAGCCAGGATGCCCAGCAAGAGGGCCGTCATGAAAACGTGAGAGAAGTTCACGACGTAATGAATCATCGTTAGGTACGACAATCTGACGGTGGGATCCTGCCATGCTCCTGTATTAAGTGCCCCGTGTTGTTGTGAATTGTGAACCACGGGTTGGCTGCATAAGCCTGTTTCAAGCGCTTGGTAAAATCGGAGGGCACTAAGTTAGGTTTTGCCTGAGACCTACTACGTGTGCTTACCGCCAGAATGGCTGCATGCAGTGAGGGGTGCCTACTGAGAGCATCAGCTATGTTAAGTAAGCCGCTCAGGTACTCCCAATCAAAATTAAACCGTGCCAGGTATTCCATCCAGTGGGCCTGGCGTTGGTTAAGGGAGGGCACACCTTGCAGAAACGTAAGGGGTTTGTGATCAGTCTTGAGGGCAAAAGGCCGGCCCTCAAGGTAACATCGCCATTCCTTCAAGGCATGTAGGACCGCCAGAAATTCCTGTTCCCCTGTAGTATAACGGGTTTCAGCCCCCGAAAACTTCTTACTCGTGTATGCAATGGGGCGTCCCTGCTGTAACAGAACTGCCCCCGTCCCATGTATAGATGCATCAGTTATGACCTCTACACGGAACGGCAATGAGTAGTCAGGGAAGTGCAGGATAATATCATCAGAGATAGCACGCTTCAAAACATCAAAAGCTTCTTGGCATGCGGGGGTCCAGGCCTCAGGTGAAGAGAAGGCTCCCTTACGTGTGAGGTTTGTTAGCGGTGCAGCAATGACTGAGTAGCGCTCTATGAACTTACGAAAGTAGTTGGTCAGGCCCAAAAACTTACGCAGTTCCTGAAGGTTGGAGGGCACTGGCCAATCCCGAACAACAGCAGTTTTCCGGGGGTCCATCCGTATGCCACCCTGAGACACTATATGCCCCAGATACTCCACCTGTGGTTGTGCCCAGTGGCACTTAGAACGCTTAGCATACAGCTGCTCACGCCGCAGAACCTCAAAGACCAGGACGGCTTGGAACGTTGCAGGGGCGTTCGTCAGTCCGAAACTAAGGACGGTATATTCAAAGTGGCCAAACGGCGTACGGAAAGCCGTTTTAGGGATGTCAGATTCTGCTATACGAATCTGATTATACCCCTGCTGGAGGTCAATAGAGCTAAAGAATGCAGAATCTTTCAGCTTATCCAGCAGATCATCGACACGTGGGAGGGGGTTACGGTTCTTAACCGTTGCAGCATTTAACCCCCTATAATCAATGCACATTCTCAGAGTCCCATCCTTCTTTCCCACAAACAGAATAGGGGCGGAGTATGGGGATGTGCTTGGCCGTATCATACCTTTTTTCAGCAGCTCAGTAACCTGTCGTTTGACCTTGTCCAGCTCCAAGGGGCTTGGCCGATACATGGGGGGGAAACGGGTACTGCGCCAGGCACCAAAGGTATGGTGTGATCCACAGGCCGCATTGGAGGCTTACCTGGAATATATATCTGCATATTCCTGTAACAGGGCCTCAAGCTCAGGGTCAGTGGCATCAGCTGGGATAGAAGTTGCATTCAGGTGCAACTTGGGCCGTACTAGTAAAGCATGAGCCCCCTTGCGAATCATGCGAACTGCTGCTTTTCTGCCAACAACTTCAGGTTCAGTGTGCTGACAGAAATCAGTCCTTGCATAATTAAAGCAAGTCGCAGGTGTCATCTGATCTGGTGGCTGTCCGGCAGTAGTAAAGGGTACCTTGCAAACTAAAGTCCCCTTGCGCAGGCGCAAAGACTTAGACTCATAGTCAAGGACAGCCCCATACTGTGCTAGGGTGGAAGAACCCAAGATATACGTGGCAGCATCAGTTAGCTCAGGCAACACGTATGGGCGGACATTGAACCTTAAAGGACCTGCAGATAGACGAAGATTAACCTGCCCCAAGATAGCCTGCTTACCCCCATCAGCAAGGGTAACTTCTGACCAGGAGCATGGGCTAGGTTTCAGGCCAAGCTGCGTAACCACTGATGCCGAAATGAAATCATCACTGGCTCCAGAGTCGGCTAGGGCGGTGAACGTACGACCTGCCGTACTTACGGTGATCAGAGGTACGCCAGCACCTATCAGGGCAGCAGCTTTAGCCAAGCAGAGAACTGAAATACAGGGTTCAGTCTCAGGCAAGCCCTCCTGAACCGATTTAGGAGCAGCAAACCAGACGTCAACAAAGTATGGGCTTCCAGGGAGCTGAACGACCTCACCTGCCATATCAAGGCTATGAAAAAGAGCCGTCTCTGGGTTAAACCTTAAGACCCGTTGCATTCCCGACAGAAAAGAAGGGTTGCGTCGGGACACATACTCAGGCAGCAAGATGCACGCTGAGGTATCAGGGTGTTGACGTTTGCATGCCCTAAAGTGAGCTAATTGCTTCTGTAGCTCGCAGAGTGAAGAGGGAGTGAACAAGATAGTATGCCCACCCAAGTTAGCGGAGGATAGGGGGCGACCTTGAGGCTCAAACAGATTACAAAAGCCATCAAAGCCGGCACGGATAGTTCGTGCATCAAAAGAAAAACGTCTCCCTATCACCTGCTCCACTTGGTTTAAAACAGAGGGCAAAAGAGCCCGTACTGCACGGCACTTTGCTACCATCTGGCCCACAACAAAGACCCCAGGTGGTGATCCCTCTATACCAGCCTGGGCAAGTTCCTAGTGGTCCTTACCCTTATTTTTCTCCGCCCCCAGCATTGGGCAGGAGTCGACCCTATGTTGGTCGGAACCGCAACGGAGGCACATCCCATGTTGTTTACGAAAATGGAACTCCCGTCTAGTACATTTGAATGTGGTTAGATACTCCGCCAGGTTCTGCTTAGGCCCCTTCTTCTGCACGTGGCCCCCTTTTGGGGCCAAGTGCCTCCCCTGCTGTCCGCCGCCCCTCTTAGACTTACCGGCGCCCTTAACCTGCCGCGGCTGATCCTCGTGCCCGGTGATGCCTGGACGAACGGATGCAGCCCGCGGTTTTTTGGTCGGGGGCGCCGGGGTCTCCTCGTCAGGGTCGTCGCAGGCCCTGTCCTGTACCGACAGCATGTTCATTTTGGGACGGGCCAGTTTGTCAGATTCCCGTCGGGCCACTAACCTAAGTTCAGCTCCCAGGGAGAACTGAACCAAGTCTGTATATGTCTTAAAGGTTTTACCCGACAGGTCAGTTGCACAGTCCCCACTAAGGTCGGATGACAGGCCCTGCTGAAACCAAAACACACGCTCACTATCAGACAGGTCCGCAATGGGCGTGACAAGAGCCTCAAAGCGGCTCTGATAGGAAAGAGACAGTTTCTCCAGGGCGCATGCGGTATTTGCCAGCATTTAATTTCAGGCGTGCCTCAGTGTCACGTGACTGGACCTGGGGTGAAAAACGGACAAGCAGTGCTTCTAGCAGTTCCTCAGATGTATAGGAATCCCTTGCGTTAGTCCATTGATCGTGCCATAATCTTGCCGCGCCTTCAAAGGCAGTGGCCAAGAAAAGACGGCGCGTAGAGTCCTGTTGACCCCCACGGGCTGTGGCAAAGGAGTTCCTAAAATTACGGACAAAGGCCCGTGTTAGAGGCGCAGCAACTCGTCCTAAATCAGAAAGCTTAACATCCATAGGGATATTCAGCTTAGGCACTGCGATCGCTATTTTTATCACCTCGTCCTCATGTCCAGTATGAGGAGGCCCAGGTGGCCTGGAAGAGGTGCCCGCAACAGCAGCACAAGTTGTTGCGGCAGCAGCGGGAGCCATCCCAGGAATATCCACGGCACCAGGTGTCAAATGGTTTGACACTACAGCAGGGCCATGAACATAAAAAGGGGATGGGGCATAAATAGGTGATGTAGGTGCCTCAGGGGATGCTGTGCCGCCTTGCCTGGGAATAGGTGAAGGCTGGTTCAGAAGGTCGATACCACCTGCCACAGCAGCATTTGGTGGCTGTGTCAACCTAGAGAGCCATTCCCACCTATTCACTTGGCTAGCATTAGCAGCAATCCGGCCAACAAACTGAAAGGTGTTGGCAGCAAGAGCCGAGACAGCATTCGCTAAGTTCGAGGCTTGCATATTGTATGCCTGAAAGCCTAACAGATCGAACTGCAAGTGACTGTTCTGGCGAAAGGCAAAGCAAAGGCAAGGACCAGGGCCTACCCAACGCTTGGATGCCTTCGATGAACTTCAAAAATTTTGAAGTCCGCGCGTGAAGTTGATTTGCGATGGATCGGAGTGACTGGGCAGAAGTGCCGCTCCGACGGGTCTGAGGTGTTGACACTGCAGAAGCACTCACGGCGGTTGGAACAAACACAATACCTTTCAAGTAATAGAGATATATATGTATTAGTGAAAGCCGAAGTGAATTCACGAAGTCGACTCCTTGTTGGATTCGATGCGAAGGTACTATCGAACCCGCAACTACAGGGATTCCTCAGCAAAACTGCAATACAAGTTCTAGATAGAAAGCAGTGTTGCAGGAAGATATTACCTAACAGAGAAGGCAGAATTGTCTAGGTCGCGAGCCACGTTGACCGCGACTAACTTAGAGATTGACTTTAACAGAAAGCACAGCCGAACTCACAGAGAGCAGGTTCTAAGTGTCACTAGACTAATTTCGTGAATATTACAGACCGGTGGTAGCCGCAGCGAAAATGGCGGCGCTCAGCTCCTCAGGCAATGTCTCCATGTCCAGAGGGATGTCGGCAGGAGGGAGATCGTGGTCAATGTCCATTTATAAAAGGGCAGCTTGAGTGGCTTGAGCGCGTTGCGCGGTTAGAGTGGCTTGAGCAGTTACCACAGAAAGACTTGAGAAGGCTTGAACGATTTCAGCGGAAGACTTGACGAGACGTCCCAGGGAGGAACGGTCTCGATACCAGCTTGTTGTATATGGTACCCACGAAGGGTGGTATCAAAAGATACCGGTTGTTGTGCCAGAGCCCGATTAAGTAGAGCCGCCGACTAGGTCGTACTTGAGAGACCATAAGGCCTCGAACCGGGCGTGACCTTCAGAAGTCACCACTACAACCGGAGATTCAGTGAACCAGGAACCAGATGTTCCACCATTTACCATTCAGGCGGTAAATGGCCCATTCCATACAGGTTATGGAGTAACCGACAGGTTCGGATGTTTCAGGAAATCGGTTAGTATTGGTCATCGACAGCCGAGACCAAATCCACAAATCGAATGCCAGATGGGAACATGAAACAGTTAATCTGATAATAAAATATATTATATCATAAAATAATAAACAGATAATTATTATACTTAATGAATTACCAAAATGCATTAAGGATACAACAATTGTTCCCCCTCTAGATGCAGCGTCCCGATGCATGAAACGAGAGCAGACAGGTTGAGGTAGGACAGCGTCAGAGAGGTCCGCCCTTAGACTGTGCCCGCAGCCTAGCTTCATCAAGCAGGGGTTTCATGTCAGGGGTGAAGTTACGTGCCGGTTCCCAGCTATTGTGCTCAGACGAATACCCAGACCACTTAACCAGGTACTCATGTACGTTACGCTTACGCCTGCCTTTGCCAACACGTCGTGCACGGTAATCCAGGATACGTTCGACAGCATACAG
Source organism: Volvox africanus (assembly GCA_030268105.1). Lineage (NCBI taxonomy): Eukaryota > Viridiplantae > Chlorophyta > Chlorophyceae > Chlamydomonadales > Volvocaceae > Volvox > Volvox africanus. Next base: position 2,793,829 of record BSDZ01000103.1, read on the forward strand.
GGTCTGCTTACCCAATAACCAGGTAGAGGGATTAGCTTCCGTAACAGGAGGGATGCTATCGTTAGCCTCAGGCAGAGTACCCCGATATGGACGTACGAGAGATACATGAAATGTGGGATGAATGCGTAGGTCAGATGGGAGTTGTAACTCTACAGCCACTGACCCTACCATGCGTACGACAGGATAAGGCCCCACAAAGCGCGGTAATAACTTGCGAGACCCATCAGCCAGGGAACGAAGGTTCTTCGTGCTCAACATAACCAGCTGGCCCTTGGTGAACGTGACGTCCTTTTTGGACTTGTTATAATAGTCCATAGCCCGTTGCTGTGCAGCTTCCAGGCAAGCTTTAGCGTCAGTTAGTTGGGACACGAAAGACTTAGCAAACGTTTTTGCAGCTGGAACATTTACGTCCAACTCCCGCCAAACAGGCAAAGCAGGGTTAAAACCGTAATTCAGGAAAAACGGACTATTACCAACGGACCGGTTAGTAGCATTATTAATGGCAAACTCAGCAGCGGCTAGGTAGGTATCCCATGCAGTAGGGGTGCGTCCTGCAAAGTTACGGAGCATATCACCCAGGACACGGTTAACACGCTCTGTTTGCCCATCAGATTGGGGGTGGTAGGCGGTGGACAGGTTCACCCGCATTCCTACCAGAGTCCCCAGGGCGCCCCAAAACTTACTTGCAAATTGAGTGCCGCGGTCAGATACCACGGACTTGGGGACCCCATGCAAACGTACCACATTGTCGAAAAATAGACGGGCCGTTTGCTCAGCTGTGCAGGATGATGTCGTGGGGGCCAGGTGGACCATCTTGGTGAAACGGTCGACCAGGACCAGCACGGCATCGTATCCTCCCTCAGTTTTGGGCAGCACAACAATAAAGTCCATAGAGACGCTTTCCCACGGAGCGTCAGGAATAGGAAGAGGTTGGAGATGCCCATGTGCTTTACCAGACTGGGCCTTATTGCGCTGGCACAGGTCGCAACAGAGGACATAATTTTCGGTGTCCTTAGCCATGCGGGGCCACCAGAATTGACGCCGCAAAAGCTCTAGTAACCGCGTGCAGCCCGGATGCCCAGCAAGAGGGCCGTCATGAAAACGTGAGAGAAGTTCACGACGTAATGAATCGTCGTTAGGTACGACAATCTGACGGTGGGATCCTTCCGATCGGATCCATAAGCCATGCTCCTGTACCAAGTGCCCCGTGTTGTTGTGAATTGTGAACCACGGGTCGGCTGCATAAGCCTGTTTCAAGCGCTTGGTAAAATCGGAGGGCACGAAGTTAGGTTTTGCCTGAGACCTACTCCGTGTGCTTACCGCCAGAATGGCTGCATGCAGTGAGGGGTGCCTACTGAGAGCATCAGCTATGTTAAGTGAGCCGCTCAGGTACTCCCAATCAAAGTTAATCCGTGCCAGGTATTCCATCCAGCGGGCCTGGCGTCGGTTAAGGGAGGGCACACCTTGCAGAAACGTAAGGGGTTTGTGATCAGTCTTGAGGGCAAAAGGCCGGCCCTCAAGGTAACATCGCCATTCCTTCAAGGCATGTAGGACCGCCAGAAATTCCTGTTCCCCAGTGGTATAATGGGTTTCAGCCCCCGAAAACTTCTTACTCGTATATGCAATGGGGCGTCCCTGCTGCAACAGAACTGCCCCCGTCCCATGTATAGATGCATCAGTTATGACCTCTACACGGAACGGCAATGAGTAGTCAGGGAAGTGCAGGATAATATCATCAGAGATAGCACGCTTCAAAACATCAAAAGCTTCTTGGCATGCGGGGGTCCAGGCCTCAGGTGAAGAGAAGGCTCCCTTACGTGTGAGGTTTGTTAGCGGTGCAGCAATGACTGAGTAGCGCTCTATGAACTTACGAAAGTAGTTGGTCAGGCCCAAAAACTTACGCAGTTCCTGAAGGTTGGAGGGCACTGGCCAATCCCGAACAACAGCAGTTTTCCGGGGGTCCATCCGTATGCCACCCTGAGACACTATATGCCCCAGATACTCCACCTGTGGTTGTGCCCAGTGGCAATTAGAACGCTTAGCATACAGCTGCTCACGCCGCAGAACCTCAAAGACCAGGCGGAGGTGTTGTATGTGCTCCTCACGGGTCTTTGAAAACACCAGGATATCGTCCAGATAACAGATGACGAATTTGTCGATGTATGGCCTGAAGATGCGGTCCATGACGGCTTGGAACGTTGCAGGGGCGTTCGTCAGTCCGAAACTAAGGACGGTATATTCAAAATGGCCAAACGGCGTACGGAAAGCCGTTTTAGGGATGTCAGATTCTGCTATACGAATCTGATTATACCCCTGCTGGAGGTCAATAGAGCTAAAGAATGCAGAATCTTTCAGCTTATCCAGCAGATCATCGACACGTGGGAGGGGGTTACGGTTCTTAACTGTTGCGGCATTTAACCCCCTATAGTCAATGCACATTCTCAGAGTCCCATCCTTCTTTCCCACAAACAGAATAGGGGCGGAGTATGGGGATGTGCTTGGCCGTATCATACCTTTTTTCAGCAGCTCAGTAACCTGTCGTTTGACCTTGTCCAGCTCCAAGGGGCTTGGCCGATACATGGGGGGGAAACGGGTACTGCGCCAGGCACCAAAGGTATGGTGTGATCCACAGGCCGCATTGGAGGCTTACCAGGGACCTCCTGGAATATATCTGCATATTCCTGTAACAGGGCCTCAAGCTCAGGGTCAGTGGCATCAGCTGGGATAGAAGTTGCATTCAGGTGCAACTTGGGCCGTACTAGTAAAGCATGAGCCCCCTTGCGAATCATGCGAACTGCTGCTTTTCTGCCAACAACTTCAGGTTCAGTGTGCTGACAGAAATCAGTCCTTGCATAATTAAAGCAAGTCGCAGGTGTCATCTGATCTGGTGGCTGTCCGGCAGTAGTAAAGGGTACCTTGCAAACTAAAGTCCCCTTGCGCAGGCACAAAGACTTAGACTCATAGTCAAGGACAGCCCCATACTGTGCTAGGGTGGAAGAACCCAAGATATACGTGGCAGCATCAGTTAGCTCAGGCAACACGTATGGGCGGACATTGAACCTTAAAGGACCTGCAGATAGACGAAGATTAACCTGCCCCAAGATAGCCTGCTTACCCCCATCAGCAAGGGTAACTTCTGACCAGGAGCATGGGCTAGGTTTCAGGCCAAGCTGCGTAACCACTGATGCCGAAATGAAATCATCACTGGCTCCAGAGTCGGCTAGGGCGGTGAACGTACGACCTGCCGTACTTAAGGTGATCAGAGGTACGCCAGCACCTATCAGGGCAGCAGCTTTAGGCAAGCAGAGAACTGAAATACAGGGTTCAGTCTCAGGCAAGCCCTCCTGAACCGATTTAGGAGCAGCAAACCAGACGTCAACAAAGTATGGGCTTCCAGGGAGCTGAACGACCTCACCTGCCATATCAAGGCTATGAAAAAGAGCCGTCTCTGGGTTAAACCTTAAGACCCGTTGCATTCCCGACAGAAAAGAAGGGTTGCGTCGGGACACATACTCAGGCAGCAAGATGCACGCTGAGGTATCAGGGTGTTGACGTTTGCATGCCCTAAAGTGAGCTAATTGCTTCTCTAGCTCGCAGAGTGAAGAGGGAGTGAACAAGATAGTATGCCCACCCAAGTTAGCGGAGGATAGGGGGCGACCTTGAGGCTCAAACAGATTACAAAAGCCATCAAAGCCGGCACGGATAGTTCGTGCATCAAAAGAAAAACGTCTCCCTATCACCTGCTCCACTTGGTTTAAAACAGAGGGCAAAAGAGCCCGTACTGCACGGCACTTTGCTACCATCTGGCCCACAACAAAGACCCCAGGTGGTGATCCCTCTATACCAGCCTGGGCAAGTTCCTAGTGGTCCTTACCCTTATTTTTCTCCGCCCCCAGCATTGGGCAGGAGTCGACCCTATGTTGGTCGGAACCGCAACGGAGGCACATCCCATGTTGTTTACGAAAATGGAACTCCCGTCTAGTACATTTGAATGTGGTTAGATACTCCGCCAGGTTCTGCTTAGGCCCCTTCTTCTGCACGTGGCCCCCTTTTGGGGCCAAGTGCCTCCCCTGCTGTCCGCCGCCCCTCTTAGACTTACCGGCGCCCTTAACCTGCCGCGGCTGATCCTCGTGCCCGGTGATGCCTGGACGAACGGATGCAGCCCGCGGTTTTTTGGTCGGGGGCGCCGGGGTCTCCTCGTCAGGGTCGTCGCAGGCCCTGTCCTGTACCGACAGCATGTTCATTTTGGGACGGGCCAGTTTGTCAGATTCCCGTTGGGCCACTAACCTAAGTTCAGCTCCCAGGGAGAACTGAACCAAGTCTGTATATGTCTTAAAGGTTTTACCCGACAGGTCAGTTGCACAGTCCCCACTAAGGTCGGATGAGAGGCCCTGCTGAAACCAAAACACACGCTCACTATCAGACAGGTCCGCAATGGGCGTGACAAGAGCCTCAAAGCGGCTCTGATAGGAAAGAGACAGTTTCTCCAGGGCGCATGCGGTATTTGCCAGCATTTAATTTCAGGCGTGCCTCAGTGTCACGTGACTGGACCTGGGGTGAAAAACGGACAAGCAGTGCTTCTAGCAGTTCCTCAGATGTATAGGAATCCCTTGCGTTAGTCCATTGATCGTGCCATAATCTTGCCGCGCCTTCAAAGGCAGTGGCCAAGAAAAGACGGCGCGTAGAGTCCTGTTGACCCCCACGGGCTGTGGCAAAGGAGTTCCTAAAATTACAGACAAAGGCCCGTGTTAGAGGCGCAGCAACTCATCCTAAATCAGAAAGCTTAACATCCATAGGGATATTCAGCTTAGGCACTGCGATCGCTATTTTTATCACCTCGTCCTCATGTCCAGTATGAGGAGGCCCAGGTGGCCTGGAAGAGGTGCCCGCAACAGCAGCACAAGTTGTTGCAGCGGCAGCGGGAGCCATCCCAGGAATATCCACGGCACCAGGTGTCAAATGGTTTGACACTACAGCAGGGCCATGAACATAAAAAGGGGATGGGGCATAAATAGGTGATGTAGGTGCCTCAGGGGATGCTGTGCCGCCTTGCCTGGGAATAGGTGAAGGCTGGTTCAGAAGGTCGATACCACCTGCCACAGCAGCATTTGGTGGCTGTGTCAACCTAGAGAGCCATTCCCACCTATTCGCTTAGCTAGCATTAGCAGCAATCCGGCCAACAAACTGAAAGGTGTTGGCAGCAAGAGCCGAGACAGCATTCGCTAAGTTCGAGGCTTGCATATTGTATGCCTGAAAGCCTAACAGATCAAACTGCGAGTGACTGTTCTGGCGAAAGGCAAAGCAAAGGCAAGGACCAGGGCCTACCCAACGCTTGGATGCCTTCGATGAACTTCAAAAATTTTGAAGTCCGCACGTGAAGTTGATTTGTGATGGATCAGAGTGACTGGGCAGAAGTGCCGCTCCGATGGGTCTGAGGTGTTGACACTGCAGAAGCACTCACGGCGGTTGGAACAAACACAATACCTTTCAAGTAATAGAGATATATATGTATTAGTGGAAGCCGAAGTGAATTCACGAAGTCGACTCCTTGTTGGATTCGATGTGAAGGTACTATCGAACCCGCAACTACACGGATTCCTCAGCAAAACTGCAATACAAGTTCTAGATAGAAAACAGTGTTGCAGGAAGATATTACCTAACAGAGAAGGCAGAATTGTCTAGGTCGCGAGCCACGTTGACCGTGACTAACTTAGAGATTGACTTTAACAGAAAGCACAGCCGAACTCACAAAGAGCAGGTTCAAAGTGTCACTAGACTAATTTCGTGAATATTACAGACCGGTGGTAGCCGCAGCGAAAATGGCGGCGCTCAGCTCCTCAGGCAATGTCTCCATGTCCAGAGGGATGTCGGCAGGAGGGAGATCGTGGTCAATGTCCATTTATAAAAGGGCAGCTTGAGTGGCTTGAGCGCGTTGCGCGGTTAGAGTGGCTTGAGCAGTTACCACAGAAAGACTTGAGAAGGCTTGAACGATTTCAGCGGAAGACTTGACGAGACGTCCCAGGGAGGAACGGTCTCGATACCAGCTTGTTGTATATGGTACCCACGAAGGGTGGTATCAAAAGATACCGGTTGTTGTGCCAGAGCCCGATTAAGTAGAGCCGCCGACTAGGTCGTACTTGAGAGACCATAAGGCCTCGAACCGGGCGTGACCTTCAGAAGTCACCACTACAACCGGAGATTCAGTGAACCAGGAACCAGATGTTCCACCATTTACCATTCAGGCGGTAAATGGCCCATTCCATACAGGTTATGGAGTAACCGACAGGTTCGGATGTTTCAGGAAATCGGTTAGTATTGGTCATCGACAGCCGAGACCAAATCCACAAATCGAATGCCAGATGGGAACATGAAACAGTTAATCTGATAATAAAATATATTATATCATAAAATAATAAACAGATAATTATTATACTTAATGAATTACCAAAATGCATTAAGGATACAACAATTGTTCCCCCTCTAGATGCAGCGTCCCGATGCATGAAACGAGAGCAGACAGGTTGAGGTAGGACAGCGTCAGAGAGGTCCGCCCTTAGACTGTGCCCGCAGCCTAGCTTCATCAAGCAGGGGTTTCATGTCAGGGGTGAAGTTACGTGCCGGTTCCCAGCTATTGTGCTCAGACGAATACCCAGACCACTTAACCAGGTACTCATGTACGTTACGCTTACGCCTGCCTTTGCCAACACGTCGTGCACGGTAATCCAGGATACGTTCGACAGCATACAGGGTCTGCTTACCCAATAACCAGGTAGAGGGATTAGCTTCCGTAACAGGAGGGATGCTATCGTTAGCCTCAGGCAGAGTACCCCGATATGGACGTACGAGAGATACATGAAATGTGGGATGAATGCGTAGGTCAGATGGGAGTTGTAACTCTACAGCCACTGACCCTACCATGCGTACGACAGGATAAGGCCCCACAAAGCGCGGTAATAACTTGCGAGACCCATCAGCCAGGGAACGAAGGTTCTTCGTGCTCAACATAACCAGCTGGCCCTTAGTGAACGTGACGTCCTTTTTGGACTTGTTATAATAGTCCATAGCCCGTTGCTGTGCAGCTTCCAGGCAAGCTTTAGCGTCAGTTAGTCGGGACACGAAAGACTTAGCAAACGTTTTTGCAGCTGGAACATTTACGTCCAACTCCCGCCAAACAGGCAAAGCAGGGTTAAAACCGTAATTCAGGAAAAACGGACTATTACCAACGGACCGGTTAGTAGCATTATTAATGGCAAACTCAGCAGCGGTAAGGTAGGTATCCCATGCAGTAGGGGTGCGTCCTGCAAAGTTACGGAGCATATCACCCAGGACACGGTTAACACGCTCTGTTTGCCCATCAGATTGGGGGTGGTAGGCGGTGGACAGGTTCACCCGCATTCCTACCAGAGTGTTGTATATGTACCCACGAAGGGTGGTATCAAAAGATACCGGTTGTTGTGCCAGAGCCCGATTAAGTAGAGCCGCCGACTAGGTCGTACTTGAGAGACCATAAGGCCTCGAACCGGGCGTGACCTTCAGAAGTCACCACTACAACCGGAGATTCAGTGAACCAGGAACCAGATGTTCCACCATTTACCATTCAGGCGGTAAATGGCCCATTCCATACAGGTTATGGAGTAACCGACAGGTTCGGATGTTTCAGGAAGTCGGTTAGTATTGGTCGTCGACAGCCGAGACCAAATCCACAAATCGAATGCCAGATGGAAACATGAAACAGTTAATATGATAATTAAATATATTATATTATAAAATAATAAACAGATAATTATTATATCTTAATGAATTACCGAAATGCATTAAGGATACAACAATTGTTCCCCCTCTAGATGCAGCGTCTCGATGCATAAGAAGAGAGCAGACAGGTTGAAGTAGGACAGCGTCAGAGAGGTCCGTCCTTAGCCTGTGCCCGCAGCCTAGCTTCATCAAGCAGGGGTTTCATGTCAGGGGTGAAGTTACGTGCCGGTTCCCAGCTATTGTGCTCAGATGAATACCCAGACCATTTAACCAGGTACTCATGCACATTGCGCTTACGCCTGCCCTTGCCAACACGTCGTGCACGGTAATCTAGGATACGTTCGACAGCATACAGGGTCTGCTTACCCGATAACCAGGTAGAGGGATTAGCTTCCGTAACAGGAGGGATGCTATCGTTAGCCTCAGGCAGAGTACCCCGATATGGACGTACGAGAGATACATGAAATGTGGGATGACTGCGTAGGTCAGATGGGAGTTGTAACTCTACAGCCACTGACCCTACCATGCGTACGACAGGATAAGGCCCCACAAAGCGCGGTAATAACTTGCGAGACCCATCAGCCAGGGAACGAAGGTTCTTCGTGCTCAACATAACCAGCTGGCCCTTGGTGAACGTGACGTCCTTTTTGGACTTGTTATAATAGTCCATAGCCCGTTGCTGTGCAGCTTCCAGGCAAGCTTTAGCGTCAGTTAGTCGGGACACGAAAGACTTAGCAAACGTTTTTGCAGCTGGAACATTTACGTCCAACTCCCGCCAAACAGGCAAAGCAGGGTAAAAACCGTAATTCAGGAAAAACGGACTATTACCAACGGACCGGTTAGTAGCGTTATTATGGCAAACTCAGCAGCGGCTAGGTAGGTATCCCATGCAGTAGGGGTGCGTCCTGCAAAGTTACGGAGCATATCACCCAGGACACGGTTAACACGCTCTGTTTGCCCATCAGATTGGGGGTGGTAGGCGGTGGACAGGTTCACCCGCATTCCTACCAGAGTCCCCAGGGCGCCCCAAAACTTACTTGCAAATTGAGTGCCGCGGTCAGATACCACGGACTTGGGGACCCCATGCAAACGTACCACATTGTCGAAAAATAGACGGGCCGTTTGCTCAGCTGTGCAGGATGATGTCGTGGGGGCCAGGTGGACCATCTTGGTGAAACGGTCGACCAGGACCAGCACGGCATCGTATCCTCCCTCAGTTTTGGGCAGCGCAACAATAAAGTCCATAGAGACGCTTTCCCACGGAGCGTCAGGAATAGGAAGAGGTTGGAGATGCCCATGTGCTTTACCAGACTGGGCCTTATTGCGCTGGCACAGGTCGCAACAGAGGACATAATTTTCGGTGTCCTTAGCCATGCGGGGCCACCAGAATTGACGCCGCAAAAGCTCTAGTAACCGCGTGCAGCCCGGATGCCCAGCAAGAGGGCCGTCATGAAAACGTGAGAGAAGTTCACGACGTAATGAATCGTCGTTAGGTACGACAATCTGACGGTGGGATCCTTCCGATCGGATCCATAAGCCATGCTCCTGTACCAAGTGCCCCGTGTTGTTGTGAATTGTGAACCACGGGTCGGCTGCATAAGCCTGTTTCAAGCGCTTGGTAAAATCGGAGGGCACGAAGTTAGGTTTTGCCTGAGACCTACTCCGTGTGCTTACCGCCAGAATGGCTGCATGCAGTGAGGGGTGCCTACTGAGAGCATCAGCTATGTTAAGTGAGCCGCTCAGGTACTCCCAATCAAAGTTAAACCGTGCCAGGTATTCCATCCAGCGGGCCTGGCGTCGGTTAAGGGAGGGCACACCTTGCAGAAACGTAAGGGGTTTGTGATCAGTCTTGAGGGCAAAAGGCCGGCCCTCAAGGTAACATCGCCATTCCTTCAAGGCATGTAGGACCGCAAAGAATTCCTGTTCCCCTGTAGTATAACGGGTTTCAGCCCCCGAAAACTTCTTACTCGTGTATGCAATGGGGCGTCCCTGCTGCAACAGAACTGCCCCCGTCCCATGTATAGATGCATCAGTTATGACCTCTACACGGAACGGCAATGAGTAGTCAGGGAAGTGCAGGATAATATCATCAGAGATAGCACGCTTCAAAACATCAAAAGCTTCTTGGCATGCGGGGGTCCAGGCCTCAGGTGAAGAGAAGGCTCCCTTACGTGTGAGGTTTGTTAGCGGTGCAGCAATGACTGAGTAGCGCTCTATGAACTTACGAAAGTAGTTGGTCAGGCCCAAAAACTTACGCAGTTCCTGAAGGTTGGAGGGCACTGGCCAATCCCGAACAACAGCAGTTTTCCGGGGGTCCATCCGTATGCCACCCTGAGACACTATATGCCCCAGATACTCCACCTGTGGTTGTGCCCAGTGGCAATTAGAACGCTTAGCATACAGCTGCTCACGCCGCAGAACCTCAAAGACCAGGCGGAGGTGTTGTATGTGCTCCTCACGGGTCTTTGAAAACACCAGGATATCGTCCAGATAACAGATGACGAATTTGTCGATGTATGGCCTGAAGATGCGGTCCATGACGGCTTGGAACGTTGCAGGGGCGTTCGTCAGTCCGAAACTAAGGACGGTATATTCAAAATGGCCAAACGGCGTACGGAAAGCCGTTTTAGGGATGTCAGATTCTGCTATACGAATCTGATTATACCCCTGCTGGAGGTCAATAGAGCTAAAGAATGCAGAATCTTTTAGCTTATCCAGCAGATCATCGACACGTGGGAGGGGGTTACGGTTCTTAACTGTTGCGGCATTTAACCCCCTATAGTCAATGCACATTCTCAGAGTCCCATCCTTCTTTCCCACAAACAGAATAGGGGCGGAGTATGGGGATGTGCTTGGCCGTATCATACCTTTTTTCAGCAGCTCAGTAACCTGTCGTTTGACCTCGTCCAGCTCCAAGGGGCTTAGCCGATACATGGGGCGGGAAACGGGTACTGCACCAGGCACCAAAGGTATGGTGTGATCCACAGGCCGCATTGGAGGCTTACCAGGGACCTCCTGGAATATATCTGCATATTCCTGTAACAGGGCCTCAAGCTCAGGGTCAGTGGCATCAGCTGGGATAGAAGTTGCATTCAGGTGCAACTTGGGCCGTACTAGTAAAGCATGAGCCCCCTTGCGAATCATGCGAACTGCTGCTTTTCTGCCAACAACTTCAGGTTCAGTGTGCTGACAGATAGCAGTGGTTGCATAATTAAAGCAAGTCGCAGGTGTCATCTGATCTGGTGGCTGTCCGGCAGTAGTAAAGGGTACCTTGCAGACTAAAGTCCCCTTGCGCAGGCGCAAAGATTTAGCCTCATAGTCAAGGACAGCCCCATACTGTGCTAGCGTGGAAGAACCCAAGATATACGTGGCAGCGTCAGTTAGCTCAGGCAACACGTATGGGCGGACATTGAACCTTAAAGGACCTGCAGATAGACGAAGATTAACCTGCCCCAAGATAGCCTGCTTACCCCCATCAGCAAGGGTAACTTCTGACCAGGAGCATGGGCTAGGTTTCAGGCCAAGCTGCGTAACCACTAATGCCGAAATGAAATCATCACTGGCTCCAGAGTCGGCTAGGGCGGTGAACGTACGACCTGCCGTACTTACGGTGATCAGAGGTACGCCAGCACCTATCAGGGCAGCAGCTTTAGCCAAGCAGAGAACTGAAATACAGGGTTCAGTCTCAGGCAAGCCCTCCTGAACCGATTTAGGAGCAGCAAACCAGACGTCAACAGAGTATGGGCTTCCAGGGAGTTGAACAACCTCACCTGCCATATCAAGGCTATGGAAAAGAGCCGTCCCTGGATTAAACCTTAAGACCCGTTGCATTCCCGACAGAAAAGAAGGGTTGCGTCGGGACACATACTCAGGCAGCAAGATGCATGCTGAGGTATCAGGGTGTTGACGTTTGCATGCCCTAAAGTGAGCTAATTGCTTCTCTAGCTCGCAGAGTGAAGAGGGAGTGAACAAGATAGTATGCCCACCCAAGTTAGCGGAGGATAGGGGGCGACCTTGAGGCTCAAAAAGATTACAAAAGCCATCAAAGCCGGCACGGACAGTTCGTGCATCAAAAGAAAAACGTCTCCCTATCACCTGCTCCACTTGGTTTAAAACAGAGGGCAAAAGAGCCCGTACTGCACGGCACTTTGCTACCATCTGGCCCACAGCAAAGACCCCAGGTGGTGATCCCTCTATACCAGCCTGGGCAAGTTCCTAGTGGTCCTTACCCTTATTTTTCTCCGCCCCCAGCATTGGGCAGGAGTCAACCCTATGTTGGTCGGAACCGCAACGGAGGCACATCCCATGTTGTTTACGGAAATGGAACTCCCGTCTAGTACATTTGAATGTGGTTAAATATTCCGCTAGGTTCTGCTTGGGCCCCTTCTTCTGCACGTGGCCCCCTTTTGGGGCCAAGTGCCTCCCCTGCTGTCCGCCGCCCCTCTTAGACTTACCGGCGCCCTTAACCTGCCGCGGCTGATCCTCGTGCCCGGTGATGCCTGGACGAACGGATGCAGCCCGCGGTTTTTTGGTCGGGGGCGCCGGGGTCTCCTCGTCAGGGTCGTCGCAGGCCATGTCCTGTACCGACAGCATGTTCATTTTGGGACGGGCCAGTTTGTCAGATTCCCGTCAGGCCAGTAACCTAAGTTCAGCTCCCAGGGAGAACTGAACCAAGTCTATATATCACTTAAAGGTTTTACCCGACAGGTCAGTTGCACAGTCCCCACTAAGGTCGGATGAGAGGCCCTGCTGAAACCAAAACACACGCTCACTATCAGACAGGTCCGCAATGGGCGTGACAAGAGCCTCAAAGCGGCTCTGATAGGCAGAGACAGTTTCTCCAGGGCGCATGCGGTATTTGCCAGCATTTAATTTCAGGCGTGCCTCAGTGTCACGTGACTGGACCTGGGGTGCAAAACGGACAAGCAGTGCTTCTAGCAGTTCCTCAGATGTATAAGAATCCCTTGCGTTAGTCCATTGATCGTGCCATAATCTTGCCGCGCCTTCAAAGGCAGTGGCCAAGAAAAGACGGCGCGTAGAGTCCTGTTGACCCCCACGGGCTGTGGCAAAGTAGTTCCTAACATTACGGACAAAGGCCCGTGTTAGAGGCGCAGCAACTCGTCCTAAATCAGAAAGCTTAACATCCATAGGGATATTCAGCTTAGGCACTGCGATCGCTATTTTTATCACCTCGTCCTCATGTCCAGTATGAGGAGGCCCAGGTGGCCTGGAAGAGGTGCCCGCAACAGCAGCACAAGTTGTTGCGGCAGCAGCGGGAGCCATCCCAGGAATATCCACGGCACCAGGTGTCAAATGGTTTGACACTACAGCAGGGCCATGAACATAAAAAGGGGATGGGGCATAAATAGGTGATGTAGGTGCCTCAGGGGATGCTGTGCCGCCTTGCCTGGGAATAGGTGAAGGCTGGTTCGGAAGGTCGATACCACCTGCCACAGCAGCATTTGTTGGCTGTGTCAACCTAGAGAGCCATTCCCACCTATTCGCTTGGCTAGCATTAGCAGCAATCCGGCCAACAAACTGAAAGGTGTTGGCAGCAAGAGCCGAGACAGCATTCGCTAAGTTCGAGGCTTGCATATTGTATGCCTGAAAGCCTAACAGATCGAACTGCGAGTGACTGTTCTGGCGAAAGGCAAAGCAAAGGCAAGGACCAGGGCCTACCCAACGCTTGGATGCCTTCGATGAACTTCAAAAATTTTGAAGTCCGCGCGTGAAGTTGATTTGCGATGGATCGGAGTGACTGGGCAGAAGTGCCGCTCCGATGGGTCTGAGGTGTTGACACTGCAGAAGCACTCACGGCGGTTGGAACAAACACAATACCTTTCAAGTAATAGAGATATATATGTATTAGTGGAAGCCGAAGTGAATTCACGAAGTCGACTCCTCGTTGGATTCGATGCGAAGGTACTATCGAACCCGCAACTACACGGATTCCTCAGCAAAACTGCAATACAAGTTCTAGATAGAAAACAGTGTTGCAGGAAGATATTACCTAACAGAGAAGGCAGAATTGTCTAGGTCGCGAGCCACGTTGACCGTGACTAACTTAGAGATTGACTTTAACAGAAAGCACAGCCGAACTCACAAAGAGCAGGTTCAAAGTGTCACTAGGACTAATTTCGTGAATATTACAGACCGGTGGTAGCCGCAGCGAAAATGGCGGCGCTCAGCTCCTCAGGCAATGTCTCCATGTCCAGAGGGATGTCGGCAGGAGGAGATCGTGGTCGATGTCCATTTATAAAAGGGCAGCTTGAGTGGCTTGAGCGCGTTGCTCGGTTAGAGTGGCTTGAGCAGTTACCACAGAAAGACTTGAGAAGGCTTGAACGATTTCAGCGGAAGACTTGACGAGACGTCCCAGGGAGGAACGGTCTCGATACCAGCTTGTTGTATATGGTACCCACGAAGGGTGGTATCAAAAGATACCGGTTGTTGTGCCAGAGCCCGATTAAGTAGAGCCGCCGACTAGGTCGTACTTGAGAGACCATAAGGCCTCGAACCGGGCGTGACCTTCAGAAGTCACCACTACAACCGGAGATTCAGTGAACCAGGAACCAGATGTTCCACCATTTACCATTCAGGCGGTAAATGGCCCATTCCATACAGGTTATGGAGTAACCGACAGGTTCGGATGTTTCAGGAAGTCGGTTAGTATTGGTCGTCGACAGCCGAGACCAAATCCACAAATCGAATGCCAAGATGGAAACATGAAACAGTTAATATGATAATTAAATATATTATATTATAAAATAATAAACAGATAATTATTATATCTTAATGAATTACCGAAATGCATTAAGGATACAACACAGAGTCCCCAGGGCGCCCCAAAACTTACTTGCAAACTGAGTGCCGCGGTCAGATACCACGGACTTGGGGACCCCATGCAAACGTACCACATTGTCGAAAAATAGACGGGCCGTTTGCTCAGCTGTGCTAGGATGATGTCGTGGGGGCCAGGTGGACCATCTTGGTGAAACGGTTCGACCAGGACCAGCACGGCATCGTATCCTCCCTCAGTTTTGGGCAGCGCAACAATAAAGTCCATAGAGACGCTTTCCACGGAGCGTCAGGAATAGGAAGAGGTTGGAGATGCCCATGTGCTTTACCAGACTGGGCCTTATTGCGCTTGGCACAGGTCGCAACAGAGGACATAATTTTCGGTGTCCTTAGCCATGCGGGGCCACCAGAATTGACGCCGCAAAAGCTCTAGTAACCGCGTGCAGCCCGGATGCCAGCAAGAGGGCCGTCATGAAAACGTGAGAGAAGTTCACGACGTAATGAATCGTCGTTAGGTACGACAATCTGACGGTGGGATCCTTCCGATCGGATCCATAAGCCATGTGTTGTACCTCTCGTTCGCGTTTTGCTCATAAGTATCTGCGCGTCTGGAGACTATCGACACCGAGCACTTGCAGTACAGCAAGGCAAGCGAGAGCAAACAGAGACAGCGGAAGACTTCAAGACGAAGAGAGATATAACTTACAGTCTTACGGATCAGAATGATGCAATGGACGAAATCGCCGTCAGCGCCGGAAGCAAGCAATCATCACGCGGCTGTGATTAGCGAAGTTCAGGGCTTAGCTCGGGCTAAGTAGAATAGTGTATAGAAATAGTAATATAGAAACACACGAGTGTTCTCCGGTATCGAATGTCTTATCTTGCTAGCCGTCCTCGCATCTGTTATACTCGCAGCATCGCAATGCCGTACGATTCACATCAGGAGGCCGATCCTAGATGTGACAACCCTACTGCGTCTAGGCGATGTCTACGCATAACAACGTATAAAGCCTTTCCGGCATTCGCATGATGCAAGGGTCCTGGATAACGATATCCGGTTGCAGGGCATGTATCGCGACGAGTGCGGCGCTCCTCAACGTGTGCTGTAATGAAGTAATATTATATCAGATAATATTACTTATCGTTTCGTAGCACGAGCATAATGCGCACTTTAATGCTTCGGGCTTTCATGCATGCTAGGCGGATTTGCCATGGTGCGATGTCGCGATAGGTAATGACAACATGCCAAATGCATATATAAATGTATGCGAATACATTTATATCATGCAAATTCATTCATATGTAATGCGTTCATCACAAAAGCACTTCGCCTTGTAGGATCGCGTCGGACCTACGCGTCGGCGGGAAATGAACCGTAGCACAACAATATCCCCCCTCCCGTATGCAGCGTCCTCGCTGCTTCATACAGCATCGACTGCAAGGGGTCATTGGGCTTGCGTGGCATGTTTGCGGGCTTCTTCGAGCAGGGGTTTCATGTCCTGTGAGAAGTTGCGTGCCGGTTCCCATGAGTTGTGCTCGTCGGTATACCTCTGTCCACTTAACCAAGTACTCGTGTACTGTTCGCTTACGTCGGTGTCGGCCCACACGACGCGCGCGATAATCTAACACCCGCTCCACATCGTAAAACTTTCTGTTTACCAGCGATCCAGGTCTCGGGAACTGGTTCGATCGCTGCGGGGGCGTTAGCAGGCTCAGGGACAGGTTCCGTACCACGATACGGACAAACAAAGCGATACGTGAACGTGGGGTGAATGGTCATATCAGCGGGCAGTGCAAGCTCCACAGCCACATTCCCAACCATGCGCATGACAGGATACAGACCAATCCAGCGGGGTAAGAGTTTTCGGGATCCGTCGGCCAAGGAACGCAAGTCTGGTGCTTAGCAACACGAGTTGCCCTTCCGAAAACGTTCACATCCTGCTTGGATTTGTTGTAGTATTTCTGTCGGTTCGTTGCTGCGCCGCGTCCAAACATGACTTTCGCAGTCTGTGATTCGGGACATAAACGACTTGGGCAAAAAGTTTTAGCAGCAGGGCACGTTCACTTCCAACTCACGCCACACGGGTAGCGTGGGATGAAACCCGTAGTTAAGAAAGAACGGACTTTTGCCTGTAGAGCGGTTAACAGCGTTGTTAAGCGCGAATTCTGCCGCAGTCAAATATGTATCCCAAACAAGTGGTGTGCGACCAGCATAATTGCGCAACATATCACCCAACGTGCGGTTTTAGTGCGTTCGGTTTGACCATCAGTCTGCGGGTGATACGCCGTGCTCAGATTGACGCGCATGCCAACTAGTTGCAGAGCGCTTCCCACAAACTTAGACGTGAACTGTCCACCGCGGTCCGAGATCACATTTTTGGGAATCCCGTGTAACCGAACCACATTATCGAAAAACAAACGTGCGGTTTGCTCAGCCGTGCAGGATGATGTGCATGGTGCTAGGTGAACCATCTTAGTCAGACGATCGACCATTACGAACACCGCATCGTACCGCCCCCTCAGTTTTGGGCAGCGCGACTACGAAGTCCATAGGGAAACATCTTTCCCAAGGCGTGCATCCGGGACATGGCTAACGGTTGCAACAACCCATGGCCCTTACGTCGGAGGCATAAGTCCGCCTTATTGCGCTGGCAGGACAGACTTGGCATATTGTTTTCTGGGACGTATATTGTTCGCCGCATGCCTTAGCCAAACCGACGGCCACCTAAAAGGGAAGCGTTGGCACCAAGTCGATCCCATCGCTTTGCTACCAGGGTGTCCTGCTAATGGGTCCTCGTGGAACCAGGCGGCAAGGAGGTCGTAGCGTAGCGCGTCGTCGTTCGGGAACGGACGATTTGCGTAGCTGGCACCTCCGTCCGTCAGCCAAAGGCCATTTTTGCTTGCGAAGGTTTTCAGTACATGTAGCCGGGTCCGCGAAGCCAGGCGGTCGTGCGTTGTAGGGCAACCTTTCAACCCATCCGCAAATGGTCCGTCGCGATCGGTACTCCCTCCTGCGTCTAGCGCGGAGCCGCACGATACGGGGCGCTGTCAACATTTGACAGCCGTGTAGTGGCGACGGATGTCGGACTGAGAGCATCGGCCAATATTGCAATTACCAGAAATATACTCCCGGTTGGCAGTTGAACCTGAGCTAGATATTCCATCCACCCTAGCTTGAAGGCGGTGGTTCAAACGTCGGAACGCTTTGCAAAAACGTTTAGGGGCTTGTGGTCAGTCTTTGAAAGTAAAACGGGCGTCCCTCGAGGTAACAGATGCCATTCCTTTAAAGAGCATGCAGCACGGCCAGAAGCTCCTGTTGCCCCGGTGGTGGAGCCGGATGCTCCGCACTTCATGAAACCGCTTCTTACTTCGTGAATGGCGATTGGTCGCACCGTCCTGTAACATTACAGCGCCGCTTCCAAATGATTGAGTGCGATCAGGGACACTACCTCAACACGAAATGGCAACGAGTAATCAGGGAATGCAAGGGTGACATCTTCGGCAACGATTCGTTTGAGCTCTTCGAATGCCCGCTGGCATTGCGACGTCCACGACTCGAGTGAAACGAAAACGCCTTTGCGAGTTAAGTTAGTAAGCGGGGCCGCAATGATGGAATATTTTTCAATGAACTTTCGGAAATAATTGGTCAAGCCAAGGAACTTACGCAGCTCCGTGAGGTTCTGAGGCGCGGGCCAATCGCGAACCACGGCGACCTTCCGCGGGTCCATCTTCACACCGGTGGCCGACACAATGTGGCCCAAATATTCCACCTGAGGCTGCGCCCAAAAGCATTTGGCGCGTTTAGCAAACAATTGCTCCCGCCTCATAACGTCGAGCACGAGCCGAAGATGCTCCAAGTGCTCCTCGCGCGTCTTAGAATATACCAAGATGTCATCCAGGTAGCAAACAACGAACCTGTCGATAAACGGCCTAAACATTCGGTCCATAACCGCCTGAAACGTCGCAGGGGCATTAGTCAAACCAAACGATAGGACCGTATACTCAAAGTGACCGAAGGGCGTCCGAAAAGCGGTTTTCGGGATATCAGAGGCAGCGATGCGAATCTGATTGTAGCCCTGTTGTAAGTCAATTGAGGAAAAATAAGCCGAGCCCTTCAGCTTATCCAACAGGTCGTCAACGCGTGCAAAGGGTAGCGATTTTTCACCGTATTCGCATTTAACCCCCGGTAATCAATGCACATGCGCAAGGTCCCATCCTTCTTACCGACAAACAAAATCGGTGCAGAATACGGAGATGTGCTGGGGCGTATCATACCCTTCGCGAGTAAATCCGTCACCTGGCGCTTCACCTCGTCCAGCTCCAATGGACTCAACCTGTACATTGGCCGGGTCGTAGGCTGCGCTCCAGGCATGAGAGGGATTGTGTGATCAACAGGACGCATAGGTGGTAGGCCAGGATATCTTTAAAGACGTCCTCATACTGCGACAGTAGGGCCTCAACCTCAGGATCCGCAGAAATCTGCGCGGTGGTGACACAACAGCTCACCCGCGGCCTTAAAAGCAGTCCGTGGGCACCCTTCCGTAACAAACGGACGGCCTCCTTACGCCCGACTAGCTCTGGTTCGATTCGCGCGGCCATTGCGGTCACAGCGAAATTAACCATAGGCACCGCCTCAGTTTCGCCCTCCTTTGGTGTGACATGTTCGAACGACAGGAAAGGTACCTTAATCGACAGAGTACCCTTGCACATATGCAGGGTTGCGGTCCATGTCGATGCGCGCGCGGTACTGTAGTAATGTCGACGACCCCATTATGTACGGTGCAGTCTCTGCTAAGCCCTGCAGCACGTACGGCCGGGTCACAACACGCAAAGGGCCTAACGATAGGCTAAGGGTAATCCTGCCCACGATGGGATGCTTACCCCCGTCAGCAAGGGTAACCTGTGGACAATCAGACGACTCTGGGGACAACCCCAGCGCATTCACCTCTGCGACAGAGATGAAGTCGTCGCTGGCACCGGTGTCAACAAGTGCCTTCAGAGTACGGCCATTCAAACCGATCTGAACCACAGGGACACGGTTATCTACGAGCGACTGCCCAGCAGACAACGTCAGTGCACTTAAGGCGGGTCCGTAACCAACGGCACCCCCATCAGGAGCTTCGTACCAAACGTCAACCGAGTAGGATAGGTGTGGCCACGGAGCCAACGTACCCTCCCGATCCACACCATTAAACAAAACGGTGCCCGGCTCGAACCGGTGGACATGCCGCATACCCCTTAACGATGCCTCTGCCTTGCGCCGACAGAAAGCGGGGAGTAAAACACATGCGGCAGTGCCTGGATATTGACGCCTACACCTCCTGTATATGGCCAACTGTTCCGACATCTCACGCAGAGACGAGGGGATGAACAAAACCACGTGGTTGGACAGATCGATAGACGACAGGGGACGGCGAGGTGTAAACAAATTACACAACGGGTCGAAGCAGAGAAGTCCCGTGCGTCCGTCAAGCGTGATGCGTCGCGCAATGACTCGCTCGATGTGTCCGAGTACACAAGGCAACAATGCCTTAAGCTGGCCGTAAGGATGACCACCGACCACGCGTTAGTTCAGAAATCCCAGGTGGTGCCCCCTCCGCAGGAACCCGGGCAAGCCCCTATTTCGGCTGAGGTACAAACGGCGGCATTAGAGGGCAATCCTTCGTGGAATGATTCTCCGCACACCGTAGACAAACATTGGCCAATTTTCGACGCTCGAATTCGGAACGATTGCAATTCCATTTTGGCATATACGTGTCGTCCGTGCGAGTCCGCTTCGCATTGGGGTCGGAACGCTGTGCAGCTGCCGTCGACGGCGCACCACCACGCTTCCTGTTCCTAGCTGGGTCCGAGCTCGGACCTGCTCCTCCTGTGCCACGGACACCCGAGCTAGCGCCCCCGCGCGCCTTGCGTTGCCCGTTGCTGCGTCGCGTCGCGGCAGTAGGCGTGGGGCGGGTCGCGCCGAGGTCCTGGTCGAGAGCTACAGCTTCCCCAAGCGGATCCTGCACTTGCACGGCATTTGCACGAGGGGCAGACTTGACTTCTTCCTCACCGGCAAGGAGTCGTACCTCCGCGCCTTAGCAAAAGCGACCAACGCGTCATACGACTTGATCTGCGCTCCAACCAAGTCAGTAGCGCACCATTTAGCCAAAATTTTCGTCAGGCCTCGCCTAAACCAAAAGACACGCTCGGATTCAGTGAGGTCAGCAATGGGAGCACAAGTGCTTCGAAGCGTGACTGGTACGCAGGTACATTTTCATCCCGACGCATGTGTGTAGCTACCGGCTGCCAAAACCTTACGAGCTTCCACATCGCGTGCTTGAACCTCAGTAGCGAATCGTGCGAGCAAAGCGGCGACCAACTCGTCAAAAGTATAGCTGCCCCGGGCGTTGGTCCAATTGCGATACCAGTCCTTCGCTGCGCCCTCGAGGGTGTTACCAACGAAGAGACACCTGATACCGTCATTATCGCCACCATGAACAGCTTGGAGGTACTTTTTAGCGTCACGCACGTACGCACGAGTTGCATCGGCTATGCTATGCCCTGGTGTCTTGTCGGTCAGCGAAATATTGAGCCTAGGAACGGGAATCGACAATCTCATCACCTCAGGGATGTCATCATGCCCTCGAGCTTGAGGTAATGGCAGAACCCTTGGTCCAGCAGTGTTGTCCATATTCGTGTTCACTGCTGAATGCGGCACAATTAAGTGAGCAGGGGTCTGAAGGAAAAGGGGCTCTTGAGTGGCTCGCGCGCCAACAGTCTCAAGACCTCTATCCGGTGCTCTAGCAGCCACAACAAAATCGGGTTGGCTAGCTAGGCTAGTGTGCGGCGTATCGTCGTGTGTTCCGCGGACATGAAGCACGAAACGATACCCTAGATTGATGCGTAATAGAAGCCGACTTCTATCGCAAAGGCAAGAGTACAAAGCGATTCGGTGAGCCTACCGACAGCACTCTTGAGAAGATTCAGCAAACTCAGCAAGTAATTGCCCAGCTGAGTCCTGATCTCCGTAGTTTGGGCAATGAGAGTCGCCAACTGGTCCGGACGAACGCGGCGGTCTCAGTCGCCGCGGCAAGCAATGCCGGTGCACTGAGATTACCTGCGACTCAGAGCGTACACTTACACAACAAGTGCAGCAATCTAAGCAAAAGCAATTAAACAATTACAAACGGAAGCGGCGGCGTCCAAAACGGCGCGGCCTAAGTCCTCGGCAAAAGTATCTAGCGGCCCTCGTGGTTCGTCGCTGGAACTCGCCATAGAAAGAACCTACTCCGATTAGACAGAGAGAGACAGTTAGGCAACGAACCTGTCTCGATACCAAATTGTTGTACCTCTCGTTCGCGTTTGCTCATAAGTATCTGCGCGTCTGGGACTATCGACACGAGCACTTGCAAGTACAGCAAGGCAAGCGAGAGCAAACAGAGACAGCGGAAGACTTCAAGACGAAGAGATATAACTTACAGTCTTACGGATCAGAATGATGCAATGGACGAAATCGCCGTCAGCGCCGGAAGCAAGCAATCATCACGCGGCTGTGATTAGCGAAGTTCAGGCTTAGCTCGGCTAAGTAGGATAGTGTATAGAAATAGTAATATAGAACACACGAGTGTTCTCGGTATCGAATGTCTTATCTTGCTTAGCCGTCCTCGCATCTGTATACTCGCAGCATCGCAATGCCGTACGATTCACATCAGGAGGCCGATCCTAGATGTGACAACCCTACTGCGTCTAGGCGATGTCTACGCATAACAACGTATAAGCCTTTCCGGCATTCGCATGATGCAAGGGTCGGATAACGATATCCGGTTGCAGGGCATGTATCGCGACGAGTGCGGCGCTCCACGTGTGCTGTAATGAAGTAATATTATATCAGATAATATTACTTATCGTTTCGTAGTAGCACGAGCATAATGCGCACTTTAATGCTTCGGGCTTTCATGCATGCTAGGCGGATTTGCCATGGTGCGATGTCGCGATAGGTAAATGAAACATGCCAAATGCATAATAAATGTATGCGAATACATTATATCATGCAAATTCATTCATATGTAATGCGTTCATCAAAAAAGCACTTCGCCTTGTAGGATCGCGTCGACCTACGCGTCGGCGGGAAATGAACCGTAGCACAACACCATGCTCCTGTACCAAGTGCCCCGTGTGTTGTGAATTGTGAACCACGGGTCGGCTGCATAAGCCTGTTTCAAGCGCTTGGTAAAATCGGAGGGCACGAAGTTAGGTTTTGCCTGAGACCTACTCCGTGTGCTTACCGCCAGAATGGCTGCATGCAGTGAGGGGTGCCTACTGAGAGCATCAGCTATGTTAAGTGAGCCGCTCAGGTACTCCCAATCAAAGTTAAACCGTGCCAGGTATTCCATCCAGCGGGCCTGGCGTCGGTAAGGAGGGCACACCTGCAGAAACGTAAGGGGTTTGTGATCAGTCTTGAGGGCAAAAGGCCGGCCCTCAAGGTAACATCGCATTCCTTCAAGGCATGTAGGACCGCCAGAAATTCCTGTTCCCCAGTGGTAAACGGGTTTCAGCCCCCGAAAACTTCTTACTCGTGTATGCAATGGGGCGTCCCTGCTGCACAGAACTGCCCCCCGTCCCATGTATAGATGCATCAGTTATGACCTCTACACGGAACGGCAATGAGTAGTCAGGGAAGTGCAGGATAATATCATCAGAGATAGCACGCTTCAAAACATCAAAAGCTTCTTGGCATGCGGGGGTCCAGGCCTCAGGTGAAGAGAAGGCTCCCTTACGTGTGAGGTTGTTAGCGGTGCAGCAATGACTGAGTAGCGCTCTATGAACTTACGAAAAGTAGTGGTCAGGCCCAAAAACTACGCAGTTCCTGAAGGTGGAGGGCACTGGCCAATCCGAACAACAGCAGTTTTCCGGGGGTCCATCCGTATGCCACCCTGAGACACTATATGCCCCAGATACTCCACCTGTGGTTGTGCCCAGTGGCACTTAGAACGCTTAGCATACAGCTGCTCACGCCGCAGAACTCAAAGACCAGGCGGAGGGTTGTATGTGCTCCTCACGGGTCTTTGAAAACACCAGGATATCGCCAGATAACAGATGACGAATTTGTCGATGTATGGCCTGAGATGCGGTCCATGACGGCTTGGAACGTTGCAGGGGCGTTCGTCAGTCCGAAACTAAGGACGGTATATTCAAAATGGCCAAACGGCGTACGGAAAGCCGTTTTAGGGATGTCAGATTCTGCTATACGAATGTTGATTACCCCTGCTGGAGGTCAATAGCTAAAGAATGCAGAATCTTTTAGCTTATCCAGCAGATCATCGACACGTGGGAGGGGGTTACGGTTCTTAACTGTTGCGGCATTTAACCCCTATAGTCAATGCACATTCTCAGAGTCCCATCCTTCTTTCCCACAAACAGAATAGGGGCGGAGTATGGGGATGTGCTTGGCCGTATCATACCTTTTTCAGCAGCTCAGTAACCTGTCGTTTGACCTCGTCCAGCTCCAAGGGGCTTAGCCGATACATGGGGCGGGAAACGGGTA
Source organism: Volvox africanus (assembly GCA_030268105.1). Lineage (NCBI taxonomy): Eukaryota > Viridiplantae > Chlorophyta > Chlorophyceae > Chlamydomonadales > Volvocaceae > Volvox > Volvox africanus. The sequence continues at coordinate 2,817,902 of BSDZ01000103.1, forward strand.
CTGCACCAGGCACCAAAGGTATGGTGTAATCCACAGGCCGCATTGGAGGCTTACCAGGGACCTCCTGGAAATATCTGCATATTCCTGTAACAGGGCCTCAAGCTCAGGGTCAGTGGACATCAGCTGGGATAGAAGTGCATTCAGGTGCAACTTGGGCCGTACTAGTAAAGCATGAGCCCCTTGCGAATCATGCGAACTGCTGCTTTTCTGCCAACAACTTCAGGTTCAGTGTGCTGACAGAATCAGTCCTTGCATAATTAAAGCAAGTCGCAGGTGTCATCTGATCTGGTGGCTGTCCGGCAGTAGTAAAGGGTACCT